>CM029280.1:10806630-11406630 GCA_016920895.1 Vaccinium myrtillus
GCTCAAAATTTGATATTTTGATCTGCCAAAAAAAATCACATCCAACTTTTGCAGCCTAAAATGAACGGCCCATTAAGTGGCCCACCAACCGGACCAACCCGTCGCCCGACCCTACCCGACCTCACCTGATCCCATCATGTTCGGTCAGAACCAGACTCCACAATCGTTCGGGGTCAGGTGGTGTTATGAGAAACCCGATGAAAGCTCAGTCGGGTCAACCCCGACTCGCATGCTGCCCTAACTGTGTTTCCCAAATTATTTTATCAAATAAAACGGGAGATTTTATGAAACTCATTCCTCAAATGCTAAAAGCTAGGAGAAATTTTTTTGTTCAAACCCATCCCCTTTTTCTTTTCAAAACATGATTTTATCAAAACTAAATTTTATCATTTGGGGACACAACGTGATTTTATCATCTCTCTGCAAAAAACTCAACTAAACTGGGAATTGTCATTTTATCATTTGGAAAACTTCACCTAAAATGGTAAGGAGGCTGAACAGATCGAAGAGGAACATTAGAAAGAAGAAATCTATTTTTGAGTAAAAGTAAAAAATAAGGAGTTGGAGGTTTCCTCCTTCTCTTTCATCCATCAATCGATATCTGTAACAGAAAATCCATGTTAATTAAAAATCCTCGAAGGTGATGGATACAAGTGCTTTGTTGGGAGTAAAATTTAAAGGAAGGGAGAGTTTTAATTTGAAGAAATTATCGAGTTGGAGGAGAGTGAAATTTCTGAAAGTGAGGTCAAGGATCTTGTAGCTTTGAAGGATGGTGATTCTGTAGATTTGGAAATTGGAGTCTCACGCTCTATGGAGTTTTTTACTTTATTTTCTTCCCGTTTGCTTCTTTTTGTTTTGCGTATTGTTTTTTGCTATGCTTTGGTCCGTTTAGGTCTTTTTTTTTCTATAATAGTAGGTGTTGTTGGTAGGTTTCATTTTGTTCGGAAGTGTGAGGGTGTTTCGTCATTTGGTCCTTGTTATTCTGGTTGGCGTGTTGCCTTTTGGGTTTTCTGCGTCTTGGGTGGAGCTTATCGTTGTGCCTTAGTCCATTTAATCTTTGTCAACATTTCCAAAGATTAATAAATTTCATTTGCCTAGCTAAAAAAAAAAGGCTAAGTTTCATCAACCATATATTTTGGCCCCTTATGTACAAGTCCTTGCTCTTTTTATTTTTGCTAAGCAAAGAAAGATTTAACCAATCGATGAATAAGCGAATTAGTACATCGAAAAAGAAATTGAAATGTCCTGAGATATATACGTAATTAAGAACATATCACACGTTTGAATATGCAATTCATAATACCAACTCATTTGAATTTCGCCAATGTGGTTTATCAGTACAATCTCCGTCTCAAATTGTTGATGTTGTTCGAATTTCGTTACAATTTTTAAACTGTTCATATATTTAAATCTATAACGTAGTTTATGTGTAATATGGATCTTATTTGATAGTAGATTTCAATTAGTTATATTATGCAAAGTTTTTAATATCTCTAATAATATTATAGAGTGTAAGAGAATTAATAGATATGAAGTTATAAACTGTTTAAAATTTGCATTGAAATCCGAACATGACCAATAATTTAGGACAGAGACAGTAGATGATTGTTTTTAGCCGTAGACTCGACGTACTACTCCCATCAATCAAATTCCTTCCTTTGTTTAGCTACATCTCAATTCGATCAAAATAATGCATCATTGAATATTATTCACCCTAATCCTTTTAAAAAATATAGTATTCCACTAAATTTTGTAATTTAGTAGTTTTCATTATTAAAAATAAAAACCTAAATAGGAGGAACACGGAACAGGGTCATGTCTTTGTGGTAGGCGTCGAGACAGATAGGAATGACATATGCAAATAAAACAAGCTGGCCCATTACGGCTCAGAAGCTAGCACCCCACCTTAGTTCAGGCCCAATTTGTGTCAGATTTGAGATCACCTTAGTTCAGGCCCAATTAATGGTGAACAAGGCCGGCCCTATTTATGGGCTCCGTGCCCAAATCAGTCCCGCACAATTTTTTTACTTCCATTATTTCAAATATGTCCCCTTCCTCCTGAGCATCTCACATGAGGAAGTTATCTAATGCTTATAGAGCATTGTCATATAGTGCACTATTAATGTATGATTGGTTAATGTTAGAGACGTTTAACCTTCTTTTTTTTTTTTTTTTGTGTGTGATTTGAGCAACAAACTTATACGTGGCATATGTATGGTAAATGATTGAAACAATATTAATTCAAGAGTACCACTGAATAATCTCTTGTATTCGTTACTTTTTTTCCTCTCTTTACTTTCATGTTTGTCCGAATAAAGATGCATAAGCCAACGGGCTTGTAGCCAGATGTCATTTCTTGATCCGTCCCTTGTCTTGTGGGAGGCCAAGGTTTGAGTCCTGTTGTGGCCCTTTGTCGTTCAGGGTCATGGACAACCTTTGGACACCCTGGAGACCGACTGACTATCACTTAAACCCTACTGATATTTATCGTTTGACAATAAAATAAAATAAAGATGCATACATATACACATACACATACATGTATGCAATAATACATTGTCCAATTTTTAAAATATCGTATCTATTGTTGTAGATATCAACTTTTCAAAAATATTACATTTTTGGAACCTACTCAGCGAGATCTTCCAAACGAGATCCATATTGAATATATTATGCAAGAAAAAAAAGTTATTTAAAATGGACAATTCACTATGTGAATCGTTGTGAATTGTGAACCGTTTACACAGTATCACCACACATTAAAATACATAGATCACATAGGGTTATGTAGTTCACATATATAGTTCACATAGCCTCACCATACACACATCACATAGCCTCACCACACAGTTCAAATGGTGCCTTATCACACTCTAAAATACACAGTTTATATAGCTTTATTATACAAAGTTCACATATAATTGCTTGTGACCTAGCTGTGTATCGTAGTAACGTCGCCCCAAGCTTAGGGCTAGGTCATTGACAAGAGAATAACCTGGAAAGACCGGGGTCGATTTCCACAGGGACCAAATGCAACCGGCATGAAGTTTGACTTGCGATGGATGTTAGCGTTAAGACGGCCAACTTTGAAAGTGGATTTGTTTGCGGGATTCTCTCTCTACCTCTAAAAAGCTTGAAAATGAAGTTTGAACTAAATTAAAAAGGCGACAAGGTCTAGGGGGTTCATACCACCCATGACTTGGGGTATTTAACAACTCTCAATTATAACTCAAGTGAGAAACAAAGTCTCTTGCTCTCACTCGGAAGATTTCACATTTAAACCATGGATTTCACAAGAATAGGGTTTGGAAATGGATAAAAAACTTGTTTAGACATTTTGTCAAACACTAAAAGTGACATAGCTCAAAGCGTTGTGTGTGTCAAGTGACTTGTCTACTCCCAATCAATGAGGTTAACAACCTCAAGTTTAGACCGAAAATAAGAGTGATTTTTCCATTCACAAACCCTCAACAAGCACATAAACGTGAGAGCCCATTAAAATACCTAAGTTATGGGGTGGTAATCACCCCATGACCAAGCCTTATCTACTACTCACACATACTTAAAGTAAACATGAAGAGAAACAAGTAGTAAAAACGAAAAATGGAGAAAACAAAAATAAACTACGGATCTACTGAGAATAACAATGAACTTACAACATTTGTGAAGGCAAAAGCCTTGAATCCAAAGACAAAAGCTTGAAATCTAGAGAGAAGGTGGAGCTCAAATGAGCTAAAAACAAGAGGGAGGTAGAGAAAGAGAGTGAAATTAGAAGATAATCCTAAAAAAACTGAGTTTGGGGCTTATAAAGCCTAAAAAGTTGTCCAAAATAATTACAAAAGTGTCATTGTATATTTCTAATTTGGGCAAATTTTTTTCCAAAAAGTTCCAGTACCGGTAGGCACAAAAGTGCTCTACCAGTACTGAAACTGACTGACTTACAAAATATTGGTTACCGGTAGGCATAAAAGTGCTCTACCGGTACTGAAACTGACTGACTTGCAAAAAATTGGCTACCGGTAGGCACACAAGTGCTCTACTTGTACTTAAACTGACTGACAATTGGCTATCGGTAGGCAAAAAAATGCTCTACCGGTATTGGCTGAAAAAATGTTGATTTCCTTCGTTGTGATCACTTGACCTTTCGGCTAGTCATCGTGACATCTAGGCTTCCCGATCCTTATTCAATGCTTCATTACTTGACTCCTGGGACTCGGTGACGGAGTGCCACGTGGCCTCGGGTGATCGGGCACCCCTTGGTTCAACCATGTCAAAACATGCCTTATTCTTACGATTAACCTGTAAAGGACAAAAACACAACTACGCGCAAAATCAAATGATTAATGCTATGATATGCATGCGTGAGTGACAAAAATGAGCGAGATAAGCCCCGTTATTTACACTTTTGGGGGCTTAGAAATAATTATGCAGTTCACATAACCTCATCACACTCTTCACATAGTACAACCTAGGGTCGGCCCTGAGCTAAGGCGCACAAGGCGGGCGCCTTAAGCCCCCGAATTTGGGGCCAAAATTAGGGCCCCAATAAGAAGATTTTTTTCCCCTAACACCCTTATCATTAGGGCTGCACACTTACCCGACCCGTCCGGCAACCCGTCTGATCCGACCCGAAAAATGACCAAATCTGCCCGCCCGACAGTGACATTCGGTCGGGCTCGGGTCCACATCTGGGAAATTTAGTATGTATTGGTCGGGTCTCGGGCAGAAGTAAAAAAGTTCGGGTAAACCCGAACCGACCGATCAACGTTAAATTGCTCTTCATTTACTCCATTTAACGTGTGGTCCCTTTATTGATTCTGACGCGTACTTCACTGATCCGAAAAGTCTCTCTCTCTCCTCATCTTTCCAAGGAAACTTCTCCCACTTTCCCATGTTTCACTCTTCTAGAGATTTGAAAAAGTTTCTCTCTCCTCATATTCTATTTCCAAGAATACAATTTTTCCCTCTTACCTAGATTGTCTTTTTTTGAACCACTCTTACCCAGATTGTTCTCATCAGATTTTTGTGTAACACGACAGTCTCTCTCTCTCAGGCCGTGGCGATGGTGGCGACGTTGTTGGGCTGCTCGCTCTCTCTCTCTCTCTTTCTCTCAGGCCGTGGCGATGGCGACAGTCTCTCTCCCCCCGACAGTCTCTCTCTCTCAGGCGGTGGCGACGGTGGCGATTCGCTGATCAAAATGGGACCTTTGGGTGTTAGATTTGCTGATCAAAATGGGAGTATTTAGTGTTGCATTGTGTGGGTGTTGGATTTGCAGATCTGAATCTTGAGAGGGAGGTGCTGGTGTTGCCATGTACAAAGGGTTTGAAGGTGGGACAGCATTCAAAGGACGTCAACCCGGTCACCCCGATCAATCGACCCGTCCAAACCGGTCACCCGTTCGGTCGGGGCCCGATCACCCAGTCGGTCGGAGTCGGGTGCCATTTAGTCCAACCCGATCAAGTGTCGGTCGAGTGAAACCCGACCCGAACCCGATGATATCCGACCCGTGAACATCCCTACTTATCATACAGAGTTCACATAGGGTTATGCAGTTCACATAATTACGTCACCACACACTTCACATAGCCCAACCATTCAGTTCATATAGCCTCATCATAAAAAGTTCACATAGCGTTATGCAATTCCCACATATACTTCACATAGTCTCATCATATATAGTTCAAGAATTCACAAAGTTCATAGTTCACACTAAAAAAATTATTTTCTTCAACTTATAAATTTATGACAGCCAACCCATTACCTGTCAATAAATAAAGAAAAAGATAGAAAAAATCACATACTCAAACGCACTTTTTACTCATTGCAATATATTTGGCTATATGATTTGGATAGTCGGCTCTCAAGGTAGTTCAGTATTCTTGGTTCGGTACCCGCTTTTGAGTGATTTCTTTTAATACAGAAATTGTATTTGAGCACTTTACGATAAAGGATTTCTTTAATTTTTTAATTTTTCAATTTTCCAATTGACATTTATCTCCCTTACCTCACAGGATATTTAATTTTCCTGCAAAATTCTTTTCCAAAAAAACACACGGGAAAATAAGTTTTTATTTCTTTTATTTCACTTCACTATTTCTTTTTTTCCCCTTTTTTTTAACAGCACTTCACTTTCTTAGAACACATGCATTTTCCACACCAAGTTCACAACAGTTGAACAGAGCCAGTGATTGGTCAATATCTTTAATTAACCTGTGATCCTCACTTGGGCTAAAGCATTACTTTTGTCGGTCTTGAATGCATATTTAACCCTGTTGGAGAATCTATAGTAGTTTGGGTGAAGAAATAGTAATCCAAAGTGATGAAATGTATTATTCCTGTATATCACTAAAAGGAAGAGAACTGATGTGATAATAAGAAGCCGTCAATCACTTTCAACTGGTTGTTGGTACTTGCATACCAACAAGTGCAATGGTCGAAGCACTCATTGATTCATGATGACGAGAAATGCCATGCTTGCTTGAAGGGGAAATAAAGATTCAGAATGGTTTTCAATTTTGAGGTATAAAATTGTAGGTGCCAACCTACAATTTGTTGGGCTATTTGGAAAGCAAGAAACAACTTTGTGTTCAACAATAAACCTCTTAAGCCGGAAAAGGTTATCGGGCAAGCTCGCATGGTAAATTAGGGACTACCTTTCAGCTGTTTTTATGGGTGGTAGCAGAACTCTTACAAGTCCGGTTTGGGTTTTGAAGTGGGAGCCCCCACCTCTTTCTTGCATAAAAATCAATTATGATAGAGCTTTTAGTTCCACCCGCGGTTTGGCTGCCTTTGTCGTTTTTGGTAGAGATAGTGGTGGATCGGCTCAATGGTGGCATTTTGGTAAGGTGTTGGTCTCATCAACTCTTGCAATTGAAGCTTGGGCGCTTCGTATAGCCTGCGCTATGGCAGAGGAGAAAAACATTGAGTGGCTCATTTTCGAATTGGATTGTAAAAACTTGGTGAGTTATGTAGTTGATATGAATCTGGATTGCCCTTGGGAGATAGAAGCTATGGTGGAAGATATCAGATCATGGTCAGCTAAGAGGCAGTGGTGTTTTAGGTGGTGTAGGAGAGATAGCAATAAAGCAGTGCATTAAGGATTGCTACTTCTTGTTTAGAGAGAAATTTGTTTTCTCAGATGGGTTGTATTCCACCCAATTGTCCAAGGACATGTCTTAGTTCTCTCTTAATATACTTGACGTTTTCAAAAATAAAATAAAATAATAAAAATCCTAACTTGGTTGGCGAACCTATAGTGATGCAATTTATCCATTTTCTTGTTTATTGTAGCAATTTTGTAATGTAGATTCAAGGTTCCTTTAAAGAAGTACTTTAATTCAATTTATTTTCCTAAATAACTACATTTCATGCACTTTTGTGTTGTCTTTTAGTTCTTAGCTAATTAATCGTAATAACACTTTATGTGATTCATATATATTGCTGCAGATAACTGTGGAATTTGTGACAGCCTTGTTTCAGAAATTGACTTAAATCAAGAATTGACTTAGGTTGACTTTTTGAGTTGATGTATTATGAGAGAATGACCTATCCCCTAAAGCGTAATAAGAAATCTTTCCCATGTATCTTTATTGAATTCTGTAGTAGCCCGTGGGAGTAAAATCCCCATGGCCCATTACTCACAGGACTCGGGTTAGCCCGAGCAAGCCCATTGGGCTACGGCAGTAAAAATAGTCTCTGGTCGAGTTCCCCCCGTCAAAACACTTAGGCGCCGGCCCAGCTCCACCCCAACAAAATTGGCTAAGCGTTCGGGGTTCGAAACTGGGTGATAAGGCCTTATCTGTTAAACTTTCTTTTCAAGAATATTTTAATTAAAATCTATGATAGAATAGTTACCTTAATTACTTATCTCGATCTTAGACCTAAATTCCTAAAATTTTGTAGCCATTATACTTATTGAAGTTCAAATGCTAGACCGTGAAGAGATAAACACATTTCATGCACTACTAATAAAGATAGACCAAGGTTAAATATATATGAGCCGATATGTACTGTAAGCGGCCGATGGGTATTGTTTTTTCACTCCTTCCGATATCGTTGCACCTTAATACACCGCTTAGATGAAAAAATCGCATGCATTTGCAGGAGCAAGTTCGCATTACGTATCGGTTCATTATTATTGATTCATAGATTGGTTCACGGCCAATAGTTAATCGTTATGGCCTATGAAACACTGACACATCTAGGGGTCATCGTACTGCAGTGTTGGAACACGGGGACTGTCACGCCCTCACATTTAATAATCCAAATATAGATAAAATCCACGTGGGACAAGTCAATATTCATACATTTACCCTTTGAATAATCAAAGTCAAAATAGGTACATTCTCACCATAAGTAGCACTACAACAAAAAAGGCTTGATAAGACACTCATAACTGCCTCAATAAGTGACCTGTTGAGGCATTTTACCTATTGAGGCATTACAACTTAGTGCCGCTTGTATCGATGCAGCTAAAAGCATAAGGCGGCACTTTCTATGAGGCATTTTAAGGAGCCTCTACAGCTCTTTCTCGCAGCACTTGTAAGTGCCGCTTAGAATACTCCAACGAGGCACTTATAAATACCGCATAATCCACTTATTGAGGCAATTTCTGGAGCTGCAATAGAAAATTAGGCGCACCCATTTAACCATGGTTAACAACTAATGAGGCATCTATAAGTGCCCCCATAGCTCATTTGACATTGCAATTCTAAATGCCTTGATAGGTTTGCTGTTGTGGCACTTAAAACCGCCCCAAAAGGTCTTTCTGGTTTTAAAAAAAAATAATGACCCGCTAGAGGTTAATTAGAGCTAAATTACCCATTCAAACACTAGTTGCGCACCAAATGAGAACAAATACGTTACTCCGCAAGATTTCAATATAATAAGGGGCATTGTGTAGATCCAATGTCAATACAATATGTCTAGCCAAAACCAAAGAAAATCAACCCTAAAACAAGCATTGAGATTACATTGAAGTTTTGACAATCGACATAAAAATGTCACCAGAACTTGTCTCAAGGAACATCTCGACACCATCAACTGCTCTTGAGAAGATCGTCAAAGGCTTTAAACTACACAAGAAAGGTGATTGAAACCAGTTAATAAACTTGAAGTGAACTCACAATCAAAATAGACATTAGACACAACATGTGAACATACGAAAAATATAAACTTAGTCGTTTTAGACATACTGTAAACCATACCATGTCCAAACACGATCTCTTAACATGAACGCCAAAATGCTCCAAATATGAATCTTCGCTCTCCACTAGTTTATTTGCTGCAAGTACAGTACATGTGAGACACCAAGACATCCTCAAAGGATCAAGATATTGTCTCCTAACAAGCTCAATGTGTTCTTCCATAGACACCACCATCAATCTAAATAATCCAGCTCAACATGGGTAGAAGAAATATGTCCACAACCCCACAAGATGGCATTTGAAGATAAACAGATTCTTGAAAATTTAAGACTTAACATTTGCAAAGGCATTTCCTCAAAGCATTTACCAGAAGTTGGGTAAAATTCTTGTATGAGAAAATACTTCTAAATGACCATCAGTGCCATTGTATCTAAGCTATCGATAGGAGAAGAAATAACAATCAGCTATTGGTCTAAGTACCAAAAACGAAAGCAAATGCAAGAAACAACTAAATGAAGTACTCTGTATACCAAATTAATCTCAGCAAATCTATAAATCAATCACATCTTCATCTTCATATTCATATTCTATGCCCTTCATATTCTGTTTCTTCATCAACCATGCATATCCATAAAAATTCAAGAATCAACTAAAATCAGAATGAACGCCATGCACATTGCAAGCATATAATTTCATCTCTTGTATAGAGTATGCACATGGTACAAAAAGAAAGTGTCCATGTTCAGTCTATTGAGAGTGGGCATAATTTTGCCCACAACAATAACCAAGAGTCCATTGAATTACAAATAATCTAGCATTTGTTTCAATGCATTATGCAACTTTGAAAAAATGGATGATACACCCTATGTTGCCAATTTTCACCAATCCATAATCTCATTAGCCAGCTTAAAAAAACAAAATAAAACATTAACAAGAATTTTAGATTTCAACAGAAAAGAGTTCATGGGTTCACAATTGGCATCTTCTTTTCGCTTGACATCGAAATTGGCATCTTAATTGACAACATTTTTACTTCTATGCAATAAAGCAAGCGGAGAACCCAACACAGAATGCACAAGGCCTAAGATTTTTCTGCATTAGTCAGTTTCTTGGGATCAAATTTCTGCACATATATATTGTATAACCATAGCTATATAAGTGGGATTAATCTTAATAGTAATTGGGTCATCTAAGTTATCTAACTATTAAATGTAGCAAATCAATACAAACCTCAATCAATTGAGCAATTGAAATGTGATTTCGGACAAACAAATTAAAGATCTACAGAATCAAAACCCAACTAAGTATGTGTGTGTGTTACTAACATATAGACACAAAAATTACCAATAGAAGCAACATATATATCATTACACAGCAGTAAGGTCACAAGCAATATTACAATCCTCCCAGAGCCACAGGCCCACAACCAATATACCAATGGAGTATCTCACTTCATTGCACTCCACTCTATGAATAGAAGGCCATTTTTCCTCTACTACGTACGGCTTAGAAAACTGGAGCTACTGGATACCGAAGAATCCTCTACTACGTACGGCATAAGATTCCTGCAGAGAAATATTCTTGTCAAGGCACCGATTAATCGGCTAAGGCGCTAGGAGGTGCCCAGCCGCCCGACTAGCGCCTAGTGACTTTTAGAACACTGGCTACCATTTGATTGTTTAAGGTTCGCAGCACAGGGTACTACACAAAGACTTCATCTAAGAGCAATCTGCCTTGGTGGAATGTTTCTCGTGTCATTCTAACAAACACATTTACAATAAAATGGCAGTCTTACTAATTATCAACTATTCAGACCAAAATAGAACTCAACAAACAAGATATCTTATACTAACGGCAAATGAATAAAAAAGAAACTTATACCTGGATATTCGTCTCATCAATTGTTCTTAAGCATGATACTATCAACTTATAAAATGCCCATGACTGCAAAAAAATGAGTAGCCTTGCTTCAACTGCTAACTGAAAGAAAAAAACAAACACGAGAGAGTATATGAGACTGCCTCTCAGAATTGAAGTCCACTTCTAATCTGGCTATAATGTGTACCTAACCAAACATTTGAACTCATAATTTCTTTCCGTTCTTAAGGAATTACAAAAAAAAAAACAATATACCTAATAAACATCAATGCTTTGTTTCTCTTCGAAAGGGCTGATGTGGAAAAAGGGCTGTTGGGTACAGATGTGGACAAAGGGCTCACTGAGGTAAAGAAGAAAACATCTGTGAAGTCAAGACAGTCAAAATCTCTTGAAATAAATATCATCTACACTCAAATCATGAGGAAATAGGGGATTTTACCTCGTCTATGGATCTGTCGAGTCCCGGAGGCAAGAGAGAGAAAGGGACCTGTACCAGTGACTGGAGACGAGGAGCGACAACCAAAATCAAAGAAAAAAGAGACCTGGCGAGAGAGTGAGAATCTGACCATTGATCGGCGGCCTGCTGCATCATGGTCGACGATGAGAAAGTCGATTCCAGAGCAGCCATAGAAGGCCGTAAGTAAAGCAGTGAGAGAGGAAGAAAAAAAAGGTAGGGTTTGTTTTGGGGGTGAGTACAACTCGCAAGTGAAAATAGGGTAGGCTGAAATGAAATATTGGGCGAAATTTGTAGCGGGAGAAGGGAATGGATTGGAAATTTCAGGTGGAGGGAAAAAAATTCAGCGCGCTTTGGAACAAAAAAGAGTTTTTTAGGGGTTTTAGATTCTGGGGAATTTGGGGGGAATTTTTTAGTGGGGGGATTTTGGGGGGAAAACAAGAGGGGGAAGGAAATTTAATGCCTAAAAAAAAAAGCGCCAGTTTTTTTTTTCCCTTTGCAAAACCCTCCAAAACTATTATGTTGATCCTCACCGTTCATTTTGTACAATAACTTTTGGGTCCTACTTTTTAGTCCCGCGTCAATAATCGAAACCGTTAAATATTTTTAAAATAGCGTTTGGTATGACCTTGCAAAAATTCAGGTCAATTGGATATGCGTAACTGGTACATCCAAAACTGCAAGTTTTGAAATCAATTGGATGTGCGTACCTTGGATCGGCGAGTTACGCATATCCAATTGACCTGATTTTTTGCAAAGACATACAAAACATTATGTTGAAATTATCTAACGGTTCGGATTACTCACGGGGGACCAAAAAATGGGACTCAAAAGCCATTTTTTGTAATGAACAGGGAAGATCGTCGTAATTGTGTTGCGATGAAGGACCTTTCAAAATCCGATAGACGAAAAAATTGGCGAGAGTCATTAAAACATCAACACAAACAAAGTGAACGGTATGGATCGTCATAGTTGTGTTGCGATTGTGTGGTTATCGTACGTTATACTATAACATAGTAGCTTGGTTCATATAGAAGTAAGTTTGATGTATAGAATTGCAAGGTAGGTGCAGACTCGTTTTTCCGAATGTTCGATCTGAACCGTTACGATTTAGTATCTCGTCAATTCTATCATTCTCCCCCAAATTGATGATCATCCGATATCGGCAACCACACGATCGGAACACATTCAGTGCTTCTAATGGGATTTTAGTACTATAATGCACCACTTAAAGACCACCTAATCATTTTTTTAAAAATCTGAACCGTTAGATGTGTTTAAAGCATGTTTTTAAGGTCCTATGCAAGGATTTGACAAAAAAAAAAACCCAAAAGGGTTTGATCGGGCCAGGTTTTCGTAAAGTAGTTTTACGAAAACCTACTCCGATCAAGCCCTTCTGGGTAGTATTGTTTGCCAAATCCTCACGAAGGACCTTGAAAACACGTTTTAAACACATCTAACGATTCCGATCGTCGAAATTTGGTCCAAAAAGTGGAGGTTCAGGTCTATTATTATTCGGGACGTGCTAGAATAAAGTCGTGTCGTGCCGTGCCTCGTGCCCCGTTGACTTCGTGTCGTGCCCGAAGAAGACCGTGTCGTGCCGTGCCACGTGCCGCCTTAGACCGTGTCGTGCCCCCGCAATTCTGTGCCCGTGATGTGCCATGTGCCAAGTTATACCATGCCGTTCCGTGCCGTGCCAGGATTTTACCGTGCCTTTGACATGTCGTGCCGCCTCCGAATGTGTCGTGCCCGTGCCGGCCCGGCCCGTTTGACACCTCTACTAATTTTGTTGTGCTTGTTGATTAAATCATTCATGTAAATTTTTAGCTTGATCGGGTTTAAAAAAAACCCCTTGATCAAAGTATATTTGAAGACCGATGTCGTGTATTGGTTATTTAACAAATCTATAAGCTTTTGAGGCATAGCGGCACAGATGCCCTAATAGCTAAGGGAGGATGTCTTTTGAGGCAATTAAAAGTGCCTTAACAGATTGTCAAAAACATAATTAAGAATTTTAAATTGATAATTAAATCAGGTCCAATCAAGTGCCGCTAAAGAAAAAAGGAAGTGAAAAACATAGATAGCAAAACGACGTAGTATTATGCCTCTAAGAAACTGCCCCATTAGACCCAGTTTTTAGAGGCACCAAAAACTGCCCCATAAAAGTTACCACAAATAAATTAAATACGTAAAATTTGGATTGAGATCAAGTGCCGCATTAGGTACAATCAAATGGGGCACTTAAGAAGGTAGTGCCTCATTAGTAACTTGATAGGGCAATTTAAAATAAGTGCCCTTTAAAAAGTGCCCCTAAATCCCCATTTTGTTGTAGTGTAGTCAACGATTTCTAACTACGGGTACCCATAACCCAAAAGCATAAGTATCGAATTTAAGAGTTATTACATTAACCAAATAGTCAAAGATTAACAAATAGAAGTTACAAAACCATCTTTCCACATTCATGCATCCATCTCATGGTCCTTGTTGAGTACCTGAAAAATGATAGGTTGAGCTCACTAGCCTAGTAGGAAAATTATTCTACTAACACTAGGTGTATAAACATGATACATGTATGACATATGAAGTATAATTAATGAGAGAGACCATGTGTGTGATCAGAAGGAACAAACGAATGAAACTCGACCAACAAGTACCCAAATCTCCCAAAAATGTACTCAAGTATCCCAAATGTGTCCGTGTGTCCCTAACGTATCCCAAACAAAGCCAAGTGTCCATCAAAAGCCCAAGTATTCAGCAATTTCTCAATATCTCATGTCAAAAGTCAATTTTCGCAGAAAATACCAAGATTAATCCAAACATGCCATTTTCCAACATTTCACGAGAAAACATTCATTAATCTTAATAGGGAAGTATCCCTCTGCCGGATTTCGTGGGCTCCGTGCACCCCTGCCAGATTTTGTGGGCTCCGTGCACCCCTGCTGGATTTCGCGGGCTCCGTGCACCCCAGCCGGATTTCGTGGGCTTCGTGCACCTATGGCTAGGGACACGAAATGGTGACCCTAGTATTCTCATTATGAAATTTTATCATCTCAAAACATTTTGTTATTAAAAAAAAACTTCCATAAGTCACATTTGTTCCAAAAGTTCACCATTTTCGTCAAAATTTGTCACCCGACGCGTGTCCAATAAATAAGACCAAGGGATTTGTTAATTCACTTGTCAGAAGATTGGTTTAAGCCACAAATTGAAAATGTCAAACAACTAATGGACATGGATGGAGGGTAAAACAAACATCAATAGCATCAACAACAACCCAATCTATAGATCACAAACCCAAATTGAGCAAAACCCACTTAGGAGAGAAAACATGATTTTGAGGAAATTGAAGAACAAAAGCAAGATGTATGCCACATCACATAAATACAACTAAAGGGAGTAGAATTTGTTCTCATACCAAAATGGGTTTTGAGCAAAACCCTAGAATACCCAAGTGATTTTTTACCCCAAACTCCAAGAACAACCTCTACCCAAGCTCCACTACGCATTCAAAAGATAAGATCAAGTAAAAAACGAGTTACAAGGGTGAGGTTTTACTCACAATCAAAGAGAGAGTAGGAAAAACGTGGGTGAAGCAAGAACAAGACCCAAATCAAGAGTTCTTACCTCATTGAGTGCAAAATTCAAAATACAAGGGAGATTGATGTTTTCAATGTGTAGATCTTGAAGATTTGTGGTGGATTGAGGTTAAAATCACAAGATTTGAGATAGGGATGAAGAGAGAAGGTAGATGGGTGATTTTAGGGTTTGTTTCGTGGTTTTAGAGTGAAGAACTAAGCCCAAGACCCTTATTATAGAGGGCTGTGACGACCACAAAATTTGCAGAAAAATGCAGCTGGATACCGGTATAAAAAAAACCCATACCAGTATCTAGACTCTCTGTTGGCTCAAAATCTGTAGGAAATGTAACCGGATACCGGTATAAAAAAAAAAGCCATACTGGTATCTATAATGAAAATTTCTAAATTTTTATCACTTTCGCCAATTCACACCCTGATCACTCCCAACACTTTTTCAACATCTCTAAACACTCACACAACTTCGTAATACGTATTTCTACCATTTACTTAACCCCCGGTACACCAAGCTATACACACCCATACAATACTTAGAAAGAAACACATTTTAAAACATTAGCCAACTCATTTACATTACCTAAAATGAATAAAAGATAGAAAAGAATTATCATGAAATTCCGGGTTGTTACAGGGACAAGGCGGGAAACGTGTCCGGACACGCCACGTGGAGGGTTACGGGTTAATTGAATTTTTGGAGGGGGACACGGTGGGGGACATGGATGAGACACGGATAGGGACACTGTGGGGGGTCAATTTGAATTTTTTTTAAACTTTATGGGCTAAATTTATAAAAAATTAATATATATATATATATATATATATAGAGTCCGGATCTAATTCGGGATTCCTAAGTCCGGGACTCATAGTTCCGGATCAAATTTTCATGATCCGAACCGTCCAATGTGTTTAAAACGTGTTTGTCCTCGCGAGATATAATCCAAATAAATACCGGGAAGGGCTTGATCTAAGCAGTTTTTCATAAAACTGTATATGTGCAGTTTTTGTGAAAAACTGCTCGGATCAAACCCTTCTCGGTATTTGTTTTTGACGATTTCTCGCGGGGATCCTTAAAAATACTTTTTAAACACATTGGACGGTTTGGATCATGCAAAAACATGTTTTAAAACCTTCAAAACATCAAAAAACCTCCAAATCCGGGATCCCGGATTGGATAATGGGCATATATATACATATATGGGGCCGGTTCCCCTCACACTTAAAAAAACACATAAAAAAACACAACACTCTTCCGGACCCCCTTGTGATGTTCTGAACCATTGATCTTGTTTAAATGAGCAAACTAAAAGGTCCTGCAAAATTTCAGCTCAATCGGATATCGGTAAGTTCTTGATCAAAACAATTTTAAAAACACTAGTTCCTGTCACATTTTTTGCAAAACTATTTGGATCAAGCACTTATCGATATCCGATTAAGCTGAATTTTTGCAGGACCTCCTATTTTACTCATTTAAACAAGATCAACGGTTAAGAACGTCACAGTGGGGCCCATAACAAAATCGTGTGTTTTTTTAAGTGTGAGGGGAACCGGCCCATATATATATATATAAATATACACGTGGCATGTCCCCCGCCGTGTCCATATCCCCATTTTTTATAGAATCCCCGTGTCCCCGAGTCGGTGTCTGTATCCGTGCATCATAGATTACTGCCATAAGATCGTTTTCAAGGTCATTTGTTGAATTTGTTAGGGTTACGGAAGATTAGTGTTGAGGAACAGCTCTTGAAGCATTTCAAATTTCTCCTCTTCGTTAACGTCGACGACAATCTCCTTCTTTCTTGTTGACTCCTCCTCCTCCTCCGCCTCCTATTGACATTGATGACAAACTCGTCGCAAAGTTCCACAAATCAGTCGATCTGCCCAAACCTGCTCCGCCATTAGAGTTTCCACCACCAGATAGCGTTGGGTTCATCGACCAGCAACCACCAGTACCATCACTATCACCAACTAAAAACTAGCCTCCCTAAATTTGGTACAGGGATTAATTAGGTCTCTTTGAGGTAAAACTCATTTTGATATAAGTATATATATTAATGATAAAATGATGAGAGATATTTTTTTAGGCTATTTACTTAGATTTCAAATTTAATTAAGGATTTGAGCAAGGACTGGAGATACTTAATTGAAAGTTGGGCTATGGCTGTAGATCAATCTTAGTCGTTCAGGTGGCTTAGTGTCGTGTAGGCACTAATTAGCATGTGGGAGCACAAGTCATCTTGTAGGCCTCAACAGTGGAAGCATACATAGATATTAAGCACGGTCATAATTAAAGTTGATAATTGGGATTTTGTGCTGTTACCTTTTTGTTTAATGCTAATTATCACTTATCTTGACTCCAAAGTTGCCCATTTAATGGAGTGTGCCTTCTGCACTTTCGGAATGGCTCCAACTGTTCCATTGAAATCGTACGAGTAAGTGTTATGAGGAACACGAATATAGAAGAAAAAATAATAAAGTAAACCACGCAAATGCATGAAAATTTACGTGGTTCTGCTCAAATACAAAACAACAACGTACTCCATGGATGAGGGAATTCAATATGAACGATAGAGATTACAAAGAGCCTGCAATATGTATAACTCTTGAGAGCAGAGACAGAGTCAAGATTTAGTTTCGGGGTGGCACTATTTAATGGGAGTGTAAATATGAAGAGAATGTTAAATGATAAGTCACAAATTTGTCCTGGGTTTTAGTTTTTGTTTAAAACAAAAACAAATACTTGACAAAAACAATCAATTATCTTGTTGTCTTCAAATATACGTCTTTGAGATAGCTTTTTTATGATCCAAACCATTCATCTTTTGAAACGCTTTTTTAGCATCATTTGTGTGAAAATCAAGTTGTGATACAGGTAAATGCCTAATTTATTAACGTAAAACAAAATATTGTTTTGGAACCATTGGACGTGCCACCTATCCCACCAACTAGCTCTGTCCCTTATTGAGAGTGGCCAAAATATGAGAGAAATCGCCGAAAACAATAACACTAGAATATCCTTATGTCCCCGGGGCATGCTACAATGTACAACCCCCATATGAGATTTTGTGGCTTTAAATCTGAGTTTTGTGGCACCAAATATGAGATTTTGTGGCTCCCAATATGATATGGCATACGGTATGCACCCCATACGGATGGACGGCCGAGATTGCGCCAAAATATGAGATTTTGCGGTACCAAATATGAGATTTTTTGGCTTCAAAATATGAGATTTTGTGGCACCAAATATGAGATTTTCTGGAAATATATGAGATTTTGTGGCTCCAAATATGAGATCCGCACAAGTCCGCACGCACTGTAGCAAAGTCTGCATGGATCCAATATGAGATTGTGTGGCTCAAAATATGAGATTTTCTGAAAATATATGAGATTTTGTGACTATTCACATGAGTGTGCATACCATATGCATTTCGTATCTCCAGCCACAAAATCTCATATTTTGAGTCACAAAATCTCATGTTGAATAATTTTTAGAAGGTGCGCATTGTAGCATTACCCTCTGTCCCCCTTTGGAGTACTAATAAAATAGATTTAAAACGCATTGTACGGACAAGGGCAGACATAAAATGGGGTTGGGTCCCCCCCCCGGACACACACACACACACACTTCTTAGAATTTTTTTTTCTTTCTTACGGGTCAGCAAGGTTTATCGAGTCGAGACTTTTTATGCTGCAATTGATTCTCAGCTACAAGAGTTAAGTAGTCGTTTCAATGAGCGTTCGATGGAGTTGCTCAATCTTACCTCGACTTTGGCTCCTCAGGAGCTTGAATCATTTAGGATTGATGATGTTTGTCAATTGGTGGAAAAGTTTTATCCCCAAGACTTCACTGATTTAGAAATAGAATAGCTGAAGATGCAACTTCCTCATTATGAGCAAAATGTAGTAAGAGCTCCAGAGTTTCAAGCTTTAGAAACTGTTTCCGAACTATGTAAATGGTTGGTGAAAGACTAGTAGATTAGCAATTTACCATCTTGTTTATCGAGTGATCACACTTGTACTTACTCTTCCTGTGTTTCTGCCGCATCAGCAAAACAATCTCTTTCGGCAATGAAGATTATCAAAACCAGGCTTCGGAACAAAATGAAAGATGAATTTCTCTCGATTTCCAAGATTTGAGAATACGTCAGGTTGCACTTTAATCGATTGTCAAGCTACTTTTGTTTTATTTTGATGGATGATCAATATTATTGGAAAATGTATTTCGGTATTTTTTTTTTTTTACTATGGAATGCAAGGATGTTGATAGTTGTTTTTTTATTTTTTTATTTTTATTTTTTATTTTAATTTATACTTATTTGTTGAATAAGGAAAAGAAAAATATTTTCTGTTATAACTCGGCCCCTTGGAATTCTTCATCCTTGCTTGGCCACTGTCTACGGATTCATGTCCAACCGTCCGGATGAAGAAAGCCAGGAGTCAGATTTTTCTGTTTCAGTAATTTAGGTCCGGACCGTCATGGAGTTAGGGGGTGTTCCACTAATAATAAACTGTTTTTTTCAAACACCGAGACAAGTCATTCTCTCACAATACATCACATAAAAAGTCATGAAAAACCAATTTTTTCAAAAGACCAACTTAGTAGAACACCCCCTTTGCCTGGACCGAATCTCCAGAATACTGAACTCAAGGCATCTCCCAACAGTAAGCTTAATCAATATTCGCGAGCAAGTTGTGTTGGTGATGATTTAGCCTGATTATGGGTACGTAAGGCTTCTCTCTCCATCAAGATTTGAGCAGGACTGATGGACATGGTTCCAATTGTTCACTTTTAAAGTTTTGATTGTATAGATCCAAAGTTAATGCCGCCTCATCGAACATTTATAATGTTGGAATAATGAACAAACAACTTTCATTGATGCATATAAAATATAACAATGAAAGAAACATCAATAACAATGAAACCTAAAATAGTTAGGAGACACGAATAATATTCTAGCATAAACATGGAAGATAATATTAAAACCTAGAATACATGGTAATATAATAATCCTCATGTTATTCTAATAGTCCACTATTCCATTTAATTTGTTAATTAGTTGCTTGTATCTTTTAATTTATAATATTTTTATGTTTTTGAAAACCTTTTATAATAGGATTAATTGGAAACTATCAAATAATTAATATTGTACAAGTTTTAATATCTATATTAAAAGATATAATTAATTGAAAACTGCTCAATCATCGATAATGCAGAAACAAAATAGACAGAGGGAGTATAATTTTCCAAGTTAAATTTTATGAAACCTATAACACCAATGATGCATGTACAACAAAATCTAATTTAGCTACAATATACTCACATAATGTGTGGAGCCCACACTTTTGCAGTAAATTTTTCATTTTATTATTATTTACAGTATCATGGAGACACAGTAAATCCCCAACATTACCTACCCAGACCTTTGATGCATGAGCTAGGGCAACTTGTCAAAATGACAGTTGAAGGGTCAGTGTCCCATCTGTTGATCACACTCCATTTCGTCTCCCTGCCGTTGGAGTGCCACTTGTCAATTAACACGTCAACAAAGTGAAATGTTGGCCCACGCAGGTTAACTATCCTCGATATCATATCCTTTCCGACCGTACTCCACTATATCTACCAACAGCAGCGCACCCAACGAGGGTGGTCCCATTAACAGGGGGGTCGTTGCCGAGGTGTGAGTTCGATTCTAAAGAGTAAGTTAACTAATTGAGAGGTGGAAGTTTAATTGGAAAGTGCTATGAGCGATGGTCTACCCTCCATGCTCTTTTTAACTTCTTTTCATGGGTGTTGCTTCCATGCTACTCGTCTTACGTGTATTAGTCTCAAGTTGTTTTGAGTGTGGAGATACTTCTTATGTTGTAGAAAACATATATATACACAATCGGCTTGAGTTCAAAACTCGTGGATGTTGTAGAGTAGAATATCAGTGCGAACAAGCGCACAATTTGATTGGATTGAGTGTGTTTATGCTACGTTTTCTGTATTCAGATTGATGCCAAAATACCACTCATTTTCATTAAAAATATCATTTGGTCCGGAGGAAATGAACTCACACTTATTATGTATGGTGAATCATATTATATATATTTTTTGATCGGCAGAAGTACAATTTATTAGGGATAAGGGAAAGGGTTCCAACAAAATGTTAGAAAATACATACATAGGGACAAAACCGAAATACACTTGAGGGCCTAAAAACCTAGATAAAACAAATACAACTCAAATACCCAAAAGGCTTAAAAAGCCGGCCCGAATAATACTATAAAGACTAGCCCAAAGAAAACCTCAAACCTAACCCAAAAAGCCATAACAATCGCCGCCTACCACCTAATCAGACAGGAGCAACCTCCACTATCGGTTATAGCCACCAACGAAAACCACCACACCTCCACCGGCCACCCGAACAGAACCACCGCCGCGAATGCTCACCTTGCCGTTAGGCGAATACCGAGCCATCCAACAATGGCCACGGGGGGAGCCAAACCCAAACCCATCAGAACCCCATGCCGTTTGGCCAAGATCGAAAAACACAACAAAAATCCAACTGGAGAAAACGAAAAAGCTAGGGGCACGACAGAGATCATGGGGGAAGACGAGGAAGGTTAGGGGGTCCCAAAAAGGGAGGTGAGAGGGAGAAGATAGAGGTAGGAAGAACCATAATAGAAACGTCGTCCTCGTCGGATGACTGAAACCCCAATCCAAGGTCGCCATGAAACACAGTGTGTCAGCTCCCAAAAACGACAATCAGAGCCACCATTGCTGACCATCTCGTTGTTGTTTTCGATCATTTTTTGATAGGAAGAAGGATGGGGATTGAGGGATGGGCAAGAGGATGAAGGAAGAGGGATGGGCAAGAGGATGGGCGATAGGGCACTCCCCCGCCTAGATATGGCTGCCACTGTTGAAGGAGAAAGGGAGGAGAGAGGTTAGAGGAATATTGTTTGCTAGGCCATTTTAATACGTAGAATATAATAAATTATATTCTAAATATTAAAATGGCTTGGCAAAAAAAATACATTCTATCAAGCAAAATACAATCTATTCATGTTCTAATCGATGTGCAATGGTGGTGATTTTGTGCAAATATATACACCGTAAGTTTTCGAGATGAACGATTCGTATTCAAGGTTCAGACTTAGAAATGGCACTCACTAGTATGGATAGGTATTGAAAGGTAGGGTATGGGGTGTTTTGTGCGTACTCTCTCGCTAAGGGGTAGATGATTATTGTAAGCTTTGGATTCATTTGGGTTGTTTTAATCTCTGTAATCAAGGATTTAAATATATTGGCCGCTACGCAGCATATCAGCCACTAAATAACAGTTTTTGGTTAATTATCCGATACCGCTACATGCCGCTATACCGGCGCTATCCAAAATTCACACTGGTATCAGCCAATTCTGCAACATATTGAATTTTATTTGATTTTGGCCTGTTAAACGGCCACTTCAGGTGGTTTGGCGCCAAAATTTAAAAAAAAAAAAAAACGGTCTCATGACACCCGATTCCTGCTATGTATCATTCGATATTCCCGCTACTCCTATACTGTTTTCTGCTACCCCTATTTAAAACCTTGTTTGTACATAACTCTAGCTCTATTCAAAAGTTTTTTTTATGTTGAAAAAAAGAAAGATGGTGTATGGAGGGAGCTCATTCCAATATTCTCGTCATCTGATCCACATTTTAGATCAAAGTTTTCATAATTTTATTTGACTAATGTTGCCAACTTGATTGCTATTCTTCACCAAACCCACAACAATTAA
Source organism: Vaccinium myrtillus (assembly GCA_016920895.1). Lineage (NCBI taxonomy): Eukaryota > Viridiplantae > Streptophyta > Magnoliopsida > Ericales > Ericaceae > Vaccinium > Vaccinium myrtillus. The sequence goes on from CM029280.1 coordinate 10,829,468, forward strand.
TCCTCGATCTTTGCTTGTCCTTCTGATTTTATTTGTCCTTCTGCCTTAATTTTTGGCTGGCTACACATTCAAAAGGACACACACAGCAGCAGCAGTAGTTTTTGTCTGTTCGTTGGTACTGGTAGTTGAAATTCAGTTGGTGGCAGTTAACAGGTAAATCAGAAAAAATAAGCCACATGAGTTTTGTGATGGTACAATTCATCTTTGGCTTTCTGCTTCCATCTAAGGTAAACTAGGGTTTTCTCTCTAATTGTCATTTATATACAGTCTTATGTGTGTGTATATATATAGATATGCCCTCCGTCCCGATTTATTTGTCCCCGTTTTGACATATACATTTCCTAAATTGACTGTCCAATTCCAAAATAAATGGATCAGATTATATGTAAATTTCCTAATCAATGGATCAGATGTGGTTCCCTTAATAAGTTGAAATCTCGAGATTGGACAGATAAATCGGGACGGAGGGAGGGAGTATGTAATGCTGTATGCATCGTGTATCATGAAAAGCATTAACTGATCGAACAGTAGGGTGCAATCATGAAATAACACAACCAATAAAAAGAAATTTTTTACAGCATCGGAAAGAACCCATTTTAAATACAGTATTATTCATATGAACAGTAGGGTGCGATCTGATGCTCCCATGAAGCAACTCAGCCAAATTCCCAGCCTGACTCGAAGGTCCTATTAAATATTATTCATACCCATTTTATTTTTATTATAAAAGGTTTCTTAGGTTCGGTTTTTTCATTAAGGGAATTTCCACAGATTCTGGTCTCCAGTAGTTTCAGCTGGGGTGTCATGATCATCATCGGTTGAAACATCAAGGCGAGGAGGGCTAAGAAGCATCCCATGGGCCATATTCACTAGAACATTTGGCATATCAAATATCATGTCCTCATCAACAAACGGATCATTACTAGGTTGTGAAGGGCTTTCGTTCCTTTGAGCTTGGTAGAAACTTAGGGAATCTGCCGCCGCCCCAGCGGCGGCGGCTGCACTCGCGGCTGCCTCCTGGATGTCGCGTGGTGAGTTGGAAGCCGGCACTGGCAATGAAGAAGCCGAGTTTGGAAAGTTCAACTCGGCTTCTCGTCCCCTAAGTGCCAGAGCTGCCACATCATACGCCACAGCGGCCATTTCCGGGGTGGGAAATGTTCCCAACCATATCCTGTTAGGCGACCTCGGTTCACGGATTTCCGAAACCCATTTCCCGCCACTCTTTCTCTGTCTAACCCCTCGATAAACCGGGTGTCGGCCTGACACCCGGGCAGATGGGGCGTCGGGCCCACCCGACACATTGCCGCCACCACCACCTGATCTGTTGCTGTTGGGTTGATCCGCCATTCGGGAGTTACAAAAAAGTAAGGGTTGCATGAAGTTTGGAGATGATTGTGGAGAAGAAGTGTTTGGAGGTGAAGAGGAGGAGGATCCATATATATGGGGGATGGGTTTTTAGGGCAAATTCTGAATGCAATGTATCGAGAAGACTTATGATCGATGGATCAAATTGCAGAAGTGCAAACCAGATGAATGTTGCCTGTTAAGGGTTTTTGGTGTAAGCCAGCTTTTGCTGGTTGGATTCCCTTGCTGTCTTTCCTTTTTTTTTTTGTCCCCGGACACTGCTGGGCAGGAATGTACAGAAAATGTACACAGCGCCTTTGAGGACCCATTTTTGGGTCCCACACGAGTGATCCGAACCGTTCATTGTTCTTAAAACATTTTTCCGATGGGTCCCACAAAAAATCAGCTCAGTCGGACGGTTAGAAGTGTTTGAACCAAAATCCCACCGTTTCAAATGAAATGAAATGGTGGGAGTTTGGTTCAAGCACTTATAACCGTCCGATTGAGCTGATTTTTTGCGGACCCCATAGGTAAAATGTTTTAAGAACAATGAACGGTTCGGATCACTTGTATGATGGGACCCAAAAGGGAGTCCCCGAAAGCGCAGTGTATATTTTCTATACATTCCTTTCTGTACACCCATGTTTATCGTTTTTTCCCTTTTGCGGCAAACGTCTCAAAACAAGAATTGTATGTCAGTAACAGTGGAATTGGTACTAAACTGCTTTGCCTTAAAAACCAAAAACTGGATTATTGGATTATTCATTTTGTCTTTATTCAAATTTTTTTTGCATTTGTTAGTTTTGCGTCAAGATTTTGTGGTTTTTGAATTTCTCTTGTCGAGACGATTTCAAAGAGTATAAAATTGTGGTCAAAAGTAAAGCCGAAAATAAACCAAAATAAACTAGTTTATTGGTTTAATTTTGGTTTTATTCAAAAAAAATTGAGTTTTGACCATAATTTTATACTTGTTAGATTCGTCTCGTCGAGAGGAATCCAGAAACCACAAAATCTTGACGCAAAACTAACAAATGTAAAAAAAAAAATTGAATAAAGACAAAATGAATAATCCAATAATCCAGTTTTTGGCTTTTAAGCCAAAGTAGTTCAAATAGTGTTTCTGTAAGTGATTTGACAGTAAGCACGTTCACTGAGGGGAATTGAGGAATCATCTCTTCTAAATAAACTAGGTATGAGGCATCGTGCTTTGCACGAAGTTAATGCCCGTTAGTATCTAATGGTTTATAACATTAGTATATGTGTGATGGAATTGAAGCAACTGATTGTGAGTTTTCATAGGAAATATGTGCCATGAAGGTGGCTAAAGATGTGCATCTAATAGGATATAATGAGAGGTCACAGTTGTTTCCATAGGAGATATGTACATAATTTGTTTAGGTGCAATTGCAATGCAAATCAACTGATGCTAGCGTAAACTAATGCTAGTTATCAAAACGGGTGCCTAAAATTGGAGCAGAATATTTATACATTAACCTTGAATTTCAGGTTTCAATGCCGAAAAGATTTCAGGCTTCATCAGGTGTGAATTGTTTTTATTTTTAAAGATGTGCAACTAATAACAGTAGTTCCCATAGGAAATATGTACATAATTGGTTGTTGAGCTTGGATCAGAATATTGAGATTGTTTAAAAGATATTGGTGACATTTTCACAAGGAGTTTAACATTGAAAATACCAATTTGGTTCCAATTAGGAGCTTTGATCGTAATTCATAAATACACGTTTTATTCAACCGTAACTGTTCAATCTCAACTTAATTACTTTGAACAGCTGAATGCACAGGTTGTTCTCCTTTGGGTGCTGTCACATACATAATTGATCATTCTTATTCATTCGTGCATGCATTAATCTTCACATAGTCAATTTATTTACAAAATGTTGCGGTCATTGCATACCCTGGTGGTTGAAACGTTGTGTATATGCACAGGAATAACACCCACAAAAAATAATAGTGCTAAAATTATCCGTAATGAAACCACAGACAAGGGAAGTAATAATAATAATACTAATAATAGCCTTTGGTATTGGATACAGGTACTACACTCATTGCGTTTACCCATGCTAATTTTTTGCATTTGTGTTTATTTACGTGTATGTGTGTTACTTTTCATTCGTTTGTATGTTTTAATTTATAAATTTTTTTATGATTCTAAAACTTTTTGTTTTTTATAACTTAAGTTTTGGAATACAATTTGCGTAAAAGTACATGATATAATACTCCCTCCGCCCCAATTTTTTTGTCTAACCCGTAAAACGAGGGCCAAAAAATAATAAGTCTGTTAAAAGAAAATTCACTTTTTTCTCATAAAGTAAAAGTACTCTATGATACCTAGTAACTTGTTAAAAAAATATTGTATTTTTCTTAGAAATTTTGTATTATTTTCAAATTCTCGTTCTACGGATCGAACAAAAATTTTGAGACGGAGGAAGTATAAAAGAGTAGAAGAAGTGTGGCTAGCACTCACCAATCTCAACTCTCTTAGATGTAGTCGGAGTGCAAAGCAGTAAGAAAGAGATAGAGAAAGAGAGTAACAGAGTCAAATATTGAGAGAGACATGTGACAAATATCAATGCATTCTATAAGAGGAAAGAGGGGTAAACGTGTGAAGATGGGCAATTGCATACATAAGAATACCAACTCAACCTTAGAAGAACAAACAAAATACAATGCTAAATTGGGACATAGAGGGAATTATTAGTACGGTCTGGGAAGGCTCAAAAGGTCATTAGGTGAAAAACAATGGAATAACCAAAACACCCGAGGCCTAAACTAAAAACCACCAAATTACCTCAATAGAGAACACCAACTGGAGGGGTAAAATTGGGAAATTGGCCCAAATGTGGTAAGCCATGAAATCAAACATTGTCTATATAATTGCCTTTGGTATGGATATAAAAAGTACTCCATCATCTTATGAAGTCTTATCCCTCATCTGGAATCCCGGGGGAGTTGGGCATGGTGTCGCGCACACCCCTCGGCTGTTTGATTGTGTTTAATTGGACGGATGTCACATAAGTAAGGATTGGAGTTGGGAGGTCTTACGGGTGTTTTGGGAAAAAAATTGAGCCAACATTATTCGCTTATTGAGGAGCAATAATCCTATAAGTTTGTGCTTAATGGCTAAAAATGGTTGAAATAGTTTGCTAATTTAATTTGGTTTATTAGCTGAATAAGTCAAAAAGCCAATAATTCGGCTTAATTTTTTTTTAGCCAAAATTAAGAGGCCTTAGTAGTTAGTACTACCCCTCAAGACCAAGGTTTTTAAATAGCGGAGGCGAGAATCGAATGATAAATAACGAGAATTGGGTATTTGGGTCGTGAATTTTTTAAAATTAATTTTGGTACTAGAGCTGAACCGGCCGTAGTAATCATGTAGCGGCTTCATGAAACTCAGGGACAAAGTAATATGCTGCGGTAATCAGCGCTACGTGTGTGAATTGTAAATACCGGTATCAAGGAAGCAAGAAACCGTCACGTGGCGGATGATATTTTAATATATGCTCAAGACCCATCCCCACAATGGTACATAAGACTCAATTTTGACAGAGCCGGAGGGTTCACAATGGCGATGCAAAGTGTTCACCATGAAACCCGGGCCAAGACGTACTGTCTGGATACACAAAGTAGAGTCTCGAGGAGTATGGTTGGAATGGGGTCTTTAGGGAAGGAAATCCCTCTTAGTACAAGGCATTTTATGGAAACTTGGTACAATTATGATTTCCTTAGGAAATGCATGCGCATGTATGGGTGCGAGCGTGATGCATGATTAGCTAGTAAAAAAAATATAAAGATTGGTGTGACAATATTAAAGTTGTCACCCAAATATCGTCACTAAAAGCAAATTTTTTTGGTGGTTATAAACTTTTATTTTTTATCCACGGGAAAAGGAATTTTTTTGATGATTGAATAAAATTACAACGAATAGGAAAGACGGCATCACAAGGTGAGATAAGCATCCCGACAAGGTTGGCAACCCTGCCTCCAACAATCATAGACCATGCAAAATCCAGGAGGAAAGAAAGACACATAGTTCACAAGAAACCAACCAAAGAAAATAAAAATAGTACACAATAGAATACAGGAACCACCCCAGAAGAACCTAACATCAAACCCTCCTCAACGCAAAAGGCCTAGACTTATACTAGCCAAAGAAAAACCACACATCAGGTACCCCACAGCAGCAACACTCCAAAAGCAAGTGACCCTTGGGCAAGGCTAATGGCATAGACATTTACAATAGGCCCTTATTAGGCTTATGCAGAAGCACTTTCATTAGTGACAAAATGTTGTTCATAATTTAAAGTTTTTATTTTATTTTTTAATTTTTTGCTAAGCTAAAATTTAATAATCTTTGAAAATGCATTAAAAAGATCAAAAGGGTCCAAGAGGAAAACGCAAAGGACCCAAAAAGAAAGAAATAACAAGGCATAACATGGATGGGAAGAAACCAACCAACACACCGGAAAAAAACACACGCATGACGACCAAAACTCCTGATCTAAAGTTTGTCACTAAATTATAAGCATTAGTGACCCGAACGAAACCATGATACTAAATCATATTTGACCATCTTTTATTGCAACAGACGTGATGTTACTAAAAGTCACCAAGATATAATATAAATATGTTATTTTTCCAATATTAGCAGAAAATATTTTTGTATCCTAGTTTTTAAGACTTGGGCTTGATCCATGAGGTAAAGGATTCAAAACTCACAAGAATCATTTTACATGAATAGTGTGGTAAAGTGTTGGCAAGGATTTGGCGGTGATGTGGCAACTGCATAAACAACAATGTGGAGGCCACGTAGATGATCATGTGGCGGTCCGCGTGGACAATGAGGTGGTGGGTGATGTTGTGGCAGCCACTTGGAAGAAAAAGTTGGATGTAGAGTGGGTCGTGTTCACGCTTCTTGATCGTTTAGATCATTCACCACCCAAAAGGCAGTAACGGCTTAGCGTTAGCGATCGAAAAGTTCTAGAAATTGTACTGTCAATTGAAAACGGGCTTCTAATCAACATCCATCATCATTGAGGCGATGACCAACAATGTTTTTCACGGTTCGATGTCATCTAACGTTTCAAAAATGAAATTTTACTGTTTTGGAAAATATTGTGATTTGCTTATACTCTCCCTCCCAAAATTTTGGTTCACTTTTCCATTTTTTTATTTGTATGCATGTTTCATGATCTTTGTCCATGTTGACTAATCAAAGTTTAAAAAATGAACCATTAACCTTTTGTCCCATCATCCCCATAGTTAAATTTCAGACCAAAAAATGAAGGGAGAATTGTATTAAAGTCGAAAATGTACTAATCATTACATTTTAAAAGGAGAGTAGTTTTGCAAGTTCATGTTCTTTAAAGAGTAATGTTGCTTCTTGTTAAAAAGTTAGAATCTCAAGGAGGAGCTACAATTTTGGGATAAAAGGAGTAACTTTTAGTAGAAAACTGCGTTTTAGTTGTCGTTTGTTTTGGTATTCTTATATTTCTTTCTAGATTTTGGTTTCCTACTTAATTTTCAAATTTTACATTTTGTAAAATTCAAGAAAGAGCTTACAAAATATCGTTTGAAGTTCGTCTTATTTGAGGCCGTTTTATGTGAACATAAGAGCAAATAGCAATATCAACTATTTTGTAACGGCATTTTTTTTTTTTTTTATTATCATTGTTTATTACATCAATATTTAATAATCGCCACACTGAAAGGAATTTTCGGGTCCATCCAATGGCGAATACGGAATTACTAATTTGGCTTGATTTAAATTAGGGGGAGTGCAAGTGCCGAACAAGCGAATACAAGACGCTGATTTTTAAATTTCATGTGGGCAGGGTTTTCGGTTTCTGGCTGACACGAAGGGAGCATTAAAATTATGGTGAAAGAGACGTGAAGATAATGTTTAATTTTGTGAGATCTTGAAGGAGCTCGTCTGTAAAAGTTATCAGGGCCAAAAACACCATCATTAAGGTTACGAAAACCCAAATTAATTCGTTGGCCTACGAGCTTGAAACGCAGGCCCACGGTATGATTTTTTTAAAACACTGCGTGGCATGCGAAAAGACTGCGAAATTAAGTAGAAAGTTGAATGGACGGAACTTAGAAGATTGTCATGCTCCAACCGTCCAATTAATTTTATTTGTTTGGTGTTTTATTTTTGTTGTCTCAAATTATTTGCTATTCTTGGGAAGTTAAAGAAATGGAATCGGCTACAATTAATACACACTTATTAAAAGTGTGTACTATATGTACTTATTGTATGATTCATATTGTGTTACCTCATGACCAATCGTAATATTTTTTAGTGTTTTGAAATTTTTAAAGAATAAGATTCATAATATTTTCTCTATGATTCGTAATATTTTTGCGTTTCGTAACTTTTTGTTATAAAAGTCGTAACTTTTTATTAATAAGAGATAATCGATTCGTAAAATTTTTTAGGATGCATATGATACACACACAAATAGGAGGTGTGTATTCTAGCCTTTTCCGAAAGGGAAATTGTGCAAATTTTCACAAACTCATATTCTTCCTATAGTAAAAGTATTTTTAAAGATGGTGAACATTGGATAATATTGGAAATCTCGTTAAACTGGTTAGGAAGACATGTAAGAAATTGGGTGTCCAAAGCAAATAAACTGGGACAAATGAAGTGATAAGATTCCCAAGGAGGAGGATCCTCTCCGGTCTCTTTTGGAGTAAAAAAAGCACTTTTGTGTGTATAGTTTTATGAGTTTTTTTTACACCAATTAGAACAACTAATTCAGATCTTAAAATTGATGCGAGAAGATCAAGAAATTCTCCACAAAAGGGTTTTATATTTTATTAAAAAATGGCACAAATTTTTAAAAGAAAAAAAAGGGAAAGCCTATAATACATATCCATTTTTAGGTGTATATCATATGCACTCAAGTTATCTATCGTTGGATGGCTAAACTCATTAAAAATGTTACGAATTGACTACTCCATTTGTCCCAATTTAATTGCTCAGTACGGAGAATCCTCCAATTTACTGGGTCAGAGTCAAAAGCTTTAAAAGTGCACTGTTTTCCAATCTTACCCTTCAAAGCTTAGATGGGAAGTGAATTTAGTACTCCTGGCCCTTTTGTAGATAGACAAAAAATGAAGTACCAATTAACAAAAGGGGTGCTAAATTCATCAAAAATAAAAAAATAAAAAGATTGCCCCAAAAATTTTGCCTGAAAAATTAGGCTCCATTTAAAACACAATTCTAAAAAATTTCTCATAATTTTGGTGTCCACAAATTTTGGCTCCAATTGAAACTTATCCAACATGCCCCAGTTGAATATGTCAACCCTTTTAAAATTGTCAACTCTTGTAAAATTGTTGGAAATTCAATGTAGTGATTTACTTTTTGTATGTTTTGTGCTAATTCAATGTAATTTCCTCAATTCAATGTCAACTCTTGTAAAATTGTTATAAAAGTCATATAATTTTTTCCCAGACGTTATTTATTAGGGAGAAAAAAACCCTTCGTTTTTTAAAACATCAGATATTACGAAGAAATCTTTTGTCGTGAAACAATGGAGTGCTTGTATTTATATTGTGCAAAGTGTGCTTCTGTTCAGTGTAATTGGTAAAGGTTGCTGATTTTGGGGCTCCCTTTTTTTATGTAGACACTCCAATATTTAATGAAGTTGCAAAACTATCCTTTTTAAGATATAAAAATTACTGGAAGGCACTCCACTCCCAAATTATCTCCTCATTCACTAAGGCATTCCAAACGGAAAAATGAACCAAACCCAAACATAAACATTAGGTTCTAAACATCAACATTAACATTACTTTCCAAACATTAAACATCTACAACATAAACATTAGATTTTGAACACTAAACATGCATCTATGTCAGATTGCTTCACGCCACTTTGCATAATAATAATAATAATAATAATAATAATAATAATAATAATAATAATAATAATAATAATAATAATAATAATAATAATAATAATAAACTAAACATTGCTAGAATTCTCCAAAATAAATAGCACACAATTAAAAATGTTGATGCTACAAAATCTTCATAGCAGCTCGGAGACAAGATCTTTATATTTCCGTACTCATTATCTACCATTTTTCCCTCAAAATCTTCATAATGGCCGCAAATCTACATTTTAAAGCTCATAGTGAAACAAACAAAGCACATCACCAAAGTTAGAGAACTCTTGAGAGGAAAAGTAACAGAAGTCTCAATAGACTTTGCATGGACAAAAGGAGGGTTCTACAAACATAGACCTAAGACCACTTGTCCAGGTTGTCCTAGTGCAGAACATAGAGACTATAACATAAAGACTCTACCAAGGAAACACTACATATGGAAGTAGGCAATTCAGTGACATGCAGTAAAAGGAGTTGAGCAACTATCAGCTTTTTTCTGATAAAAAAAAAAACTATTTGCTTTTTTGGAGTGTCTAAAGTAAAGGAAAAAAGTAAAGGTTTTTTGGAGTGCCTGAAGTAAATCATGGAACTTGCAAAAGGGTAATTTTGAAAAATTACTGTAGTTTGGAGCCCCTGCATCAAAATTAGGAGTGCGAATATCAATTTCCTTGGTAAATTAACTATTGTTTGTTCTCTAAGAGCATCCTTATCAGCCTCACAAAAAAAATACCAAATTTAACCATAAAAACACATTTTATAATTTAGCAAGTCACTTTATCAAAAACTCACAAAATCAGACTTTCTATTCTAACTTTATCCCTATTTTTCGAGGACATTACGCTTCCCGAGACGGCCGATTCCATGATCATGGACATCGGGAACCAACTTTTGAGATATAAACCATTTATAAATTCATTCTAAACATCTTGAAGCTCCCTGTAAAATTTTAGGTCGGTCGGATCTTGTTTTGTCATCAGATCAATTACAAGGCTTCTTTTCAATCGAGAACTCGATGATCGCATTTCTCTATCTTCAGAGCATAATTTAAAAAAATGGACGCCACCATGACATCCAAAGCACCTCAAAAACTTCTTGGATGTTCTCGGATCAAAGGACTACAGGCGAACACAGTCGAGCCATGCCTGCATTGCACAAAGAGGTGCTAACCATAGGTGACTATTATGAGGCAGCCCATGGGAGAGCCGCCATGTAGCATGCGCCTATCCCATGGTCGCCTACCTTTTTCTATAAATAGAGGGGCACCCTTCATAGTATCAGACACACACCACTGAGTTTCATTTCCTCTAGAGGCAAGCGTTTGTCATAGTGGGGAATTGGACTCGGAGATCATTAGGCTGCGCAGTAGCTCTGCCGGATTCCCTAAGTGGAATCTCGAATATAGATATTACGTGGAAGCTCTACTAGATTTCTCCCAGAAGAAATATCGGTGGTTAGGGCTACGCAAAAGCATTGCCGGATTTTTCTCGAAAGAAATATGGATCATTAATTTTGTCGTTACTTTGTCCGAGTACCGAGTCAAAATCTTCCAGTCCTGTCGTTACTCTGTCCGAGTGCTGAGTCAAAATCAACCACTTTCTGCCGGAGGTTTTATCCGATTTTTCCAAATATTTTTATCTGATATTCAGCGGAAGCTCTGTCCAATTGTTTACCCGAGGTTTGAGCTGAGAGTCTGTAAGTAAATCAATTTCAAATACCAATAACTGGCTGCTTATTTTCAAAATGTTTTAGACATATTTAGAACTGTGTTTGCCCGGCTACTGCCCATGGGTTGAGCCCCCGTCTAGTATCGGACGCCATAATATAAACGTATATTGTCGATGGGTACTGCGTTAGTCTCGTTGAGGTTTGAGACGAGGAATATTAGAAAGATTGACAAAACAGCGTGCGCGTTGAAACAAGGCTTAGTAGAGGTCTCCTTATACTGCGGCGTCTTTACTGTGTCTTTTTCGGTATTTTCTGAGATCACTTACCTTGACTTGACTAGCTGTCCGGACAGGTGGTACAAAACCCCAAAAATAAAAACATCAAGATTAATTCAATGAATTCAAATATATTTTCATAATTCGGACCGAAGTCCAAAATACGAAGTGACCTGATTCCCCTTATATGCAGGGGATACGTACGCAGTCCGATGAGGGTTCGGTCACAACAAAATCAAAATATTTTCTCCCAACATGATGATCACAATTATTTTCAGATACTTTTCATATCAGCCTTTGGGCACCATGTTATGTTGATGACTTCCAGCGTCGAATCCGGACAGCCTTTTTTATTATATCTATGGTATCGCTTGTACTATAATTTTTTGTGCATTTTCTTATCATATCACAAAAGCCAAAAGTCATAGAGCTCGTCTCGACATTGTTCTAGTCCCAAAATTAGCTTCTCTCCAAAATTACCAAAATGCCCTTTCTAGCCTATTTCGAGTAGGTCCCCCAATAGAGTCAGTTAGGAAATGTCCTAGGGTCCGTTTCGAGTTTCCTCCGATTCCAAAGTTAGCTCCATATCAAAATTACTCAAAATACATATTTCATATCCAGAGTCATTTCAGCCTACAGAATTAATCTGGAAGCTTCCCGGAGCCTGACCAGAGTCATCCGGAGTCCCGAAACTAAATCTTGTAACTTTTTGCCAAAATATCCCTTGAACTTTAAAAATCTAGTTTCAGCCCGTAAACCCAACCAGGACCGACCCGAGTCTTGCCAATGACCATTTTTCAACTCTGGGCGGCAAAATTCAACTTTTTACCAAAAAAATCAGTTGTACTCATTTTTACTGTCTAATATTGTATCAGATATTTCTCGGGGACCGCCGACTATCTTTTTCCGGCTCCGGTCATGATTTTTTCAACTTTTTACCATGAAATCTCTTATATTTTCTGTATTTGTTTTTTACTCTTCAAATTTGTATTGGATATATCCAGAGACCAGTCGGCAACCAGTTTCAGCTCCGCACGAGATTTTTTACAACTTTTGTACAAACTTGCAAATAGTGTTTTAAACCCATTTTCGGCCATGTAGCCACCCAATAAACATCGCGGGACCTCCCATAAGCTATTGGTAGCCCTAGAAGGTTATTTTTCAATAATTTCCCCACTGAGTCGTGTAGTCTGTTTAGACCCATCTCCAGTCTCAGAACCTTCCAGAGATGTCCCAGAGTTTCTCGTATATTTTTGCATCCTCAGCATTGTCCCCGCTAGAGTCTAGAAATTGTTTTAAGTGTAGGAGTATGGGTTACTCTGTGTAATATGGTTTGGTGTTGGACTTGAGTGTAACACACAAGTGAGTTAGAGGGGCGTGAGAGCATTTTACACAAGTGAGAGAGAGAGAGAGAGAGAGAGAGAGAGAGAGAGAGAGAGAGGAATTAGATTCTTCAACACTTCTCACCAAATCACTCACCCACACTTAAATTCACCTCAAGTACTACATAGATCCATCATCCCCATGTCTATTTACCTCGAGTTTCATGCGTATTCGCTCCGGGAAGCTATTTTTCGATTGGGTGCAAACTTTGAAGTCTAGGGTTTGCTTTTGGAGTTTGTTTGGGGCCAAATCCAATGAGGTAAGAATTCATTCTACTCATTCTAAGTGTATTTTTGTTGATTTGATGCACATTTATATTTTGTTTCGTCTCATTTCATTGCTTGGGTTGAAATCCCCCAAAATTTGAAAATCTGTAGTTTTTGCCAGCTTTTCTTTCTCGACCATCCTGACAAAAATTCCAAACCCGGTCTGGAAAAAAAAAGAAATTTTTTTTTTATTTGAACCCGGTTGATGCTCCCTTGGCCTCCGGTTGAGTTGTTTGACCATGTACTTAAATTATTCTTCGTTTACACTTCATAACTCGTTGGAATCCTCATTTCTAGTTCAATACTTGTATGGTTAGTTGTTTTATGAATTCGATGACCATTACGTGTACCCTCGTACACTTGGCGCATGATAACGTAATTCAATGGACAAATGACATATTTTTGAACTAAATGAGTTATATTTTGAAAGGAATATACTTGAGGAACACTAGGTTGTTGTTTTCAGAAAAGAGATGTTTCTTACTTGAAGTTGGTTTATGATTACTATGGCCACCATTCGTTGTGCTACTAGGCATGCGAATTGATAGGCGCGCAATATTGTAAATATAAGCGCCTAAGTAGGGAGAGTTAGCGTGTTAAACGTGCGGATTAATGACTATTTTCCGTTTAATGCGTGCACAGTGGTGTTCTTGGTATTTCTGTGAGTCTTTCAGGTATATTGACTTTTGGCTTGTGGGTGTGTGCATGGCTTGAAGTGGAAGCGCGGGAAACAAGGCTTTGAAGTTGGATTTTGAAATGTTATGCTGAAGGAGATAGGTATCGATACCCCTCACAGCCGTATCGATACCAATTGCTTAAGAGGGTGCAAGTTTTTGTCCAGAAGGTTAGGTATCGATACCCCTTAGACCAGTATCGATACCTACGGCTTACGGAGTCAACAAGTCAAACATAACAGCTCGGTATCGATACTAGTATAAGGGGTATCGATACCGAAGGCTTACGGGAAGGCAAACGATGGCGTTTTGAGTAATTTTAAGGGTGCCTACTATATAAACGTTTTTATGCTCATTAATTAGGGTTCGAATCTCTTTATATTTTTCGGCACTTAGAGTTTTGCGGCTACAGTTTTCAGAGTTTTTCTTCATTCAGCGTTCTACATTCGAGTTGATGTTTCCAGAATTTCTGCTTGTGGATTGATATCGCGTATTGATAATCAATTTCAATTCTTTTTTTGCAATCTACGGTATTTTTAGCTATCGTCTTTATATTTGATTCTTCTAGCATGTTTAGATCTAGGTTTAATTCGTTCTCTGAAATTTCTATAATCATGAGTGAGTAGTCGCTTTGAGCGCGGCTGCGGGGCGAAGGCGTCCACGTCTAGACTAATCAATATTTCACCTCGGGGCCGAATTAACTCAACTTTCAAGCAATTTTGGGATCAAGGAACTTTTCTAACAAACAAACCCAGGCATTACCAGAATTCGAATGCGCACGGAATCTGGTGACAGGTGGTGCGCATTTGTTGGGAAACCTTTCTGGATTTCTAAAATCAGTAAAAAGAGGAATTGTGGCCCGAGTAAATATCGGCTAGACTAGGCGTAGACGTTGGGTTCCCTAAGCTGCGCTCTCTTTATTAATTCGCATTCAGTCAGTTTAGCTTAGTAATTTAGTTAATAAAATCTCATCAATTCAAGGGGTGGCTACCTAAGAGCCAGTTAAAACTGGACTTTCACACTTTTGAGTCAAGCATTCAAGTCGTCTCTTCGGTTCGACTCCGGTACTTCTGGAATTATTGTGCTACACTGGTCGAGAGTCCTACGCTTGGGACGCGTCTTTATTCGTCTTATTTTGAGTCACCTGGTCGGTCAAAACATTTTTGGCGCCGTTGCCGGGGGACGACAGCGAGTGTTTAAAAGTGTAGAGTCGTAGTTAATTTTGTCTTTTAGTCAAGTCACCATAGGTCGGAAACAGGACCCTCTCTATTATCGCGACCCGACACATCGGTTAGTGAGAAGAGAACTGGAGTCAAGTCAGCCTGTGTTGTCTAGTTTTTCATCTTCTAGTTCGGAGTCAGACTCTGCTGAACATCAGTCAGAGTCTATTCCCATTAGTGATTTTTCTATAGAGTTGTCGTTCGAGTCAGTTAGCGTCAGTAATCCGCTTTTCCAGTCAGAGGTTGAGTCAGAACCGGCGCTAGAGTCAGAGATAGGCGAGATGGCAGACCAGCGATTAGTACCTCAGCCGTCCTTGAGAGAACACCTTCATCCTGAGAGGACCACTCCTCCCGGGCCGATTGTGTTTCCTCGAGAGACACAGGAGGCACGCAATGCCTTCACTGTAAAACCTGGTGTCCTGAATAGCCTCCCTAACTTCTATGGGAGAGAGTCTGATGATCCGTATGAACATGTGCGGATGTTTGAGGGGTTAGTGCGCAACCTGGCGACTACTACCCAATACGATAATGCCTGCCTCAAGCTGTTTGAGGCAACTTTAAAAGATGGCGCACTTAGATGGTTCAGAATGCAAAAGTCTCAGTCCTTCACCACATGGGCGCATGTGCGTGACGCGTTTTACAGAAAATATTTTTCTGAGGCTAAAACTAATAGTTTAAGGCGTCAAATCCAGTGCTTTAGGCAAGAGAGGGGAAAGTCTTTTGTGAAGGCATGGGAGCGTTTCAAAGATTTGCTCTTAAGAATGCCACACCCTGGTTTTGAGAAGATACAGTTGGTCGAATTCTTTCACCTGGGTCTCAATGCAGAGACAATCCAGCACATAAAGTATTCGTGTAAAGGGGACGACTTCTTGTCCAAAACTGCGGATGAGGGTTGGGATTTCCTGGATGACCTAGCAGATAGGCAGAGGGCGTTAGAACCCTCTGATTTTGATCGGTCCGGACCTTTTGGGTCCAATGTTATCCCCGTTACCATTCGTGACCAGCGACATCAGGCTCAGGTTGAGAAAATGGCTCAGAAGCTAGAGGAATTAGAAGTTAGGCAGACTCGTCCAGTGCATGAGGTCAGTATAGAGGAAGTCTGTGTGTGGTGTGAGTGTAAGGGGCACATTGCAACTGCATGCCCCGGATTTTTAGCGGCCAAGGGGGCAAGTCAGTTCAATCAGGAAGAGGTCAATGCACTTAGGACATGGGATCCGTATTCTAACACTTATAATCCGGGATGGAGAGATCACCCTAATCTTGGGTGGTCGGAGTCCAGACCTGTAGGTGGAGGTCAAGCTCAACCCCTTGCGCTACCTCCGCCGCAGCAATTTCCACAGTCCCAATCGTTCAAACCTCCGCAGGGCCAAGTCATTCCATACCACTACCAGCAACAGTCTGGTAGGGGGGCAGGTCCATCCACTCATGGTCCGCCCCAGGTTATTCACAGGTGACTGCACGTGACCATAAATTGGAGGATAATGTCAATTCCATGATGCAGTCTCAGATGACGTTTCAGACTGAAACGAGACAGCAAATAGGAGCCCTTACCACCCAAATGTCACAACTCACTGCGGTGATCAGTCAAATGCAAAAGGAGAAGGGTAGGTTTCCAGCCCAGGGCAGTACCGCGGGTACCCATTATTTGGTAAATTTAGGTCCTAACGTCCAAAGTCAGAATCAGGAGGAGGCTAAGTCGATCACCATTCTCCGGAGTGGGAAATCGATTGGTAAGACCATTCAGACAAAGCAAAAACAGGTTCCACCCTCGGAGCCAGTGGATGCACCGAGAGCAACTCCTGATATTGTCAATGTCCCTAGGAAGGAGGTAAAGGATAATGAGGAGTCACCTGAAGTGGTGGTGCTTGCTGTTGCGGCCCCCACGACTCCAACGCTGCCAGCGATGCCATTAGCTCCATTTCCCCAAAGGTTGGCGGTGAATCCTAAGCAGAGTATGAATCATAAGATGTTAGAACTTTTTAAGAGGGTGCAGTTCCCTATTACTCTGATGGAGGCGATTGAGTCTTTTCCCCAGTGTGCGAAGGTTCTGAAGGACCTTTGCACGACAAAGCGCAAGAATCAGAACAACGTGATTCTGACAGAGCAAGTGAGCTCCATCCTTCGGACTGAAATTCCTGCCAAGTGCAAGGATCCAGGGTGTCCCACCATCCCCATAGCTATCGCAGGTCAGACATTCGATAAAGCGTTGTTGGACTTGGGGGCGAGTGTTAATTTGCTCCCTTATTCTGCATACTTGAGGCTAGGCCTAGGCGATCTGAGAGCTACTCCTGTCACACTGCAGTTGGCAGACCGGAGTTTTAGGGTGCCTAAGGGTGTGGTAGAAGATGTGATGATTCAGGTAGGTGAGTTCCAATTCCCTGCAGATTTTATTGTCCTAGACACCTGTTTAAATCATGAGGTTTTAGAGAAGACTCCCATCATTCTAGGTCGTCCTTTCTTGGCCACCTCCAATGCTGTTATGAATTGCAAAACTGGCAAGGTTCAGTTATCTGTTGGCGAGGAGAAAATGGAGGTGGATGTTTATAGTGTTAGTACTCTAGATGAGGATGATAAGGAGGTAGAAGAGGTGAGTTTGATCGACATGCTCGTTCAGGAGCACATCGATCCAGTTTTGTATAACGATCCTCTGGAGATTGCTCTTACCGCCGAGAAGGCGTCATCTCTAGATTCTCCAGAGGTAGGAAGTCTGCTAGAGATGTTAAATGTCGAGGATTCTATTGAGGAAGTATGTGGGGTCTCTTATGACCCAATGTTAGATGCAGGCTGAGTAGGTTTTATCAGCCATGTTTTGACGGGTAGCTCACGCGTACCATGCTCTACGTTGAGTAAGGACCCGACTCCTAGCAATAGGGGTACCCATCATTGATTTGGGTATTTATAGCTTCGCACGCCGCTATTAAAATAAGGATCGTGTGCCCAGCTCCGGTTAGTAAGGGCGATTTGTGTATTTTCGTGTCTGTTTTAATTTCCAGTAAAAAAAAAAAAAAAAAAAAAAAACTGTGGTCCGGTATAGCCACCTAATTTCTAGCCTTAAATTTGTGTATCTGGGTTTCTAACAATCTTATTGCCGTGTCTCGGATAGTCATAAAAGACGATTGGCTCTGATTTCTTTAAGGAAAAACCTTGAGTGATTTAACCTGTTGAGTCATGACTTACCCGGGATTGTTATGATGACCTTCTCTACACAAATTTAAGTGAGAAAATTAGGGAGAAAAGTAGTACCCGTGTCTTTCACGTGAAAAAAGTGGTGGTGTATTTCTTCTTTTATTGCTCTTTTGTTTTCTCTGTGTACGCCCGGATACCACGTGCCGGGCTGGACTAATGTTTTTGCAGGGTGCACGGAGAGAGAGTACCTGAAATTCCTCATACATCGGCCGAGGTCATGATGGTTGGCTGCCATCCGCCGGTCCATCTCTTTTCCTTATTCTGCTATTTTTATGTTTGTCTTCATGCTCTGAGGACAGAGCAACTTTCAAGTTGGGGGAAGGGGTGTACTTTGTACACGTTATATTTGTTCTGAGCGTTGTTAGTCGGTTTAGGGTTTATTTTTAAATTTTTGGTTAATTGTGTGCGGGGATACGATTGTTATGCTTGTTTGTATGAGTTAGGTAAGCATGCTAGATTCTTGTCTCATTGTTTGCCTGGTTAACTCATTCACATGCATATATTTGGCATCTCTGTTTGAGTAATTCGCACCATGAGCGACGTTGAGTAGGTGTTCCCACTTAGTTTACAGTGTGTCCTTAAAAGCATCCCATGTTTTCTTTGTTCATCAATTTCTGCACTTGCATAAAATAGTAGGCGTTTGTACCACATGCCATAGTCTGAAAATTTAATATGCATGCTGTGAGAGTCGGTAACGTGTTTATGGGATGATACAAGGCCATCTTTGCATGATGAAACCACTATACGAGTCCCTTTTGACTCCATTTTAGACCCGACCGTGTCAGTTTCTGTGTCAAACCTAGGAAACCGGTGTTCGGGTGGAATTAATTTGGTGGTCCAGCTCTGTGCGCATTTTAGAGGCCTCGAATCATTGGAATAAAGGAGCTTCGTCGTTGTGGAAAAAATTTAAATGTTGCTTTTGGGTGCCATGTCTTCGGGTAAAAAATAAAAAATAAAAAAAAAAAAAAAAAAAAAGGAAAAACCTTAAACCTAGCCAAAACCTCAACCCTTAAACCATTGTCTACCCACCAATAATCCCAAAATAAAATAGAGTAAATCATAGTAGCCGCGAAAAAAAAAAAAATTCGCGGTCAAGTTGAGGGGGACCATCCGATTTCTCCCCACTGTCTCTCTCTCTCCACCCCATCATTCCCTTTTTCCCTCTTCCTTCTTCACCATTCAAACCTTAACTTCTAAACCTTCCAAACCTAAACTCACCAAGGTTATGGAACCTTAAGAGGCAAACTGAGATGGAGATTGAGCGTAGAGCTGGACTGGGGTGGTGTTATTGCATGTGTCTTTGTCATAGTCCTGTTATTCTATGAGTTATTTCATGTGGTGGTGTGACATTGTTCATGTACTGGGAGTTTGATGTGAGTCGGTGGTTTGGGTCTTGTCATTCTATGTGTAGTGTAATAACTCGATCTTTCGATTATGTTGGTGACTAATGTTTTGTGTTGAGCACCGGTGTGGTGCCGGAGTCGAGGTGGCGGCCAGTCAGGGTAGACTGTCCATGCGCTTCTATAGGCCGTCACCCTTTGCATGTTATCTTTTCTTTTGCAACCACGGTCGTTATAAGCCTAATGAAGTCCTTAGTAGACCCGATGCACGTTGTTTGACTCTCTGGCATGCATGTTTTATATTTGACTGTGAATGTGTGGTATCCTATATTCGTTGAGCTTTCCTTGTCGTAACTGGCGTTGTTTTGATTGGCACGTGGTGTTTTCTCGATTCATCCCACGATGGTCGCCAAGCGCCTCACATGGGATGTTGAGTGTTCCGGTGAGAGAGAGTTGCATCGTGACTTTGTGGGAGCATTTTTATCTCTATATTCATGATGGTGCGGAATTGTTCAAATTTTAGTTAGGGCATGCATGTGAAGGAGTTAAGGGCAGCGATGAGGAGGAAATTTTGTGTTCACTTGATTTTTGTACAGGATGCATAACCCTCGTATCCCCTGTTGAGTTCTTATTTTTCTTTTGCTGTTTTTGTCTCGTTCGTTACTAGGGACTAGCAACGCTCAAGTTGGGGGATGTGATAGGCGCGCAATATTGTAAATATAAGCGCCTAAGTAGGGAGAGTTAGCGTGTTAGACGTGCGGATTAATGACTATTTTCCGTTTAATGCGTGCACAGTGGTGTTCTTGGTATTTCTGTGAGTTTTTCAGGTATATTGGCTTTTGGTTTGTGGGTGTGTGCATGGCTTGAAGTGGAAGCGCGGGAAACAAGGCTTTGAAGTTGGATTTTGAAATGTTATGCTTAAGGAGATAGGTATCGATACCCCTCACAGCCGTATCGATACCAATTGCTTAAGAGGGTGCAAGTTTTTGTCCAGAAGGTTAGGTATCGATAGCCCTTAGACCAGTATCGATACCTACGGCTTACAGAGTCAACAAGTCAAACATAACAGCTCGGTATCGATACTAGTATAAGGGGTATCGATACCGAAGGCTTACGGGAAGGCAAACGATGGCGTTTTGAGTAATTTTAAGGGTGCCTACTATATAAACGTTTTTCTGCTCATTAATTAGGGTTCGAATCTCTTTATATTTTTCGGCACTTAGAGTTTTGCGGCTACAGTTTTCAGAGTTTTTCTTCATTCAGCGTTCTACATTCGAGTTGATGTTTCCAGAATTTCTGCTTGTGGATTGATATCGCGTATTGATAATCAATTTCAATTCTTCTTTTGCAATCTACGGTATTTTTAGCTATCGTCTTTATATTTGATTCTTCTAGCATGTTTAGATCTAGGTTTAATTCGTTCTCTGAAATTTCTATAATCATGAGTGAGTAGTCGCTTTGAGCGCGGCTGCGGGGCGAAGGCGTCCACGTCTAGACTAATCAATATTTCACCTCGGGGCCGAATTAACTCAACTTTCAAGCAATTTTGGGATCAAGGAACTTTTCTAACAAACAAACCCAGGCATTACCAGAATTCGAATGCGCACGGAATCTGGTGGCAGGTGGTGCGCATTTGTTGGGAAACCTTTCTGGATTTCTAAAATTAGTAAAAAGAGGAATTGTGGCCCGAGTAAATATCGGCTAGACTAGGCATAGACGTTGGGTTCCCTAAGCTGCGCTCTCTTTATTAATTCGCATTCAGTCAGTTTAGCTTAGTAATTTGGTTAATAAAATCTCATCAATTCAAGGGGTGGCTACCTAAGAGCCAGTTGAAACTGGACTTTCACACTTTTGAGTCAAGCATTCAAGTCGTCTCTGTGGTTCGACTCCGGTACTTCCGGAATTATTGTGCTACACTGGTCGAGAGTCCTACGCTTGGGACGCGTCTTTATTCGTCTTATTTTGAGTCACCTGGTCGGTCAAAGCACGAATCTTGACAGGGGTTTGCGAGGCTCAAGAATGTCGGCAGAGAGCTATGAGATTCAAAATTCTCGGCAGGGGTTACGAGACTCAAAATTCCCAGTTTTGAAAATATGAATAATTATGGTTTTGGAAAGGAAAATAACGGACAAATATGTTATGTGAACACTTGGGATTTATTAAAAAGGGTTTTCATTGACTAGAAGAGGTTTAATGGATACGAAGACTCATTGATTTCTCAAGTTGAATATGTCTTAAAGTTGTTCACTTTTGGCTAGTCTCGAACTATTCTATTTCCTTTCGTGCTCATATGATCATCTCATATGCATTTAGCGTTTGTAGAACATATCCCTACTGGGCTAGTGTAGCTCACTCTATCATTTTTTTTGGTACAATTCACGGAACATGATTTGACATGCATGGACTGGTTGGACATTGGATGAAAGACACATCATGAAGAGTTATTTGATCATCTCGGTTCTCAAATTCTTCCACATGACATTCCATTAACATCAACCTTGTAAAGTCAGATCCGAAACTGATTTGTGGACATTTTTACAAGCATTTTGCTCCAAATGCCACGTACATAGACCACTAGTGTCTCACATCTGGAAATGTGTTTCTAATTGCGTTGCACATTGCCAAATCTCCATCTGTGATAACTTATATGGGTCGTTTACCATCCATAGCGCCCTCAAACATCGAAACAACCCAATGTAGGTCTCCTCCGTCTCCCTCGCCAGCAAGGAAGAACAAATATAGTAGTTGTAAATGCTACTCACACCCGCCATTATGACAAATGGCTTCTCGTAAGCATTGCTTCAATAGGTTGTGTCTAACACTAACACATCTGCAAATGTGGTATAATCCATTCGAGACCTCCTGTTTGCCCAAAAGAGTGCCTCCAACCGATCATTCTCATCAACAGTGTACTTGAAAAAAAACATCGGATCATTTTTTCGTTTAGCTGACATGTATCCCAACGCACCATCAGCGTCCCCATCATTAATTTGTTCTATACGGTCCCTATCTAATTTGTTGCGCAAATATTTTGGAAGTGAACCCCACATTATGAAAACCACCAGACTAACGTGTCATAAAGTCCATTATCTAACTTTGCTTCACGCCAACCTTTCCCATGGTCGTCGTTGGAACATTTTCTGCACTTTTTCCAGATCTGTGCGACTGCAAAAGGGAACACAATGCATGACTCCTAAGTCATGCTTGTGTTCCTTCTTAAAGTGCGTAACAATGTACAATTCAGTTTCGCTCACATAATGGACACGAAATTTAGCACCACATGCAACAATTTCTAGTTTCGGATCTATGACATCTTTTCCTATTATTCAGATCTACGTATTTGTTCTCTCTTTTACCTTCCTTAGAAGAAACCCAAACCCTAAACCTTACCTTCTCAACATTGTTGTTTAGGGGTTTACTTCTCCACTTCCGAATGCTAAACCCCCATGCCTTGGTATACGAATTGTTGGAATTTTGTGCCTCGTCTTCAGAACCAAATTACATTTCTAAGATATCAGCGTCAGTGAGCACACAATAACTATCAATTGCATGAGAAAATGACCCCTCCCCTTCCTTTTTTCCAATGGACATTGTCATCTACAAATGTGTGCGTTTCATCTGCCATCCTAAAGGGCGAATCAGATTGGGATTCACTATCATAGGAATCTATCTCCACACCATTCCCCTCAGCCCATCAATCTTACCTAATAAACCACATCGAAATAAGTTTTGTTCATCGAGACAAGTTAATGTGGTTCAATAGGTAACATAGAATTCCAATATCATGCCACTTATCATATTCTCATATTCAACTGTTTGTTTCACTCACTAATCACATGTTATTTGGTACAAATAACAAACTTGGTGTAAGACAATCTGGAAAACAGGTTCATGTGAAAATAAAAGTCTTGATTCCACGTGTCGGACACTCTTCCTACAACATGTTCAACACTCATTTGGCTTTTATCACTTAGAAGTAAATATGTGATTGACATTTCTGGGTCTCAAACAAATTATTTTTGTTTTTATAACTACATTGGTGTTTTCATGTCTTAACTATTTCATTTGTTAGCCCACATCCACATCTAACAAAACGAATTAGATCAATCACGTAAAAATATCCGATTAAGAAACCTTTTATATATATACAAATTACTGAAGACAGGTGAATGAAATATGTGCATAAATATATATATACAACAGGGAAAAGTTTGGGAAACCTTGCACCAGTAAAGAATACAAAATTAAGAAACCTTTTATATTTTTTTGTTGCTTAGCAAAAAAAAAAAGAAGTTAGGATCGTGCAACACCTAAATCATTGAACACAGAGCAATAAGAGACCTAACCAAGCTTTGTTATTCGAAACCCTAGATTCCCAGTCGTCCAACTTTCTCTAAAATTATAGAGACGTAAAAACCAACCGGTGTTACTGTTGATAACACAAATGGACATCCACAAACACACACGCACGTACAGTTGGAGACTTGGTTTGGAAGGCCAATATTCTTCCACTCGATAAGAAGAAAAAAAAAAAAAATGGGAGATTTGGTAAATGGTCACCAACTTGGGAAGCCCGTTTCGTATATTAAAGATATTAAGACGGGTGCATATCATCTAAAATCAACAGAGGGTATTGCACTTGAAAGAACTATCAATGGAAAATATTTGAAACATTATTTACCATCAGTTTGAGAGAATATAAAGATTTACCAGAATTAAAAGTGCACAATGATAAAATAGCAAGTTCAGCTTATACCGATTTTGTGGATGATGCTCCTGACCAAGAACATAAGGAGTTCCTGAGTAGCCTGCCACCCCATTGCAGAAGTTTCTTGAACTACCAAAAAAAGTTGATCTTTAGTGACAACAATTTTGTCACTAGGTTTGTCCCTAAAAAAGTGTTACTGAAAGCATTCAGAGACAAATTTTTACTGAGTTGTCACTAATCTTGTACTTAGAGCTTAGTACAAAAAGCAACACTCTTTTTTAGTGACACGTTGTCACAACGTTGTCAGTAAAACTTAATTTTTTATTGTAGTGGTACGAACCGAATGATAAGGATCCATTCAATTAATCATTCGAGAAAGAGTTGAAGCCACATTTTATGCATCGTGGATCCAACTATTTTTTTCAATCCAAGGTAGCAGCCACCCCTCACCAGTTTGTTTCACCTCCTCCATACCTATTTTTTACCTTGTTTTTGCATGTTCTTGGATTTTGGGGGGCCGGCTCCCATGGCTTTTTTGCGGTGTGGTGTAGATCCGTCACTCCTGGCTCAGCTCAGCAAGGCTGAGACGGTGCGTGATGGCCGGCGGGTGTTGGCTGGTTGGTGGTGGTCAATATGGAGGAGGCCGAGTCAGAAGGTCCCGTTTTTTGCTCTGTTTTTTGTTTTTTTTTCTCCCTACTGATTTCCTTATTCCGGTGTTGTTACTGGTCTGGTTTATCCAGATCTGTTGGGTAATAATTTTTTAGTTTAGTTTGTTTGGTTCTGTGTTTTCCCACATTTGGTATCGTGCACGCCGTGGTTGCCGGTTTTGGTTTGAGAGGTCGTTATTTGCCAACGTTTCTTCAAGCAACGTGGGGGCCGGCGTTTAGCTTTAAGATAGAAGATCTGTAGGGTCCAGCGATGCTTAGTGTACGATCCGTAAGGAGTTCTCTCTCTGTCCTCCTCGACTCACACTAAACCCGGTTTTGGTTTAATTTGGTTGTGCATTCAATCTGTTTACGTCTTGCAGTATGTGCAAGAGAGGTAAGGGCTTAAGTCGAGACGATAGAGATAGCTCTCTTACTTTGGTGTTTAGTTGTTTATTCTCTGTGAACCGGATTGTTTTACTAGATTTTTATCATTGTATCCTGGAATGGAGTCCTTTGTAACTGTCGTTGGGCTTTATTGAATACGAACATTTTCTTCTGATAAACAAAAAAACTAATTTTTTCAATCTCAAAAACCTGCGCCTTTTATTATATGCCCAGCCGTTTTAATACCTCATGGGCCATAGCACAACTAGTTTCTTCATGGGCCCACCCAGCATACAAATTGCAAATCCAATTTCTTATTTTATTTTCCTTCCAAGCCCAATTTCAATCACACCCCAACACCATTTGCGACTCCCATTCAGTCTAGCTTTGTACAACGGCCGAAATATTGTACAACTCTCTTTCGATTGTAACATTTAACTTTAAATTGTCAATTTAGCTCCGTGTGTCATTTAATGTGCTATCAGGTCAAAGATAGATTTGCTTTTTGGTTCTCCCAAATGGCTTTACATTTTTAAAAAAAATTGATTGGATGGTGCTAAAATTTCAGGGGGAATAAGTTATAGAGGAGGATAAGATAAGAGAGGGTATTATTTGTAGAGGGTTGACCCACATTGATTAGATGTTTTATAAATAAAAGGGGTAGATAATAGAAAAAAACTGTCAAATGACTATTTTGCCCTTGTACAATGTTAAAATTGATTGTGTAATAAATTAGGAAAAATTAGCCATAAATACATTATATTTTGTCTTTTTTAAGAGATGGATAAAGAACTTTTGAAATCAAACATAAAGACATTGTTTTTAGATTGATTTAACAAAAGGACAAAAACTCAAACCCTTTTTCTCTCTCTCTCTCTCTCTCTCTCTCCTCTCTCTGTTCCCCAATCGATTCTTCCTCCTGCAATACATCTTCCTACCAAACCAGTTGGGTCTACAGATCAAAATGTCATATGCATTTGGAGTCGACCACCTGTGTACTGCCAAGACCCCCAATGTGCGGCAGCTCTCGCCAGTGCTCCTCCGTGACAAGATCACCGCCCATTGGGCCAAGCATCCCCAAGAATGTTGTAAACTCTCCTAATTTATTTATCAGGATCACAAATGACAGCGCCCTACTGTCGAAATGAATAAAAGGCTTGCAATGAATCTGAGTCGTAGACAATCTGATTATCATTGATAATCCCCTCAGCTACAAAGCTAGTCAAGCAGTCCCTCACTCTAATTTTTCCTCCAAATTTTCCTTGATTCACCCAAACTTTCCCCCAATTCACTTCGTTGCTCTCCTAATATGATTGATCTAGTCTAGAAATTTTCAATTTTCTTCGTACTTGTTCTTCCAAAAATCAGAAATGGCCGGAGGTGTGGTGTTGATTTTTTTTTAATTTTATGTCCGAAATTTGAATTTTTAATAATTAGTGACACTTCACTAATTTTTTAGGTAGCTGGAAGTGCTTGGCTGTGGTCGACCGGAGGTGGGGTGTTGATTTTTTTGAATTTTATTTTCGAAATTTGAATTTTTAAAAATTAGTGACACTTCACTAATTTTTTTGGTCGCCAGAAGAGATCAGCTAGAGGTGGGGTGGTGATCGGCCGGAGGTGGGGTGTTGATTTTTTTGAATTTTATGTTCGAAATTTGAATTTTTATATTAGTGACACCTCACTAATTTTTTTGGTCACCGGAAGTTCTCGGCCAGAGGTGGGGTGGTGGTCGGCCGGAGGTGCTGTGATGATTTTTTTGAATTTTATGTTCCAAATTTTAATTTTTAAAAATTAGTGACACTTCACTAATTTTTTGGTCCCCAGAAGTGCTCGGCTAGAAGTGGGGTGGTGGTCAGCCGGAGGTAGGGTGTTGATTTTTTTGAATTTTATGTTTGAAATTTGAAGTTTTAAAAATTTGAATTTTTCGATTTTTAAAATTGCCAAATGTTTTGAATTTTTGGCTAAGTGGCCCAATAAGTTAAGTATATAATACAAAACCCAATATAGTTAATTAATTTTGAATAATTTGAATTATTAATTAATTGATTAATTAAGAAATTTATTATTTTAAGGGAGCCTAGTGCAAAGGATAATTAAGGGAGCCTAGTGCATAGAATAATTGATTAATTAAGAAACACAGGGTAATTTTACCATTGAAGGGAGCCTAGTGCACACACGATAATTTTCCATTGACTTCCCTTTGTTTTCATCGAAGTGCTTCGGATGATTCGATAAAACTTGTCAGTTATCACAGGAGCAACAAAAATCTCTCATGTCAAGATAAACCGATCTCACAAAAATCTCCTATGTCAAGATAAACCTCTCTCTCTCTCTCTCTCTCTCTCTCTCTCTCTCTCTCTTATACGTATCTCACTCGGATATATCTCTTTTCATCTACGTCTGGGTATGTTTCAGATTTCAAATTTAATTTTGATTTCTAGGAATGTAAAAAAATTACAATTTTTAAGGTTCTTTTTTTTTTTTTAAATCTGAAACCCAGATTTGTTGCTTTCAGAGTTGTTTTGTGATTTCTACGCCGGTAGAATATTGTTGTTTGGCGTCAACAGTGGCGGGGTGGTTTGTGTTGGATGATGGAGGAGGGGGATAAGGAGGGGTGTATTGGTAAAACAACCAACCCTCCACTCCCGGATAATTTTTGGGGAGGTTAAGGGGTGCCAAAAAATTATCCGCCAGAATAACTCAAATGGGGGAAAAGGAAGAGTGGATGAAGAATAATCCGGGAGAGAGTTTTGGTTGCCAAACCAAGCAAATGAGGTGGGACCCACCCCTTATCAGGGGTGATAAGTTTTAGAGGGGGGCTTACCCCCATCCAAACGTGGCCTTAGGGGTGTTAGGACCAATTTATACACACCTCGACTAATCTCTTCACAGGTCTATTAAGGGATTCACAAGAAATGGATTTACATTTACTCTGCCTTAAACATGGTAACAAGAATAGGATCGCATGTATGAGACTAAAGTTAAGCCCATCAGGCCAAGAAGCCCAAATGGGGACAAATTCAAACCATTGGCCCAACGGCAACACTCCTCGGACACCTTAAGTGCGGATACTTGCCAAGTGTCACTTAGGCATACCCACACAAATTGGTTCAACTTGTAGGTGACCAATAAAACTATGGGTATACCATTCGGTGTACACTAAATGTACACCACATTGTGTGGATTTTAATTTCGGGGTTCCACATATATAATCCAAGTCGCTCAATTTTGTTTAAAATATTTTTAACGATTACTTTAAAAAAATCAGCTCGATCGGATATTAATAGAGGTTTGATCAGTCTTTACTCAAATTTCTAACAGAAAATTGAGTGAATAATTGATGAAGCTCTCTTACCAATATGAAAATGAGCTGATTTTTTTTTATGATTTTTACAAGAATGTTTAAAAACATATAATATTGAATAAGTTTAGTGGCTCCGACCATTTGTGTGGAACCCCGAAATGGATCCTACACAATGTGGTGTGCACTATAAATTTTAGTATACTCATAGCAAGGCTTGTAGGTCACGGCTTAGTTACAACAAATTTGCAATAACCCTTGCAATTGCTGCAATACACAAAAAGATTCATGTTACCATATACCATCATTTAGCATTTTCGTACAATTAATGCATCCTGTAGATTAAACGAAAACATAAAAGTATCTAGGATTTTAATTCTAACAAATGAAATTTTATACAATTTTGCAGTTAGATTTGCCATGTACTTTTGGTTGGTTGATTTGTTATGGAGTATTATTCTGATTAGTTACGAATGAATGCGGACGATAAATAACAAAAGATTGCAAATTACGTTTCCTAGTGGATCGTAAAGTATACATCCAATTCAAGTATTATTAGCCAAATGATTTTAAAATCTTAAAAACTTGATATAAATGTATCATAGAATCACAACTATTTCCCACGAAGGAAAAGGAAAAATGTCCTCTAAATACTTTTTAAATAATGTTTTATAGTTTATTTCTACTTATATTTTTATTAATTTCCTATTCATATTTTAAAACATTTATGGATTCGCCAAATAAAATAAGA
Organism: Vaccinium myrtillus; assembly: GCA_016920895.1. Classification (NCBI taxonomy): domain Eukaryota; kingdom Viridiplantae; phylum Streptophyta; class Magnoliopsida; order Ericales; family Ericaceae; genus Vaccinium; species Vaccinium myrtillus. The sequence continues at coordinate 10,858,532 of CM029280.1, forward strand.
TTATGTCACATGTGTTAGTATATAACTTAAATAGCAATACAATGTTGTTACACGCTTACACCGAGAGCCCTCTTCACAAAAACACCTCCTACAATGCAATATACTCCAGTATATATTGGTCAATTTGCATCATACATGTAGAGGATCAAATGATAAGGGGAAAAAAATGGTTTTATAGTAGCTTGCTTATTACAATCAATGATTTGTCAGTTAATAAAATCTGAACGAATGACTGTAGTGAGCAATTATAGTCATTCGTTCGGCAATCAATGATCCGGATTAAATAACATTACCGTACATATAAAATACTCGTCTTTTATCCAAGATAACCAAAGCTGAAGATAAGGAGAGGATTTGGATTCCTAAAAGCCACATAATTAAGTACAGTAATTTGTTCCCTGGCCTCCATTCTGGATGAGTTTTGAATTTTATGAAAAGAACTCGTACGACTTGCGCTCTCCTTTTGGTACAAAAAAGATTTTACGTTTTTTTTAATACGCCAAAATCAAAGATATAATTTGTTTACTAATTCTTAGTACACTTCTCCTCAAAGAAAAGGACTTTAATTATTTTTTCATAATCACTTTTCTTTCCACAATCTCAAAAAATATGGATGAGTACCGAATGATAGACTCGCCTTGACCGATTTCCACCTGTTTAAAGCATTTACACTAGACTCAACAAAAAGTGTAACCCGAGTTAGGGGTCATTATGTAAGAAAGCGTAACCCAAATTCATTCAATGACACGCTAAACATGACATATCCTAAAAAAAAATAGTTGGTGTAGCTTGAATGATCCAAATTCGAATCCGATTTTGGAAATCTTAATTTTTCTACCAAGATTCTAGTACAATGCACATATTCCTTATAATTTAGTATTTTTTATCAGACACATATTCCTTATAATGGTTTCCTAAATTCTTGTATGTATATATAAAGATAAATAATTAGATAGCAGTGCCAAGTACTGTAACATTTTTCTCTCCATCTCAAAATCCTTATACCTCACTTCCAATCATACATGCATGAAGACTAATAGAAGGTTATTTAAAAGCACCATTCCAAACGTCTCCAAGGCCTTCGAACCTCCCTCTGTTTGTAGGACCTCAGAGAGTGGATTTCGGTTGAGTTTCTACTATGTTATTTTCGGTATTTTTTCACAAATTATCTCCTCACATACATCACAAAAATATCATCTAGCAGAATCAACAATAACTACAATGGAAAACCGGTATTTTTAGTGAAAAACCAACCTAAGTCGGACAAAAACGGATGTCAAAACATGGGATTGACACCTATTAATAACTTTAATTTAGCTAGAAATCAACAATTCAAAATCGAATCTTTGTCCCAAAAAAAAGAGAAAAAAGAGAGTATAACTTTTTGATTATTAATAATCAAATCAAAGCTTTATTATACTCCATGATTAAGATTTCTATTATACCATGATTAAGCTTTTTAGGATGACAACTCAATCCCATATAACGATAAGACAACTTTTAAGCACAATAAATCAAAAAGGCTAGGCCTGGTTGGCAACCCTCTCCGGTTGCTGCGCTCTGTGTTTTCCGGCCACCAATCATTTCCTCTTTGACTCTGCATATAAACTCTCCTCCACTTTCTTTTTTAGTCCACCAATTGGTACGAAAACACTTAAAATTTAAACAGCGCTGTAAATGAGTACATTTTGGATCTCATAAAATAATCCGAATCGTTCATTTTCTTTAAAATAAATTTTTAAGGGTCCTTGGAAAAAATCACCTCAAACAGATATAGGTATGGGTATTTACGAAACATTCAACTTTGCTTTAGAACTCAGGAATAAATTTTGGGACAAAGTTGGATACCCGACTGAGCTGTTACAAGAACTTTAAACAAAGTATTCTAAACAAAGTGAGCAATTTCGATGATATTTTGTGAGATCCTAAATGAGTACGAAATGAATCTGTATGCGCAGGTACAGACCTCCTGTCTGCACCCATATCGTTTGTGAAATTCAAATTAACCACTTTAAGAAAGAACCCTTTATTCATAGAGTAATTATTGAACCCTATGTCTTGATAGGTTTCGTTTTCATGTATGGGGTCAGAATCGATCATAGAAGATGCATATCCCACGGAGATTCTCGATGAACGAATGTCATCCATTATTATCAGTCTTGTATAGTAATTTTCCACAAACACTTTAAAACAATAAGTCGCCTTACACACGTTTTAAACTCACCATCTGATACACTAAGTTCAAATCGTTTATCTTGTAGATCTAAACATAGACATTATTTGTGCAAAGAATTACGTTGATCAAAAATCGGTTGCAATCTCAAAGTTGTGCATTTCTCATGAGTAAAATGAATCGTTAAAATTCTTCCCCTTAATCATTTTGAATTAAGTACTCCTCGATATCCGGTCAATCTATTTTTTTGTATTTACACGTTTGGAGCTAGTAAACTGAATGGCTCAAAAATTCAACCTAGATTGTGGAACTCCACATTTTTTTGGTGATGTATTTGAAGGTATGTTCAAAATAGTGTATACGTAGCAAAAGTCTTTCCAAATACTACTATTTTTTGATCAAAAATTTTAAGAGCTCAACTATGGATACCTCATTTTAGTGTACACCAAAGGTATACAACTATTTTTTTGAAGCGGATCCCACACACTACAAGAAAATTGAGCTTAGTGACCAAAATGTGTGGTAGCAGTTTTTGAAATTGTCTTTATAGGTAACCATATATTGATATATAAGAATCCAAGTTGTCACTAAATATGATTATTTTGTGAAAATTTCAGATGCAATTTGTCACTAAACTTAAGTATTTAATGACGATTTCTTTATTTTGTCACAACAAAAATGTCACCAAAAGGTTCACAGGAATAAAATTGGCGACACAATCAATTACTGACAAGAATTTTGCGGCAACATAAAAAATGTAACAAAAGGTACATCTAACCAAAACCACCATCTTGTTCTAAATCAACATTTTAGGTCATTTTATCTTCATTTGTCAAAATATGTTTTCGTACTTTTTTTATTTTTTTATTTTAAGTAATGCATGAGTATAACAACCTAGTTGTGAAGGCCTCATGTATTCTTGCAAGTAAATAATCTTTTTACAAGTAAATAATAAATAAGATATCAAAAAATACAAGCAAATGAGCAATGGCTCTACAGCCATAATAATCTGCAACAAGAAACTGTCTTTACTTGTACCATCTTAGTAATAAGCCAAGTATTTTTTTTTTTGAACGGAAAAAAAAAATTTATTAATCTTTAAAAATAAATTACAAAGATTAAAATGATCGTAGACACGAGGCATCAGAACAGAGAAAGAGCTGACCCACGAAAAAGGCTCCTCTCACTCCGAAAGACACCTGCTGCTAGGAACCAAAGGGAGTAATTTGCCAAGTATACCTGGTACAACATGTCATGCATTGGTATTGATATTCAAGGATGGTTTCATATGATTTTAGGCGCGTTGGCAAAAGACATAAAACAATTTAATGACCAAAAAAATTGCTGAAAATTAGATCGTTGTTAAATGTAGACGTTATCTACTATGGATATATAAACCTACCATCGTAAATGTTTTTTGAATCAAAAGCAAAAAATAAAGTTTTTGTGTATGTTGCAGTGTTTTAAACAAACACAAGTACATTGTTCTCTTCAAAATAAAGTTAACAGTAAAACTTCAGGGTAAGAAACAGACAAGCCAAACTACGAGTTTGGTTTTCATATATTGGTGTTTTTTGTTGGACAGCCAACTCTGATAAGAGACCAAAATACTTATTATAGGAAAAAACATTACAAAAAACCAAAAGATTTTAACACAACCCAAACAAATTAAGCTGAAACCTTGCTTTTTTAAGCAACCCAAAAAAACCTATTTTTTGTTGGCCGGGACATAGCTTGATCCATTTAAGGGAGGGATGCCCAATTTTTTTCTTTGCAATAGGTTCTAATAGTTTTATTTTTTTATTAGCGGGGACATAGCCCCGTTTAGGAGAGGGATGTCCAATAGTTTGCTTTGCAATAGGTTTTCAATTGTTTTGTTGGCGATATGTTGACACTGACCCATAATGAAAAAAATGTCCACAACGGCTTTGAGACTTTGTATCCGTGAATCCATTTATCTACTAGACTATCATACGGCAAACCCCCCTCCTAACATATGGCTTTTGGAGTTAAAGAATTAATTATTATGTAGCCATGGTCCCCTCCTAACATATGCCTTGAATTTTCCTTTTTTGGAGAATTTATATTTTGTTTCGACTTCTATGGCAATATTTTGATTGTGTTTATTATATATAGATACCCTGTGCTCTTCTATAGGTAAGTCTTTCTAAAGTTTATGCAAGAGTGTTAGAGCTCGTTTGGATGGCGTATTGGTTTCAGAGGGATTAAATAGTAAAGAGGGATAAAATAGTCGGGGGATTAAATTAGAAGGTGGTCTCACATTGATGTGATAGTTAAGAATGAGGGATTAAATAGTCCATTGTTTTGATGAGTGATAAGAAAATGGGGATAAGGAGGGTGGATGAAGTAAAAATCTGTCAAAAGACTAGTTCGCCTTTAGTAATGGATGTATTAAATATTGAAATTAATTAAATTTGATATACTTTTCAATAATTGTTAATTTATTTTACTTAATAAAAATTCTTTTAGAATATGTATTTTATTGTTTGTCCCACACCATATAATTTTTCCTCTACTTATTATTGTAAACATCAAAGAATCATTTTTCTACTCATATACACCTCTCTCTCTCTCTCTCTCTCTCTCTCTCTCTCTCTCTCTCTCTCTCTCTCTCTCTCTCTATCTCTCTCTCTCTCTCTCTCTCTCTCTCAAAACAGTGCCAAACATTTTTTCCTCTCTCTCTCAACAAATCTCTCATCCTTTTTTACCACAAAGAGTCTACCGCCGCCGCCGCCGATCCAACGACGATCTGATCTCCTCTCTTACTTGCCGATGACGGCGATCCTCCTCCGGCGATCGGAGCTCTGACGAACAGAGAAAGGTTCTGGGTCTAAGAAGGTAAAAATAAATAAATAAATAAATAAATATATATATATATATATATATATATATATATATATATATACAAAATTTCTGAGTTTTTTTCCTTTTTTGTGTGTAAAATTTGGGTTGAAACTTGTTAATAATGGTGGTTTGTGCTTGTGTGGGTGTGTTCCTAGAGGGGTACCCTAGTAATTCGGTCCCGAATATGAAGCCAGGTTAAACATAAGCACCCCCCCCCCTCCACCCGGCTTTTATTTAGTCAGGGGAAAGGGGTATGAGGGGATGTCGGATGATTTAGTCAGGGAGGGGTTTTGGTGCTCCCAAACAAGGGATATGGAGTGGGATCGGGACGAGGAGGAGGAGGATTTAGTCGGGGGTCAAAACCCTCATCCAAACGAGCCCTTAGGGTTTTAGTCCCTGGTGAGTTGTGAGTATTCAATTGCTCTTGGTATCTCTTTATTTTGGGATTCAAGGGTGCTTCAATTTTGGAGTTACCGGTATAGCCAGCTCCGTTATAATCTTGCTCCTTGGTTAGAGTGAATCCTCTCTCAGTCTTCGCTTGTTGAGTATCTTCTTGCTTCGTGCTTGAGGGGAACCTCATAAATCTTTGTGTCCTTGTTTTTTACTTGTTGGTTTGTTTTTCTCTTACTTCGTGGCCAGTCATAACATGCATGTTGTATACTGTTGCGTTGGTAGATTTTCCCGCAACTTATAACATGCCTTATCACTTGCCCGTATTAGTACTACTATAGCTTATTTGCAAACTCACAGTATTTTATTAATTTATTTATTGTACTAATCTGGTGTTCGGGTCAGCTAGCTTACGCTCACGTCGATTAATCTAGAGAGCCCAATCCAACTGTGTATACTAGCAAAGCCCCCTTTAAAGACAAAGCAAAATCTGTTGGGATTAGCCCATCTAATTATTAACAGCTAAGAAATTTTGAATATGAATCATTTGGAGTGAGCAAATCTCTTAGTCTCGTTTTTTTTTTTTTAAAAAAAAATGCAAATCTCTTAAAGTATTCGCATTTGAGATTCTCTAAAAATGTTTGTCATATGTATGACAAAAAGTGTTAAAAGTAGGACCTAAAAATTACTCCATCCGTTCCAATTTACTTGCCCCTTTTTGGGAAGTATTTTTAAGGGGTGTGAAAACTTTGTATTGTCTTTTCTGTTTTTCCCCTAAATCAAGTCAATATTATTGCGCCCAATTTTGTGGGACTAATTTTTTTATATGAAACTCAAAACATATGCAATATGGATCTTGTTTGATAAATATCAATTAGTTTTATTATACAAAATTTTCAAAATTATAAGAACCGTTATAAAGTAAAAGATAATGGACAAGCCAATTGAGATGAAAAAAATAGTTTTAAGGATAAAACTATAAAGTGACTCTATTTTTATGGATGTTTTTAGAAATTGGACAGTTATTTTGGAACATACCAAAATGAAAAGAAAAACCAGCAATTTGGAACAGAGAGAGTATGTGTTAGAGATTTGTTAGGTAGTGAATCAAAAAGTGGCACACTTGACTTTATTAGTGTATTGTTACAATGTTGTTAAAGTGCAAAAAGGTATTAAAATATTGGGAAAGCTACGTATCCTTACTTTCGCTCTCTTCTTTCCCTCCCATCTTTCCTCTCTTCTTGGCACTTCGTGCACCCTTCTCTCTCTTTAAACAAGTCACTATTCACTTAACAATTAATATTTTATATTATATATTCAATCATTAAAATACTACATTCAATCAACTTTTTATTTTGTAGGAGTATTATTTGCCAAAACAGTAAAATGCACATACTACAACACCAATAATAATTTTTTGTAAATAATATGTACGGCCATTTCTTTGATTGGTTCACAGAAAATTAAGAATAATCTTAAACCATGACAAAATTTACTTTCAAATTAAAATTACAAGACATGTAACATTAAAATAGAGAAAGATAAGAATAAGAATAAGAATAAGAATAAGAATAAGAATAAAAAATATTATTTGTTTCAAACTAAAAAAAAAGAATAAATTTTTTGGAAAGATATCTGAATAGAAAAGTAGAAGTAGAAAAAAAGAATAGATTAATATATTAAAGTTATAAAAAGCATTTTTGAGTTTAAATATATTTCAAAATTTACTGAGTCTGATAAAAATGTTCTTAGTCACAAACATACATCACCAGACTAATCCATCGCCTTATGTTTGAAGAACTGATATCAGATGCTATATTTCAGAATAATTTTGGCTAGGTGACAAATCACTGCATCACAATGAAATGAAATTCACATGCATTAGCAGGGCAGTGGGTGCAGGCGCTGCAGCACCTGATCAGCATGGACGATGTCCCACTCGTGCACCTGTTAGCGTGCATGGATGGAACGTTCTGCCCGCACCCTCTCTCTCTCTACTCCCACCCCACGACTCCACTGGGGTTTCAAGGAGTCAAAAGCGAACCATAGTTTTAAATATCGGTTGCAGTATCGGTGTATCGGTATCAGGACGTATCGGCGATACGTCGCGGGAATTGGGTGCATCAATCGTGAATTTTTTAACTTTTTTTGCGTATCGGCTGATACGGTACGGTACGTATCGGTATCAGAGCCTCCAAATTCCAAGACGAACCGGCCGATACGTACCGTATCGGCCGATATTCAAAACTATGAAGAGAACCCTCTGGATTAGTATAATGTACTAAAATTTCATATATTTTTATATTTTCATATATAATTAGATAATATTTTACATTGTCTGTACTAACGAACCACTTGCTGAGTTTGAAAAATACACTGAAATTTTGTATATTTGTGTATGTGATTTGATATTTCTTTCATATTTTTTTGCACTAAATTAATCATCCAAAGTCACAGCAAACGTTAATTCACTCGAATTTTTTTTTATGACGCAGGAACAGCCCTACAGCCAGGAACATTCCGCCACGGCCTCCCACTTAAATCAGGATACTCATCCAGTGAGAAATCGAACACCATACATTAATGAATAGTTCTTAACTCAAAGCCTGGTATCCGTCTAAACTATTGGAGCAACCTGTAAGTAAATTGATCATATAGCTCAACTTAGGGTGTGTTCTTCAACAGATTTTTGAGACATAAAATCTTACTCCCTCCATCCCGCAAAGTTTGTCACTTTCACTATTCCAGCCCTATGAAAAAATTGATTATTTCTTTTAATCTGTAATGTTTTATATAAGCAATATGGATCTCGTTTGATAGATTTCAATTAGATCTTTTGAACAAAGTTTTGAAAATCACATAAAACGTTATGAATTGAAAGATATAGGCAATTTAAAAATGGCACGCACTTCCGAAAGTGTCAAACTTTGCGGGACGGAGGGAGTACATTTTATGACACTCTAATCTCAACACATAAAATGTAAAAGTGATTTTATGAGGTTTTCATAAAATCCTCCTAAAATCCATAGGAAAACCACTACATTTTATCAGTTGGGAAAATAACTCAATTTTATCACCCCTTCATAAAATGTTCATTTTATGAGATTTTCATAAAATACACTAAAAAATCTATAAGAGAACAAGGCCTTTTTTTTATATATTTTTAAATTCCACAAGCCACAACTGCCCAATCCACCAATTCCCCTCATCTCCCTTCCAAACCAAGCCATCAGATCTGTGTCTCTCACAGTTTTCTGATTCCTGATTCAGACAGACAGTGGGCAGTGAGATTCTTGTGTGTATTACGTGCCATTGTTTGGAACGTAGTGCCAATATGTCCTGGTTTCTGCCTTCATAGAATTTGACAAAGAAATGGCTCTTACAAAGCAGGAAAATATGCATACTTTATACTCCCTCTCTCTCCTCTTTATTAAAAGTGTTGACTATAAGTATACCTGCATTTTCTAACTCCAGAAAATATACTTTTTCTATATTATTTTTTTTTATTTTTTTACACCATTGCACTATAATTTGATGCAAAAATAATTTAGTATAATTCAATGAAAATGCATTTTTTTTTACATCTAAAAAAATATACGGTTTTCAAAGAGGTCATTTGAAAAGACATGGCGGGAGTACTTACTTAAGTAACCGGCCATGGGAACCGAAAGGTCCCAACTTGAGTTACTTTATGGGTCCGAGCTATTTATTTATGAGGGGTTATCTTTTAAAACTCATCAGGAAAATCAATCCTCCAAAATGTCATAGTGATCAAGTATCTGGTTCATTGTGTCATTCTATCCCTTTTTTAAGAGGAATGTGCTTTTAAGGCACAATGATAGTTATTCGATGATGAACGTGATTTTCAACCGGATTGTTGTTCGAGACAAACACTAAAATATGAACGGCGGTCCACCAAATTATGAAAGTGATCAAGTTTGAGGACAGGCAAAAATGTCCTAAAAGCACTCTCTAATCTATTTCGGGGACAGGAGAGCACTCGAATCCTTTATTTACATCCTTGGTCAAAAAAAAGTTAAATAGAACTATCTGGAAAACAAATTTGGAAAGTGAATTTTGGTTTTCATACTTTTTGGTACCAATTATGGCAGGTATGAAAATAAAAATATAATAATAAATTAAGTGAAACAATAAAATGGAATTTCCCTACGTTAATGTGGGTGATCGGGGGCTCTGATGTTACCTTTTGGGACGACAGCCTCTCTGCCAACAAAAGAAAAGGCACCGCTTCCTTTGTCTGTGGGTTCCTAAGGTGCTTGCTAAAGGCGCCTGGCATAGTAAAACACTTAATTGGTTTATTGATTTTTTGGGGAGTCATTCGGGTCTATAAAATGATTTTTTTTACATGGAAATGAGAAGATTATACTAATGAATGCCCAACGGCACTTACAAAAACGGAATTCATTACAAAGATCTTGGACAAAGCCAAACTAATCATCTTAATAGAGAACAAGAAACGCACAAGGCAATCGATGTGTTTCACCCTAACCCAGACATGGTCTGACGCAAACAGCGGCACTTACAAGATTCATACCTAGAATCAGCATCTCTGAAGAGACTTAGTGCTAGTTAAAGATAAAAGACAAAGAATACCCAGACGATCAGATGGACTCCAACCAAACATGCTCGCACCAATGAACTCCCAAAACTACAGATCTTCAAAGCCACCACGAGTTGCCCTGCCAGCGATATCATGTAGGGTAAGAACATTGTTGACATAGATACCATTGTAAAGCAACAACGCCTGAAAGTACCCAACCTGTAGACGAAAATTCGTCTAAAGACGAAACTAACAACTCTCACAAAGCGAGAGACATAGCACTCTCAGATCAGACGACAAGTCGTTGATCTGGAGAGACAAAAGAAAAAGAAATATTGAACGAAGAAAATAAATAGTACCATGGCGCTCCCCTCTCACCACCATGGGTATTGAAACCTTAGGGGGGAGGGGGAGGGGGAGGGGAAGGAGGAAGAGTAATATTAGTGGTGGCTAGGGTTTTCGGAGAAGAGAGAGAGAGAGAGAGAGAGAGAGAGAGAGAGAGAGAGAGAGAGAGAGGGTATTCTATAAAATGATTCAACCGACTCAATATTCATGAAATGTTTTTTATGGGTTCTTATAAAAAATTAGCTCAATCCGATATCGGTAGGGGTTTTTCCAAAATTTGTTGGCGCCACTACAAATTCTGCAAAAGACTTTACAAATATCAAGTTGAGCTAATTTTTTGAAGGAACTAATAAAATATTATTTTAAAAATAATGAATGGTCTGAATTATAATTTGTGGGATTTGAAATAGGCCAAAAAAATCAATAAATCATCATTCTGAAATCAGTGTTTCGCCTGACAAATTATGAAAAAAAAAGACCCTACTAATTTTTTTGTAAGAACCCATAAAAAAATATTTCAATTACAATGAGCGGCTTGAACCATTTTGTGGGACCCGAAAAGGCTCCCAAAAAAATTCATAAACCAATTAAGTGTTTTGATATGCCAAACGAGACTTTAGCTAGCACCTTAGGAATCCCCACAAACAAGAGAATCGTTGTCATTTCTTCAGTTGACGGACACTGCCGTCCCAAAGGGATAATAGAGCCCCCCGATCTCGTTAAGGAAGGTGTGAAGTCTCCTCAAATGTGGTCATATTGACAACTTCAGTGGCTATGTTCGTTTCCCAATTTAGTTTTAGTTTTAGTTTTGATGACATCATCATTTCTCTCATTTCTCCCTCTATCTCTCTCCACTCATTACACCTGATGACATCATCAAAATTAAACTAAATTATCTAATTACCAAACACAGCCAGTGTAATTTAGGAATTTTGGGTGAACATCATCCCTTGGACTAAACATACTTTGTTTCTCTCTCTAAACACTTCAGGTCTAGAAAACTAACCTGATTGAAATAAAATTGAAACTTAACTAAACTAAACTGAATGGAATTGAATGGAATTGAATAGTTGAAACAAACCGAATTAACCGGAATCAAAAGTAATGGATAACATTTCTTCAAATGTTCTGCATTCCAAAGATGTGGCAGCTTCCACCCAGACATTCTCACTAGCTGATAAACCCCTGGTTCTATGACTTTCTGCACTTGGAAAGGCCCCAACCCACTCAGTAGCCAAATTGCCCATCTTGGCCGCCCACCACCTTCTAGAGAACAAAATCGCCAAACTAGAATGATTGGTGGCGCACATTCTTGTCAAAATACCTTCAGGTTATTGCTGATATGTAGCCAGCCTCATAATTGCTTCCTCTTTCGCTTCATCTAAATTATCCAAGTTGAGCCTTGGAGTCCGCTCATACTAGCCTCATCATAATATTGAACCCTGTAACATGGAATCCTCACTTCCACTATGTCGACACCCCTCCGAAGGATTCAATTCGGAGTTGCCACCCAGGTTTTGACGGATTGTCCCCAAGGAACCGAACTTGAATGACTTGTGCCTCATTTTTAGATAAGGTTTTTTTTACTAGTCTGTCGGCGTCACTATGATATCTTAGGTTCGGGAACTAGGTTACAAGAGGAGATTGGTTTTATGGCACCCCCCCTTGCCCGACCTGATAGTCGCTCTACTTGGGGGTTATGGGGTTTTTAGACATTTATTATTCAACTTTATTCATGTAAAGGGAATGAGAATGATAAACGGAGATTACAAGTAAATATGAACTCAAAGTGGTGGATGCTTGTACGATGTGTTGGAATTGACTATTTATGATACATAAATGACATGAAACACATGTGACATAGGCTATATATGACATTATATGAATTAAATGATCTATGTACACTGAAATGACTGATAAACATGAACTCAACCATGACATAAATGACAAATGGGGACTATTTTCATCAAAACTAAGTTGTTCATGGTTTTTGATTTGAGTGATTGAAAAGATGACTTGAGCGCTCAAGTTGTTCAGGTCATGAATTGAATGCTCGAGTGCTGACTAGAGTGCTCAAGTCATGGACCTGAGTGCTCAAACCAGCAACTGAGTGCTCAACTCAGGATTCGTGAACCAAACGCTAGGCGTTCTGATAAACACGACGTCCTTGAAAATAGAAAACAAACTCCTATTTGCATGAAACTTGACACTCGGGCCATCACATAAACACTAAGTATGATTATTGGTACGATTTGGAATAAAATTGACTTATGAATGAATTTTCGAGCCCAAATTGTCCAATTTTACCAGGTTTTGGCAAAGGCTTGTGACATGATTTGGATCAATCTCTCAGGCATGTCGAAACAAGTGCATCAGTCGGTGCTAATCAAAGACTAGACCTTTCAAAGGCAAAGTTGGCTGTGGACGCCCCTCTGAGGATCTTCATCGTCGATTCGGAGTCGCCACCCAAGTTTTAGCGGATTGTCCTCGAGAAACCGAACTCGATTGACTTGCGTCTTATTCAATGGATAAGGATTACTGGCCTGTCATCACCATACAATCTTAGGTTCGGGAGTTCAGTTACGAGAGGGGAAGGGTTTTACGGCACCCCCCTCACCCGGTTCGAAGACCGATCTCTACTTGACTTTTGTGGGATTATACAAGAAATGTATGCAACTCAACTTTGAACAAATACGGGAAATGGGGGATGGGATCCATATAACGATGATAAGCATGTCAATGGATTATGGTGTATGCATGTGAGGTGCGAACTACATGAGTGATGATGATAGATGGATGCAAATTATAAACAACAACAAATAAGAGAGAAACAATCATTAATGCATGCTAAATAGGAGTTAAAAGCTGAAAATAACATAAACAATACACATAACAGACTAAACCAATCTGACCCTCCCTCGGAGGCTTGAGCGCTCAAAGACAGCAGTATTAGCGCTCAACCCTCTTTCTCCCACACATTCTCATGATGCTTTCTGATGATTCTGATTTTGATGAAAACATGTTTGATGCACTTTAAGTTGCTTGAAAATGATACTTTTATGACTAAGCACAAAGATATGACCATGTTAACATAAACTTGAAGCTTGATGATGAACCAAACAAGGCAATAAAGACATAAGGAGTGAGAATAAAATAATGTGAGACATTCTAGAATGCCCAAAACCCTGTTAGACAGCTCAAATGATGAAAACATTTGATGAGTATGAAGACAGTTTGAGCGCTCAAAGCATGGAGTTTGAGCGCTCAAACCATCTTCATGGTTTGAGCCTTCTGGACCCTCTTGCCTCTGTTTGACTCATCAGTAACATCAAAACAATACACAATGATATTTCAGAAACATCAATAAACAAGCTTAAGGTGTCCATTTGAGTGAGATATGAGTATCGAGCCATGCATAAGCATGATTAGAATGAGAGGATGAGGGAGAAGGGAACAGGTTGGCCTAGCCAAACAACAACAACACACACTATATGAACTGAAAACAAAATGCGGAACTGAAATAAACAAGATTCAAATGCCAACACTGAACAAGGTTTGAGCGCTCATTGTGTCATAGACTAAGCGCTCAAACCCCACTCAAGGATTATGAGCTCCTGTGATTTCTGGCCATTTTCTGGTACTTCCATGAACCTTGACCTTCTAATCATCTTTAAAAAGAGTGAATAGTGTTCATTCATTCCATAAACAAGGCTTATTCTTTACTTGATGATGATAAAACATCATTTCCATGGCTTTTGGGTTGATTGATCAATGATCAAGAGTAAAGCAAACTGATTTGAGAGTATTTGAACCAACAAAGAGCCATTGAACGATGATAGCAACATGATATAGCATGAAAACCACATAAATCATAAAACGACCAAAACAGTTTGAGCGCTCAAAGGGGGTGTTTGAGCGCTGAAACCCTTTTGACTCAATATTTCAAAAGTTGTTTTTCTTCATTTCTTGGACCTCGTAAGCTCGTAGAAGGTATATAGAACCTCCATGAACTCACTGGTCTCCCTCAGATTGACCAACCCGTGATTTTTTACATGCTTTTCTACCTTTTTGGCTATAATCAAGGCTTGAACTTGTGGTTTTGTTGGATGATGAAGTAATGGCTCAGGTTATAGGCTTAAGGTGATGTATTTTGGACAGAGAAGTGTGAGTACAAGGCTGATTGAGTGATTACTTGAATGGATGATGGTGTATTGGAGCTAGAATGGTGATTTTGGCTTGGATAAAGTGAGTTTTGATGGAAGAGCTGGGTTTGGACGAAATTGATGGAATGTATGGGTTTTAAATGACTTATTAGAGCGAGAGAGAGGCTGGTGTAGTTGGTATCTTAAAGACCCATGTGTATTCGGTCTTAAAGATGGGATTTTTGAGTGTTTGAAATGAGATGATCAGTGAAGAACAAGGACTGATTGAAGTGGGTTTGTGGATTTGAGGAAGGTTTGAGGGTAGTAGGCTTGGTGAGAGGTGATTTCTTCAAAGACCCATGGATTTTAGGCCCTTTAAAGAAGGTTTTTAGGTGTTTTGGAGGTTGAAGATGATGGAAATGGATGTGAGAGAGTGTAAAACGTGATTGAAGGATGAGAGAGAGTGGTTTTGGTCTGATGGAGGGTGTAAGAGAGAGAGGACCAGCCCAAAGAGTCCTTAAAGAAAGGGTGGAGGGTGGTTTATATAGAGAGAGGGTGAGAGAGAAAGTTGGATTTTGAATTTGAATTCAAATTGGAGAGTTGGAGGGATTTTGGTCGTGAAAACCAAGCTTAGAAACCAGGTGGAGCCCATAGATTAGCTAGAAAACCAAATGAAAGATACCTTGAAAAGTTTCTTGTGCGCGCAAGGTTTGAGCGCTCAAAGAGGGGTTTGAACGCTCGAAGTGTGGTTTGAGCGCTCAAAGGGCCTGTAGACCAAACTTCACAGGGCTGCTCCGGGTGCTACCGAACTCCGTTTTGTGCGTGGTTTGAAGCGTTGGAAAGTTTATCGGGTCTACTTTCTAATACAAGTGGTTTGAACCCAATATAATTTTTACATCCAAGTGTGTGACCATTTTACCCTCAAAAGGTTGGGAAAACAAGTCGTTTTGGTAAAATGGGCACATCTCCCTCATTTCAAAACAAATTGAGACATATTATATTTCAATAAAGAGGGTTTTGAATATAATAGAAGATGGTGTAGACTTGAGTTTATTTTGAAGAGAATTTTGGATGGTTTGAAGGGTATTTTGGTCATTTTGGTTGATTTAAGGTTGTTCTAGGCGGGTTTAGAATGGTTTAGGGTGGTTTGGTGAGTTCAAGCCTTGTTCTTAGCCTCAAGGTATGCACGGTTGGTCTATTTCATCATCGGAAATACTTGATAAGTTTCTCAGGTCAAAATCGGGGTGTCTACATTGGCGTTAGGCAAAGTTGGCGTTTGGCAAAGAACCGTTTGATAGAGGGAGAGCTATGCTAATTGCTTGACCGAAATCCTATACCTAATTTAATGGGTTGCGTAGGGCGGAGACCGGTGTAGCATAATACCCGGTAAGACCGGAATCGAATCCACAGAGAAGGTGGAAAGTGCTTACTAAAACTCGGGTTACTAATGTTTAACACGGCTCTTAGGTAGCCACCCTTGTGATTTGATTGGTGAATTAATTAACCTAAGAGAAAAACTGATTTTAATTAAATTATTTAAAAGAAAGTACGGTCTTTGGGTTCATAACACGGTGACCAGGTCCAGACAGTTTCGCTCCGTTCGGTGTTCTAAAAACGTTTGATTTTAGAGAGAAAAAGGTACCCCGAAAGATGCGAATCCTCGTGGTCGCCGATTACCCATGTACAGCGAAGAATGAGTTTTGGTCCCCCGTTCCCCGCGTTACATGGGCTCCGACAATGCCCGGATTCGTCCACGGAAGTTCTTTAATAACCTAAAATTGCTTGTCCGTTTATTAATTCTGAAAACAGGAGCGAGAACATACCCAGCCCTGGCCACGGCGTGTTAATCACCCCGCGACCATACCTATGGAACTACTCACTCATATTAAACAAAACAGATAAGAAAATTCTGGAATAAAACATGCTATTAAACTAGAATAAGAATTAAAACAAAGATTCGAGTCTCAGAACGCGGACAAATTCCCGCGAACTGAGATTAATGTAAAGAAGACAGAGAATTACCAAAGCGATGCGAGAATCAGCGAATAAAACTGTAAAACCTCAATGGAAAAGTAACCCGGAAAGTAGAATCTCCAAAGGAAAAGTCGGCTCCTAATTGGAAGAAAAATAAAGTAAAGTTGGAACCCTAATTCTGCCTCAAAACTAGGTATTTATGTCTTTCCCGAAGCCCAAACACGTGGCAAAGTCAAACGGCCCATTTAGGGCTCTCGGTATCGATACAGGAGAAGTCCTGTATCGATACCCAGACGTTCTGTTCGCAGATGATGCCCACGGTATCGATACAGAGAAAGTCATGTATCGATACCGAGCCTCTAAAATTGCTTTTGGCTTGTTTGCTCGTCCTTGCTTGGGTCCCACCGGTTCCCAGCATGCCCAATGTCATGTGTCCACTTTACGTGCTCCTTCGGCCCGTTTCCTACAAAACAAACACAACAATACCAAAACACAAGACAACACCGCATCAAGTGAAAAATGGAATAAATCGCGCATCTAATGCGCTAATTCGCCCTACTTAGGCGCTTATATCTTGAGATATTGCGCGCCTATCACACCCCCCAACTTGAAGGTTGCTAGTCCCGAGCAACGAAAAGAATAGAACAAATAAATAAAAGGATAGATCTTTTAAACCCCCGGGCGGCCCCGGTAGGACGAGTGAAGTCTCGTGAGGGTTTTCAGCAGTGATAACCCACAAAACACAAAGGACTCGGACATTTGAATGCAACTCAACCCAATCAATAGCTTCTCGAAGCACTACAGTGACTGTCAGGCAAATCAAAGGCAAGATATTTCATCCATGGACAAAGTTAAACAAGTGAACTTCGCAGCAATCTTAGCACAAAAATTAATCTTCTCACCTACTATCGGATAGGGATTTATCACATAACATGCGTGTAAGTGAGAATCACACAAAGAAATTCACTAATCCCGAAAACAGTTCACACAATATCAATAGCCCGATGTGTCTCTAAAAACTCACCCCTTTCCCTAATGATTACTCTTTTCTCTTTTTTTTTTCTTTTTTTTTCTTTCTTACCACTTTTTTTTCTTGTGGTCGTGCAATGCCTGGATCTGTCGGGCTTTCTAGTTGACCCATGTAACGAGCTTTAGGTCGGTCATCCCCAAGCCATATGGCCTTAGGGTACCAGGTTTAAAAAGACCCATCAAACTTAATTGCTCGAGTCAAAAAGGCTTTAGGGAGAGACCCAAACTAACCACCTTTAACCAATGCCTTCACAAGGTCTATCCATCTTGTAATGCGAACAATTCGGTGGGAGCAAACCCCGATTGCCCGAATACTCAATGAACGCCCGGATAAGCAACACCAATTTAGCGCACAATGTAGGAAAGGGGTTCCAATTAGACCGTGGGCGCAATCAACTAACACCGAAATATCAATAATATGTAAACCAAATTCAAGGCTAGTGAATGCTCAGAGTGGGACAGTGCGCGTGAAAAGCATGAACTCAAGTGATCAAACACTATCCAACTATAGATGATACGGCTAACTGAGTGCTTCCTACACATCATGTTCACGAGCTTAAGTCTATTCATGAAGTTGTATCGAGACCCAAGAATAGTAACACCCAAACATCCAAAAAAATTTTTTTTTTCAAGACTCTAAATTTAAATAAGACAAGTGACCAAGTAATCCCTCCCCCCAACTTGAATAAAGCAATGTCCTCATTGATTGCACAAACACTAAAAGAGAAGGACATAAATAAAGAGAGAAAAGAGATCACCTCGAACTAGCGGACAACACAAGATAGAAGTAAGTGGAGAAGCGACCCCCCAACTTGGACAAATCAACCTGCATGTGTTAGTCTGCAAGACACTAAACAAAAGAAAAAGAAAAGAAGGAAAAGAAACGCTACTACAGACTCTGCAAAACATTGAAATCCACCACTTTCGTCACGTGAAAGGCACGGGTACTATTTTTCTCCCTAATTGTCTCACTTAAATTTGTGTAGAGAAGGTCATCATAACAATCCCGGGTAAGTCATGACTCCACAGGTTAAATCACTTAAGGTTTTTCCTTAAAGAAATCAGAGCCAATCGTCTTTTATGACTATCCGAGACACGGCAATAAGATTGTTAGAAACCCAGATACACAAATTTAAGGCTAGAAATTAGGTGGCTATACCGGACCATACAAAAACAAAAGAAATCCGCACACAAGGTAAATAAAATGAAAAAGAAATAAAAAGAAAATTTTTTTTTTTTGAATTAATTTTAATAGCGAGAGAGATTTTTTTTGAAACGTGGAATCCGAAAATTAATCAAATCCACAAAGATGAATCCGATGAATGCACCACCCCACGCTAAGCTTTGCACTAAAAATTGAACTCGGCCAAACCACAAGAAAAGATACTTCGAGTAAAACAATTGCCGAATTGTTCTAAGAAATTGAAGTGCCTCTAAGTGCTCACGTGAACCCAAATTAATTTTCGAGTTGTGGACATAATTCGCGAGAGAAGGAAGATAAACAAAATCGTAATCATCAACACCAAGAAAATCAATATGTTCCACTACCGTCGACTTCGACTCTTCTACCAAAACCTCATCCGCCAAGTTTGGTTTCTCAACTAATTCCTCCTCAACAAAGTCTTGGTCCCCCAAAATGAGAGACTCACTCTCACACCCATACTTCCTATCTTGCTCGTCCATTACGGACTGCAAATAATCAATCTCAGAGTCCCACTCCTCAGTAGTGGGAGATTGTTCGATCGGACCATCATACAGAGGGCAATGAGCTCCTCGTTCTCTCGACTCATAGGAACGCAAAAGGAAAACGTAGGCAGCGCGGATCAACAGTGGGAGATACATGAGAGGGGGATCGACCTTTACATTAGACTCAAGGGTGAAACATTGAGCAGTTAGCTCCTCATCCCCTCCAAACTCAGAAGGTTCCACCAAACCATCATCCACCCCACCCTCAATGACAAGGTGGTCAACTTCCTCTTCTCTCTCTTCCCCAGCAGTAAGCTCCTCATCCCCTCCAAATTCAGAGGACTGTGGTAAGACCAAGTCAATCTTCTCAACATCGTTAACCAGACCTACTTCCTCTTCCTTAAGAGTAAACTCCTCATTCCCTCCAAACTCGGAAGGTTCCTCCACACGATCATCAACCCGTCCCTCAATGAGAAGTGGGTCGACTTCCTCTCTTCTATTGACTTGAGGCGGAGAAGGAAATGCCTCCCAATCCTGTTGGATTTGTCCCACTGCCTCTGTGAGTTGAGTCAACTGGGACCTAAGGTTCTCAATTTCTTGGGTGGTTTCCGCGGTGAGGGTCATCTGCGATCGCACAATAGTTTGTACCATCTCCTCAAGCTCCTCATCATGAGGGGGATAAGTCAGCTCTGAGGGTGGGCCAGTAAAATAAGGATCGAACCCTTGCGGGTCTTGGAAAAGAGAGCCAAATTGGGGCATGTGATCCTGGGCAGGTTCGAACGACTGTATTTCTTGCAGAGGCAAAGGCAGTGCCTGTGGTGGCATTGGGGGTTCGGAATACCACCCTGAAAAAGATGGGTGGTGGGACCACCCTAGCTCGTACGTATTTGGATATGGATCCCACCGCTGATTAATAACACTCTCCCTAGCCTGATTATTTTGATAAGCTTCCTTGTATGCATAAAAAGCGGAGCAAGTATACACAGAATGCCCCCAACACTCACACATCTCACAGAATTCTTCCATTCTCACCACGTTCACCCAGTTTTTTCCCTATTACTTTTTTTTTTTTTTTTTTTAATGAAGAAAGATAAAATTAAAACTAAAATTCAAAAGACACTAACGACCCGAATTTTCAACACCTCTTGCCTTCCCCGGCAACGGCGCCAAAAATGCTTGACCGAAATCCTATACCTAATTTAATGGGTTGCCCCAAGCGTAGGGCGGAGACCGGTGTAGCATAATACCCGGTAAGACCGGAATCGAATCCACAGAGAAGGTGGAAAGTGCTTACTAAAAACTCGGGTTGCTAATGTTTAACACGGCTCTTAGGTAGCCACCCTTGTGATTTGATTGGTGAATTAATTAACCTAAGAGAAAAACTGATTTTAATTAAATTATTTAAAAGAAAGTACGGTCGTAGGGTTCATAACACGGTGACCAGGTCCAGACAGTTTCGCTCCGTTCGGTGTTCTAAAAACGTTTGATTTTAGAGAGAAAAAGGTACCCCGAAAGATGCGAATCCTCGTGGTCGCCGTTTACCCATGTACAGCGAAGAACGAGTTTTGGTCCCCCGTTCCCCGCGTTACCTGGGCTCCGACAATGCCCGGATTCGTCCACGGAAGTTCTTTAATAACCTAAAATTGCTTGTCCGTTTATTAATTCTGAAAACAGGAGCGAGAACATACCCAGCCCTGGCCACGGCGTGTTAATCACCCCGCGACCATACCTATGGAACTACTCACTCATATTAAACAAAACAGATAAGAAAATTCTGGAATAAAACATCCTATTAAACTAGAATAAGAATTAAAACAAATATTCGAGTCTCAGAACGCGGACAAACTCCCGCGAACTGAGATTAATGTAAAGAAGACAGAGAATTACCAAAGCGATGCGAGAATCAGCGAATAAAACTGTAAAACCTCAATGGAAAAGTAACCCGGAAAGTAGAATCTCCAAAGGAAAAGTCGGCTCCTAATTGGAAGAAAAACAAAGTAAAGTTGGAACCCTAATTCTGCCTCAAAACTAGGTATTTATGTCTTTCCCGAAGCCCAAACACGTGGCAAAGTCAAACGGCCCATTTAGGGCTCTCGGTATCGATACAGGAGAAGTCCTGTATCGATACCCAGACGTTCTGTTCGCAGATGATGCCCACAGTATCGGTATAGAGAAAGTCATGTATCGATACCGAGCCTCTAAAATTGCTTTTGGCTTGTTTGCTCGTCCTTGCTTGAGTCCCACCGGTTCCCAGCATGCCCAATGTCATGTGTCCACTTTACGTGCTCCTCCGGCCCGTTTCCTACAAAACAAACACAACAATACCAAAACACAAGACAACACCGCATCAAGTGAAAAATGGAATAAATCGCGCATCTAATGCGCTAATTCGCCCTACTTAGGCGCTTATATCTTGAGATATTGCGCGCCTATCACTAATGCCTAGGCTATGCACATGTAGACGTTTTATGATGCTCAATGCAAAGGGGAGTTATATCGCTCATCGTGGGAGCAATCTGATACATAGTTTCACTTTTATAGGGAATCGCGCGTCCCGTTGCAGTACGATTTTTTGGACGTGTCTGGCGTCAACTCTCTACCCTAGGGGTATCGACATCATCAATTTACTTTGAAAATTGGGGGTGGGGCAAAATCGGGTGTCAAATCAAGAAGGGTTTTTGGACTTGTCCCCGAATCCCCTCGGCTCTTGACCCTTCGGCCCCTAACCCCTCGGCCTATCATGCTCTCGCGGAGTGGATAGTTTCTTTAACCTTCTGCCTTACACACGTTTGGCTCTTAAAAGATATCACAGCTAAGTGGGCTACACGACCCATAAGGAGCCCGCCTAGCGATTCAGGTACAAACATCTAACCCTAGCCAATTGGACTAGACCAGACCACTCGGCCCACATAGCTCTCGGTCCAAATTTCTATGTAGGCCATCTAGATTGTCTCTTATCCTGGGCTTGGACAGTCGGCCCAACACATTCGACCCATGAAGGCTCAGTACACTCTAGGTCTCACTCAGTCAAACCGACCTGTAACCTTGTCGGATTTGTCCCTATACACCCGCCTCGAATCCGTTCGTCGATCCATCCCCGCCCCGCTCTTCCCTATTCCCGAATCCCCGAAACTTAGGGGGTCTATTCGTGAGTTACGAAACTTTGGGGTCTTACAAACTTAGGGTTCGAGTCGACTATTTTGGAATTAGGCACTGGTGTTCGGTTTCGTGTTCTATTTTTCTGATGTAGTAGTTTTTTGAACTGCTCTAATGTAGTATTTTTGATGGCAAGGAATTTGGGCATTTATGATCCCGTTTCAATTTGAGTTTTAAGTTTTCTTGTTGGTATGTAGTAGTGGTTTGTTAGAAATGAGATTTTGATCTTGACGGATCTATATGTGTTCACTTTTCTATCTCGTGTTTATGTTGGGCCGTGTACGTTCGTATTTTTGTAACCATAATTGCACGTATATTTTTGGCAACATTCATTTTGCATTCTGATTGATCCAATGGTAAAAATTGGAGAATAACACTAATATTGTTTTTTAAAAAAATTGTTTGGATCCACAAATCTCTGTGGGGATCCCCGTTCCCTATTTTAGAGTGGGAATGGAGGACTAAAACGTGGTAAACCGTTGGAGATTGAGGAGGGGATGGAAATAGAGATGAGAAGGGGTTCGGAAATCGGGATTGGAGATAGTATTATTCAGTCTTGATCCGCTTCCATGTAAATGGACGGAAACCTTTCCCACAGACCTAGATGATCATATTCCATGTTGAAATAACCCGACAAGGCCGACCACCACCTGTGCCGACCGAGCAGCCCCATTCGATCTGACTGATCGACACTTGGTCGGACTAACCAAGTAATTCTACATCTAGCCATTTGTCTCATTGAGAGAACTCGGAGATCGAGTTTGTCAAAATACTGACCCATCAATATGATTTCGAACTCAATTTATCTCGTACAAAATGCATTTATCAACAAATTCATTATTTTCAACGAACTCTAAATGTGAACGACTTGGATATCGAACTCAATTTATCTCGTACAAAAGAGATTAGAACATTCTGCTAGATAATTGCATTACAAAATCACAGTAACCGAGATCCGGTCATTCTATTATCAACGAATTCAATATTCTCAACGAACTCTAAATATGAACGATTTGGATTATAGATGCCGACTAAAAAAGAATCCAGGAATATGAACGCAGCAGGCAGGCAGTCCATTTTATGGACAGACTAGGGTCTCCTTTGGGTAATAATCCAATAATTCGGATTATTGGATTATTCGTTTATCCTTATTCAAATTTTTTTTGCATCCGTTAGTTTTGCATCAAGATTTTGTGGTTTCTGGATTCCTCTTGACGAGACGAATCTAACAAGTATAAAATTATGGTCAAAACTCAAAAAAAAAAAATTAATAAAGCCAAAATAGGTGGATTTTTTATGGTTTTTTGGCTTGTCTCGACGAGATGAATCTAAAAAGTATAAAATTGTTAGCCAAACTTAAAGTTTTGTGAATAAAGACGAAAAATAATCCAAAAAACTGGTTTATTTTCGGCTTTCTTCAAAAAACTATTACTTTTGACCATAATTTTATACTCTTTGGATTTGTCTCGACGAGATAAATCCAGAAACCACAAAATCTTGACGCAAAACTAACAAATGAAAAAATAAAAATTTGAATAAGGACAAAACGAAAAAAACCAAAAAACCAGTTTTTCAAATTAGCCAAATCACGTCTAGGATCCAGGTCCACAAAGAAAAAAGAAAAGAAAAATGGTTCGTTGTTTGTGTGTGTGTTTGAAAAGGAGATGCCTCCTAACAAAGTAGCAAGAAACTTTTGTGGAATTAATTTTGCTCTTTCAATGAGCCAAAAAATGATGTCCCCTAGAACCTGTTTTGCCACGTGACATGCCTGATTGAAAGATAAAGAACCAATGCAAAAAACACTTCAAATAGTCTTAAAGATGGTATACTAATTAAAGTTGATATTAGACAGGTGTCTAACATTTTAATGTTTCATTAAGTGGATTTTCCGGATTTTTTTGGCTTTTCAAATTTTACGAGACTGATGATTTGATTTTCCTTACATAGATCAACTAAAAAAGCCCAAAAAATTAGGCTTAGTGGAACTGGCCTAACCCTAGCTAGAATCAACTTAAAATGAAAATTCGACTTTGCTTTCATTCCCTGCCATCATATCACGACAACATGGAGGGTTATGATTTGATTTTTTCCCCTTTTTGGTAGGCAGTTCCTTGAATTATTTCTGTCCAATTTTCTTTGGTCAGTTTTCACAGCCGTGCCCACTAATTAGATCAAGGAATAATAAGCTGACAATAAGCTTATTAGGGTCCTTTTATTGTCAGCTCACTAAGCTGACAATAACCAAATAAAAAGATAAAAAAAAACACACTCCAGTATACGTTTTACACATTTTAATACACTTTCACACACATACAATTTTCACATATTTTTTAAACCTTAACAACAGTCTTGTTGACTGATTTGAGAATTTTCCAATTAATTATGATAGATCCTCAGAAAAAGTTGTTTCCTTTCTCATATTTCTCTTAAATTTTCTATCAATTGAGCTTTTCTTCAGCCAAGTACTAGACGGCAAATTTTGGTGGGTAACGTTGCCTACTTTGATTGCATTTATAGTTCCATGGCCTGTTTCCATGAAATTGTACCATTATTTTCCTGGTAGACACTGTAAATTTGCCAAATTTATCAATTTTTATAACGATGGATGCAATTAATTTGTATTATGATTGATATATAAACCAACTTGAATGGTAACGACACCAAAGTTATCAGATCGAAGGTGCAATGAATGAATGGAGTGCAATGAAGCCCAGCACCAGAAATCCATATGCAAACATTATGGAGAGAGTGTGTGGAGGGAAAATGAAGGAAGGTGGGGGAGGAGGAGAAACATGTATTCTTTGTTTCGGGAGCACCGTCACGTCACGTTGTGGTTGTGCTACAGGAGACTTCTCCACCACACATTCGGAACACGTGTCCATGCTCTAGGAGCACTGAATTCTCACTGGGGAAGAGGACACGAGATGCATGTACAGGAAGCAGTGATAGTAGTACTACATCAGTAGTACACAGTGTCAGGGGGTTGCTTGTAAATTGTAATCACATCACATGAGCTGATAAATTGTGTTCTCTTTTTTTGGGGTAAAATAAATTGTGTTCTCTTGATATGTACCGAATAGCTAGTTTTGAGAGAAGCCTACTTCAATTATTGTTCTTGAATTTGGCTGTATATTTGGACTATATATGACTTTTGATATCCCGAATGTTATTGCGGTTAGTTGATGGATTTGTTTCTCAAATAATTAAAAAATTAACTTCTTCAATATTGGACGGAAATGCCCTGCATGAGCATTTGTTTGGAATCATGTTATCCAATCATCAGTCCTATAATTAATTTCAACAAATTAAAAACCAAACTCAAAAAAAAAAAAAAATCCTATCGGTTGAGAGATGTTTTTTCCCTCTTTTGTAAGCTCAGAAGGTTGGGCTTTCTTCATCTTCTGTTAGTATGTACGTAAATGGCCGAATCATTTTTGTTTTTTCATTTTCTATACAAGAGTGAAGTCGACAAACTGATAAATATACCACAAATGTTTCCAAAAAAAGAAAAATGGAAAAAGTGGTTTACTTTTTTTCTTTTTTGTGTTTTTTCCAAATTTGGATTTTTTTTTTCCTCGCCAAGGTGAACTATAAAGGGAAAACAAATCGATAGCATACAGCCGAATATTCTGAAGTAAATAAAGAAAGAAATTTTTGAGTATCTTTTTTGGACTATCCATGGAGAAAATTGCCTTGAACTTTGGTTCAAGTTAAACAATATTTCAACCCTTTTCTTATCCATTCGTGAA
This sequence comes from Vaccinium myrtillus, assembly GCA_016920895.1. Classification (NCBI taxonomy): domain Eukaryota; kingdom Viridiplantae; phylum Streptophyta; class Magnoliopsida; order Ericales; family Ericaceae; genus Vaccinium; species Vaccinium myrtillus. Next base: position 10,884,602 of record CM029280.1, read on the forward strand.
ATTGGAAGCTTGAGAAATGAAGAATAAGTTGAAAAGATGGAGAGAAAGCCAAAGGCTATTTTAGTCTCACAAAACATAAGTTTTCCTATTAGTGCGCTATTGTCTGGCATAGTAATGATCTGCCACTATTTTCTATATTAATAGCTTTAGTGGTCTCATTTAATGATCATTATCATGTGCCTCTAGGGCACATATTAACAAAAGCCATATATATTCAGTGTTTAGTAAATATATGAATTATGATGACAATAACAACCAAGCAAGAGGGTCAAATATTGTGCAACTGTTCTTGAAGAAGAAAGCATTTTAACAACCAAGCCAACATATAGCCCAACCCATCTATAGGGACCAACGGGGTCGGTACCGATGATGCACCAACGGGTAGGCGGGGCCCACTCCAGGTCGAGGGTACTGATGATCCGAGCGTTAAAACTATAATTTGAATGAAGAAATGGAAGATCAGATCGAGCATCTACGCATATCGGATTGAGCTGATTTTTCACTTGTCCACTCATTTTTTTTTAAAAATTATTTGAACGGCTCGGATCATCCGTGCAGCTATGCAGGACCCGGAGTGGGCCCCGCGTGCTTGTCGGTGCATCATCAGTACCTACCTCGTCGGTCCCTATAGGATTTTTACATCATCATCATTTTCTATTATTAGGTTAACATTCGAAATGAAATCCTTCTTAAATTTTAACGGTGCAATATATTGACACAAAATGGGATTATTTGGAACTTGGTGTACCTTTTGGGACCCAAAATGTAAATACTTTTTGAAAATATTCTGGAATTGTCTTTAATTTCTTTTAACAAATATCAGACATGCATTTTAGTAATGTAAGAACTAAGAAAGTATTGGAAGTGCATTTTAGTTGTTTTGGTAGTTGGCAACTGTTCTCATGTATCTTTTGAGGGTTTTTCTTTCTTTCTAATTTCTTCTCTTACTTTTTAACTACAGTCAACTGGATGCTACCTCTCTTTTTTCCCTTGGCGAAAGTCAATATTATTAATTTTTTATAAAAAATAAGTATATTAATAAATCAATAACGGATATATCGAGAAAAGAATGAAACAATGCAAAACATAGGCATCATCATGAGGGTAAAGCCTAAATGTGAAGCCAAATAGAAGAACTCTCATCCAACGAAAGGTTGAATGAAAAGAAGCAAAACTTATACAATCATGAAAAGTAATAATAATAAAAAAAACTTGAGAGTTTACTTTAAAGGTGAGAGGGTATTGTTGGTTGTAATTATTGAGGTTTGAAATTCTTATCGAAATGCAGTGGGAGTATATTATTTTTACAATTGGGCTACCATTCTGCTTGCTATGATTCTACCGTACGCTTGAAATGGGGCATACGGTACAATTGGGCTACCGTTTTGTTTCTTCTACTGTTCTACTTTTACATATCCAAAATAAGAGAGTGCTATGGTACGACTTCTTGAAATGGGGCATACGGTACGCTTCATTACGTACATATTATTCTGGTACTTGGTACGTATTGATTTTGGTATTTGTTACGTATGGTTTTGGACCTTTGGTCAATTACAAACCGTTATGATTTTAAGAAATTCAATATTCACATCACTATTCATGATAACCTTGTTACATAGTTTTCAATATTCACATAAATATTCATGGTAACTTACAAAAAAATACGCAACATGTCCAAAAGAAATACCTAACAAGTATCAAAATCATACTCCCTCCGTCCCAATTTAATTGCTCTCTACAGTTATGCGTGCCTTTTTAAAACTCTTGTAGTTTTCATTCTATAATGTATTTTATATGCAATATAGATCTTATTTGATAGATCTCAATTAGTTCTAGCTATTAGACAAAAAATTTAAAAACTTTGAAAACATTACAAGTAAAAAGATATAGACGTTTGAAAATGGCACGGATATTTGTAGGGAGCATTTAAAATGGGACAGATGGATGGAGTATGTAACAAGTGCCAGAAACATATGTAAATTGGTGAACCGAATGCCCCTTTTCAAGAGGCATACCATAGATTTTCCCTCCAAAAATATAATCGTTCAATTTAATATTTCACTTAAAAGAAATTGCACTCTGATTTAAAGTAAAAAGAAAGTGGAGGCTATTCTTGAAAACTCAAAATATTTTACCAAAGCATCACTTTTATCTTCGAATGATTTTTATGTCCTCACCAATTATTGGTAATATAAAATGATATTTATTGTTCCCTGATATTGCAACACATCATTCCAAATCAAAGTCAACGGCTCAAGAAACTCCTTTTCTGATTTCGAATTTGAAATAAAAGTTCGTTAATTGGCTCCTTCACTTATGGCGTATCATAAAATGGAAACTGCTGCTAATTAAAGGAGTACTAGTAAATATTAAGGATTTGGGTTCCGGTAGTGACTCATGTCACTGCACTTCCGGCCCTCTATAATCTGTATTTGAGATCGGAATCGTTCAGTTTGTCGGGATTATTGAGTAGATTATTCATATAAAAAATTATATTAATTGTTTATTGGTTGCATTATGGTCGGATACCATCTATTTTGCAAAAATGAATGGCCAATATCGTTTAGACAATAAATGTAAGCCAAATTTATCTCTCTTGTGTGTCTACCAATATCCGTTGATCATAATTTTTTGAACTCATAATGTGTTCAATATTTCTGAAAAAATAAACGATTCATATCTCAAATACAAATTATAGAGGACCCACAATTAAGATAACTACGATACTGTAGTGTCCCAAGTCACTACAGAAACCCCCAAGGGCTTGAGTAACCCAAAAATGGTATTTACCAAAAAGAAAATAATCCCATAAATGGTAGCCCATGAGATATATCGACGTTAGGTCACTTTTAATAGAAAAGGAGAGGACTGCAACAATTTATCTGCTGAAATGATCGACTGCAATGAAGTACTATGCAAATTCATGCTAATGGAAATGAATCCATGGTCACGACAAAAAGAAAAAAAGTAATGCTCATGGAAATAAATTCATCTAACTTTTCCATGTTAAATATTCCCTCCGTCCCCATTTGTTTGTCAAATTTCGATACTCATGTCGCTTACAAAGTTATTTATATCTTATAATTTAAAATGTTAAATCAATTTTGAAAAATTTGTATCATAAAACTAATTGAGTTCTATAAAACAATATCAATGTTAGAGGTGTCAAATGGGTCATACCCTGTTGGCTTAGCCCGTTTAGTTCCGTGCCAAACGTGTTTCTACTTTGTGTCGTGCCTAGCCCGGCCAATTTATTAGTCGTGTCATGCCTGCTGGCCCATTTTACAATATGCTCGGCCCGGACTAGCCCATGGGCACGCCTAACTCCGTGTCGTGCCCGTGCCAATTCGCTTGTCGCGCCATGTCATACCGCACTTAAACGTGCCGTACTCATACCACCCCTATGCTGGCCCGGCCCGTTTCACACCTCAAATAAATATTACATATAAAAATTAAACAATATCGACAATTTTTTTATAAGAACGAAATAGTGAAAGTAAACAAACAAATTTGGACGGATATATATATAGTATTTTGCAAAACCTCATGCTACTTGAATAAGTGACGAGCATTAATTAGCAGTCCTCAAGTGTTTTTGCTTCATAATCATTTTTCAGATATATAAAACTCAGGAGTCCAGGTAAGTTTTTCGGGACCAATCTCTCCGTCCACTTAATTAAAGCAACGACATTTTGCTTCGTAAACCTTTACTTCCGACCATGAATTTATGTAACTGAAAAGTGTGGACATCACTGGAAATTAATTAGCTTCGCTGCATGAAAAACCGGAGTTGGAAGGCCTGCTGTGCTTTCATTTTCGGCCTCATCATGAGCCCAAAAATTATATTCCGATCAATTTCTTTTCAGAATAATGGTCTTCTTTTACAAGAATTTTGTATTGGTCGAGGTTTTTTTTTCTTTTAATATGACGGAGGAACAGCCCTAGTTTGTTAGAAGAAAAATAAAAATACACCCTTGCAAAAGAGAAACAAGACCCGTGCAGACCTCTCATTCCCAAACCCAACCAAGCTGTAAGTTAAAAGAATTAACGGAAGGGCACCACAGCTTAATTTGACTCAACACGGAGAAACTTACTAGGTCAACGGCGATGTGGAGGAGTTTTCCGGGGAGGTGGAGTTGGCTGCGTTTGTGGTGGTGTTTTCCTGGGTGTGGCGGTTGCTGCTGGGTGTTTTAGGGTTTGTTTCTTTTTTGGACTTGGCCCATTTGCGCTTATTGTTGTATTCGGGTTTTGACCCATGGGTTTTTTCTGTGCTTCATGTTGTATCTGGGTTTTGACCCTCAAGTGTTGGGTCTTGAATTGATAACTGTGCTTGCTACTTTTTCTTGCCCGTATTAGACTATTCTTGTTCTTTTCAAGATTAATAAAGTTTTTTTCCTTCCAAAAAAAAGATGAGTTAACTTCTGGACCAACAAGGGTCATTGAACGGCTAACCACACGCGTAGAGTCGTAGACTGCACATATAGACCAACAAATTAATCAAGATCCATACCCAGTGTGTTCAATGTTTCTGCTTAGTTTCCTATACATCTTGTCGTTTTTTCCCAACATATATAGCGCCCTTAAATTTTTTTCTCTGCTTTTTTTTTTTTTTGTTCTATAATAATCCATTTACCACTACAAAGTTACTGGTTAGAATACAACACATATATTTGGCAGTTCAAAAAATAAAAAATAAAAAATACATGCAACCCAAACTAAGCCATAATCATATTTGGGAGAGCACTAAGGCAGGGGCAGCTCCAAGATTTTTCATCCAGCGATGAAAAAAATGGATGAAAAAAATCGAGGCATAAGCTAAATATAATCAAGACGTTAAAGGAAAAATCAATTGAATACATTGTTTTGAGAATTAAATTGTTGATCAAATAACTGGCTTAAATCCGGATAAAGATATGGGTACCGAACAAAGGGTACCGAGAATGAACCGATCGAACACGGGGACCCACTTTTGGGTCCCACACGAATGATCCGAACCGTTCATTGTTCTTAGAACATTTTTCCGAGGGGCCCCACAAAATTTCAGCTCAATCGGACGGTTGGAAGTGCTCCACTCAAAGTCCCACCGTTCCAACCAAAATATGAACGGTTCGGATCATTCGTGTGAGACCCACTTTGTGCGATCGGTTCATTTTCGGTACCCCAACTTCTGTACCCTATCACGATCCCTTAAATCCTTAGCTGTAATTCCCTTTGTGGCCTAGACCAATGCAAATCGAGGCATATTCTTCTCTATAGCCTTTAGACCATTAATGTTAGAATTAAATTGAGGCATATTCTTCTAGATCTATAGCCTCTAGACCAATGCAAATCCTTAGCTACGTTACCCTTTATCTTCTGGCCATGTGTGTTCTTTATATTTGATATGATCTCCTTTATCTCAATTTATTTGATGTTGTGTCACAGAGAAATTGTGTCTATTGATTGAGTTTCACAAGTAACTAGGGTTAGATTCGTAGCGGGGGCGATTACACGGATTGATTCGTTACAGGTACGACTCACATGGATTGCATTTCTACAATGCATCATCTTTCTTTTTGTATTGTTTTATGTCCCCTCGCTTTTTGTACTATGTACTTTTCGTTGTTTTTTTTTTTTGTCCGTGTTTTTTTTCGTAAAAAATTGAATTTTGACATAGCTTCTATTTTCCCGAAACATTGAACAATTTAGCAGTGTATGAACAAAATAAAATCTCACCAACTTCACAAACAAAAAAGAAATAACACCCATCGCACGTTCACACAAAGTTCGAAAATCTACTCTACACGAGATCTTCTAAGTTTATACTAGAAGCAAAATCATGGGAAACTTTACTGAAAGCAAAAACATGGGAACAGAACGTTGTCACAGGATATTGGGAGCAAGTAAAGTGGAATGGAGGTTCGAATCTCATCATCTGTTGTGAATTATTACAAAACCATCAACCAAAAATTCTTAATCTATGGGCTTACTCAACAAGTTCTTAACTTTTGGAAAGGTTTACTGTTAAGACCGAAAAGGAAAGATATCGACACCTCGATATTGAATTCCTTTGCAAACGACTTTACGAGACCTAGAGATATGTGAGGGGGTTCCAATTGTCGCTTGTGAATTGTGATAGTGTTTGATGAAGAGAGAGATAGAGAGAGAGAGAGAGGTCAAAAAGGCAAGATCGATCCTGTACTCAATTGATCTTGATCCTCTCATATTTTGACACATGTCCCTCCTTTTTCAAATCATTCTCTCCTTTTTCTTTTTTTTTTAAATGCTGAGCATGTCGGACTAACTTGCGCATGTTGTGTCAAACACGCATCTCACGCTAAAAAACAGTAAATCAATTAAGAAACAAGACACACAATATACTTAGTTCGGCCAAACAACGAACCTACTTCCACGGGGAGGGGAATTTCACTATAATCCGGGAATAATCAATCCGTAGTGATTACACACTCACTCTTAATCTCACAATAGTGATTTCCTCACAATCATTCGTGTATCTCTCTCGCTCGCTCTCTGCCTCTTTCACTTTGTCACACAAAAAATAAAGAGACAAGTCAAGTATTTATAATCCAAGGGTTACAACGAGCAAACACTAATCCCTCCTTCGGACCTAAGCTCATCCGGTCCACACGGGGTGGATCCCAACAAATCACTCCCACCACACTGACTGTGAAAAAGTTGACCACAACACCACCATATTGCCATCTCCAATCTGCCACCTCTAGCAAGCGCGTGTCTCATTAACCAGTCGAGCTACACCGTAACCCCAAACCAGTATACTCCACCCGAAAGAATGTATCCTTGCAAATTAGAATCCGCAGCCGATAAGAAACAACATGAGTACTACACCCCCTCTACTGGGATACTCTCCACTCTCACACCTCCACCCGAGGCGTCCGCGCTCCCCAACCGAAGTACCTGCACCCCCTCACTGGGGTGCACCCGAGGCTCATTGCCTCCGCGACCGTGGTGGTCATGTCCCTCTTCCTGTGTCGACGACTCTAGAGAGAACACCACCGCTAAGCAAATCAATAGCGAAAGAGACTCCTTTCCGCATTGTCGCAGCTCTCAATTTTTTCGTCGCTTTTCTGTGGGCTTTCCCGTGGACATCTTGCACCAATTGCTTTTCCTCCTTCAAGCCTGAAACCCCCACAAATCTTGAGAAACCCTGCCCACTCCTTGTACGTGTCTGTGACGCATCTCCTGCCCAACTGAATAACCTATACCATTTGTTCCATGTCTAACAGCAGTCCCTCCTGTCACGACAGATCCTACAAGCCTGTATAGCCCACCAATCTTCTTACCAAGCAGCAAATCCCTATCTCCTTCAATAACCCAAAGTACTCCACATTCCGCCAAAAAACTGTATCCTCTCTCGTCAAGCAACCCGAGATAAATCAAGCTCATCTTCACACCTGGTACATGTCGCACCCCCGTCAGCCACAATTTTTTCACTCGGATCCAAATTTTCACTATCCCCTTGCCAACAACCAGATTCGTCGAACCATTAGCCATCCGGACAAGACGTCCATCCCATGCCTCATACTTCCAATACTGTAGCTTATTCCCACAGACATGATATCAGCACCCAGAAAACAGTACCCAATGCGATTTCCCTGCGTTTGTACCGTCTAACACGGCCAACGAATACTCATCATCGGATTCCTGAAACGCCACTACTGCCTCCTTTGGTAGGTTTTTATCCTTATTCGCCTCGTACTCGTTTAATAGTCCCCTCTTCCTGCAATGGTAGCAAGTGAAAGTACGACCCTCGACTGAGAAAGGTTGCCGCCTCCTTTCCCTTTTCCGTTTCCTCTTGTTTGGTTCCTGCCTCTATTTTTGTCCAAAATCACTGCCCGTGACTCATCAACTTGTTCAGCCCTCATCTCTTTCCTCCTCACCTCCTCGTTGAAAATAACATCCTTAACCATAACCATAGTCAACTTACCTTACGGTGCTAAGTTACTAAGAGAACCACCAGTTTCTCACAATTATCTGGTAAAGAACAGAGCAACAAAAGTGCCTACAACTCATCATCGAACTTCATTCCAACATTAGACAACTGATTTACCAAACTCTGAAACTCACTAGAATGGACAACAACTGAATCTCCACTCTGGAGCATCAAACTCACAAGCCTCCTCATTAGTCGGGCTTTATTCAAGGATGTTTTCAATTGATACATATCCTCCAATTTTGTCCACAGAGCGTAAGCGTCTGGCTCTTGAGCTACATAATGAAAAATCTCATGCCCAATACATTGGCGAATTAATCTTACTGCTTTCCTATTCAACTTCTTCTAATCCTCTGTTTTCATTTCCATCGGTTTGACTCCTGTGTTTTCCAAGGGATCAAATAACTCTTTCCATGAAAGCATGTCCTCCATCTGAGGCTTCCAAATTGCATAGTTAGACGTCGTCAATAGGACCATGTCATTCATACTAGTATCCGGCATCTCTGCAACCAAGATTGTCTACAAAAAATACCCCCATGAACTCCCACAATTGATTCAAAAATCCAATGAATGTTTTAAAATAAAATGTACCGTTAATATCTGTGTCGAATCTCCGCAAACCAACCCCATGATTGGATCCGGGATGTCTAATTGAGACCGAAACTGGTCAATAACCGGCCAAAATCGCCTGAACCGGCCTAAAAAACTCCTCTACTCACGTTTGAATCGTTGTCCAAGCCAAACGCAGCCGAAATCACCTGTACCGGCTGAAAACCTCCAAAAAATCATGAAACGTGTGCCGGCCGAACTCTCCTGACCGGACCTTTAACCCCTTTGACCTGACCTCTGCCCCCTTTTACCTAGAACCTAACCCTTTTGAACCTTCTGACCATGCTCACTAACCCTTCTTACCCTTTGAATCGTCCGGTTGACCCTTCTTACCTCCTCCCTGACATCAGCCCTAGTCTCATTCAGCCTCCAACCACACGACGCGACTAGATCTGATGCGCAGTTCATGCCCATCCTATTTTCGGCGTGCGCAGCGTCATCTGGCGACGTTCTTGATATATGTGTGATCGTTTGTTCCTGACAATCACAACCCCGTGCTGAAAACTCGTTTCCAACCTCGTTTGATCTTAGCCCAAGCACCACCACCACTCGCCTCCTACTGCCTCTGTTCAAACCGCACATACGTCGTACTCCGGTGACAAAATCCGACCACCCACCCACATTGTGATCATCTCCGAGAGACGCACCTAACCCACTGATCAAAAACAAGTTTCGTCAACTGTGTCTATCAGACCAGACCTTCAAACGGTGCTTCAATGGCTTCCGAGTGATTATCCTACTGTTTGTGCTCTCCGGTGCTTCGAACCCCGCTTTGATACCAGTTTGTTGTGCCAAACACACATCTCACACACAAAAATCGTAAATTAATCCAGAAATAATACACTCAATATATGTGGTTCGGCCGAACAACGGACCTACTTCCGCAGGGAGGGTGATTCCACTATAATCCGAAAATAATCAATCCGTGGTGATTACACACTCACCTCAATCTCACAGTAGTGATTTTCTCATTGTCACTCGTGTATCTCTCTCTCACACTCTCTGCCACTCTCACTTTGTCACACAAAAAATAAAGAGACAAGAGGAGTATTTATAATCCAAGGGTTACAACGAGCAAACCTTAATCCCTCCCTCTGGGCCTAAGCACATCCGGCCCACACGGAGTGGATTCCAACAGTGCACACACTAGACTTACCCCTACAATCCCTCCCATAGTCATTTCCACGCTTACGTGTGAGTTGAGGTGGTCTCAAGAATTGTTGATAAACCCTGAGAATATCCACAATGGCTTAACTAAATCTAAAAGTTGCTGAGGTTAGCCATGTTTACAAAAAAAAAAAATGGCCACATTAGTATCACTAAACTTAGCAACGTTTTAGCAACTAAAAAAATTTTGGCACTTGAACAACAAAAAATAGCAACATTTTAGTATCACTAAACTTAGCAACGTTTTAGCAACTAAAATTTTTTTGGCACTTGAATAACAAAAAAATAGCAACATTTTGAAAATAACCAAATTTTGTGGACCCCACATGTTTTCAATAAGTACATCCATCATTACATAAAAACATTCTCTCTCCTTCTTTTTCAACTATATTTTAAGAAAAATATTTAAAAAACAATTACAAAAACTCTTTTAAAAAAAATTCAGAAAGTTATTTTAAAAAACAGTTTCCAAAAAGTCTTTTTTTTTTTTTAAAAAGGTATTATTTAAAAATGAAAACCGTTTTTTTTTAAACTGATTTTGATTTTTGTAGAAAAAATGTTTTTGAAAAAATCATTTTCTGTTTCTATTAAACAATTTTATTATTTAAAAATTGTTTTCTATGATCATAGTGTTAAGTTTTCTCTAGTTTGAAAAGATGATGTGCAAAGTTTTGGTTAACCAATTTTGATTATGTGATTGTGAACATCTACATTACTAGCTACAGCAATTCCAAAAATTTATAACCAAAAACTGATGTGATAATTTTTAGTTATCGAATTACAATTAAGCAATTAGAGATGTTCTTGGTCTCAAGCTAAGGCCACCAGGGTCAAGTCCTCGGGTTACCATTCTCTTTCTAGGTTTTATATATCTGGCAAAAAAAAAAAAATCAATAAGCATTCTCACATACTACTGCAACTAGTACTTGTACTACAGCATTAAAGCATAATAATGCATGCTTTTTCCTTTCCTTTCTCCCTCACCCAACTACCATACCCATGAGTTTGTCATCATCATCCTACATACAAACACAGTGTTCTACGTACACAATACACATACATAGACAGAGAGAGATAGAGGAGAGAGAGAAGAGAGAGTTGGGTCCCCATTATAGTCCTCTCTTCCTAAATTCAAAGCTTTTTTCCTCCACGACACGATCCGGGTCTGCCGCTCCTCTCTCTTTCTCTCTCTTATTACTCACCAAAACTCTCTCTCTCTCTCTCTCTCTCTCTCTCTCTCTCTCTCTCTCTCTCTTTTCTCAAAAGAGTGGAAAATGGACGACCAGTACGGAGGATTGGCAGATCTAAGGCAGTACATGAACGGCGTAAGGACTCATTTCACGGCCATCCCACCACCGCCACCACAACCGGTAGACCTATTCTCTGGCGGCCGCAACCTTACTCTCGAATCTCAAAACAATCACCACCACCACCACCACAACAACAACCCCTATGACATGGTGATGGGTCGTGCTGCTGTTGTTGACCTTGTGCGGCCTCATCAGGGTGGGATTCTTGATCTTCACCACCACCACCACCACCATGAGTTTCCCTCTGATTCTACGGGAGGAGGAGGTGGAGCGGCCGCAGCTTCAAGTGGTGCTAGTTTGAACGGCCTAGAGATGGACGGTGGTGGCGGCGGCAGTGGGGTTGGATTTGGGGATGTTGGTGGTGGGAGTGGGAGGTGGCCGAGGCAAGAGACTCTAACACTACTAGAGATCAGATCTAGGCTTGATTCTAAGTTCAAGGAAGCTAATCAGAAGGGTCCCTTGTGGGATGAAGTCTCTAGGTCTCTTTTCCATCTCTCTCCATCTCTCTCTCTCTCTCTCCCCCTCTCTCTCTCTGAGTCTAATTAAATTATTTTGTTTTAGTTATTTATTTATTTATTTATTTTGTTTTTGGTCTTCAAAGGTCAGTAAATAATTCAGTTGTATTTGTTCATGTCCCTATAAAATATCTGAGCAAATACCCATTACAGTGGTCTGCTGTGTCCCTAGAAAATTAGGTCATGTCCCTAGAAAATTAGGCTAAGCTAGGGGTGTTATAGGAGGAATGTGTTTCTCAGTAGTTTAGTAAATTTCTCAGTTGTTAAGTAATTTTTGCTGGGGAAAGATTTTCTGAGAAACTCATTGCTTTGATTTGCAAAATTTGTGTTGGAAAGTGACATCACTCTGAAGTTTCAGTTGAAAGTATCAGGTGTAAATTTCCTCTTTCCTTTCTCATCTACTTTTTTGCGAATCAAGAAAAAATTACATGGTTCTTCTGCACTGACTCAACTTCACTGTTGAAACTGAGTACCCTCCATTTCAAGGAAAACTTCAGCTAAAACAATGACTTAACATAAAGAGGCAATGAATTTGAAACTTTATCTAGATCATTTAAACTAGGGTTCTCTTGTACTTCTACATTTTATGTTGGGTCCGGAGTCCGGAGTGCCCCTGATTTGGTTATACAACGTGACTCCCTGTGATCGCTCTAAAAACATACTTACGGTGCGATGTCGAATACCATAAAAAAACTTAATTGAAATGTCCTTCTGAACCCCAATTGAAGCGGTCCGACATTTTATTTTTTTAATTTCTATAACTCTAGTGTGTTGTGACTTATGTGTAATATTTTCAGGATAATGTCTGAGGAACATGGGTATCAAAGGAGTGGGAAGAAATGCAGAGAAAAATTCGAAAACTTGTACAAGTATTACAAGAAGACAAAAGAAGGGAAAGCCGGCAGACAAGACGGCAAACACTATAGATTTTTCCGGCAGCTTGAAGCTCTCTACGGCGATCATACTACTCCGATTTCAACGTCGGAAGCCCATCTAATGGGAAACGATTTTCACTTCCATAATCCAAACAACTCTAATATTACGCAACCAAACCAAGAGTCCTTTTTCCAAGCTCCAAAGCATTGTGATAGCCATAGCCTTAGCCTCTCTAACTCCTCTGAGTTTGACACTTCTTCGTCCGATGGAAACGAAATGAACAAGAAGAAGAGGGGAGGTAGAAGAAGGAGTTGGAAATCAAAGATAAAGGAGTTCATTGATATTCAGATGAGGAAGCTAATGGAGAAACAAGAGGAGTGGCTCGAGAAGATGACGAAGACGCTCGAAAGAAAGGAACAAGAGAGGGTGGTGAGAGAGGAGGAGTGGAGGCAGCAAGAGAGGGAGAGGGTCGAGAGAGAGCACAAGTTTTGGGCTAACGAGAGAGCGTGGATCGAAGCTCGCGATGCGGCTTTAATGGAGGCATTGCACAAGTTAACTGGCAAAGAAGTTGTGAAAGGTGATCAAGAAGTACACCGGAACGAGAACGGGAGTGAAACGATTAGTAATGCTCATTGGAGAGGCGAAAGTTGGCCGGAAAGTGAGGTCACAAAGATGATTGAATTGAGAGTTAGTATGGAGTCAAGGTTTGAGCAAAGTGGGTGTTCAGAAGAGGTGGTTTGGGAGGAAATCGCGGCGAAAATGGGGTGTTTCGGGTACGAAAGGAGTGGTTTAATGTGCAAAGAGAAGTGGGATAGGATCAACAGTTATATTGGGAAAACTAACAAGAAAAGGAAGGAGAATTATTCAAGGGGGTCTTGTTATTACCAAGGGAATGACGGTTTTTATAACAATCAAGGGGAAGGAGGAGGGTATTGTGAAATCGTCAATGAGCAAAGGCCTGCTGAGATCATAACAAGAATTGTGGCAAGTGATCATGGTTCTTCGACGCCGAATTCAAACGCTGGAAATACGATCCCCGATAGCTGTTTTAGGTTCTTGGTTGGTAGCAGTGACGATCATGGGGAAAATCTGTGGCAGAATTATAGTCATGTGAAGCTTGGCAAGGGAGGGAATTAATCACTAATCAGGTAATTAATTATGCATGACAATTTGTTAATGTTTTTTTGCGTTTGAATCTTGGAGGGATTTGGGGGAGAGAGCAAAATTGGAAGAAATTTGAGAAGCTAATTTTGTGTCCCTCTTTTTCATTTGTTTTTCTTTTTCGATCTTCTGTAAATTCCTATTGCAAATCTATGATCCGCACATAGCATGCTCTTTGAAGATGTTAGGAGAGGTGATTGATTTCTGTTTAGAGGTAAGAGATTTGAACTGTGTTTTTCATGTTAAGAGATTAGTCTGATTTGTGTCTAAGGATAGGCCTTGGCTAACTGATCAGGATTATTTAGGGTTTATGTATATGCATTATTGCTGATAGGTCCAAAAATTCAAGGTTTTAAATAGAGTTAACGGCCAAAATACCGGTAGCGGAAGTCGTGTAGTGGTACATAGAGGCTGTAGCGACAGTAAAGCAAGCAAAAAACTCATATATAAAGCGATAAGTAGCCGGAATCAGAAGATACGGATGTGAATTTTTTGTAGTGCCACTAAAGCGGGGTGTAGTGGTGCCAAGAATTTAAATTTTGGTACAGGAGGCTACCAAGGATTTAAATTTTGATCATCCGGTACCGCTACACCCGCTACCAAAAATTTACACCCGTATCGGCTGATTTCCACTACTTATCCGTTTTTATCCAATTTTTTGCTCACCATAGCTGGTTTAGGTGCTTTGGCGCCAACAAAGGTTTAAAAAAAACCACGGTTGCGACACCTGATTCCCACTACATATCTTTGATACTTCTGCTACCGCTACATCATTTCCGCTACTGAAAAACCACTACGTAGCAACCAATACGCAACTTACTAGCCGATATTTAAATCCTTGGGTCCAATTGACAGATACTGAGGTAGTAATTAATTTGGTTTGCTTCCATATTGTTCAATGGGAAGGAGGTCTTAATTTTGCTCTAAGATGGACTTGTTCTCATCACATTCTTTTATGAACATATCTTTCATACATCAATAATTTCCATCAAGCATGCATTTGTATTACTAAAGCATTTCTTAAATTTCTTGGTTCTCCTTTGTTATTATGTGCCTTAAATTTGATGCATCTACATGAATAGTTGTTCATTATAAGTATGCTACTTGCACACGAGGATTTGAATTGTGTATTGATGGGACGGAGGGATGCAGTGGAGAAAAAATGAGAAAAAATTCTTTGAAGTTTTAGTCCTATCTGTCTTCGTTGCTTATTTTTTGGATTTGTCTGAGGTCTTGAGAGGGTGGAGGAAAAAGGTGAAAATTCCGAATTAGAGGATGGTGTTTCTGATAATGTGGGGGATGGTGCATCTTTCTTTTCTAGTTTTCATCCTACTTGTCTCTCATGCTTGTTTTTGAATTTTTCTGAGGTTTTGGTGCAGGACTTGGGGGGCCTGTAGTGAGCAAATTCATTACACCTATGTAATGAAGAATCATGGCTGACTGTTCAGCAATCAACGGTTCAAATTATTTTACATAAAAGATAAGTGTCTTACATGTGGGATAATTGCATTTAAGCTAGACCGTCGATTGTCGAACGGACAACTGTGATTGCTCACTACATGGGTGTAGTGTCTATAGACCCCCAAAGTGGTGCGGGTTTATAATTTCAGGTTTTTGTGTTTGTGTATTTTTCAGTTTTCTATTTAGCTTGGTTCAAGAGTCGAGACAGTTTTAGCAGGAGCATCGTTGTTGGATGTGTTTTGCTGCAGGTTTTTCTGTTGTTGTGCTTTGTTTCCGTTTTGGTTTGGTTTTCTCAGCAGTATAAGGTGTTTATTCGTTTGGTTTTGAGGTTTGAAAGTGTTTTAGGTGCAGGGTCGGCCCTGCGTTTCTTGAGGCCCCAGCCAATTCATCAATTGGAGGCCCTTTACAATTTTTTTAATTGGGTTAATCGATTTTGAGGGATTGTGGAATGCCATGGCCCGTCGGCTGGAGCTCTGATACATTTTGGGGTTCATTGATTTTCCAGGGGTTAACAATTTAGGGCAGAGACAGAGAATCATTTTTTTCCTAAATGGGTTTTCAAATCTGGTTGTATTTTCCTTTTCTGGTTGAAAACACCCGGAATTGGGCTTCCAAATTACAATTGGGCTCAATTTTGTAAAATTTAATAGTGCCCTAAGTAGATTGCGTTTTAGTTATGAGCCCTGACTAAGTTGGGTTGTAGTTTTTTTTGGCATTCCGTTTCCTAACCCAATATAACAACTATATATTAGATTGAGTGTTTTTTGGTTGACTTCTTGTCTTCCTCGTTATTTGGGTCTTGCATGTAGTGATTGTGGTTATACCCTTGTCTATCCGTTTAATCTAAATATAAGTTTTTCGAAAATTAATAAATTCTTTTTGCCAAAATAATAATAATAATAATAGGAAAAACTCAAGCACAAACCAAAAAGGTTAATACAATGAACTTAATGAAGTATGGTCATTTTGAATAAAAAGTCGCAGAAAACTCCATCCTTGTGGGAAACACATACGTCATGCTTTATATTACGAGATAAGATTCTATAGTTGCCTTTGGTCTGTGTTCGAATTATGAATTTATAGATAATTTTTTGCATGGAAAGGGGAATAAAATTCTCTTGCAATACCCTACACAAATTCTTGAAACAAACACAAACTTCGAATTTGCATCGTTTTACAGCAATATGAATGATTTTTCCGGGCGGTTTCGTTTGGGTTAATCTCCTCTTTAGTTGGTGTAGGATATGTTCTTGGTTAATCAATGATTTTAACTTGGAGAGGCAAACAATAGTCAATAATTGATCGAGAATGAAAAGATATGTAGAGTGGTGAAAGAGAATGCCAAGTACAAGGAAAGCGAAGGCAGCAGTATTCAGTCCATTCCCAGATTGATATCCTTGTGCGCGAGATCTAGGAGAAATAGGTCCGCGAATACTCACAAGAACAATGTTGTTCTTATTCTTGTTCTTGATTCTAGTACTCAAGACCACTTTCTCTCTCTAGAATCCTGTACCTTAGGAATGAATTAATCTCCTAGAATCTGTGAAGAAATGTCTCATATTTATAGGAGTCTATGGCCAATCATTGGGCAGTAGACATGCCCTTTGTAATATGAGGACACGTGCTCTCTCCATTTACAAGGACCATGTGGTGACTTTATCGATCGCAAGGATGACCCTCGCGACATGGTCGATGCACGTCATTCCATCGCAGTGATCTCTTTCTTTTTAAGCCACGGCACCAACCCACTAATATCTCCCCTATTCCCGTAACATATTAGGCATGGTTGCGACCCTCTGGGTCACGCTAATACCTTATGGTCAGACTTTGGTGCGAGCTTGGGCTTCGGCAACTGTAACTTCCTATTGCGTTAATTCCCCTTTGTTAAGGGTCATGATTGGTGAATTCCTCATTATGTGGGGTCCCTTTGTCTAAGGTACCCTGTACTTGGGTGAATTTGTTTTAGTCTTACTCTTCTGCGAGAGATACCCATTCGCGGTGTTGATCTATTCAGCACGTTGATTTTGTTCTCCATCCGACATGTCAATTGTGGACTTGTTTTCCACGTGGCAGGCCTGGATTGGTTAGTCAACGCTTGACCTTTGTCAAATTAGTCCACGCGCTAACCTACCCTACAGTTGTTGAGCTCGGTTTGCTACTCTATGCATGGTGTATTTATTCCCATTTTTTATGGAACTTATGCTGCCTGGACTTCGTTATCAATCAGTAGCATCTTGATCCTTCCAAATAATCAGATCGAGCTAGCTAGTGGTCCAAACACAGCCTCACAAGATTGCTTAGTAGTATGAATAAATTAAAACGACAAACTTTCCCTGTTTTGCTGGAGAAGTAGTACAATAATGTGGTGTGGAAGGAGGTACTGATACAACGTCGAGGTATATGGAGTACTGTACAAGGTACCAGTACTATTTTGGTGGCAGAGCCAATAGTTTATGGGTCTTGCTACCGAACACCCACTAAAGCCTATATTTATCGGACGGATAAGATTTTGTCCGATAAGGAAGGAGAGTGGATAAGAGGTGGATATGTTATAAGGGGTATTAGTTAAAGAGAGAGATAAGTATATACTTGGTTTGGGTAGTATAAAAGTGGTTGGATAAGAATAGATAATGTGATAAATTACTTTTTTGCCCTTATTAAATCTTTGCATTGTGAATAGAAGTGCTAGAGGGGTCTTTCACGCACCCGAATAAGCTAATCCTGGGGTGTTGTTAACTAAGACCCTTGAAAACCTTCTTACTTCTCCTATTCTTCCCTTTTCCCCCTACCTCCATTAGGCGATGGGTAATATTCATATGATGGGGATGAGGATGAAGTTATTAGAATAACGGAGATGAGAGCGCAAGATTTAGGATGAGCTTTTTGTCAGCTATGTTTCGTGTGCTGCTGATCATCTTTGTTGCTTTAGGTGGTGTGGTTCTGCTTCTCTAAGGTTTTTTGGTGTTCTTGGGTTTTTGCTCTCTTTTGTTCCTGTTTGGAGTTTTTTTGTTGGGGTTTAGGTGTGGGTGTAGGTTGTTTTCGTTTGTTTGGTTGGTTGTCTTCTTGTCAACCTTTCAATCTTTTGGGTCTCGACAGGCATATGACTTGCCGTCGGGTGGGGTGCCAACCTCGTTGGTATGCCGCTCCTCGCTTTGATGTTTCCTCTTGCCTCGTTTAATCTTGTATCTTTGATATTGGATTAATAAAATTCTTTTTTACCGTTCAAAAAAAAAATATTCATATGATGTCAAACAAGTTAGAATTTCAATACATATTTCACGAGTATCAACACCTTTTCACGGATATTAACACATTTTTCTCGAATAACAATATGTTCCAAATTAAAGAACTAATCGAGATCACGAGTATCAACACCTACGAAAAAACACGCAAATTCTGGATAAAATTTTGCACCATATTAGAGAAATTATCAAGATCATTGATATGGTGTGAAGAAACTCGTAAAATCATGTGTAGAAGTACTTTTTTTTATCTAAAAATTACATGTCTTTTCGTTGGGAACCATCAAAATTTCTATACATTATCAATCGCCTTAAGACGGTGGTTAACATTTTTAACATGAGATGACTAAGTTAAGCACTGCAGTTACATTAAAATTCCATTTGCCTACAAATACTAGCTAGATACAGATTTTTGTATACTGATTCTGAAATACTTTAGAACTGTTCGATGTGTGTGCGCTCCAAGTTTACCATATAAAATCCACGTTCATAAGATGGCTCCGGAGATATCTTTATATAGATTTGTGCACAAATCGACCTAGACCTGTGCCCCTATAATTCCTCTTTGGCCTAACTTAATAGATTATCTATTCATGTTTTTTAACTCTTATTTGTTTTTCACCAATTTGTTTTAGGTTATTAATGAAGAGAATCAAGAAAAGCTATATATATAGTATATATATACACCGGTGATACAGTCAAGGATCCCGGATTGAAGGTTTTTGGGTGTTTTGAAGGTTTTAAAATATGTTTTTGCATGATCTGAGCCGTCCAATGTGTTCAAAAGGTGTTTTCCAAGGTCCACGCGAGAAATCTGCAAAAAAAAAAAAAAAAAAAAAAAAGGAAGGGCTTGATCCAAGCAGTTTTTTGAAAAAATTGTATATTTACAGTTTTGCGAAAAACTGTTTGGATCAAGCCCTTCCCGGTATTTGCTTTCGATGATTTCCTGAGTGGACCCTTGAAAACACCTTTTGAACACATTGGACGGTTCGGATCATGAAAATTTGATCCGGAACTATGAGTTGCAGACTTAGGGATCCCGGACTAGATCGGGACTCATATACACCGGTGATCCAGTCAAGGATCCCGGATTGAATATATATGTATGTATGACCAAAAGTTTTAAAAATTTATATTTTCTGATCTCTTTTAGGTTTGATTCATATTTTTTTAAACTTTCTATACGGTTTAAATCCATTTGTAATTTGCTTGGCTACTGTTTTGTTGTTGTATGTATAAGCTTTGTTTACTTGTAAAGCAAAGAACCTAACGGCTCGATTGGATGCGAGATGAGTTTTTCATAAATATAATAATAGTGAGTAGAGATAAGATAGTATGAGGTATTATTTGTGGAGGGTAGACTCACATTGATGTTACATTTGTGAATGGTGGATAAAATAATAGTACTTGATTTTGAAGATATTTTAAGAAAGGGGGACAAAAATTGTTTGCCTTTGTGCATGCCCATATTAGATTATGCATTACATCAAATATATAATTACAAAACTTGCTTTTTTTATACTTTTGAACATTGAAGCTATAATAATTTATTTTCATAACTTTAATGTTATGTTAAAACTAATTTTATTCAAAATTAAATGATGTTTTTTTGTTTGAAATATACCAACTATTGTATATTTTTTTTCAAATAAATTGTAAATGTTTTTTGAAAAATTGCATTTTTTATCGATTACAATTTTTTTCGAGTATGGTGATAAAAAAATTGCACCGGGACTGTAACGAATGCATTGCAAAGTTCATTTTTTTTCAATCTTCATGTTTTAGCATACTAGACCCATCAAAAAAAAAAACCTAAGATAGAGAGATGAAGGGCGTTTGGGTCAAAAGAGCATTTTATGAAGGGGGATAAGATATGGACAAGGGTCAAAATGTCCATAAATATGAGGGTCTAGGCTGGATTAGGGGGTGGTGGGATAACTCATCCGGGTAGGACTTTTTCATCCAAAACCTAAGATATGGTGTGAGCCCGGGATTAGTCATCCGGACCCAAACTCATTTCCCCTTCTAATCCCCCATCCAAACGAGCTAAAGGGACTGGGGTTGTTCCAGAAACTGACTTATTCTCAAATTGAGTTAAAAATAGACTTATTGTCAAGGGCGGTACTAAGGGGGTGCAAGGGGGGACCCCGGCCCCTGAACAATCACAAGTATCCTCACGTATTTTACTAGTTTTTTAGGTTAATTAAGAAAAAAATTATGGGATTGGCCTCTGCAAGTCTCTTGAGTGAAAAAAAAGTTAAAATTTTTGTTTGTGTGGGGTAAAAACTTCTAAAATTTCAAGTTATCAATCATTTTTTGGGTTGCTTTTATAAAATTTAACAGTGGCTACGCACATGTACATAATATCGTCTCTTATTCGGACCTTGCAAATGCTTACAAAATATTATGAAAATATGAAAATACACATGATTTGGCTCCTGCTTGAATCCAATACTGTGTCCGCCATTACTTATTATGTTTTACGAGACATATAATTCTCTCGCAATACATTAACTCAAAAAACTAACTTAAACTAGTTCCTGACTAAAATCAATTTCTAGAACAACGCCTGAATTTAATAGCAGAAAAATATGTTGGCATATGTAAAAATGAGGAGTCCCTGCCTCCGTTCTTAATTGTTGGTTGTTCCAGGGGATTCCAATTTTATTAAATTACACATAATGATTACAAATATCAAATCTCAATATGTCATTTTCAAAAATTACTCCTTATTTCAACTCATTTACAAAACAATAATAGATATTTATGAGGGTTATTTAAGAAACTTACCAATTTTAGGTCTTTTACTTTTTAAGAGGGACTACCAAGGGCGGATCTTAGAAGGACCTTAGGTGGGCTATAGCCCAGGTGGGGTTTAAAAAAACAGGAAAATTTTATCCTACCAAATTTTAGCCCACCTCATAGTTTGGTCAGCCCAGGGTAGATTTGTGTCCTAGATCCACCATTGGGGACTACCATATTGAAAAATCTCAAAATAGAACAGTGGGCTAATAATTTAAAACGGATAGAGTATTAGTTTTGGGATTTCATCATCCATTTGCAAGAAATAGTCGCAACCTTGCTGAGCTAGGAAAAAAAAAAAAGGAAAAAGTCACAACCTCATGAAGTACTCAATCCTGTGTTCAAATCTCGCTGTAACACATTGAAAACTACGTGCACCATTTGGATCATAACAAAATTTCCTATAGTTGACAGAATATATTGAATAATGAATATTCTCATAACTAAGACAAAAACATATATTGAATGGCAAAAATATTCTCGACTGGCAACAAAATAATTCGAAACTAAGATTGCAAAATCGCATAGCTTTTGCTGTTGTCTACTCCACTACATCACAGCTTTTCGTTTCTAATAGTTGACAGAATTCCTGAGTTACTGTTTGGGAAAGCTACATTCTTGAATAATGAAGCAAATTAGATTTGTTGAGAAGTGCAACATCGTATCTGTAGGATCATCATTGTATCTCTCTCTTCGTCGATTCCTATACCGATCATTTTGTAGATGTATCTCCGAATATTCCTTGTCATTTCATCCCTGAGGGCGAGTTCCTCTAATTCTATAAATTTTTCTAAGATACTCTTTTCTGATGAGAAAAGTCTTAGAGTGACTGATATCTATATTACATTGCACAACGGTTTTGCAATGCACCTCTCACAACTATATTTCGTTGCATAATGGAGCGCTAAGATTTAATTGCAAGTGAATCTTTGGTTTAATCCTAGGGCCCAAATTTTAAAGAGTTTGGTAGTGGGGAGTTCTATATGGCTCCTAAGTGAGGCTCCTAATATTTACCAAGTCATTTGCTCAATTATTGTATTAAATGGGCTCTCAATACAAACTCACAATGGTGGCTCTCACGCATTGCTCCTACCACATTAGTTAAATTTAGGTAGTATTGTAACCAGCTTCAAGTGAGACCCAACTTTGATTTTTACGGGTCCCACGCTTTTTCTATTTTTGTCTCACAAAATAGAAAATTTTGTTGCTAGCCGATTGAGTACACATATCCTCTCTATAATTAGCAAGCTTTAGGATTGAAAATTGGACTCCAATTATGCTTATGTATACACTTTAAAATTCAACTTCGGAGTTATTTTTACGTAGTTCATTGTGGATGCCTTAATTTTTTCAAGGGTGAAGATTGATGCTTTCTAATGGAATTGATGATGGATTCAAGACCAAGTGTGGTTTATTTTTTTGTATCACCATTTAAAATTTGAAATGTATTTCCATACAATTACACCGGTCAAACTACATTACTGATTACAAGGCTGATGACAGAGGTTTTTTTATTTTATTTTTTTTAATAACCGGACAGAGTTTGTTCTAGGATTGCTATGTCTCACCCAAACAAATAAGGAAGATCTTACCCAAACCAACAAGGAAAAAGTAATGCGGACAGTTTGGTTTACAAAGAATAGTAGTAGTGGATTTTATCCGTTTTGTATTTCTTCCTCTTTTTGTTACTCCATGTTTTTTTTATTAAAAATGTCGTATTAAAAATGGAGTATAAATGTTTCCATGTTTTTTTTATTATTTACGATTGATGTTTACATTGTTGAAATTTGATGGGATATTCATGATATTATTTTAGGTTATTTTATTTTCCCATTGAGATTTATGAGTGTGACAAATTTTGGACAATCAAATCTCTTATTACTGTGGTAGTGTGATTTCTCTGTGCCTATTAATGTCTCACATTAGGTTTTTTTTTATGTCAAATGGGATATTTTTGTTGTTTAATTTAACTAAATGGTCTAGCAAATTTTAACTGTCCCTGGCTTTGTAGAGATGTAATACTATGATCCAGTGATGTTACTGTAAAAGCCTCAAGTATCTGCAATCTGGTGAGAATGTTTGGAGACGTTTCAACATTTGTTATGCTTGTGCATTTCTTGGAAAGATGGTTTCAAGCATGTGACTTTTTATAGGGGAGACCCTTATTTATCTTCTTTTTTTTTTTTAAATATGAAACGCTTTCATATTTTGATGGTGTTCTCTTTTCTTTTCCCTTTTATAGCTAATCAAGGTACGTTTTGTTTGTTATATAGCTTATAGTGTAAAGGTTGCGCGTGATCCTTTTCAAAATCCAGACATATCTTTGTAAGGGATACAGTAGATGAAATTCAACTTTTCATAGTCCTAGATAAATTTTAATGTTGTTCTCTTTACTTGCATTGTTCATCTTTCTCTTTGGTGTTATGGATTGGGGAAGGATTCCTAATGATACTCTACTTTTTGAGTGTTTATATATGATTGATATTGTGCATGCAAAAGTTAGTGGACACATTTGGGCTATGATTTTTCGCGTAGTTGAAAATTCGGGACTAGGGTTGAGATATTCCAATATTACTAAGATAATATCTTTGTAAGGGATAGTGGATTCCTAATAGTAATACTCTACTTTTCAGCTTTTATATATGATTGATATTGCGCATGCTGAAGTTAGTTTGGGCTATGATTTTTTGTTTGAAAATTCGGGACTAGGGTTGAGACATTCCAATATTACTGAGCTAATATCTTAATTTGTAGGGGATACTGTAGATGAAATTCAACTTTTCATAGTCTTAGATTAATTTTAATGATTTTCTCTTTAATTGGATTGTTCATCTTTCTCTTTGGTGTTATGGATTGGGGAAGGATTCCTAATAATACTCTACTTTTTGAGTTTTTATATATGATTGATATTGTGCATGCAGAAGTTAGTGGACACTTTTGGGCTGTTATTTTTTGCATAATTGAAAATTCGGGACTAGAGTTGAGATATTTCAATATTACTAAGCTAACATCATACTGTAGATGAAATAGTCTTAGATTAATTTTAATGATTTTCTCTTTACTTGGATTGTTCATCTTTCTCTTTGATCATGGATTGGGGAAGGATTCCTAATAATACTTTACTTTTTGAGTTTTTATATAAGATTGATATTGTGCATGCAGAAGTTAGTGGACACATTTGGGCGATAATTTTTTGCATAGTTGAAAATTCGAGACTAGGGTTGAGATATTCCACTATAAGAAAGTTGAAACAGCATTAGCTTAGTAGGTATATCCATATAGTTGGGATTTATTATTTTTGCCATAAGAACGTAAAACAAACAGGCATTCCGATTGTTCGAGTCGTGTCTTTAAGCACAAGCACGAGCTATTTCTAAGATATTTTACATAGAATGAAAATAGCAATGTGTTCCATTATGAAAAAGTACTTCCAAGACTTGAGAATGGATTAAGGAAAGAAGATGTTCCTCCCTCTATGTTAAATTCCCGAATCCTCCACTAGCAGCAGTACTACCCACTCACTCAGTGATACTCATAGCTTTCTTTGAGTTTTGGGTTTTTTTGCAATTGACATAAATGTTGAGTTCTTGGTATGCGTAATTCAATGAATGCATTATTTCTTTTTCTTTAAAGCATATCCAAAGTTCATACTTTCTCTCTTCAATTTTGTTGTTCATTTCTTTATTATGAAAAATTTCACTATTCCAACTATACTTCATATTTTCGACCAAAAAAAAAAACTATACTTCATATTTGTTTTTTCAATTTGAAGGACCATTTTTTATTCTCCAAATATGAAGAATCATCTCTTCTTCAAATCAATTGGCATTAGAGCATCTCCAATTAAGCCTTCATTTCTTCATTTTAAAGAATTGTTGGCCTCCTCCAACCATGCTTCATTTTAGTTCTACTCTTTAAATTGTTATAACTTACAGTAATAATACCTTTAAACCAAGATCACTCATCAATATATTTCGGTAACAATTTGAAAAACTAAAAGTTCAAATTTTGAGGGAACATTAAGATTTGAAGTGAAATGAATAAAATTTTAAAAAATAGAGATAAAAATGAAGAATTAAATTTTAGTTGATATAAATAGATACATTCTTTTTTTAATAAAAAATATTACTTTGATTCTTCAGATTGAAGACTGTGGTTGGATATATATTCTTTATATCATTGAGCTTTGCTATGTGCACATATCGTTTCTTGGGGTCTATTCCGGGTCTCATACAAACAATCCGAGTTGTACATTAATTTAAAGTATGTTTTTGATCAGCCTTGAAAAAAATTCAGCTTAATCAAATAACTCTTAAGTACTTGATCCAAACATTTAATTTTTGATACAGTGTTTAGAGTAATAAAAAACTTGGAGATTGGATCAAGCACTTAGAGTTATTTGATTGAGCTGATCTTTAACGAGGTCACCGGAAAACGTATTTTAAAATTTAATGAAAGACTCAGATTGTTCATATGGGAATGGGACTCCAAAATATGCTCCATAGAACGACACATATCTATGCGCATAGTTTTTCCCAATAGCATTCACCATCCAATTCTATTATCAGCCATATCCTTTTTGGATAAGAGCATCATTATCTCGATCACCAAAGCTTGGACCAAATTTAACTTTAAAAACACCTTTCATACTTTAGCAAGTCACTTTTTTAAAAACTCACAGAGTTAGGCTTTCTATTCTAACTTTACTGTATTAAACTATTCTTTATTTCTTTCTTCTTATCTATTCAAATATCTTTCTAATTTTTTTTCCTATTCCTGTTTTTCCTCCTTTTTTCTTTCTTTTCATGTCCAGTTCTTCGCTGGATTTCGTTTTGCCTATACCTTACTTGGTTGTGGCTTTCCTTTTCCCTCGGTGTACCCTCTATCGAGTTTTAATAAATTCTGTTGTCGATCAAAAAAAAAAAAAACCATTGAATCAGGCTCACAAATTTTTCCAATACCATTAATCTCATCATTAAAAAAACTTTCATTAGACACCAAAATTTAGACTCTCATCATATAATTGTAACTCCATGTAGAAAACGAAAAAAAAAAATTTACTGACTCCCATATCTAGCAACGAGTAGAACGTGTAAAGCTATAAACATGAGCATTGAAAGGTTAATTAGGTTAAGCATGGGCATTAGAGGGTTAATTTGGAGGAGTGATTGAGAGTGAGAAATAATACAAAGTTAGGCTTGGGGAGGGTCGGGGGGCTTGCTGTCCGTGGGGGTCGGCAGGCCCTGCCAACCCCATCCGCGCCGTCCATTTCGCGCATCAACGGCTGGGATTGCATCAAACAATGGATGGATCGGTTACACTTTGGAGAGGTGAGATTTGAGCCGTTGATGCGTGAAATGGACGGAGCGATGGAGTTGGCAGGCCCTGCTGACCCTCCCCAATCCGTTTTTGTTTTGCTTTGACTGCAAATATCTGGTTTGTATTATTCACTCACAGTTAGTTTTTGTTTTGCTTTGACTGCAAAAATATGTAGATGTGAGTGAATAGTGGGTAATCTAATTTGTTAAGTTCATTTGTTGAACGTGATGCAGTGCACTTTTTCACCTTCCGCTTGCTAGTTTACCCAAAAGGGGGAGGAGCCTCATATTGATGCTCCAAAGAAGGTTATTTGGGTCTTGTTCGTTTTGGTTTTTAAGAACCGATTTTATCAATTATTATCTCTATTTTTAAATATTATTTTTATTTTTCTCTCTATCTCTCCCCAATCATTAATACCTATTTTTTAATTATTATCTCTATTTCTCCCTCTAATCATTACAAAAACCAAAACTCAAACCAAACACAACCTTGGGCTCTACAAACCAGATATTTGCAGTCAAAGCAAAACAAAAACGGATTGGGGAGGGTCAGCAGGGCCTGCCAACTCTATCGCGCCGTCCATTTCACGCATCAACGGCTCAAATCTCACCTCTCCAAAGTGTAACCGATCCATCCATTGTTTGATGCAATCCCAGCCGTTGATGCGCGAAATGGACGGCGCGGATGGGGTTGGCAGGGCCTGCCGACCCCCACGGACAGCAAGCCCCCCGGATCCTGAAAAACAGAGATGAACAGTTTTAGAAATCTGAAACTAGCAATTTACTACAGTAATGTTCACCTTTCTTGGTGATGCAATTGATTTGACAAGTGCAACTTCTCTGCCAAAAGCTTTCCCCTACAACACACCACAAATGCTCCTTCAGAGAATCCCAATCCCAAAATTGGAACTTGTTAGACTTTTCATATTGCTTAAAGCAGTTGCGGCCAGAAATAGGCATTTCAGCTTCCCACAATAATAATGTCTGTATAATTGTGTTGGCAGACCAATATTGGCAGACTCTGTTTCCAGTACTGCCACTTATTAATGACAAGTATTTGATTGAACAATCCGTCTTTACAATGTGGACAAAAACTACTGTTCAGCTACCATTTCCTCAAGAAAAAAAGGAAAAGGAAAAACAGAGAGATGAACTTTCTGTAGAACATGGAGTGGGCTGAATCTGAGCCAAAAGGCTGGACCAAATCAGGGGAGGCCCAACCATTTAATAGAGCCTTTGCCTTAGGCGAGATCACAAGTCGAGACTTTAACCTAAATTTGAAATTTGAACTGCAAACGAACCGAGCCGAGCCAAGCTTCAGCATATTTAAATTCGTTCGTTAAGTTTTTAGCGAACTCAAGCTCAAGCTCGATTCCAATGAAAATATGACAAGCAGATTTCTTTTGTGAATTCCCTAGTATCGACGTGAATGGTTTGTCTTTGACCGGACCTAGAAGGAGATTAGCCGAAATGTGTGCAGGCTGGCCTAGACACACCTGACAGTCAAACCCGAAAAACAATGAAAAGTCAAGGAACAATGGGCATCAAGGTGATCCAGAAGATGGTTTCCTCGCTTTCACCATCTTTCATGCATTGGATGGGCAGAGCTTTCATGAACTGGTGGGTAGCATGAAGCGGGTAGCATGGGCGGAGATAGGGGTGCAAACGAGCCGAACTGCCAATCTTTGCAAAGATTTGAGCTGGCTCGTTTAAGAAACGAGCTAAAAATCGAACTCGAGCTCGGCTCGGTAAACGACCAGTCGAGAATTTACTTATGGAGCCTTCATAAACAAAATTGAAATTATACAATCGAAATGAAATTTTGAAATTGCCAATCCGAGCTTTAGTTAACTCGTTAACTAATGAGCCTTAAAATCAGCTCACAATTAATTACTTAACGAAATGCCTTAATGAAATGAAAGTCAATACGAAATGCTCACGAGAGGTCGGTTCGTTTGTAGCCCTAGGCTGAGGACACAGGATGGGGCTTGGAGATGGCGGCTTTTCTCATATGAGAAGTTTGGAAGTGCAGGAACAAGACCTGTTTTGACAAGGCACAGTCAGACCCAGGGGTCCTAGTTCAACGTGCGGTTTGAGGCTTCACAGAGTATTGGGAAGCGTTAGACAAAACGAGGGAAAACTATGGGCAAGTCAAGCAGAGCATCGCGGGTGGCACTATAGGAAATTTCGCCTTTACCGGCATTTTTCAAATGTTGGAAAAATCACTAAAAATGCCAGAAAAGAATATTTCCGGCATTTATTACAAATGTTGTCCACACTGGTGTCGGTAATGACCGTAATGCTACAAATACAGGAAAAATCTTATAAACAAAATGCAACGTGGCACCCGCATGACCCCCACGTGGCGAGCAAATTTGACGAGAAATGCTTCCCCAAAGATTCGAACTCGTGAACTTTGCCCCTCGTGCGCACGTACTTACCAACTGAGCTAGCTCACATGATATTTAACAATGCACAATGAAAAATATTTATATTATATGGTAGAATATTTTAAAAAAAAATAGACTTTTACCGGCATTTGCATAAAAATTCCGGTAAGAGTTCTTTTGCCGGCATTAACAAAAATGCCGGTAATATTTTGGGGGGAAATTTGACTTTCTTCCGGCATTATTTTAAACAAATGCAGGTAAAAGTTACTTTCTTCCGGCATTTCTTAAAATGCAATGCCGTTAACAGTGGCTTTTGCGGCATTAATTATAATGCTGGGAATGCCCCAATTTGGCGTAGTGTTGTGTGGGAATAGTCATTGGGTCCCTCCTCCAGTTCGAGTTCTCAAAATAAATTTTGATGTAGTGCTTTTGTAGTAGGAAACGAGGTGGTGTTGGGATAGTGGTTAGGGATGACCATGGTCTGTAATGACTCCGTCAAGTCCGATTGCGGCGGCAGGGAGTGCAGTTATGATAAAATCAAGTGTTAATTTTAGCAACGAGGAAAATATTTGCTAAAATCAACTCCTCATTTGGTTAAACCAATTCTTGATTTTAGCAAATGAAAGACTAAAATCAAAGCAAGATGCTTCGAGGGTGGTTTGGCTCCAAATTCGGTTCAAGTAATCAAACATGGGGAAAATAACTGTGCGCATGTTCTAGGTCAAAAGGGGGGATAAATGAAAATAGTTAAAGGGATATGGCTTTGAGATTCCTTGACCTTTAAGGGAAATTCTCTATTTTGAATTACAACAATGCTATGAGTACACCTAACTTGCACCCCACATGCACACCAAAGTGATGTGTCAGACAAAGAGAATCTCGTCATTTCAAGTGGGCCACACATTGGGCTTTTTCTTGTCTTCCACATCACCTTGGTGTGCATGCGGGGTGCAAGTTAGGTGTACCTATATCATTTTTGTTTGAATTATGTGTATGTTTGCGTTGTTAATGAATGGACAGTGCTGGGCGTACAGATTGGTTTGTACA
The DNA here is from genome assembly GCA_016920895.1 of Vaccinium myrtillus. Classification (NCBI taxonomy): domain Eukaryota; kingdom Viridiplantae; phylum Streptophyta; class Magnoliopsida; order Ericales; family Ericaceae; genus Vaccinium; species Vaccinium myrtillus. The sequence continues at coordinate 10,914,451 of CM029280.1, forward strand.
GAAAACGTTTTTTGTTGGAACGGTAGGACTTTGGTTTGAGCACTTCCAACCGTCCAATTGAGCTGAAATTTGGTGGGGCCCTCGGAAAAATGTTTTAAGAACAATGAACAGTTTGAATCACTCGTGTGGACCCAAAAATGGGTCCCCGAACGCGATCGATACTTTTTCTGTACAAACCAATCTGTACCCGTATCTTTATCCTTAATGAATGGAGTATCACAGTATCACTTTTCAGTTTTGACAAAAAAAAAAAAAAAAGAATTTGAGCAATCGAATGGTTCTGTACAACTGCTCCAAAGTCAATGGGAAATCTGATGATACAGCTTTATAGTACTATCACAGATCTGTATCTCCGTATATTTGGCATCTCTTGAGCTCCAGCTTTCTTTTTCACTTTTTTGTTTGTCTTGAACTCATTCTAGCCAAGTATCAAAGGGCAGGTCACTTTCAAAGCTTTAAGTCTCTGCCAAAAATTAGAAAATTACAAATCCTTCCTTCATCTTTTAATTAACTTTTATAATAGTACATCTAGTTCTATTCGTTACTCTCTCTTCCCATAATTTGGTATCAGAGCGCTACTATCATAGCTAGTTAGAAATATTAATTAAGTTAGTTTTATGCAGAAAAATTGTAAATGTTTAGTTAGTGAAGCTAGTATAAAAGAAATTTTAGATAGGTTACAAGGAATAGAATCCAAGTTAGAAAAAGTTGTCAATAAGAAAGATAATTTAGACTATTTAAAAGAACTAAATTCGTATATATTAAAAAAAATAGTTAAGTTAAAAGAAAAAAATCATCAAATTTTAAAATATTTAAGAAAGATAGCTAGATATTAAACCCTCAGGAGAAAATAAGCATACATTAGAAATATTTTCAGAAACTCAGAAAAATTCCATTAAGTTATTAGAGGAAATTAAGTGATAGTACTTGGATGACAACAACAGATAAAGATTATATAGTAGCATTGGCAAAAACTGCAACATTGCAAGAACCTCCCGAAGGATTAAAAACCCATATAGCCACGTCACATTCTGACCAAGTTATTATTAAACAAAATAATACTATTTTAGAATTGCTAATAACAACAAATAGAAAGTTTGAAATTTATTGGAACAATTAGTAGATATAGAAAAGCGCTTGGCAATCTTAGAAAGAGCTAAACTACCAGAATCTCAAGATATCTCTAAATTAGTAGAAAGAGTAAACATTCTCAGCTTAAAAGATAGAACAACGAAAAAGAAAGCTGTAAGTAACAAATTTTATTAAATTGGCAAGCACTAGTAAAAGTAGTGATAAAATTAATGGAAATATTTTACAGCAAATATTAGGCAAAAAGCTAGATAATAATCAAATAAGATTAGAAACTATTATAGATGTAGATAGTCAGATAGAAGCCTTGAGAAATAATAAGTTAGAACTTATAAAACCAGAAATATTATACGGAAGAAATCATATTATTAGTAGTACACAGTTATATAGGCATTATAGGGAAGAATCTATATCTGTAGTGAATGAAACAGATAAAGTCTTATTAGATTTGATAAGTGAAGAATCTTATAAAAAGATAATTAAAAAGAGATTATGCAAAATGCACCTAGGCTTAATAGTTAGAGGAATAAAGGGATTAGCTAGAAACGGATTAGGAACAAAAAAAATTGATATGCATAATAGATAAAATACATACAAATAGCGGTCAAGCAATAATAGGAAGTATGGAAATAGATATGAATTAAAATAAAGCAGTAGTCTATTGCGTACCAGATTTTCTTATAGATACAGAATACTTTCATAAGCATATCAAAATAGGTATTAAAACTAAAGGCTATAATATGATTAGACAAAATAATTTATTAGTATGTATAAGTTTTCTAGGAAAACTTAGTAATACTAGTAATACCCAATATAAGTTAAAAGTAGATCAAGTAGTAGAAATATTAGGGAGTAAAGGTATCCAAACCATACAAGCAAAAACATATGATCCAGAAGACTTAACAGGATTAGAATGGGAAGTAGATTTTCTTGACAAACCTAGCTTTGTACCAAGAGAAAATAAGATCTATATTAGACAAGATGGAAAAGGTAGTCTTAAATTTAGCAATTACAGATATCAAGATTTAGGAAATGGAGATAGTGAGACAGAAGAAATTCATAATAATATGGCAGTAGAAGTAAATGACACCTTGAATCTTATAATAGAAAAATTCGATTGGAAGGACAGTGATATAGAGACATTAAATTTTATCTTAGAAACAAAAGAACCAATAAAAGATTTTACTTATGCTGATTATGAATTATTAGAAGGATACTGGGATAATAAATATCAAATAGAAGAACCAGAATTATCCATAGAAGAACATTGTCTCAGACTAGATAGTTTGTTTAAGAGAGAAAGAAAACTAGAATATATGTTTGGAGACACCCCTTTAACAGAAGTATTTTTAAAATCAAATCCTAGAAGCCCTTATTATGTAGCACCTGAAACCGTAAACATGGCAGAAGAGGCCAATAGTAGTGCTAGTAATACTGTACCAGTTAGTACTTATACCTTTCCGCCAGAACCAAATAAAAGCGTAGAATATCCATATGGAGCATATCCAATGAACAAAATTACTATAGAACCTAAGAAAATAGGAGAAGAAGATAGAAAAGTAATAGAGAGGACTTATGGTAAAAGGATACAACCGGATAACAATATAATATTACTACCTCTAGCTAAATCAGGATTAATGTTAACAATAGCAAATTTTGATCCACAGCAGTGGGAGGAAGTAGTAGATCAATGGGAACATTCAGCAGTAAGAGCAGTAAAAGAAATTTCAGTAGACTATACCAATGAAGATATGTGTTCTTACATGGAAACCTTTTTATGTGAAACCGCCGAGAATCTTTATGAAGCCTGGAAAAGAGATTTTTTTTTTTTGTTTTTTTTGTCAATCGATAGAAGAGAGATCAATTACATCACATATGAAGTACAAAGTACCAACCCAGGACACTACATGAATTGTGAGAGTCCACGAGACAACCAAGCCCAACAACTTAATCAATACAAGAAATAAGCCCGTTACAGGGTAGAAACAGAGAAAGAAACAAATAAAGGAAAAGCCTCTGCACGCAGGCAGGGAGATTCGAACTCCTGACCTCCTAGTGAGATGCAAGAGCCCTGGCCAACTGAGCCTGGAAAAGAGATTGTCCAAGAGAATTAGCGGATAAAATTAATTTAGGACAAAATCCGTATAACTTTACTAGTCTAATAAAAGAAATAATTATAGCAGTAGATCCACACAGAAGTTCTACATGGTATCAAGATGTCGCAATGGGTCAGTTAGAACAATTACAAATTTAAAAATGGAAATACATAGTACCTTTCGTAACAAGTTATGTAAATTTAGCCAGTAGAACAGGAAGAGGATTTGATTATGAAATATCAAATAAATTACTTAGAAAGTTACCAAGAGCATTAGGAGTAGAAATTAGAGTCAACAGAGAGTATCCAGGAATGACAGGACTAGCAACTAGAGTACAATTTATATTCCAAGTATTAAGAGAAAAATGTACAACTAGACAGATCCAACAAGAAATAAAGAAAATAGATTCGAGGAGTTTGTTCTGTAATATACACAACCCCTCAGTATGGACTTGAAGAAAAGAAAAAAGAAAAAAAGAAAAAATATAAAAAGAAAAAATATAATAATAAAATGTTTAAGAAATATAAGAAACCATATAAAGAATATAAGAAGAAATATAAATTTAGAAAATCTAAATTTAATAAACAAAACAAGCAAGATAGGCAGAAAAATTTTAAATCTAAAAAATATGTTAGGAAAAGAAATTATTCCAAAAAATGTAAATGCTTTATATGTGATAGTGAGGAGCATTTAGCAAACATATGTCCCAATAGAAGAAATAACAAAGAAGGAGCAAATATAACTGATGAAATAGGTTATGATTTTGAATATATAGAAAGCCATATAGATGTAGAAGATAATGAAAGTATTTATTCCATAGTCACAGATTCAGAAGAAGAATATAATTTCAATATCAATGAAGTAAGTAGTAATTCAGAAAATAGCAGCTCAGAAGATGAACTTCCATCTTTAGAAAGTAGTAATGCAAGATTTGATAGTACTCCCTGTACCTTATGTAGAAGATATCCTAGTAAAGAAAATAGGTTTAAATGTCATGCTTGTAAATTAGAAGTTTGCATTCAATGTTTGGATAAAAAACTAGGAATAAAAAAGTCACCAATGACTAAACAAAAGGTGCATGTTGAAGAGACATTATTATCAGATAATATTGAGGTTCAAAGATTAGCATTAAGAATAGAAAAATTAGAATTTGAAAAACAAAGAGAAATAATTGAGTTAAAAGATACAGTAAGGCCTCGTTTGATTCGCGGACTAAAATATGTGGGATTGGTAGTCCTGAGATTAATAGTCCGGGATTATTTGTCCTGTGACTAATTTAATACTGAATCTCACTCAATCCTTTGTTTGATTCATGTAGGATTAACATCGGGATATCCCGTGTTTCGGTCAATCCCATGTTTGGTTCCCCAAACTAAACTTTGGGATTAATTTTAGGGCTCTCTCTCAATCCAGAAATCAGAAAATCAGAAAATCGAAAAATCGAAAAATCGAAAAACCAGCGTATTGAAACCCATTTCATCAAAGTAGCGTGTAATAGTCCGGCCTTATTTAGTCCCACACCCCCCCAGGTATTGTGTAATCCCATACGTATTGGACAAAAATTGTCCCGAGATTGTTAATCCCATGTCATTTTTCGGGAACCAAACAAGGGATACGCGGGATTAGGCAAAAATAGTCCCATCCCACCCTTCTAATACCCGAATCAAACGAGGCCTAAAAGAATTAGAAAGCAAGTTAAAACGAGCTAATAAGAAAATAGAAAAATTAGAGAAACAAGCTATGAAACAAATAATTCTAGTGAATAGTACTTCGGAAGAAGAAAATATAGAATGTAATTTAAATGAAGTAGTTAACATAGTACCTACAAATAGTTTGATACAAGTTCCATGTACTATTATATACAGTGCAGAAAAACAGATAGAAACCTTAGCAATGATAGGCACAAGAGCTAGTAAAAGTCACATAGAGAGATCATTAGTCCCACAATCAGCTATCACACAACATTCATATGGAGCGCAAGCTGAGTTAATGAATGGACATACTATTAGATATACAGAAAGTATACAAAATAGTCAGATAAGATTCCTAACAGAAACTTATATGTTACCTCAAGTATGGATATCTGATATACAACATAAATATAAGTTTATTTTAGGGTTAAATTTTCTTTTAAGCCTACAAGGTGGACTTTTCCTTTCAAAACTTTATGTACAGTTCTTCAAACGGATAGTTAGTATACCTACACAACATTTAATACATTACAATCAGAGTGCTTTAGCAAAGCGTGGCGGACCTTATACAGAACAAATAGCTAGTTTTAATAAGCGTCAGTTTTTAGAAGAAATTAGACTTAGACCAAAGAACCCTACTATTGAAGAATTTGAGGAATCATGTAATAAGATAGAAGAGGAATTTTTATGTGAAGAAAATTTAGAAGAACTAGAATACAGTATAGATTTCGACCAATTATTAGATCCAGAATTTTGTCTTAATACTATAGAAAAGAGAAAAGGCAAAAAGAATAATAAAGAAAAATTAGAGGAATTAGTAAGATTAGAAAAAACTACTCAAATTTTAGGAGAAGATCCTATAAAATATTGGGAAAGATATAAGACTTTAGCACATTTAGATATAAAAAATCTAGATTATATAATTAGAGGAGAAAAAATACCTTATAGTCCTTTAGATAGAGAAGAGTTTGATAAACAAATTGCAGAATTATTAAAATTAGTAATAAAGAATTCTAATAGTAAGCATAGAAGTCCAGCATTTATGGTTAGGAATCATGTAGAGATAGTTAGAGGAAAAGCTAGAATGGTAATTAATTATAAGAGATTGAATGATAATATTAATATAGATGGATATGACATACCAAGAAAAGATCAATTGATTAACTATATCCAGCAAGCCAACATCTTTTCTAAGTTTGATTGTAAATCAGGATTTTTGCAAATAATGTTAGACGAAGAAAGCAGACCTTGGACAGCATTTATATGTCCTCAATGACATTTTGAATGGATAGTAATGCCTTTTGGTCTTAATATAGCACCCAGTATATTTCAGAGGAAAATGGATAATATATTTAAAAATAATAATTCTTTTGTTTTAGTCTATATAGATGATATACTTGTATTTAGTAAGACATTAGAAGAATATTATGATCATCTTTGTAAAGTTTTTCAACTTTTCATAGATAATGATTTAATAATAATTAAAAAGAAGATGGAGTTATGTAAAGAATATATAGAATATTTGGGACTAAGAATAGGAAAAGGAAAAGTTAGTCTACAACCTCACATATCTAAAAAGATTTTAGAATTTCCAGGTAAAATAGAAGACACTAAGATCTTACAATCATTTTTTAGGAACTTTAAATTATGCTAGACCTTAGTAAAATAATAGGGCCTCTATACAACAAAACAACACCAACATGTCAAAAGTATTTTAATCAGCAAGATATAGAGTTAGTAAAAAAGATAAAAGAAATTTGTAAAAATTTACTACATCTACAATTACCTTTAGAGTCGGATTACATTATAGTAGAAACCGATGCAAGTAACTTAGAATGGGGAGCAGTATTACTTAGCAAACCTAATGAATATTCTCCTAAATCTGAAGAAAAAATATGTAGATATGCCTCAGGAAAACATAAAGAAAAAGGAAATTTAGCCAGTATAGACACAGAAATTTTAGGAGTAATCAATGCGTTAAATGACTTTAGATTATTTTTAAATAAACCCTTTACTATTAGAACTGACTGTGAAACTATAGTAAAATTTTATACTAAATTAAATTAGAAAAAGGTAAGCACTAGAAGATCGTTAAATTTGATAGATTGTTTAACAGGAAATGGATATCGATCAGTTTATACTAATGTGTGCTTTGATATTTCAGATGGCGTTTCCAGGAAACAAGATGAATTTCGGGAATATCGCTTTGCCAGTCTTTCCGAAAGGAACTTCTCTGAAGTTTAGACCATTTAGTTACGTAGACAGCCTAAACGAGACTCAACAGTGTTTACTAGATAATTTATGGAACACTCGTGGAGACACTCGTAAGCATTTAGACATCTTAAATGCATTAAGCATATAACTGCATCAGAAAAACGAGGGCAACCTCACAAAAAGATTTTCATTTTTTGTAGTTATTTTAGGAAGAGTACCTGGAATATATTCACATTGGTCAGATGTTTTACAACAAATCCAAGGTTTTCCAGGACCTTAGTTTAAAGGTTTTTACTATTTTGAGGAAGCACATGCATATGCATCTATGCATCTTAGACAGCCAATATTTGTCAGCATGCATGCTAGACAGATAATTGATTTGTCATCGATAGCAGATGCATCTAGCAGTTCTAGTGATCTAAAATTTTGTGAACATTGTGAAACAATGACTCGAAATTTTAGATTACTTAATGATAAATGTAGACATCAAAATGAAGAGATTAATCAGTTAAAAGATTCTCTTAGTCGGCTAAGATTTTCAAAAAATCAAATTCATGAAGATTTTGTTAATAATTTAGGACTTATAGCCGATCTAAAAGATAGCATAGCAGCCCTAAAATCTAAAAGGATGAATCTCAAGCGTGAGCTTGACTCACTTAAAGGGAAAATGAAGATGAAGGCCATAGCAGCCCCACTAGCTTATGGTGATAATCAGTTTGCCCCACTAGCAAATGAAGAAAATGAGAGACGAATGACTTATGAGCAGAAAATTGAGCCAGTCATTCCAAAACAAGTGACTGTTTTGGATTCCCTTCCTCCAGAAATTAAGCAGAAGATCAGACTAATAGCTCAGCAATCTGGTGAAAAATATCAGCAGTTTATTTTTCAAAAGCTTTTAGACATATCAGCTAATCCTCCGGAAGTTCTAATCATAACCTATAGCACCTTTTATAGCAGCAAACATCTCTGTTCCAAGAAGCTAGAAGATTGCCCCCCATATCCACTAGAAAGGCATCACTGCTCTCACCAACTTATATTCTCAATACCCTTAGTAAACATAGATATGGAAATATACAAGCCATTAGAAGTCATCTATGAAGGTCAAACTAAACTCTTAACAGTTGAGACCTTTCTTGTTTATGGATTTCTTAGAGAACTTTTAATTAATGAGCCAGAGCAAACAGATAGTTTAGGAAGAAAATTAGCAATCTACGCAAATCAAATCTTTTGCAACTATGGTAGTAGAAAAATTCCTATTTTAGCAGAATCAACTATGCCAAAATGGACCAAAGTAGGAAGCCTCATTCCAGCCAAGCATGAGTTTATCATCCATGGAGAAAGATCTACATATCCACAGTTTGAGTTAACTCCAAATGATGAGCCATGGCATTATAAGGAGTCCATCCAATTTCAAATTAATCACTATAGAGCCAGACAAATAGCAACGGAGCTTGCAGGAACTAAGTCAGATTTTTTTGGTCCACTTAGCCTCATAGCAGAAGACGCACATCAAAAAAATTAAAAGTTCAATGAATCTACCAGAGGTCAAGTTCTTGTTCGATACAGAGCTAGAAGGGTTACAAGGATTAGATAATGAATACGCAGACTATGATGTAATTAGTAACTATGACCAAGAAATGTGGAGGACATTAGCAGAATATGAGGGTGAAGAATTAATGAAAGACTAGAAGACCACGTAGCAGCATTCTAGAAGATTTAGCAAAAACGTCATCCATGACGTCAGCAGTAGACATCATCAGTTATTTGCATCAATAATCGAACACTACCGGACGAATCAAGGACAAAAGAAAACAGTTGAAGGACATGACGATGCAGACCTATGATTATGCGGTGTCCACTTGATGCTTTGTAACCGGATCTCTTTTGATAGCCAGTTCCAAGTCATTTTATTTTTCATTTCATGTAAATTCGTGTTTCATTTTCTCTTCATTTAGGGAGGCCTATATAAGGCTCATTTGTATATTAAGACACGGTTCTTTGGCATTGCAATCCAGACTTGCAATCAAGTACTACTCTCAAGCCTTGTAATCATCTTTAAGCATTGTAAGTAATCTTTTATGCAATAAAATAGCAGTTTATTTCCTTTATGCAAGATATGATTTCTTTTTAACGTTTTTATAGTAGTCTAAGGGAACCCCGAAAGGGAACACCCCATGATTAATTTATTTTAATCATAGTATAAAATATAACTAAAAGTGTTCTTTACTTTCTTGAAATCAAAGGAGGAAATTTTGAATGAAGTGCGTGAGACCTGTATACCTTGTGGAGTCACGTGGGCATAGGCATTTCACCCGTTTTAGCCGATGGATAGGCGTTGTTGGGTCTGAGCCATAGATGTTGACTTGTAAGTTTAAAGGTTGAGATACAGTAGTAGAAGTTGCCTCTAGAGAGATTGAGTAATAAAGAATAATTATAGGTATATTGGTATACTATAATTAAGATATATACCTAAAAGGGACAATTGGATAAACAAACGTTGCTTTTCTTATGAACAAAGAACAAGCCATAAGATTTAGGATAAACAAAGTTGATTAGAGATTAAATATCATAGAAAACATTTTGCTAATCAGAGGTAACATAGATTTATTAAGACAATTAAATAGAGAAAAATGAGGAAAAAGAACAACTAGTTAAACAGTACCAGAGAAGTAATAGATTTCAAAATTAGACTTTAAGTTTATGCCATTGGATAAGTTTACCTGCGAAACTCTTCTTAACTGCAGCATAGAAATATTTCAGGAATATTGTATGCTTGACACCTAGCTTTGTTGTAGTTAGCGTCGCCCCAAGCGTAGGGCTAGGTCGTCGAGAGCATAGTAACCCGGCAAGACCGGGGTCGATTTCCACAGGGACCAAATGCACTTGGCATGAGATTGACTTGCGATGAGATTTATGGCGTTAAGACGGCCAACTTATAAGGTGGTTTTGTTTGGTGATTCTCTCTCTACCTCTAAATAACTGGAATTTTAAGTTTTAACTAATTTAAACTAAAGGCACAGTCAAGGGGTTCAAAACACCCATGACTTGAATTAAATTGTTCCTCTCAAGGTTACACGGTTAAATCACGTAGTTAAACATGCTCAACCGGAAGATTAAACATTTTAGCACATTTGGATTCTAGAAAATGGGTTTGATCAAGAGTAGGGTTCATTGAGGCATTTTTACAAACACTTAGAATGCCATAGCTCTAAGCATCATGTGTGGCAAGTAGTCAAGCCCTTGCCTACACAAGATCAAAGAGATTAACAAGACTAAATTTTGATACATAAAATTGAACCCTAACTCTTAAACAAATAACTTTTAATGCTCATTTTGAGAGAAGAACAAAATAACCCAAGTCATGAGGTGTTACTCACCCCATGACCAAGCCTTGCTACACTACTCACACATACTCAAAGGAGAAATGGAAATGCTAAGTGAAAATGGCATAGAAACATGAAACATAATGAAAATGAAAATAAACTACGGATTTATAAAGCTTAGAGAAGTGCTTACAACATTAATGAAGGAGAAAACCTTGGTTCTTGAAGATTGAAGACTAGATTCTAGAGAGAAGGTAGAGCAAATGTGTGAGAAAGAAGAAGGAGGTAGAGAGAGAAGGTAAAAAACGTAAGATGCCCTAATTTTCTGAAGTTTGGGGCCTTTTATAGTCCCAAAGTTACAATTGAAATGTCCAAAAAAACCCCAGGTCTTAACTTGGTCGGGTACAAAAATTGGCTGAAAAACCCAGGTCCTATCGATAGGACTTATTCTCCTATCGATAGGAGAACTCCTTTGCGCACGGATGGCCAATCTGATCCTTCTCCTATCGATAGGACTAATTCTCCTATCGATAGGACTTCAATGCTTCACAAAAATGGCCAGACTGATCTATGTCCTATCGATAGGGCCAATTCTCCTATCGATAGGAGTTGCTTGGTAGAAAATTATGGCCAGTCTGATCCCTCTCCTATCGATAGGGCCAATTCTCCTATCAATAGGAGTTGCTCAAAATATGATCTTCGCCCATTCGTTCTCAACTTGACTTGGGCCTTTGCTCGGGCGTACTTGGCCTTCTTCCATGACTTTTCTTGTGAATTTCTAATGTGCCACGTGTCCTTGGGCCTTGGGTCACGGATTGACTCGTGTTCGAGCCATGGCACCAAAAAAATGCTTTATTCTTCCGAAAAACCTGTGAACGACAAAAACACAACCTACACGCAATATCAATCAAATAAAACAAGTTATGCGCGTGTGTGTGACAAAAATGAAATAGATAAGCCCCTTTATTTACACTATCGGGGGCTTATCACACCCCCCAACTTGGACTTTGCTCGTCCCGAGTAAACTAGATATGATTAATCAACTATGAGATACTATGCTATGCAAACTTCCCGAGTTAAAAGATACAAGACCTATGCTCAATTTACAAAAAGCAGGCCAGAATCAAACGCACCCCGGTAGATCCAATCACGTGCAACCCATGTGAATGCATGTCATGAACTAAAGTGAACAAACTACGCTAAAATAGTCAAGTACATGCACCATCTCGAGCTTCAATCCCAAACATTCACTAGGATACGCTCAAATTCAAATTTTTTCACACACTGAGGTGAATCAACATCCCATAACAAGCGCTAGCGAGTAAATGCAATAGCCAGAGACAAAAAGCTATGCAAGCTATCAAAAGAGCGCTACAACAAGAAAACCACCAATTATTCACAACTATGCTAGCTAGAACGGAAAGCGTGCTCAAACAAACATAAATATCTAAAATGCATTAAGTGGAGTTAAAGTAGCGTACGACGGATCAACTAAGGGCTTAATAAGCTTATAATGACCATGGTGACAAAAGAAGGGGACACAAAAGGGTGGTGGCCATATACTTGCTTGGTCAACTACCCTTGGCCACCACCGACCCCACCAAAAGAAGTTCAAGGCCACATCCCGGCCACAACAAAATACCAAAAAGCCTACTACAAAGGAAATGAATAGCATAAAAAGATGATTACTAAACTAACCATACTAACTGCCACCGACTCATGCCATATGTCACCACCTACTCTCCATCCTCCCCAAACAAGCGTGCAAAGTACTCGTCATCGTCCTCATCCGGCCTTGGAACCGCTCCCTCATTCTCGACACTTGGTGGAGGAGGGCTCCAATGCTCACCAATCGCACGATCGCCCCACGGTCCGACTAGGGGCTCATATCTACTCCCACCCGCCTCGCTCAATTGGGCCTCACGATGGTCCAGCTTGTGGTTAATCCTCCCCATGTCTTCCTGAATTTCAACTTGTCGGCACAGGATGGATTTGAGCAATTTCATGATTGTGACCCCCTTTTCCTTTGGAACACGAGGGGGTGGAGCCGCTGATGATGGCCCCGCCAAGTCCGACACGGAATGCTGAGGGTTTTGTGGGGGATCTTTTTTCTTGGGGGCTTGCTTAGAGTGACTCTCACTCTTAGCCTCAGAGGTAGTGTTGATTGGCCCGGGCTTGGCTTTTGTCCAGTTGGCTGGGGTAATCTTCAATCCTCCTTGTGCTTCACAGAGTTTGGTAACCATTACGGGGAAGGGAAGGCTGAGGCTGGCCTTAGGATTAGTCTTAAATTCGGCCATTTGGTTGAAAATCCATTGCGCACAATCTATCACCTCATCATCTTTCATGAACACATACAAAAGTTTCAACTCATTAAGACCAGGTGCTTTCTCGCTTCCGCGGGGGTAGAGATTAGCATGTAAAACTCTATTCATGGTCCGGTATCCAGGTTTCAAACTACTCACCCCCTCCTGGACCCCAACATCAATATAGACTGCTTGGTCTATGTCACCCTCCACAATATCGTCACGTGGGTAAGTGACTTTAGCACGTTCAGGCCTCGTATACTTCAAGTATTGGGCAATAATATCAGGGGATACCGTAATGTCCCTATGGCTAACAGTCGATGTAATTCTCTTATTCTCCTCATTAATAGCCATATTCGAATAAAAAGCTTTAACCCAAGGATGAACATAAACTTTGACCTCTTCAAACCAGAACTGCATACCTTTGGTGATAACTTTGTTGAGGTAAAATGCACCCGTTAAGCTCTTGTCATCGAGTTGCCTTTCACATGTGCACCCCCGGGTCTTCAATGATTCCACCCAGTCACTTTGCTTTTTACTCTCCTTATCCTCCTTCAATTTCTTGTTTCGTTCATCAACCTCCTCTGCAGTAAGCCTATCCTTCCTCCTCCGTGTACTCATGTTCCTCATTGCCGCCGACATGGCTTGGGTTTGGTTGAGTTCAGAACAGTACACAGTCAGTAACAAGCACTCTTAACACAGCCCAGATTTCTTAAATTCAGCCAGCAACAACAGATTCAGCAAAGTCAGAGTGCAACCAAAAGTGTATACCCACAAAGATAAAGCCTAAATTCCGCACCGGGAGTGATAAAAATCAGCAAAGCATACACAAATTCCAGCCCAGCAGCCCCAAAATTCCAACCCAGGTGAGAACAGCATAATAACAACAGAGCATCAACAGATTTAACAGCGTAACAGACCACCGAATCACAACCAACCGACCCCCTACTTCAATTTGATTCAGACAGTTCAAACAGATATCAACAATGGCAGCCTCAAATTATAAATAAAACATAGGTTTAGCCCAAACAACAACTGATATTCTTGTTCAATTTTCACCCTGTAGCAGACGCACAACTGATAATATACGCCCAAAGTTCTGAGTAATGGAGGGGATGAAGATGGGATTACCTCTGTTTCTGTGAAACTACGTCTGAACTTGATGCTCAAAACCCAGAAATTGTTCAAAGCCTCTGAAATTCACAGTGAAACCCTTGATGATCTCGCAAACCCCACTGATTTCGAACTCCTTTTGGTCAATTTATGTCGAACACGGGCCAGGAACTAGATTTTCGCTGAGATTTATGGGTTTGGTGGGTCACGGTGGTGAGAGAGAAAAGAGGGGTCGGTTTATGGAGGTATGGGGGTTGGGTTGAAGATGGGTATGGTTTTGGTGGGTGAAACCGAGAGAGAAGAATGGAGAAGATTTACCTCATCTTTGTAAGGAAATCTCGGAATCCCTGCACCGATTGTTGAAGATTTCGAGTTCCAGGTGTTCGGTTTAGTGAGGATTCATGGGTTAGGGTTTTCGGTTTTGTTGGTGGAGGAAGAAGATGGTGGAGATGAGAGAGTTACGGTGGTGTGGTGGCTCGGCAGAGGAGAGAGAGAAAGTTACGGTGGAGAGAGAGAGAAGAAAGGGGCTTTGGTTGTGTAGTGGGGAGGAAGGAAGAAATGGGATGGTTATTTCCTGAAGTGGGATTTTATTGTCCTATCGATAGCACTTCTCTCCCTATCAATAGGAGCTGGGGTTTCTCAAAATTGGCCAATCTGCCGTGCCTCCTATCAATAGGACTCTTTTCTCCTATCAATAGGACCTGGAAGAATTTCTGAATCAAGCCCAATTCCAACCCAATCAGATATCAAACGCTGCATATCAACCCCAATCATGCCCATAAAAATCCGTATGCTTCAAGAACAACCCACGAACCTTCCCAGCATTAAAATTCACTTCCCCCAACCTCCGAACATCCGGTTTCCTAGGTTAAGCAACAATAGAGACTCGGACTGTGGTTTACAAAAATTTAGGACTAGGGGACACATCTGTGGTGTATTCATGCAAAAATGCCTTGTATCATGTCCTACGCACGCCAACAACTCCATAATGATGCATAAGAGATATTTTACACTACTCAAGCACGACAAAAGGAGTATTATTTACGCGAATGCGAGAATGAGAAACAAAAAGCATGGGATGTTTCAAAACGAATTTTCACTCTAAATAATGCACGACACTTGACCAACGGCGGCTCAACTTGTTCACTAGAGTTCATGTATATGCATGAGCATGGATGTAAACACACAACCGAATTCACCGGGGTACCAACTCTCGCCTTTATGAACAAAATTGAGCATATTTAAAGTATCCGCCTATAAAATGACTAACTAAATGGGAAGATTACACAAAAAATTGTATGCAAAAATCGAAAACATAAATGATTAGAATAAATTATTAGCATAATCCACCCCCCCCCAACTTGAAATGTGCAGTGTCCTCAATGCAAGAGACAAAAAGTAAGGAGAGGGAGGAACAAAAATGTACCGACGGGGTGGAATGTCAACCACCCGATACCTCGACCAAGTTTGAGGATTTTGCATCATTCGCTCGGTTCGTCATTGGCAATGCTTCCAAGGTTGCCTCCTTCGGCCCCATGTGGGACCACAGCTAGTCGCACAGGGCCATCCTCAAGGACTTTGTAGGCCTTACAACCGCGACATTTCGTCGCACCCTTGCTTAGGGCTCCTGAATGCCGCAATCGCCACCAAGTTAGACCCAAACTACCAAGGCTGGTGCGGTAGCATGGTCACCCTGCAAAAGACTGAGTTGCCAACTACCTACTAAGAGAAAATGATTAGTACCGACTCGCTCCGTGATAGCCGAGTCCCCAACAAACAAATCTTCACGCGATTAACGGGTACTACTTTTCTCCCCGAAACTCAAGACTGTGTTTCCCTATTAGTCGGACTGGCAATATAGACGAGGTACGGGTGTAACCTGAGGAGAGGCGCCATCATCTAATAGGCTATCGCTCCCTTTCGAGTCAAGTGAAACACTTCTATTTTTATGAAAAGTGCTCCCCAGAACTCTAGACTCCAAGCAACATCACTCCATTTTGAAACAATCTCGATAGAGTTCGACACTAAAATCAAACATTGCTGGACGGTATTGGCCCCGATCTCACTGCTTGCCTCGACTTCCGACATCCTAGGTACTCCATACATAGCTCAAATTCCGGGTGGCTATACCAGACCACCAATAGCCGTTCGAGCACGGCAAACGCTAGAGGTATCTCAACCTCCAAGGATTTATAGTCTCCTAGACTCCGATTAAGCGCAAATAGAATCAAGCGGAGGGGCCATCCGTGTAAACAGGATCGACCAACTCCTCATCCACTTCCTCAACATCAAAATTTTCCAAAAATGGCTTAAGCCTTTGACCATTCACTTTAGAGATGTCACCATTACTTGGATTAAAAACATCGATAGCACCATGAGGGTACACCTTATTCACAACATACGGACCCTCCCAACGTGACCGCAATTTTCCAGGAAAGAGATGAAGTCTAGAGTTATAAAGCAACACCTTTTGACCCACATGAAAATTTTTTCTTTGAATGTTCTTGTCATGAAACTCTTTGACTTTCGATTTATAAATTGACGTGCTCTCATAAGCATCTCTCCGGATTTCCTCAAGCTCATTGAGTTGGAGCTTTCTATGCTTGCCGGCATCCGGCATGCGATAGTTCAATTGTTTAATGGCCCAATAGGCCTTGTGTTCTAGTTCCACCGGTAAATGACACGCCTTCCCATAAATCAAACGATAAGGGGACATCCCCAAAACAGTTTTGTATGCGGTTCGATAGGCCCACAAGGCATCGGTCAAACGAGTTGACCAATCCTTCCGATTAGGATTCACCGTTTTTTCAAGGATGTGCTTTATTTCCCGGTTCGCAAGTTCGGCTTGACCATTAGTTTGAGGGTGATAGGCCGTGGAGACCTTGTGAGTGACACCATATTTACGCATTAATGTTTCAAAGGGCCTATTGCAAAAATGGGTCCCTTGGTCACTTATTATCGCACGTGGTGCTCCAAACCTAGACAAGATGTGTTCTCTCAAGAATTCAATGACCACCTTGTGGTCGTTTGTTCGAGTGGGGATCGCCTCAACCCACTTGGACACGTAATCCACCGCTAAGAGAATGTAAAGGTAGCCAAAAGACATCGGAAATGGACCCATGAAGTCAATGCCCCAACAATCGAAAACCTCAACCACAAGAATGTTGGTGAGGGGCATCATATTCCTCCGAGTGACACTACCTAGTTGTTGACACCGTTCACATGTTTTGCAAAATTCAAACGCATCTTTAAAAAGTGTCGGCCAATAAAAGCCGCATTGAAGGATTTTGGCAGCGGTTTTCTTGGCGGAAAAGTGTCCACCACAAGCCTCGGTGTGGCAAAAGGCGAGGATGCCTTGTTGATCGACATTGGGCACACACCGCCGGATAATTTGATCCGGACAATACTTGAAAAGATAAGGATCATCAAAGAAGAATCTTTTCACCTCACTTAAGAACCGCCTCCTCTCTTGGGGCGTCCAATTGGAAGGGAGTTGGCCAAAGGCTAAATAGTTCACAATATCCGCAAACCACGGGCAAGAAGAGACACCAAACAATTGCTCGTCAGGAAATGTGTCAATGATAGGGAGATTCGAGGAGCGATCCTCGAACTCAAGACGAGACAAATGGTCCGCGACCACATTTTCAACCCCTTTTTTATCCTTGATTATTAGATTGAATTCTTGAAGGAGAAGGACCCACCTAATCAACCGCGCTTTTGCATCTTGTTTAGTCATGAGATATTTCAAGGCGGCGTGGTCCGTGAAGACCACAATAGGGGACCCTATCAAATAAGACCTAAACTTGTCAAGAGCAAAGACAACCGCGAGCAGCTCTTTCTCCGTGGTGGAGTAATTCATTTGAGCATCGTTGAGAGTCTTACTCGCGTACGAAATCACACACGGCTCTTTCCCTCTCCTTTGGCCAAGAACGGCCCCTATCGCATAATCGCTCGCATCACACATCAATTCAAATGGGAGGTCCCAATCGGGAGCACGCACAATCGGTGGAGAGGTGAGACTAGCTTTCAACTTGGAAAAGGCCTCCTCGCACGCAAGTGTCCAAATAAATGGTGCGTCTTTCGAGAGGAGGTGACACAAGGGTCGTGAAATGGCACTAAAATCCTTAATGAATCGACGGTAAAAACCCGCGTGCCCAAGAAATGACCGGATATCTTTCACACATTTAGGGGTAGGGAGGTTCGCAATTAAATCAATTTTGGCTTTATCTACCTCTATCCCCTTGGATGACACGATGTGGCCTAAGACAATCCCATGTGTCACCATGAAGTGACACTTTTCCCAATTTAAAACAAGATGCTTCTCCTCACATCTCTCCAATACCCGCTCGAGATTCGCTAAACATGACTCAAACGAGTCTCCGAACACCGAGAAGTCGTCCATGAAGACTTCGACGATTTTCTCCACCATATCACTGAAAATGCCCATCATGCACCTTGAAAAGGTTCCGGGCGCGTTGCACAAGCCAAAGGGCATGCGCTTATACGCGAAAGTGCCGAAAGGACACGTGAAGGTGGTCTTCTCTTGATCCTCAAGAGCGACCTCGATTTGGTTATATCCGGAGTACCCGTCAAGAAAACAATAGAAAGCATGACCGGCTACCCTCTCCAAGATTTGATCAATGAAGGGAAGAGGGAAGTGGTCTTTTCTCGTGCTAGCGTTCAACTTCCGATAATCTATGCACACTCTCCATCCGGTGGTCACCCTTTGAGGTATTAACTCATCATTGGCGTTTTTGACCACCGTAATGCCGGATTTCTTGGGAACCACTTGGATGGGACTCACCCACTTACTATCGGCAATGGGGTAGATGATCCCGACATCCAACAACTTTAAGACTTCCGCCCGCACCACATCCTTCATGATAGGATTCAAGCGACGTTGTGGTTGGCGGGACGGCTTCACATCCTCCTCTAGATATATGTGGTGTGTGCAAACCGAGGGATCAATCCCGTGAATATCGGCAATAGACCAACCGATGGCCTTAGTGTGCCGCCTCAAAACCTCTAGGAGCTTGGACTCTTGGTGTCCTTCAAGGGAAGAAGAAATCACCACGGGGAATGTTTCACCAATGCCAAGGAAGGCATATTTCAAAGTGTCCGGGAGGGTTTTCAATTCAAGCTTAGGCGGTTGGACGCTAGATGGGAGAGCCTTGCTCTCAATGGGAGGCAACTCCTCGAACTTTGGGGACCACACTTCCGTCCCACACATCCTCAACATCTAAAAGAGAGTATAAATACTCTACCTCCGGAGAATCTAGAAATGTCGCCTCCTCGGCGGTAAGACAAACCTCAAGAGGGTCCGTGTAAAGAATAGTGTCCACATGCTCTTTTTACAAGTGTGTCTATAAGGCTCACCTCGTGGACATCGTCATCATCCCCCATTTGAGTCCCAATGTTAAAGACATTCATCTCCATTTTCATGTTCCCAAACGTCATGTTTAACAACCCGTTTCTACAGTGAATAACCGCATCGGATGTCGCCAAGAAAGGCGTCCGAGAATAATGGGCGTTTGTGCTTGTGAAGGATTCGTGACGGGGCAAGTGTCTAAAACCACAAAGTCCACAGGGGTAGACAAAGTTGTCTACTTGGACTAAGACATCTTCCACCAAACCCTTAGGAACACGGACACTCCGGTCCGCCAATTGAAGTGTGACTCTCGTGGGTTTCATCTCTCCCAAACCTAATTGCTCGTAGACCGAAAAAGGAAGCAAATTGACACTCGCTCCCAAATCAAGTAACGCTCTCTCAACCTTTTTACCCCTATGACAATGGAAATAGTCGGACAACCGGGGTCTTTGTATTTTGGAGCAATGGCGGTTTGGATGATCGAGCTCACTTGCTCGGTGAGAAAGACCTTCTTTTGCACGTTGAGCTTACGCTTGACCGTGCATAGGTCTTTGAGAAATTTAGCATACGAGGGTATTTGTTTGATTGCATCCAAAAGAGGGATGTTAATTTTTACTTGCTTGAAAAGCTCATACACCTCGGTTTCTGAAAACGGCTTGTTCGGCACCCTCAACCTATGGGGATAAGGGGCCGGAACGGGAGAGATAGGAGCACTTGGCTCCACCACTTGAGTAGGCTCGGAGTCCGAAGGTGTGGACTCGGGAGCCTTGAGAATGGGAGAGGGAATTGGAGGAGTGACCGGCTTGGGATGAATAGTTTTATCAATCTCCTTGCCACTCCTCAACGTGGTGATGGATTTGGCTTGCTCATGAGTGTTCGGGTCTTGGCCCGACGAGGCGCTAAAAGTGTAGGCCTTGGGGGTTTGCTTGTGGTTGAGAGGGAAACCTTCCCTTTTCTTGTTGAAGCACCCCCACGGACGTGGTTAACTTGGAGACTTGGCTTTGAATCTCCCTCAAAGAATGTGAATTTTGCTCATTGACAACCGATTGGGTTTGCATGAACATTTGGAGGGTATCCTCCAATGAGCGCTTTTGAGGGGGTTGGTACACATTAGAGCTCTGGCCTTGGTGTTGGTAATTTTGAGGGTATTGATTGGGAGGGTACCGGGCTTGCCCTTGGTTTTGATTTTGACCTTGGGGAGGTCGATAACCTTGATTTTGAGCCGGGGGTGGCCTTTGGGGCTGCCCTTGATTGGGTTCCCTCCACTTGAGCAAAGGGTTATCCCTCGTGCCCGGATTGTACGTGTTTGAGAAAGGATCGTACCTCTGACTGACTGCGTTCACCTCCGCCTGATCGGTCCCGTGAAGGGCCTCTTTAAAAGCGGCGAAGGCGGGGCACTCCTTCGAAATGTGCCCACCCAACTCACAATAGTGACAAACTTCTTCCACTTGGGCCACCGCGGCCAACTCCGCTATCTTGTTCAATTCCAAACTATCCATTTTTTTAGCAAGCAAATCGACCCTACGGTGTAGGTCGGTTTGCTCGTCCAATGTGTACTTGCCAGAAGCACTAGGGCCAGGAGTATTCGAACTCTGGGCCGGATGGGACCTCTCAGAAGGTTTCGAGTAGTCCCACGCCCGATTGTTCTCGGCCAATTGGTCCAAATACTCCCAAGCCCCATCGGGATATTTATCAAGAAATTCTCCGTTGCACATCGTGTCAATCAATTTTCGGCTTTCGTGAGAAAGACCGCGATAAAAAGTGATCACTTGATCTTGTTCTTCCAAACCATGATGTGGCACTGATATCAACATATCTTTAAAACGCTCCCAACATGCATAGAAAGTCTCGTCATTTTGTTGTTGAAAACCTTGAATTTGTTGCATCATATGACGAGTTCTATGCTCTGGGAAGAATTTCTTGAAAAACTCCCTTTGTAAATCAAGCCAAGCCCGCATACAGACCCGGAGTTTTCAAAGCATTGAACCAATCCTTGGACTTGCCTTTTAGAGAAAATGGAAAAAGTTTGAGTCAACTCTTTTTGACCGTCTTGGTTTACAATTGTATTCACAATTTCATCAAAGTCCCTCATGTGAGAGTAGGGACTCTCATGCTCATGCCCATAAAAATGAGGGACCAAGTTTATGTGGTGAGTTTTTACGGTGAAAGTGTTTGCGGGCGTAGTGTTGGGGAGGACTATGCACGAAGTATGCGGTGTGCGATCGGGATTCAAGTAATCCCGCATAGTCCTCTCGACGTGGTGGTGGTGGTGGTGGATTGTTTCGTAGAACCCCATCATCGTCGACCATTTCTTCGATCCGCGGAGTGTCAATGCTAACTAAGCGGCGATTATGAGGGACTCGAAAATGCCGCGCTGCCCGTGCATACACTACCAACTAGCGGACAGGAGGGGTTATTCAACCACCTCACCACAAACAGTTCCGAGGGGCTATGCCGCCACCTCGTTAAATCCAACAAGTAAATTAAAAACAAGTAAACTAAACTAAACTAAATTATACTAAACGAAGGAAATACTTACAATGGGCAAGTGAAACTCACGCTCGGTGGACCATTGGGTCCCGACAACGGCGCCAAAAATGCTTGACACCTAGCTTTGTTGTAGTTAGCGTCGCCCCAAGCGTAGGGCTAGGTCGTCGAGAGCATAGTAACCCGGCAAGACCGGGGTCGATTTCCACAGGGACCAAATGCACTTGGCATGAGATTGACTTGCGATGAGATTTATGGCGTTAAGACGGCCAACTTATAAGGTGGTTTTGTTTGGTGATTCTCTCTCTACCTCTAAATAACTTTTAACTAATTTAAACTAAAGGCACAGTCAAGGGGGTTCAAAACACCCATGACTTGAATTAAATTGTTCCTCTCAAGGTTACACGGTTAAATCACGTAGTTAAACATGCTCAACCTAAGATTAAACATTTTAGCACATTTGGATTCTAGAAAATGGGTTTGATCAAGAGTAGGGTTCATTGAGGCATTTTTACAAACACTTAGAATGCCATAGCTCTAAGCATCATGTGTGGCAAGTAGTCAAGCCCTTGCCTACACAAGATCAAAGAGATTAACAAGACTAAATTTTGATACATAAAATTGAACCCTAACTCTTAAACAAATAACTTTTAATGCTCATTTTGAGAGAAGAACAAAATAACCCAAGTCATGAGGTGTTACTCACCCCATGACCAAGCCTTGCTACACTACTCACACATACTCAAAGGAGAAATGGAAATGCTAAGTGAAAATGGCATAGAAACATGAAACATAATGAAAATGAAAATAAACTACGGATTTATAAAGCTTAGAGAAGTGCTTACAACATTAATGAAGGAGAAAACCTTGGTTCTTGAAGATTGAAGACTAGATTCTAGAGAGAAGGTAGAGCAAATGTGTGAGAAAGAAGAAGGAGGTAGAGAGAAGGTAAAAAACGTAAGATGCCTAATTTTCTGAAGTTTGGGGCCTTTTATAGTCCCAAAGTTACAATTGAAATGTCCAAAAACCCCAGTCTTAACTTGGTGGGTACAAAAATTGGTCAAAAACCCGAGTGTCCTATCGATAGGACTTATTCTCCTATCGATAGGAGAACTCCTTTAACGGATGGCCAATGCGATCCTTCTCCTATCGATAGGACTAATTCTCCTATCGATAGGACTTCAATGCTTCACAAAATGGCCGGTGATAATCCTATCGATAGGAGTTGCTTGGTAGAAAATTATGGCGATCCCGATCCCTCTCCTATCGATAGGCCAATTCTCCTATCAATAGGAGTTGCTCAAAATATGATCTTCGCCCATTCGTTCTCAACTTGACTTGGGCCTTTGCTCGGACGTGCCAGGCCTTCTTCCATGACTTTTCTTGTGAATTTCACTAGCCAAAAAAATGCAACTTACACGCAATATCAATCAAATAAAACAAGTTATGCGCGTGTGTGTGACAAAAATGAAATAGATAAGCCCCTTTATTTACACTATCGGGGCTTATCATTGTAGACAGACAAATAATATACACTACAACAACTTACACCATTGCCGAGTAATAGATTTGCTCGCCAATGTCTATACCATTATCGAGCAAAAATATTTTGGCGGCCAATAATGGTCCTTATAGCCGACCAAATTAATTCGTTCGGGGAAAGTAAGCTTTTGCCGAGTAAATTGGGTGTTGGCCGGGAAAAAAAAAGCCGACTAAAGATTTACTCGGCAATTGGTAGGAGCTCAACTGCCGACTAAATATTTGCCCGGCAATTGGTATGAGCTCAATTGCCGACTAGTGGTTTGCTCGGGAGAAAGAAAGGCGCGTAAGTCCTCATTTGTGCTTTTTCTGGAGAATGTTAGGCGGGAATTTTGGAATTTCCCGACTAAATGTTTAGTTGGCAAACCAAACATAGATGAGCCCAGTATTCCTTACATACATGATCCAACCAATTACCATATACATTTTTTGGTATTTTAGCAATTATTATAGCGATCACACCCGTTGATTTTTTTATTTTTGTTGATGAAAAATCAATCGTCTAATTTTTCTTCTCGATCGAGTTTAAAAAACTCGTCGATCAGGTCCAAATTGTGTTTTTTTAAAAGCACTTTCGTCCGATTAAATGCATACCGATATGCGGTCTTCTTAATTTTTTGTTCAACTGATTGTTTATGTAATATGTAAAAAGTAGACGGTTCTGATTGCCAAAAAAAATCTTAGGTGGAGCTTGGGTTGTCCACTTGTTTACTGGTTCTTTTACTTCTTTGTGATAAAATAATCGTGTGCGAGCGTGCCAGAGAGAGTTTCAATCTCCTCCCTCAGATTAACTTTGGAAAAACCAAGTCTAATCAGGCGATTGTGTTTTATTGGTTCAATTACCTCAATTAAGAGGATTTTTCTTTATAAGTGAAGAAATGCAAACCAATAACTCAGGAAATTAAAGAAACAATAAAGAAACAAGGTACTTCGATTGATAAACCAAAGATAAACTTACTTCGAAATTGTCTTCAACTTCAAATACAAATGTAACAGAACTTCGAACTGGTGATTGTTACAAGAACAACCGAGAATGGGTGATTGTTATGAAAACAATCGAGAATAATCCTAACTACTTCCTAATTTACTTCCTAATCTACTTCGAACTGAGTTCGAAATCCTAAAACTACTTGCCAATGAACAAACCAAGCATCATTTTTTGATAGCTGTTTGTTGAAGATTTGTTCGGGGTTTTTCACTCTTCAATTTCTTCTATTTATAGACGCTGCTTGTAGTTTGAACTTCCCGCTCAATGAATTTGAACTTAGCTTGCTTCGAACTCTAACTTCTGCTCTTTGAGTTGGCAGTTTCTTTCTTCCCCCACGTCTGAATTTGAATTCTTCGGATTCTTCCTCCTGAAGCTTTGATTTGAAATCTGCATAACTGCTCAACTAATTCAAATGATTACACGTTAAAAGAATAACTGATTTTCAAGAAATACTCCACGTACTCTAACTGTCAACTATTCCATTTTATAGATTTACACGTGGAGTTTATGTGTCTAGCAATTAATATCGTGGCTTCGAAGTCAGTTTCTATTTCGTCCTTGACTTGTAACTGCCAATAACTGCTATTTTGAATTGAGGAACAACACGACACCGTATTAACTCAATTCTACTTCAATAATCCAGTGTATCTCTATTGACAAGTAATTGCCAACGTTTGACATTTCTGATTACGTGTCAATCAACTATTGGATTTGTTAATTTTACATGTAAACACCACTATACGACTTTAAGGCCTCCTGGATGCATTAAATGTGATTCGATCACACGATCGCCGATATCTGATAATCTCCAATTTTGGTGACATTGATACAATCAGCGGGACGTGAAATTGTAACGGTTCAGATCGACTATTGTAAATACTGACTAGGTGATGAGCTTTAAAATCTATACATTGAATGTAGTTGATATCAAACTAAGTCTTGCACTGTAGTTGAATGTATAGTAGCCACATGACCATGATATAATTAAGATGATCGGGTCCGTTGATTTTGTTGTTCTCCTTGGTTAAATCATCGTTGTAAATTTTTGGCTTATTTGGGTGTAAAAAGGCAATTGATCGGGACGCAATTTCATTAAGTAAATGAGTTCTTATGTCCGATTAAGTGTGTACAATGTAAAAGATCGATGATTCTGATGATCGAGATCGATGATTCTGATGATCGAGTCCGTTGATTTTGTTGTTCTCATTAGTTAAATAATTGTCGTAATTTTTTGGCTGAATCAGTTGTAAAAAGGTCATTGATCGGGAAACAAATTCATTAAGCAAATCAGTTATTATGTCCGATCAAGTGTGTAGCAAGACCCGAGTAACTTTATTCTCGGCATGAATGATCTAATATAAAATGTAAAAAATTGATGATTCTGATAGCAAAAAATGGCTCACGTACATGATAAGAATTCAATCTCTCGGGATGAATTAAAGAACGCATTCTCAACTAGTTTTTTAGTACACCAATTTTTTTTTTCTTTTAAAAAAAAAAAAGAAAAAGAAAACTAGTTTCTTAGTTGTGCCGACAAAGTTAGTCGGTGAAGGGTGGGCTGATGAATTTTGCCCAGACATTCCAGTACTCCCTCTCTCTCTCTCTCTCTCTCTGCCAAATCCAACCCATTCTCAAATCAATCTCCATAAACAACAGATTACGGGGGTTTCAAGCAAATCCCAACAGAGAAGATGAAGCACAAATTAGGGAATCAAGCAACAGATTACGGGGGTTTCTAATTTACTCATCACAAATCAAGCCGAAGGAATCCCCAATTCTGTCTCTCTCTCTCTCTCTCTGACGCACACACACACATGCACACATCTACAACGCGTTCATAATAAGCACGGTATTTTGTTTTTCCCCTTTTCAGCAGGTCTCTGATTTCAACATATTTGGGAAAGTTGTGAAGCTCGTTGATTTTACCTCGTTTGAGTCTGCTCTCAACGCCATCTCCGAAGGTGATTTTTATGCTCGTTCTCTGTTTCTTGGCCTTGTGGTTTTTCGATAATGCATGGGTATATTTCTGGGTTCTATAGATCATCGTGTTGGAAGAATAAAGTTAGTAGACAGCCTTCTCTTACATGTAGGAGCATAGTACAATAATATACCCTAAAAAACGAGCATTACCACTGGAGTATAGTATTATTTGTAAAATGAAAGAAACACTTTACAAAAGGGCAATGAACACGTGTAGCTTCAATTAGATTAATTGTTTGTTGTATGATGGGTTGACTTACTTTTTATTGTTTAGTTTTCTTCCAAACCTGGAAGTGTTATCATTGTTTATCCTCTTATGGGGTGTGTCTAATTTTTTTAGTTTATGTTCTTCGAAAATGGGAATGATTGTTGGGAAATAAACTAATGTTTTCAAACCAAGTCTGATTGTGGTCCCCCTTTGGAATTAGAACCCTTTGGAAGCCACGACACTTTGTACCGAGACCCGACACTTAACCACTCAACTACACAAAGTTATCTTTGCCGGCGGTTCAATGTTACCTCCGTTAAATAGTCACCTACACCAATAGTTTCATTACCGCCGGTAATACTGTTTTTTTTTTGGCGGTTGGTTATTAATGCCAGTAATAGCACCCTTTAAAAAACGTACCGGGTACTCCAAAAACGTACCGGGTACTTTTGAGTTTATGGGTACTTCGTTGGGTACTTTTCTGGGTACTTTTGGGCCTATCCATAAAGTTTCCAAAACTTTAAGGATTTTGCATGAAAAGAAAACTCAAACGGCTAAGCTTAATATGCAAGAACTCAATGCGATAAAGTCATAAACTCGAGACCACGACTCAGATCTAGAGCTTGATTTTGGAAAAACAAGAGCAGAGTTGACTAATCTTTTCAGTCAATCTTCCTCCGGCGACAGCGACTCTCTCTCCCTCTCCCTCTCTCATTATTTTTGCTCCCCCTTCTCTCTCGTTATAATGTCAAAATCTATTCTTATTTTATTTTTATTTCTTTATTTATTTTTTTGGTAATTTCTTTTTTTGATTTTTTAGATAGGCCTTGAAATATCTTTTGCTCGCCATCTTGAAACCGATGATAGTTGCATGCACAAAAATTAGGTTATTGCACTTTATTTCATAGGAAGATGAGTCCATCAAGCGGTATGGGTTCAAGTTCAAGTGCTATTAGTTTTTGTTATCTTGCTTCTATCTATAAAATATGTTATACTTATTATATCTAATGAATCATACCAAAATTGTCAAAAGATATACATGAAAGAATTGCCGTACCCCCGCCGTACCCGTACCATACTTTTTTGGGTTATTGCCGTATCCCGTACCAGTACCGTACCCGTATCCCGTACCAGTACCAGTACCTGTGCTTTCTAGGGTAGGGACAACCCAAGACGGAACCAAAAGAGGCACAATAGGTTATTGTACCCTGCAACGGGCACCGTCCCGAGTCTTGAAACCTGATTCAAATCGTAGGCTTCGTAGAGAAGAACATGCTAGTAACAATCAAGTTCATCGGACTTAGATGATCCGGTGACGAAAGCATATTTTTACAGAGCTATTACCAATATTAGAAAAGCCAAGCTCGGAAAATTGATATGTTCAATATATAGTTTATCAATATCCGATCGACTCTTGATTTCTACGAGATCTTTCTATGCATTCAACTCTATAAAGTGAACTCTTCATATAATATTTTAGGGCTGGGACAGCACCCATTCCACGAGCACAACAGCCCACTGTAATGTCTGTATGTCAAGACATTAGCAGGCCCAAGGTCCCCCAAAGATAATCAGCACGGGCCTAACCAGGATTTATATTTAGTGTAGTTACATGATTATACTAAATACTCATGCTGTTTGCCTTGTAACTAAGAAAAGGTGGTTCACTATTATTTTTTTATTTTTATAGTTGTTAGGCGAGTGATAATACCAACTCTGTTGTGAAATAAAATGGGTAGGTGGACTCAATAAAATGGAATTGGGCATTATAGGGATCATTTTTCATCAGTGGAGGATTGATCCGAGGTAGGAATTTGGGTAGTTTGAATGTGAGTAAACTGATCTCTTCAAGAGTTTAGCTGATCACTAAACCGACCTATTTCAGAAAACCCACCAACCCTTGTGCTTCAGTCATTTGAATTCGGGTAGATGACTTAATGTTTGCCAGACCAGTTTGTCAAGGGGCTAGATGTTACATTCCAGTACAATCTGTTGGAAAAAATGTTGCACTGATTGTGATTACCTCAGGCATTATACTGGTGGCTATTTGAGTCCTAGAGATCACGTTTCCATTCCCACTCAAGGTTATGGGCATCCAAATACAGCTTTATCTGTATTGTTCTCGCCCTTCTTTACTATCCATCCCTCCTTTTTTTCGTATAGACCCAACCCCCTTTATTGTCTACTTTCTCTAAATTTATCTTTTAAGCCCTTCAAATAGTTATGTGATTCTAATTTGAATTTGCAACAGTACCTGTACGGACAGCAAGTGATCAACCCTATCGGATATAGAAGTTCAAGTTGCGGTTGTTCTACGCGTCTGAAATCCGACAGCCAAACATAGAGGTGATTGTGAAATGTTCAGTTTGGATGCTGATAAATGTAGGACAATGGAGCTTGCGGAAAGTTTCAGCAGTAGTTGTTTTCTTTGTGTAGGAAGTTCAAAGAATCAACAACAAATATTGCTATCAATTGAACACAGTGCACCAAATTGCATGTGGGGTTTTGGTGTTTCTTTTTTTCTAGAAATCTGATCAACATTCACTCATTCAGACACTATAGACATTTTATGAATGATGTGTTTTTAAATTTTTTAGGAACCAAACAGAGAAAGCTTACCAGGTTGAGAGATACCCCTGCATCCACTCATTCAGACACTATAGACATTTTATCAATTTACTCGCTAAGGGTGCAAGAGGGATACCCCTGCATCCCCCTCAAAATGTATGTGGTTGTATTGTTGTGGTGCTTGCTAAGGGTGCAAGTGATGCAGGGCTCCTTTCTTTTTCGATTATTGTTTTTTTTATTATAGATCCATATTTCATCTCTTTAATTTGACTGCTATTCTTTCTCTGGGAAGAAATAGATTGCTTTCACTTTATTGTTATCCAGATTCCAGACCATGACTATTGTTACTAGATTCTTTGATATCAAGGGCTGCAATTTTAGACGTAGGGTGCTTGGGAGTCGGGATCAAATTTAGTTTCAATAGGCTCTGTCTAATCCTAACTGGATAACCAAATTCCTGATGGTTCAGTTAGAAACTTCCCTAAAGTTAATCCTGATCACTGTCATGTGTTAATATATACCACAAAGATACCGAGACCCAATACTAGTCGTAGACCTTATAAACTTGAAGTGTTGTGGACCACCAAACCTGATTTCATCAATAGTACGAAGCAGTCCTGTAATTTTTGAAATATGAAATTCCCTAATTGCATTTGAAAGCTGCCAATGCTAGAATAAAGCCAAATCCAAAAAGGTAGAATAATCTAATTTGCATTAGGCAAAAAAATTGACGGTAAGAATTCTATAGAATAAAGCCCAATCAGACATGAGGCCAAAACAAGACAGTAATCATGAAAAAACATGACAGCTTTCATGGATTTAAATGTTTAGATAAACAAGAACCCATTGTTAACAAAGGATACTAATAATGTAGTGAAATTTGAAAGACTAGTAATCTAGTAAAATTTTATTAACAAAGGACACTAGTTATCTTGTGAAATTTCAAGGACTCTTGTAATCTAGTGAAATTTGGTAATGTAGTGAAATTTGAAGGTCTCTTGTAATGTAGTGAAATTTGGTTAACAAAGGACACCAGCTAGTATCTAGTGAAATTTGAAGGACTCTCGTAATCTAGTGAAATTTGAAGGACTCTCGTACACAGGTGTGTAGTTTGGTTTATATGATTCTTTTGTTGAAGTGCAGTTGTTTTTTTCCACGAGATTTTTTTTCCTTTTTTTCACAAAAAAGAAAAAGAGAAAGATGACTGGGGCAGTACACGTGTTGTATATAAGATAGATGGTTCTCTGGAAGAGGATTTTTGGTTGAACACAACTCTTATTGTATTGTTGAGACTTGAACTCTCCGGTAAGCATGTTTTTTTTCTGAAGTAAGAAACATTCAATAACTTTGTCGTGCCAAAAGGCATTAGAACTCAGAAACAAGAACAGCTCATATCAGTTAGAGATAGTTCCTATCTCCCGAAAATCTGAATTGGGCCTGAAAACAATGTTTATGTAGCTAATTGCCTGAAAACACACATTGTACATGCATTACATTCCAATGTTTGACCACTCGCTGTAGAAACTTTGTAGTGCCATGTCCCACCCACCCATTCAAGGCCTTTGGCCACCAGTGGTTGTGTTTCAGCTTCTTTTTAGCCGCATGTGCATTGCATGTTTTGGTCAAATAGCGAGCTTTTGGGATATATGGTGGAATTGGGTCTGAATTTTGTGTTCCGTTCCCTGCTGGATGTTATGCAGCCACCAGCTAATAGAAGCATCAACGCCAAAAGTAGTACACTTCTTAAATAATAGTATTACTTATTAGTTGCTTATGAAAAGGTGACTTCAGGTATTCACTAATCACCAAGATTCAGGCTTTAGAAGATTTGGAGTTGCCAAGATCTACAGTTGACTTATTGCTGACGAGTTGTGTTCTCTTAACAGTTATAGAAAACATGGGATGTTCTGTAACATAGGAAAGCCCTTTGGGCTGCATTAGATGGGGACTCGGAATTACCTTCTGAGCTTTCAATTGAGACTTTCAACTCTAATATAGTTTTTCCATTTTCCTGACATGTCTAGTTCATTTGAAGCCAACTATTTGGGTTCAGATTTTGTAACGACCACACAATTAGGCCTCTTGATAGGGAACTTGTTAGTTTTGGTTTCTCCTACTGAGATTCTGCATTAAGAGGAAAAATGAGTAGAAGTTTCTGTTGCTTCCTCCTTGTTCGGTTCGAAGTAAGATATACTTTCCAAAGGTGGATTCACTTTGGAATCCACCAGGAGATTGAGGGGATTCCAGGAGATTGAGGTTTATGCTTCTAATGGATGGCTAATGATTTTCAACAGATCTTTTTTGATGTAATGATTTTTGACAGATTGAGATTTATGCTTCAAATATTTGATGTAATGATTTTCGACAGATCTTTTTCATTTGATCTTCTTCCCATACTTGTTCTAATTTTGTTTGAACTACTACCTAGCATCATAAACTGAAAAATTAGAGATGACGATTGCATTTTGTGGATTGTCTTACTGTTGGGCTCTTGACTTTTGTCTTGCGCTTGACTCGCTTCACAAGGGATTTTTGCTTTGAGCTTGTTGAGGGGTATGGCCATTGTTTGTGAATTGTTCAAGCTCAACTCGAAAAAGGCTCCTTCGAGCTGCTTGGTTGGCTGGAAAAAATGGAGTTATATAATTGTGTAGGAGTTGGCAGGATACGGTATTTTTGTGTCCCTAAGTATTGACCCATTATGGGTGTCTTATGCTATGATTTCCATTCTTATTTTCTATTCATTCCTTAGCTTGCTATATTTATCTCTCTGCTACTGCTGTGGTTAAACATCTGTTGCTCTTGGTGTTCTGCTGTAATTTTTTTTGCTAGAATAATTAACTAAATGCTATAATTCTTGTGTCCCTTTTAAGAGAACGGTAGTGCTAATGGTGGATTGTTCTTTTTCTATATACAGGTTGCCGACACTTTCGTGGAGTATCTTGTTGTTTGTCTTTTTGTTATGGATCATGAAGATCAAAGTTGGATTATACGTGCATTAATGTTTGGCTATCCATTTGCATTCTAGGGGGTTTTGTATACGTTTTGTTTATATTACGTATGGAGCAACCATGTGTCCATGTTTGGATAGTATTTTTAATTTGCACTCTGGGAATAGGGATGGGCATGGGGACGGATCGGGGCCGGAGACTACTATCTCCTCCCCCAATCCCCAAACCCCTTACTCATATCCATCCTCTATCCAATCTCCAACGGGGATTTATTTTTATCCTCCATCCCCGCTCCAAATGGGGAACGGGGATCCACACGGGGATTTCGGGGATCCAATCATTTTCCCAAGAGTAACAAGTAAATAGTTGTAGAAGCCCAATTACAAATCATTTTCCCTAAAATCAAGTGTGAATTCTGAACAAAATAACATGCAGCCCAACATATAACAATGTGAATTCCGAACTCCCACCAGTTGGAAAACATCATTAGAAGGACATGTTTTCCATTATGTTTACATTCTCAAAAACCTCCAATTTTTTTAAAATGAGATGTTCGCGAAGATGGAAACTAAATGGGCCGCATATATTGATATGTACTTTGACTTGATTCAATTGGCTTTTACTTGATGAAATTAATTAGGTTCCAGTCACAGGAAAATATATACCTAAGCGAAGAAAAAAA
This sequence comes from Vaccinium myrtillus, assembly GCA_016920895.1. NCBI lineage: Eukaryota > Viridiplantae > Streptophyta > Magnoliopsida > Ericales > Ericaceae > Vaccinium > Vaccinium myrtillus. Next base: position 10,947,048 of record CM029280.1, read on the forward strand.
CCAAAAATCATTAGAAAAACATGTTTCTAACGATTGGGAAATACATGTCACGCTAAAACTCATTCCATTTGCTAAAGCCACACAAATGCACACAACTCCATAGAATCCTGCAGCCTGACATTAGTTTGGCTGAAAATCAATGAAACTCACAAAATTCGTTCTTTTATCCTTTCCTAATTAAAGACAATGAATGTAACATAGCACATTAGAATAAAAAAAGTGTGAAAAAAAGAGAGAATTAAAAAATTACCCGCATCCTCAAAGGCCGCCAACCAACTTTAGGAACACATCAATGCTTCCAAAGTCTTAGGGTGAAGTCTATTTCTACTTGGAGTGACCACTCTGCCACTAGTGCTGAAAGAGGACTCGGATGCAACAGTAGACACGAGTATCGCCAACACATCCCTAGCTATGGCTTTCAAAGTAGGGTACTTTGTACCATTAGATTTCCACCATGCCAATCCGTCAAAGTCCTCACCCTCACGTCTCGGTAATTCTTCCTCTCCCAAATAGTATTCCAATTCTAACTTCACATGTGAAGTTTTAGCTTTCTTCAAGTTACAGTGAGACCCATGTGTTTGGAGAAATTTTGGTGTAACCCCATATATTTGAAGAAAATTCAGTGAGACCCCAAAGTTTCATAATTCATAAATAGACCCCTATATTTCGGGGACAGGGCGGAGCGAGGCGGGGCGGGGACGGAGCGGGGAACGGATTCGGAGCGGATTCGGGGCGGGGACATGCCTATCTCCACCCCCTATCCAATCCCCAAACATTTTCAAAAAAAATTCTCATATCCTATCCAATCTCCAAACAGATCTTCATATTGCCGATCCGTTCGGATCGGGGATCGGATCGGATTCGGACGGGGCGGATGTAATGGCCAACCCTATATGGGAATTTGTTTAATATTTGATGGACAGAGATATTTATGACAATATGCCTAGTAATTTCAATCTCTTATATTTGTAGTAGGTTGGTAACTATGGATTGAATGAATGTTGATAATAGCATGGGAATGAAAATGTGGGATATTTGTAGTAGTTTCTAGGATTCCAGGATTTTTACATAACCTTTACCGACTAAACTTATAATCTTTTACTCGGCAAACATATGCACCAGTTGATACCGAGTACCGAGCACAACAATCACCGAGCAAATTTTAGTTGGCAATGGGGCACAACAATCACCGAGCAAACTTTAGTCGGCAATGGGGCACACTAAATCACCGAGCAAACTTTAGTAGGTAATGGGGCACACAAATCACCGAGTAAACTTTAGTCGGTGAAGGGGTACACAAATTACTGAGTAAACTTTAGTCGGTAAATGTCTACCCTTTTACCGAGTAAAGTATAATTGCCGACTAAACTCTTGTCGGTGAATCTTTGCCGGCAAAAACACTCCTTTTACCGAGCAAAGCATTTTTTAGTCGGCAAATACATTCACCGAAGGTCATTCGACGACTAATGTGCCGACTAAATTATTTACTCGGCATTGGTTTGCAGTGACTAAAAAACCACTTTTGCCGAGTAAATGTTTAGTCGGCATTGGTGAAATCTGTTGTAGTGATAGGACGTTTGCATATTATTAGAGCTCATATTTTACTTGCCATAAATACCACTGATAGTAGTACAAAAGAGTTTTATAAAGCTAAGTTAAGTATTTCAGAAAACCTTATATAATGTATTAGAGAAAACAATAATATTCGGTAGATTAATCTATTTTCCGCACTATAAAGTTTAGATTGGTCAGTAACCCGGATAGAGTAGAGAGAAAAGGAAAGAAAATAAAAACATAAAGTAGCAAGTGTAATATTCTAAAACTATAAGGGAAACTTTGTAATAAAGGATAAAACCAAGAAAGGACACGACTACTGCAGAGTAGTCTCAGTATAATCCACCAACTTGAAAATATTTTATAGGAGACACGTAGGATCAGTATAGAAGTCGGGCTAAAAGGCAGTACCCGTAGCAAAACGCTTGCGACTCGAAAGATTACAAAAAAATATGCAATATGGATCTTGTTTTATAGAAAGATATGCAAGATTCATATTGCAATATGGTTCGTCCTTGGTGGGGTCTCGAAAAGTTTTTTGCGTCGGCCTTATTCCCGACTCGAAAGATTACAAAAAAAATAAAAGCGTCGGGGTCAATTGTTGTCGCAAATATTACTCCCTCCGTCCCTATTTAAGTGATGATGTTACTATTCCAGCTGGATTCGAAAGTTGTTTATAATTTTCAATCTATATCACATAAAATATGCAATATGGATATTGTTTTATAGAAATCAATGAGTTCTAAAATACAATTTTTTCAAAAGTACATAATATATTATAGATTGAAAGTTATAGACAATTTAAAAATAAAATCAAAAAGTGAAAGTGGTCACTTAAAAAAGGACAAAGGGAGTATCTTTTTGCGTCGGGTACATGCCGACGCAAAATATTAAAGCTAAAATCAGAATTTTTTTCCCTTTCTTTTTTTTTTGAGTTGGGTATATGCCGTCGTAAAAAGGTTGTTCTTTACCTCCATTTTTCAGAATAGCTTTATTAATTAAAACATCAATAAGTTCTAGCAAATGAAATTCAACTGACAAACCCCACATCTACAACCAACCATTCATTCATGTAAAAATTGAACTCATTCATTCATCCATCCATTTTTTTTTATCGGCAGCAAAATTTATTGATACTCGACAAAAGGTACATCAAGGAGAACCATTCTCAAGCTCAAGAGCTAAGGTTTGGCGAGGCAATACATCACTGGGGGACTGAAAAGCAGAGCCAAAAAGGAAAAGAAAGGTAACCATGAAGAAATACTCAAAATAGGGAACCGAACTAAAATTCAGCTTTACTCTTGGACCAAAGATACGTATCATTTGGAGTCTATGATCACCAGTCACCAGCTTATGAGTTGCACCAGTGTAGGTGAAGTATCCTCCAAGCAAAACTCTTCATATGGAGCACCATATAATAGCCCCCAAAACAGACAAATTGTACAACAGCTTCCTCATATATTCAGCATCACCACAAGACATAATAGCACGAGCAAAAAGCTTCAGATGGACCACCATATAATAGCAAATTCAACTTTCAAGACAGAAGCAGCATCCCAAACATAGACAGTAATTATACAAGCAGCTTCCTCATAACTTCAGCATCACCACAAGCAGAACTCAGCAATACCCTAGACTAGACCTCAGCAACTTCAATTGGAACAGACCTCATATTTAAGCTGAATCGAATAAAAACCATAGATAAATGCAAGAGCCAAAATCTATTAGGAAAATATCATTGAAAAAACCTTAAAACTGAAATGAACCATACAAAAACATGAATTAGAGATTCATAGCAATCTCTGCTGCTAATTGCCCACGTCTTAATTAACAAAACATGTATATAGCAGTTTTTGTGTACAATTTTCTGTGCCAAGATAAACCCAAATATGGAGGTGGGTGGCCCAGTGGTGGAGGCATCCGCCTCCCCCAGCTTTGTCCCAGGTTCGACTCCTGAAAGAGTTAAAGATCCGTTCCTGGACTCTGCTGGGGGGGTGTGAAGCACCCCACTGGTGCCCTGGTGGTAGGCCCCTCCAATTGGGTTGGGTTAAATCTTTGTCAACCCACCTGACCCTGAAATCTGGGCCTCAGGTGCAGTGAAGTCCACACCAGAGCACATTTTTTGGTGTTCAAAAAAAAAAAAAAAAATAAACCCAAATATCGTAACAGGAAATAATTCAATTTAAGGCCCCATTTAACTCATGAGAAATCAAATTAACGAAGTGCAACATAGAGAGGGCTCAACCCTAGAAAAACGAACCCAAGTAACTAAACCAAGAGCTGGTGTAAAACTGTAATGGCTTTTACTCATAAAATCTACTCCACATGATAATAAATATACTATACATAATTCTCTTAGATAAAGTAATAAACACCAGTTCACCCTCGAGGATTTCGTGTAGAGATCAATATTTCCCTGCAATTTGAGCATTTATAAATTCAAACATATTTCAGATTAGTAATTGAAAATGAGCCACCGAGCGATTTCTTGAAGTAAACTGGGATTAGATGGGATACTAATACAAATTACTTTTTACCTGTGTTTTGTTAGAGTGAGATAAAGATAGTATAAAGATACTAATATAGATTACTCTTTACCGTTGGATACGGAGGGAGATAATCGGAGATGGGGGACTAGCCAATACGAGCCCTCCCCTTGGTATTAGCTAATCCCTTACATGGGACACTTGGATGAAAATATTACTCCTATCTACCTCATCCCGTCCACTCTTAATCTTAATCCCCGTCAAACAAATGCTGGACTTTGGATTAAAATAAAATGTCGGGCTAAGGAAAGAGGAAAAACATGTGGGTCCATCCCCTTGGTCCCAGCCCTTTGTCTCCCTCCTACCCTGAAATCAAACATGCCCAAGATACCATGCTTGAATCATTACACAAAGAACAGAGAGTTCAAAGAGTTCCAAGACTGTGTTCAAACAGTTCCTAGAGATAGAATTTAGAATCTGTCCCAGTGTCTCCTTTAAGGAAATGAGTAAATAATCCCGTGCTATAAACTTTATTAGACTTGGCCATTTCAAAATCTGCAAACAAGCACCTTTACATGTACAAGCACAATGCAGCTTGTGGACGGCCCACCTTGAGATAAAACCAAAGATTTCTCGATTGTTTGAGTCGCCACCCGGATTTTAGGTCCGAACCCGAGAAACCGATAAAAAAAAAAGATGACTCATTTACCCATTTGAAAAAGGGGTTTCACTGATCTTGATAAAACCAAAGATTTCTTGGATTCGGGGGTTTGGTTACGAAAGGGGAAGGGTTTTACGGCACTCCTCTCGCCCGGTCCGTGAACCGGTCTCTACTCAATGTTTTATGGGATTTTAAAGAATATTCGAAATTCGATTTGTTCACAACATAGGGAAATTGGGGATGGGAACCACTTAAACAATAAAAACATGAAAGATATACTTAAAGTGGATGCTTGTGCTTGATGATGAATGATGATGATGATAATAAGTGAAATTATTACAAATATTCACGAAGAAATGAGAAATTACAGAAATTATACAACAATTCCAGAAAGTACAAACATTGAGGCCCAAACAAACTGTTTTGCAAACTGGATTCCAGAATAGGGTTGAGCGCTCAAAGACAGAGGCTTGAGCGCTCAAACCCTTCAAACTAGCTTGAGCGCTCAAGGCCCATGGCTTGAGCGCTCAATCCAGTTCCAGGCTTCTGTGATTTTAATCTCTTTTAACAGCTTCTCTTCTCATTCTTTACAGGATCAATGTTGATCAAACGTTTTTTCAAGGAAATCAGACAAAGTAAACGGATTGATCCTTAAAAAGAATGGGAAAAGAGAAGAATCCCCAAAGATTTGCAAGAAAAGGGTTTTGAATGGAGAAGTAAAAGAGAAATCCAGATTATAAACGCTTATGATATCAACACACACACACTATTAGCATGCCAGACCATGGTCCATCATCGAAACAGCACACGATCAACAAAATGCCCGAGAACAGCTTGAGCGCTCAGGTTAATGACCTTGAGCGCTCAAGCCATAAACTGGCTCTCTGATTTCTGACTTAAAAAGGGATGATCGACGATTCTAAGGACCTTAAGCATTTTGAACAAGAGTAAGAAAGAAGATCCAGTCACTGTTTTGCATTTAATCATGGAATTTTATAAAGACATTGATCTTTGATCATCATAATATAGTTAACTAATGTTCATGCATGTGTTTTAGAAATAAAAATAGGCTGTTTTGAGAATCACATAAACACAGATAACCTTTAAACAATGATCAAAGCCAAAAGAAAGCTCAGAAGTTTGCAAAACAGAAACTGTTCAGAACTGGGCTTGAGCGCTCAAGGCATAAGGCTTGAGCGCTCAACCCCCGTTACAACTGCAGTTTTGAAAAAGGTTTCTGAACAATGTTTAGACCTCTGTGAGTTCAAGCCAAGTACAAGAAACTTGTTTGGACTCACTGGTCCCCCTCAGATGAACCAAAACAGCGAGGTTTTTCACATTTCGACTACCTTTCGGAAATACTTGAAGTTTGGACTTGATTCTGGGCTTGGGGATGAATGATTGTGGATGCTTTAGTTTGTATTATGGACGAATTCGACAATGTATGTGGTTGGATGATGATCAAGGGATGAATTCTGGATTTGAAAAGTGGTTTTGCAAGTGGTTTTGATGGTTGGAAGAGTGGTTTTGTAGAGAGAGAGAGATGATCGAATTTCTGGAGGATTTTGGAGCTGGAGTGTGAGAATGGTTAACCTCCAAAACCGGGGGTGGAGGGTGGATTTTATAGAGTGAGTGGGAGGGAAGAGAGGAGAGAGAAAGAGTGGGTTTTTGTATTTGGGAGTATTTTTTGTGTATTTCTGGAGTTAGTGGGGGTGTATGTACGTATATAGATCGTAGAGAATCATCCCCAGACGCTCCCATGCAGAAAATCTCATGATTAGATATTCTGCAGGTTGCTGACTGGATCAGAGTTGAGCGCTCAAAGCCACGGGCTTGAGCGCTCAAGGAGCTTTCCCTGGGTTGAGCGCTCAAAGCCAGGGGCTTGAGCGCTCAAGGTGCTTGATGGCAAATTGCTGGCTTGGCTTGGTTCAACACTGTTTGGGTTGGTTTGAGCTGTTTTGGTTGCTGCTTGGTTAATTTTGATCAAGTTCAAGTCAAACTTACAAGTTCCAGGTAATCATGATTGGCCCGTTTCATCATTGGAAAAGCTCGGGCGTATCTCGAGTTCAAAATTGGGGTGTCTACACAGTTGGAACAAAAGATAAAGCAAAAGGTCCCTATAAGCCCCAAAATTCAGTTCTAGTTTCACAAATAAAACAAAAGATACTATGGAGTCCAACACCAAACAAAAGATACTATGGATTTTGCAACCTTGTTCAATAACCCAGTAACCATAGTTAACCAGCAAATCGACAGTAAGACTTACCTTTCTGAGTTCAGAGTTTTCTTTTTTTTGTGAATTGCGTTAATCTTTTCCCTGCATTGAATTAAATTGAAGTTACGCTGTCGCCATTCTTTGTCGAGACCAATGACCTCGTCAACAAGTTCCACGCTTGCAATTCTTTGCCGCTGTGATTCGCGTATGATTTCCGGATCATGGCCCTTATAGTCCCGAGTATTGTCCACAGTATATTGTCGCAAAAATTCTTATCTCCATGCATTAGATCAAGGTTGTGTCTGATTAAATTGAATTTCCAATACGGCAAATCAAAAAATATGCTCTTCTTCTTCCAATTGGACTCTGGAGGTGTAAGAGTTCCCTTAGCCTTTTCTCTCTCATGTCGTATCTTAAGATCCTCGATCTTGTAATGGGTAAGGATGCCTTCCGATTCTATTTGATCCAACTCCTCAGATTTCGGACAACCGTTTAGGCCTGCTTCCCCATTCCCTCGTTCCATCAAATGACGCTCTATCTTTTCGAAATTTGTGATCACTTGGTAAGAATCGGCGATGACCCATGTAGGCATGCTTCTTGCCATGCTTTAACCAAGAAGATACTGTCTTTTTTTTGCAAATAGGACACTCATATTTTCCTTTGGTGCTCCACCCTGACAAGTTGGCAAATCAGGGCAATCATTGATTGTCCACATCAAAGCTGCATGCATTTGAAACATTTGGTTGGTTGATGCATCAAATGTAGGTACTCCATCATTCCATAATTCCAATAGCTCCTCAATTAATGGTTGTAAATACACATCTATCTTGTCGCCTGGTCCTTTCGGACCATCAATAAGCAAAGATAGAATAAAAAATGGTTGTTTCATGCACATCCATGGAGGTAGATTGTACACAACCAACACGACAGGCCAAGTGCTATGAGCTATGTTCATATTTCCAAACGGGTTGAACCCATCAGCTGCCAACCCAAGCCTTACATTTCGACTATCACTTGCAAACCTCGCATGTCGGCGATCGAAATCCTTCCATGCAGGAGAGTCAGCAGGATGCCTATCCGCACCGTCCTCGGTTCGTCCATTGGCATGCCAAGTCATGAGCTCAACTATTTTGCAAGTTGTAAATAACCTTTGCAATTTTGGCTTTAGAGGGAGATACCTCATCTGTTTTGCAGCCCTTTTTTACCACGTTTCCTGCCAGTTTTGGATGTAGTGATAGTCACTTTCCATCTAGATGCACCACATATGAGACAATTGTCAAGATTTGCATGCTCATTTCTAAACAACATACAACTTTTAGGACACGCATCCCGCGTCTTGTATGCAAAACCCAAATCTTTAGTTGTCTTCTCGGCTTCATAGTATGAACTCCGAAGTTTCGCGCCCTCAGGGAAAGACTCACGAAAAAACTCAAGAAATTTGTCAACTGCCTTGTTTGTCAACTTATGGAGCACTTTCATATGCAGAAGTCGAACAATAAAAGACAGTACCGTAAATGTCTTACACCCAGGATACAACTCAGTATGTGCATTCTCAAGAAGTTTGAGATACTTTGCAGTCGCTTCATCGGGCCCTTCTTGAGGATCATTTGGAATTGGTTCATTATTCTCAACACTTGATCCAGCATGTGGATTTCTTAAAGCCTCGTTTACCATTCCAACCATATCATCCCCAACAGTTGAGTTGTTCAAAGTTTCATTGTCTTGGTCTCCGTGAAAAGCAGCATATGGTTCCCCATGATTCGTCCAATTTTTGTACTTTTTAAAAAATCCATTAGAGTAAAGATGTTCCTTTACAACTGCTCGAGGATAATTATAGCGATTCTCACATTTTCTACAAGGACAACTGATGAACAAACCATCAAGCCTACCAGTGTATGCAAACTCAAGAAATTTGTCAATCCCATTCAAGTATTCCCTTGACATCCTTGGTATATCAATCCAACTCTTCTCCATCTTTCTACTTCCCTTGATTACTCCTGTAGATGAAAATTTTCATCATGTGTATCAGGACACAAATGCTACATATTCAACAAAGAATAATTAAAATAAAAATAAAAATCAATGAGCAAAATGACTAGAATTGTAAGGAAAATAAGCTAGTTTTTCATACATCTATACCCCAAAGTTTTAATTTCTGTTGGATTACATGGACTGATATAGTATGATCGTGTCGTGCCGAGTCAAAAATATATTTATAATTACTTAGAATTAACTACTACTCAGAAGAATAGTGGCTAAGTCCGAGTGTCGATCCGCGGAGACAAATTGGCTGAGTTGCGTTAATTCCAATGAATTTCCAATTTAATTCGGTAAAAAGTGGTTTGATTGTTTGTGAAATAATTGAACTAAAGAGCGCAATAATTAAAGATGTGAAACTATTTAGGAAGAAAATCTAGGGTTTAGAATCCACTCCTACCGCATAACCAAGCACCGCATAGACATGATTAATATTCGAATCGCAAAGGATTTTCGCTAGGGCTCGCAAACCCTAACGATAATCGTCAAGAAAATATAGAGATTGTTAAAAGGCATGGACTATCCCATAGCACGGACCGTCTCACTATCGCGGCACGATCCGTCTTACGAGCATAATCCATCTCAGAACTCCAATCACACCAATGAAAACAATTATATGTTTACGGTATTTGAACACATAAATACAAATACTCAATTGATTGGAAGAAGAAAACCATGATTTCATTGATCATATGAAATCAAGTTCTTAACATATAATCCGATCCAAATAATAACCATAATCTATGCAGAAAAACAAGGTTACTTGGTGTAGAGCTTCATCCTACCCCTAGAAAAGGGGTTTAGCCGGACATGGTGATGATCGACAAGCTTTGATTCGAAGAACGCATGAAGAACAATGAGTTTCTCTCTCAAAGTAGCCTCTCACAATAGTTGGGGAACCCTAGCATTATGTTATGATGTTCTATTTATACTAGGAGACCTAAAAGTTACATAAAACGCGTCCAAAAAGCTGATTTCCGTGTTCGTTTGACCGGACCAAGACATGGTGGTCCGGACCAGAGAAGCTGGGAGCTGTACGAACCCGCTGGTATGCTTCGTCCGGACCAAGAATTTTCCTCGTCCGGACGAAGGGTGCTGCAAGGTAGGATTCGTCATGTTAAGTGCTGGTCCGGTCCCGGAAAGTGTTGGTCCGGTCCAGAGATGTTGCAACTTGAGTTTCCGCTCCTTTTTATGCACATCTTCCCATCCTCGGTGCTTTAAAATCACTCCAAAACACGTTTTTCAAGTTCTCGAGCTTCCAAGGCCTGAAACACCACAAACCAACTAATGCTAATCAGTTAACTACATAACCTAACTAACAAAGCATAAATTGGAAGGATTAATGGGTGCTTTTTAAAAAATCCATTAGAGTAAAGATGTTCCTTTACAACTGCTCGAGGATAATTATAGCGATTCTCACATTTTCTACAAGGACAACTGATGAACAAACCATCAAGCCTACCAGTGTATGCAAACTCAAGAAATTTGTCAATCCCATTCAAGTATTCCCTTGACATCCTTGGTATATCAATCCAACTCTTCTCCATCTTTCTACTTCCCTTGATTACTCCTGTAGATGAAAATTTTCATCATGTGTATCAGGACACAAATGCTACATATTCAACAAAGAATAATTAAAATAAAAATAAAAATCAATGAGCAAAATGACTAGAATTGTAAGGAAAATAAGCTAGTTTTTCATACATCTATACCCCAAAGTTTTAATTTCTGTTGGATTACATGGACTGATATAGTACCCAACACAAAACACTTTTTTAAAACTCCACATCTGAAAAAGTACTAATTTTCATAACATAGAAGGCAAAGAAATCAATGAATCAGCATGGCACTAATTTTCTCATGAATGCACATCCTTTGCTAGCGGAATAGTGCATTTCCTATGACTTTGTCCACGGATTTGTGCTTAAGAAGACCGTAAACGTGGCCATGCTAAGGATCACAAATACACTCTTTGATAATAATGCTAAATCACCATTGAACCAAAAACAACATTCAAGAAACAAAAGAGTTTTCTATGCTAATATATCAGATCTTGCCTAACAGTTTCAGAGCTAAAAGTTAGAAACTTAGCAATGGAGCAGAGCCCATGTCATATTTTATAGAATGAAGTATGAAAGGAAACCCATAGAGCAGTATGAATACCAGTATTGACCACTAAGCATGAGCATCACCCACCTCCGTCTTCTTCTCCATTAATAGGTGAATCTACATTGAACAATAGCAAGTCCTTTTAATCTTAACAAGATAGCGTAATAGCTTCAGAGTACTTAAAATCTTGAATGGCAGCGAGTATCAGAAACCATAGCCTAGAAAATAATCTCCAAAAGCATAATGCTAACAACTAAAGCACTATGGTTAAAAACATAATGCAATGAAGTGTCATCAGTTCCATGATCATAGAAAAACATATATAGTAGAGGAATCATGTCTTAATGGCACCAAGATGTTACTAAAAGCAACCAGATGAAGATCTCATAGCCCTTTTGTCAATTACAATTACATTATCAGAACCAACGAGAAACATTCAAATTGGAACAAGGCAATAAAGAGCTCACAAAATCTGGAGCTGACCCTTGCTACATCTCTAATGTCTCAATGAATCAGCATGGCACTAATTTTCTCATGAATGCATTTGCACTTTGTGTAAGACAGTTAGGGTGAGTCAATTGTTTGGTTTTAGTCAAATTGAAGGAAAAAAACCTGGTTGCGAAGTTCTATGTACTCATGAATGAATTTGTTTGGTAATTCATAAACATGGCAGACACACTTAATACACAAACTATTTGGGGATTTGGATGTTTGATCCTTTCAACAACCAATTCATTAACAATGATAGATAAAAACAGCTGTCAAGAGTTTAAGATGTTTTTACGAATAAAACCTCAATACTCTTGTTATCAAATTTCTGTAACTGTAGGACAAATCCCTCGTGACCAAATTCACCCCACAGATGGAGCCAAAACACAACACAAAATCAGGACACAGAGGGAAATTTTTAGTGAAGTCTCGGAAGGCATTCCAGTAATTACACCCAAAACCAGCAAAAGACAAATTGACCCACTTCCTAAGACAACAATAACGGAAGTACCAAGGGCCAGCATCCAAATTGGGAGGATAAAATTGGGAAAAATATAAAATGTGCCAAACAAGAAATGAAAAACCATCTCTTTTATATTCTTTTAGGTCATGGATATACTTCACCCAAGGTTTTTGTCTGTACGTATAACAGAAACACTAGCGTAGCTCTTTGTTTTGTTTCTTTTGATAAAAAAAATATGTTTTTTGTTTCTTTTGAATAAAAAAAAACTGATTTTCTTCTTTTACAGACCTTTTGGATGGTGAGAAAAAAGAGGGGAGCCCTTTTCACACCCAATCTCATGAGAAAGGGGAAGAGCCAATCGAAAATTTCTCTTTTCGTACTTTTGAGAAAGGGCAAGACGAACATGTCATAGGGAAGGCTTTCCAAGTAAAGCTAGACGTCAAAGAGGAATTACACACCAAATATTGACAAAAACACATCCAAGTGATTGAGATAAAAAACCGGACCCACGCGCACATGACAAGACGACTAGTTTCTCACCAAATTACTCAATCCAAATGAGTGATTTGGCCAAAAACCATGACCCTTTCTTTTCTTTTTTGTTATGAAATGCCTCCATCCAAAGGTGGGTCCTTATTATAGTTTATTCGATGATTTATTCAATGTTCAACAAAAATTGATTTGTTTATACCTGCCGATCGAAAAAGAAAGAGTTCTTTCGTAGCTGAGCCCACAAAATGTTTGACATATTGCCTTTCTTTATTCCTTAAGTGGGTTCTTCAACCTCAACAACAAAAAGTTAAATACACCTCGAGGGAAAAATTCTTAAAAGAATTCTCATCCTCCACAACAAATTGAACCCATTCCCAACACAGTGGGTTCCCCCCAATAACACGCAGTAGCATAAATGTGAGAGATAGCAACATGGATGAACACATGGATACAGCTAATAGATCGAAGGAGTAGAAAAATATAGCTTCTTTGAACATACCGATGGGAATCTCGTGGTAGTAGCTAGGGCGTGGTGTTCGAGGGGCGTCGTTGTGGGGCTACTAATCTCCGATTAGCAGCTGTTACCTTCCTCCGACCTCGGCAGCAGAGGGCAGAAAGAAAAGGCGGAAGAGGATGAGAGAGGAGAGAGGGTTTTGGCGTAGGCGGGTAGCAATCTGCTTTTACCGCTAAAATGAAATAACGTGAATAACCATCCAAAAATTGAAAACGAAAATTAGAATTTTTTTGCACGATTCACCCACTAATCCTTAGGAAATTTCTATTTTTAGCGCCAGAAATGGTACTTTTTACGTTGGGGTACTTTTTGCTGTCACAAAACATATATATTTGCTACCACTTGTTTGCGACGGAGATCTGGCCGACCCAAACTGTTACTCTCTCCGTCCCTTTTTAAGTGTTGATGTTTTTATTTTGGACTGTCCTTTAATAAGTGTATGTTTTGAAAAGTTAATGGGTAAAAGTTTGTAGAATTATCATTTTGCCCTTTTAAAAAATTAATAGGTAAAAAGTTAATGGGTAAAGGTGGAGGACAATTTCGGAAAGTGAATGTCAAAGTTGATGTGGCAAATGAAAAAATTGGTGTGAAAGGTGTAATAATAATGTTTCTTTAATAAGTTGGATTTACAAAGCAACACATTTAAAAAGGGACGAAGGGAGTATTTTTTAAGACGGGATGCATTGCCGTTGCAAAAACATTGCTTTTTTGCAATGGCAATTCCTGTCGACGCAAATAAGTTGACGTGAAAAGCCCTCTCTCTTGTAGTGCTCGATCATAAAAAAATTTACTGTACTACTTTCCTAATCTAATAAAAAACTAACAAGTAAAGCAATATAATCCAAAATTTTAAAAAAAAATACTAAACAAATAAAAAAATCCCATTTATTTTTTCTTATCTTTAATTTTCAAAATTTTAATCCAAAATTAATCTTTAAATCTTTCGATTCTTCTCCTTGTGTTGTGATGAATTCTTTTTTTTTTTACCAAAGTTAGGGATCAGATCTACTTAGTTGAAAATTGAAACACAAATATTAATCATGAAAAAAAACATATTCCAACTTCTTGAATATATGTTCCTTAAATAATGTAACGCTGATAAGTGTCAATCTCTAAAAAAAAAAAATTATTAGAGCATCTCCAACCGAGCTTCATGTCTACATATTTTAAAGATATGGAGACCAAGTGCACTCCAACCAAACTCTATTTTGAAGCTTCAAAATGGGGACAACATTTTGGGTCTCTGAATATCATCCGTAAGGGCTCTGCAAAAAAACCCTAGGAGCCGCTCTCTCTATCTCAACTATTCACAGCCCCACCATTGCAACCCCTCCCCCTCCATGGGTTGCACACCCTTTGGGCGGCGGGAGGGGAGGGACTAATCCCCTTTCTAGATCTGGTTTCCCCTTCCCCTTCTGCACCATATCCGCCTTCCGTTCGTCAATCATTGGAACTTGGCGTTCCGCAGCCCTGTTGGGCGTTACGATTCGTCTGTTCCTCCTTTGCAACCTTACGGGTTCCGGCGGCTTCTTAGGCCTCCGGTAGAGGCGCGTGACCGGTTGGAGGTTTGGTTAGAGATGGGCTGCTCAGCGACGAAGGGGAGTGTATCTTTTTTCTCGTTTCTTTTGTGTTTTGTCCGGCTTTAGGCCGGTTTTTGTCCGGTGTGTTCCGTTGGTTTGGTCATACGCTTTCTCGTTGTATTTCTGTGACCTGTTGTCGTTGGAGTGTCCGATCTGTGGACTCCCAATCTTTCCCCATGGGAATCTGTAGTGGGCCGAAATCTGACAACCCAAATAGGGCTCGGTTGATGAGCCCGGAAGAGTTTGAGTCTGAATGAAGCTCCAGGCCAGCCAAGGACCAAGACATTGTGGGCCGACCGAGCCAGGCCCAGCCGAGATAAACCGGCGTCTCGGCCGACAAACTCTGAACCGGACGAGCCATCCAAGACGGATCGTATTCGAGATGGCTCGGAGTGGTAATCCGAGATTTCGGTGACGTCCTCTACGACGTCATCCGAGGCAGTTAACGCTCGTAACAAACTGGGGAAGCCCATGTGCATGTCACAGCGCTTTTTACATCAGCGTGAGTTGCACCAAACGGTTATGCCACATGTCACAGCCGTATTGGGGAATGCAAGAATGTAATACTCGTGAGGCCGATTCGTGACGCTCGGTGACGTCACCCGAGCCGAAATGACTGGGTTGCCCCTGTCCTTGGGAAGCCTATATAAACGAAGCGAAGAGGCCCTAACAAGGGGACACCACTTTCTATCTCTGAACTAATTCTTTCAACTACCTTTCTTCTCCAATCTCTTACTAGATCGTAGGAGTGCCTTCCCTGGCCACATTCCGGCCAGGATTGGTACTAACGACGGGCGTTACTTGTGCAGGAGCCCCGAAGGCTTGCTCACCATCCTCTCGCCATTCACTCGGGTCAGGAACCACGAGAGAAGGCTCATCGGATTTTGAGGACACCACAGAATCTTTGATGAATACTATCTCTCAACTTTTGACAAAAAAACAAAGAATATAGAGACCCCACACAAAAATGGAGATCCATCTCCATTTCTACTTTTCATTTTTTAGATCTGACATTTATAAACTCTTGAAAAGATAATGACAAAACCTTTAATTTGACACCCATATTAAATATATTTAGTTTAAAATTCAAATATTGTAGGAGTAATTTGATAAGTTTTGGAGGAAAGGTAAGGTAATTATGAGTTCTAAAATAAAGATGGAAATGAAGATTTACACTTGGAGTGTGTACGAAAGTAACAAGATATATTTTTGGAATCAAAAATAGTATTTTGATTCTCAAAAATGGAATTTTGGAGACCCATGGGTTGTAGACGCTCTTAAGTAATAGAAGAAGATGAGTAGTAGGGTATATGAATATTTTTTTGAAATTATCGAGGAAAGAGAAATGAATGGTCCAAATTCATGATTGTGAATCTGAACCCTGTTTCTCTTTCCTAGACAATTTCAAAAAAAAAAAATCATGTATAACATTTTCACTAACAGAATCATTTTGGCATCTAACAGAGACAATAGAGAAGCGATCAAGCCATTTTAAACAGAAATAGATGGGATATTTGGACGTGTGTTTTGCATTTACTACTTCTTGTTTTTAGCTTTTGGATGTTTGAGAATCCGTTCCCAAAACACGTTCCCAAAACACGTTCCCATATATAATGTGTTTTCAACTTTTGACATTAGAAGTCAGAAGTGGAAAGTAGCTCTCGAGGAGCTTTTCAACTTCTCCTTCCACTTCCAAACCACTATTCCTCTTCCAAAATGCATTCTGCTCATTTTTTGAAAACACTCCCATCAGATTTCAAAATATATTCTGACCAAAATTTTAAAACTCAAAAAATTACAAATGAAAAGCAAAAAATGAGGCTCCCAAACACTACTAAAATTGGAATAAGATAAATTGGGAAAAGTAGAAAGTGAGAAGTCTTAAAAATAAACCGAGAACCCATTATCCGAGATGGTGTTTTAGTAGATGGCAACCAAACACTCAAAAACTAAAAATGAGAAAATGAGAAGCGGAAAAATAAGCTCCCAAACACCCCGTGTTGTTAAGCGTCCTCCAGTTCCTTTTCAAGTGTTCGATCGATTTGAAAATTTCAGGCTGTCGTCCTTAGCAAGAGAGCACCAAACCAAACAACCACTGCTTCTCAATTCTGCCAATTCATTTCGAACCTCCAAAGAAGAGATTCAGAGTTAGGTCGCAAAATGTCAAGGGGAAGTGACACGACTTGGGTCGGAAGGAAACCTACGAGACGCTTGGAAGGCATGTCCAATGCCCTCTCCATCGCCGCCGATCTCGGCTTCTCCGTCCCCCACCTCCCCCTTCTCATGTACTCTCTGTTAAGAAATATTGTCTCACATTGTTTAGGAGTGGAATGAGTGATCACTTAATATATGCTGGAACCTCTCCACTCATTGCCAATTGGTTTTGATATGGATATAAAATTTCCACATGGTATCAGAGCGGGACCCATTTCACTCCACATTAAAAAAAAAGGAAAAAAAATCACAATCCGCACCTCATGATGACAGACCAGCAAAAAGGTTGCACCATGATAGGACCCAAAAAGTGGTCACGCGTGATAGACCTCAAATGCGGCTGCACGTGAGGGGAGATGTTAAGAAATATTATCCCACATTGCTTAGGAGTGGAATGAGTGATCACTTAATATATGTTGGGACCTCTCCACTCATTGCCAATTGGTTTTGAGATGGATATAAAATTTCCACACTCTCTTCCCATTTCTCTCTCGCTATATACGCATGCAGTATGTCGCGGTTTGTGTAACGGGCGTGCCAGGATTACACGGTACAGTCCAAGTTGCTATAAAGGCCTACGTGCCTTTCTCTGACTTCGTACGTAGTAGGGGTTGCGTTGTGACCCAAAAGGTAGAGCCACAAGATGTTTCGTGGTTTGCCTTGTCGTAAAAGACTTTAATAATTTCGCAACAAATTAGGAAATGAGAAACAACGAAGTAAATAAAATCCAACTTTTATTAATAAAGATTAACAAAGTTGAGGTACAAGGAATCATAAAACAAGAGTTAGACTAGGGTAGATTTGTAGAATGATAAAGGAAATAAACTCAAGGGAGTTGGTGACTTCAACAGGGTTGAGAGGCTTCAACGAGTTAGGGTCTTTGTGCTGGGTAATTTGAGAGACTTGATTTCAACCGTGAGGTTGATTGGCTGTAGAACCCGTTTTTAGTCTTGAGTTCGTGTATTAATAGGCCCTTAGCACCAACTTCCTTCGTTCCGAGATGCTGCCACGTGTCCCAAGCATTTTCCCGCCTTTATGAGATTTCGCCAAGTGTCCCATGTTATCTAATTTCCCTCCAAATGACAGTTGCTAGTTCCTTTGTTTTAGAGGCAAAAAGTCCCCTAGAGCCTTCGTCCACTTCCCCCCTCTTCTAGGGACGTGGGAATAATAGACCAATAACTCACCTCCTAAAGACAAGGGATGTTGACGTAATGGGTCTTCATCCTTTTACTTCTCTAATTCTCAACGTGAAGAAAGGATCATGGCCATCCATCTTTAACCAAAAGTATCCTTCGCTAATCTCTTACTTTTTTCTCGGAAATTAGCTCATAATAACAATAAAATCCATTTTACATGGAAAGATCCATAATTAAATCTAAAAAGGTTTTCATTGCCCTTTTTAGGTTATAGGCCATACCACTGGGCTTTCCTTCTTACGCATCAATTTCGGGCCAATCTTTGTAAAAATTAATTGGGCCTTGTGAAAAAATGAAAATTGATGCAAGCCCATTAATTTTACAAGTATAATTAGCTCAACTTAATCCAATTTAGTCCAAAATTGATCCTTTCGGCCTTGTCAGGATTTTGTGCCAAATTTGGGTGTAAACGGGTTCTTAATTTATGCTCCATGTTCGGTGATGCTTTTTTTATCTAACGCCTTTTACATTTCGCAGTAGCTTTGGGTTCTCTTAATTGTTAGCTAATGTGTTTTACTTTTGTGATTGATAAGCTTTGGTTTGTTATGATTTGATTGTCTATAGTGTGCTCTAATTTTTTGAAATTTTGGATATTTCTCCTTTCAAGCCATTCAATGTAGGAAAACTAGTGCACGGAAGCGTATGGAAAAAGATGAACAAGAACGATCACGAACTAGAAGTTAGAGAAACTCCCTAAAGACTCATCTTTTTATTAATTGATCAACAACTAACTAGCCCGAGGGCAAACATTATTAATTAATATATAGGCTAAGGAAACCCTAGGAAATAACCGGAAAATGCAACACTTGCCTACTAAGCATAAAATAAAGAAAATTGTGAAAATTACCAAAAATGGAAAGATTTTGAGTTAGGCTCAAATCTGGAAACTAGAATAAAAAAGATAACTGCTGCCAAAAACCTAGGTCAAAACGGAATTGTATTGACTGAGTAATTAGCAGTTCGATTATTTTCCAAAACGGCAAATTTGATGATTCGGAGGCCTAAACGAAGGAATTAGGCCGAAAAACACCGATGTCCTTGGGTTTACAAATGGGCCATGTTTGTTGGGCCATTTCGCATCAACCATTTCGCCACTTTTCTATCAAGCCTTTCCAAGTAATGACAGGCAACCATATCTGCATCAAAACTTGATTCAATGCTTGATAAAATTTGGTTTTATGATACAAAGAAGTTTAGGGAGACTTTGTGTTCTCATAAAAGTGGATGTTTCACTGTAAGTTGCTTGATCATCCATGAAAATTGATGTTATTATGGGATCTTGGGACTTTTGGTTTTGATTTAGCATGGGAATAACTGTGATTAAAGTGTCATATAATGTAGTTATCGTTTTTGCGCGCTTTGAAGATTTTCTCTTAACAAACATAATAATGCAAGGCGCGCAGCAATGCTTAACCATCAACTAGATAACATCTTTTGGGGTTTAACCAGTTATCTGGACCCCTGCTCCTAAAGCTTTATTGGAGTGCTGAAGGTATGCTTTCAACAGCAGTGGTGGAAGAGCTTGAAGGGAATGCTTTTGAAAAGTAAACATCTGTTTATAGCACTAAAGACATGTTTTTATCATGCTTGGTGTATTGTTCAAAAAATGTACCGTGTACATATACAATCACTAGCAGCCTAGGGGGACAAGTGGTAATTACCATGGCTTTAATTTGTGAAGACAATGCTTCTGCATTTTGACATGTTATCTGCCACAGGATGGGATTCCATCAATTGACGTCACAGCGTTATTTCCCATTTCTTGTTATCACTAATACAGTAATACTTTTTCTTTTTTTTGTAGGCAATAATACAGTAATACTAAGCATAAGCCAATAAAGACGTGCAATAATTTTGTGTCGTTGCCTCAAATTTTAAAACAAGAATGTATAGATTCAGGGATTTGGTCTAGCCAGGTCTCGTTGAGTACCTTATGTGCTGTGCCGTGGTGGTACTTGGCAGTGTGCCATTTGAGGTTTGCTAGCCCTCAGACTGTTTTAATTTGTTCTTTTCATTTTTGTATTATTACCGAGTATTGATCGACTGTTTCGCAAATACGATTTTTTACCTTGTATTTGGCTCCAGGTTTCTATCATCCATCCTTGTTCCTGTTAGCCAACAAAATGGGAATTAAGTTATTATACACTAAACACTGATGCACGTAACTCATTGTTTCTGCATCTGTCTTGGCAGGACCGCGTCATAGCTTGTCTTCAACTACCATATTCATTTTATTGCATCCCAGTGGAAGCAGAATTTCAGGTTGGTCAATGATGAATCTCATTTATCCACGCAGCATAATAACTTCTTGAACGCTGCTAGGGGTAACCCCATATTTTGCACCGAAAATGCACACCGTGCCTTCGGGGACCCGCTTTTGGGTCCCACATGAGTGATCCGAACCGTTCATTGTTCTTAAAATATTTTTCCGAGGGGGCCCACCAAAAATCAGCTCAATCGAACGGTTAGAAGTGCTTGAACCAAAGTCTCACCGTTTCAAATCAGCGGTGTGCATTTTCGGTGCAAAATATGGGGTACCCCAGGTTTTCCGTAACTTCTTTGTGTTATATAATGTGCTAGATTTTTACTGGAAAGTTACTCACACTAGACATGCTTGGCTAACCATCTTCTCTTTTTTTTATTTCCACATTTTTCTAATTTATTTGAAGAGATGGCTGTGATTTCTTTTACTTTAGTAGCATTTCCAAGTTGGTTAAGATTTTTTGAAACGGTAAATTTTGGTCCCATTTGTTGTGCCGAAACCCGAAGTAGAGAATATATCAAAACCAACAAGAAAACAAGATACAAGAATTTACGTGGTTCGACGTCCACGGGGAAAGAGCAAGAAGATTCACTAAAAACAAGGAGAAATACACACAGAGCCGGCTATACCCGTAACTCTCACTTGAAACATCCACACAATATCTATGGACAAATCTCTGAGGCGCGACTTACAGAGCACCAAACGTCTCACACACACGAAAGAGACACACACAAACCCTAGATATCTCAAATCCCAACTCAAGACTACACCAATAGAACAACCAAAGAAACCCTAACACACTACGGGGAACCCCATGGGGGCTCCTTCAAAGGGATTCACTCAAGAAGTCCAAACCCTAATAGCCCCCAAGCCCTCTATTTATAAGAAAGTACAAAAAATTAGGTCAAACCCCTCTTCAAAACGCGCAGCCGCACAAATTCGCGCATCGGTAGTCCGGACCAACAATCGCTGGTACGGAGGCAGAATGTCCAAAAATCACCCCAAACCCGCAGGTCCGGACCAGACTTTCCTTGGTCCGGACCATAGGTCCAGCAAACGGCTTTTCGCACCAAATTTTGCATTTTTCTTCAAACGTCTTGAATTCAAGGCATATCTCCAACAATCTCCACCTTGACTTGAATTCCCTTCCAAGCCAACAACATAGTGCAATACTCTCAACACTCATTCTTCCCCCTAACGCCCTTCACCGGAACGATCACCAAATCGAGCCTTCCATCTTCAAATGCACACCTACCCCCCAATGCACCCATGACTGATGCCAACGAAGATCCGCTCAAGCTTCACCCGGAGCAAAATACCACAACTCCCCTCATGGAGTTAATCACCACCGAGCAACCATCATCCACCGAATGTCGACGTCGACCATATGCACCCATTATTGATGCCAAAGAAGATGTGCTCAAACTCCTCACGGAGTTACCGACTCTACCGTAGAGCCCCCACGACCCCACCACGGAGCCTTGTATGCCCTCAAGCATACTCTCAATAGTTGAACCCGGATTACTTATGGACACGAATCTCCATGGCGATACCCAACATGAAGCACCCTAAACGGCTTCCATAACGATATCCAAAAGGAGCATAACCAAAAATCATCCGAAACAACTCATCAATAGTCTATCTCGGGCGTACCTCCTTCATACGAATCGCATAAAGGCGCTGCTTCAAATCCAACACTCTCCCAAAATCACCTTCGCACAGAGATCCTCAAAAACACCATCCTACATACCAGCAGGCTTCTTCAACTTCGCCCAACAAAACCTTGCTTGTTTCTTGTTCCACCAACTTCTCAACTTCAAAGCGAGTCGTCATTGAAAACAACCCCAAATACACAAATGAAGGGGAAAACACAAACCTCAGTTAGAACCCGGAGCTCTGATACCAATTTGTTGTGCCGATATCCGAAGTAGAGAATATATCAAAACAACCAAGAAAACAATTGACAAGGATTTTACGTGGTTCAACCCCCCCCAGCACAGAGCTCTAAAGGTACGTCCACGGGGAAAGAGCAAGAGGATTCACTAAAAACGAGGAGAAATACACAGAGCCGGCTATACCCGTAACTCTCACTTGAAGCATCTACACAATATCTAGGAACAAATCTCTGAGGCGCGACCTACAGAGCATCAAACGTCTCACACACACGAAAGAGACACATATAAACCCTAGATATCTTTAATCCCAACTCAAGACTACACCGATAGAACAACCAAAGAAACCCTAACACACTACGGGGAACCCCATGGGGACTCCCTCAAAAGGATTCACTCAAGAAGTCCAAACCCTAATAGCCCCCAAGCCCTCTATATATAAGAAAGTACAAAAAATTAGGTCAAAACCCTCTTTAAAACGCGCAGCCGCACAAATTCGCGCATCGGTAGTCCGAACCAAGAATCGCTAGTACGGAGGCAGAATGTCCAAAAATCACCCCAAACCCGCTTGTCCGGACCAGACTTCCCTTGGTCCGGACCAGACTTCCCTTGGTCCGGACCAGACTTCCAGCAAACGGCTTTTCGCGCCAAATTTTGCACTTTTCTTCAAACGTTTTGAATTCAAGGCATATCTCCAACACCATTAACATAAGAACATGAAAAACCAAGTTCCCAGAGTTGTTCTTGAGGGATGTCGACCATATGATTAGGTTACCGTAAAGATTGAATTTAATAATGTGGATCCATCAGTGGTATAGGTTTTTTGCTATTGGTCGGAAAATATGGTTGCCCTTTTAGTAGTCAAAATTCAAGAAAAGATTCCTCATATGATAGGGTTCCTTCATATTATCTACTGGCCCGGTCTTTATGTTCTTCATGACATATGTAAGTTTTCCCATACCTTCAGAAAGTGGAAGAAAAAGCGGAAGGTAAAATTTGGGTTCATAATTTCACTAGGAACTTGTCACTAGATCTAATGAAATCCTTGGATATTGAGGTTGCTGCTTCTAAGTTAGATGTCCACGTATCTCCAAAGTGGTACCTAACTATCAAAGTTCTTTCATTGAGTCGTAATTAAAGCTTGATGTAGCTGTTTATTGGTTGCGAGAGAGTTGATTCTACCTTTATATATCATCTTCTTATGCCTTGTTGCACTTGGATAGTGCAAAAACAATTCTCAGAATTACTCACAAATGCTGCAAGTGATTATGGTGCCTTGACTGCGTCTATTGTGGATTTCCAATGGAGTCAAAACTTCAAGGAACCACCAACAGTATAGGGGGTAAGTTGACATGAATGCTGGTTTCCTTCTCATTATCAAGAGTCTAGAACTGATATTTCATTCTCTTTTGAGCTATAAGAGCATTTCTTTGGCTTCTACTAGGATTGTCAACATTAAACACAATGAAATTGGTTTTCACTGGGTTCAACAGTGTCTCTTCAAAAGCAGGTGGAGAGGTTTTCTAGGATTCTGAAGTGGACTATTTCTTGTCCCGTTTTCGTGATAAAATGCTTTGATAGCCGGTTGATTTCACTTGGACACTTTTATATACGTTGAAATGGAAATTGCTTTGAAATTTGTTTCAGAATCAATCTTTAGATGATTTTCAAGTTTTGCAAGAACGTTGAGTTCCATTTTAAGAGATGGTTAAACTACTTTTGTTCTATTTTGATGAGGGTTTAACTCTCCAAATGTGTTTCATTTTTTTGGTAAGAAAAACAACGGTTTAATTATCAGGAATCAAAATCCTGGCTATGTCCCTTTGTAGAAGCATTAATCAGAGTAGTGGTTTCCGGTAGTCACCCAAATGTGAAATGTCCATGATATCTTAAAATTTGGAGAGAATCAGCCCAATCTCTGAAACAATTTCATTTGGCATGTCCTTTGACTGAGTTGGAAATCGTCATTAAGTTTGGTTTTCTTGCAAGCTCCAATTGTGACCACTGTGTATCAACTCATGTAGGAAATGCTCCACCCAATCCCTGTCGCTTTAGCATCTAGTACCCGGTTCTTTGAAGCCATGTCAGCAATGAGGGAATCATTTGCTACACTTCAAAACTTGAGAGTGGGTCATTCATCTTCTTAAAAACAACTCCACCCAAAGATTATTCTTGAAGAACAACGTTAAGGGATTCTGAATGCGTGACCCCATCTCCTTGGAGAAACGAGTCTACCTTCGATGATTTAGCTCTCAGAAGCCTCAGCAGTCATGTAGCAGAAGATGAAGATAGTTTAGTGGCCAGTGGGTGACACAAATCACGTCGATAGTGCAAGTCACAGGAGATTGTCATGGCCTCCGGTGAAAAAGAGCTGATTATAGTGAGGTATTTACTTTTATTTATCTACGTGTGCAATGTTTTCATTATGTTTTGATTCTTTCTAAAACAATCTTTTGCCATTGAATTGCAATTCATTTAACACCTTTTCGTTTTTTAGCTGTGTCTGAGCTTAGCATCTATATTTCATCTGAACTGTCTTCAAACGCATTTTTGGGTGGTTGATATTTGAATCAATTTTCACGTTAGCTGGTGGGGGCTAGATAGCATAACAGCAAAGGAAGCGAGGTTCTGAGGTGGAAGCTATAAACTTAGATCGATTGTAAACGATTGAAATTTCCTTAGTCAATCTCCTGAGTGAGTCAATTCAGATTAGTTGAGCGTTCATTCCCTACCTCCTTGGTCACAAAGCGATCCTTGCGTCTTTTTTATATTGTTTAAGGGTTCCAGAGCTTGTGAATCTCTTCCCGGTCGGGCCAATCCATTTTTTTTCTTTTTTATTATTTTTTTTTTTAATAATAATCAAACTTTCTCATTCAACCAGCCTGAAGACAGAAAGATTTCATCACAACATACAAAAATGAACCAAAACTACTAACATCATGACATGGGCATGGCTGCAAGCACTAAGAGAGGGGGTGCCTGTTGTGCATGGAATGCACAATCTAGTGCCACAAAGCCAAACGCCACCGTTTGGCGGGCAACCCAGTGCTTTGCAAAATGCAATCTCATGGGGTCAACTTTCGGATCCCACACAAATAATCCGAACCATTAAATAATTTTAAAATAATTATTCAAGTGGTCTTGGAGAAAATCAAGACTATCGGATATTTTTACGTGATTGATCTAATTCATTTTATTTTCATTCAGAATTTAGGAACTTACAATTTGAAAGAATCTTCAAGAAAATTTATACAATTGGGCGCTCGATAACTCATTGATCTGAATCATTGGTGTTGTAGAACTCGTAGAGGAGCATTCAGTAAAAAAATTATCTGGATCGCACATTGAAACGTATAAAAAAAAACTCATATATTTAGTATTTTGATACCTATCAATATCCAAACACGATAATTTTTTTTTACTAAATACTCTTCTTAACGAGCCCTATGACACGTACAGTTCAGATTAATGGGTTACCGAGTGTATAATTATATAACTTTTTTTGAAGATTCTTTCAAAGTACATGATCCTGAATTCTGAATGAAAATCGAATGAATTAGATCAATTACGTAAGAATACCCGATGATCTTGATTTTCTCCAAGACCACTTAAATAAAAAAAATTAACGGTTCGGATCGTTTGTGTGGGACTAGAAAATTGGCCCCACAAGATAACATTTTGCAAAACACTTGGGATGCCCGCCAAATAGTGGTTGTGCGGCACCATGCTGTGCATTCCATGCGATAGACCAACACTGAGTGCAGACATAGTGTCTGGTAGAGAATTTCCAAGAAAAAACCCAACTCAGTCCTAAGCATATAAAACACAGATAGAATCATAGACAAACCCATGTAGAGGTTATTATGTCTCCATCGTGAAAGGAGAGTGATCGATGTATTCTGGCAGATAGGAGACCCTTCTGGTAGATAGGAGACCCAAGGAAGTGGGCGCGATGAGATGAAACATCATCGAGTTGGACAGAGCGATAGGCCCATCAAGATCAAGGCCCAACAATATCTATATATGCTGTCAATCTGTCACAATCTAAATTCATTGCTTTCACACTCTTGTACTGTGATGAAAAAGGAAGGGGGAACAGTGTATCTTGTGGAGATGAAAAGGTCATGGTCCCAAATCTCAAGCTGCCTCATATTCTAAGGAACAGAGCCAAATGGTATGTTGGGGAAGGTCGTTATTTCCGAACCCGAGGCGACCATTGCATTTATGGGTAAACGAGTAATTGAAGATACGTTGAATATAGAAGTTCTTGAAGGTGTCCAATGAACCGAATTTTTATTCACAAAGGGCAAATTCGATCTAATCCTCCCAATTAGATTTTTTGAATTTGATAATTTTAGCGGAAAAAAAAAATCCTATATTCGCAAAAAATGAGAAAATATGGAGGGGGGAAAAAAGGATCCGGCACTCTGTAGTTGGTTATATCCTTTGTGTGTTCAACAATCTAAATTTTAAAAAAGACTCCAGGATAGTCCTTTTAAAATTTAGACCATCAAAAACACTTTTGGACAGTTAACATTACGCGAACGGCTCTATGCATTGACTGCATTATAACTTAATTTCTTTTTATTTGGAACTGAATTATATCTTAATTTCACCTCCAATTTTTTGTTCCTCACCTTCAAATTCTTTTCTCATTTTTCTATTGGGTCAACTTTTAAATTTGACTGGACATGAACATTAAATTAGACTACTATACAAAGGAATTACGCATCCTTTGTTTGACTAACAATTATACTGACCAAATTAAATGTGAATCAGATGTTACTTCACTAGTTCACTCACATAGACTGTAACATCTGGAGGTGGTGACGGGAGATATAACATCATGGGTGTATGATATTATCTAATTACATAGTCTCATAGACCTATATATCCTATAACATTATATATATCACCTCATTTTAATCCTAGGGGTGTACATACACCTGGCAGAGCCGGGTTCGGACTAGGCATATTAATAACGAGATTTGTGTAAGCTCAAGTCTACGCTATTAATAATCGGGCTTCATCTAATATGTCCAAGTCCAACCTATTTAAATTTTTAATTTCTCAAGCCCGTCCAATTAACAAGTTCATTTAATTTTATAAAGCGTATCATAAAAATAAATTAATCAACCGTAATAATTATAGTTGAAGTTCTAAAGTTCTCATAAAATTATTAAAATAAATTATGTTAAAAGAAAAGAGAAGAAATTGAAGAGCAAAAAAATAAAGATGAAACTTACTCTTTAATTAGTGTAGATGCGCTGGTTCAAGGAAAAAAACTAATAAGCAACTAGGATTTATAGTAGTAATTAACCACATACATATATATTTATATAATCCTTTTAAAATAAATTTTTTATTTTAATCGAGTCGGGCGGGGCTAGGCCTCAAGGGATTTTCCCAAACTCAGCCCAATAGTAAGCGAGCTTAATCTCTCAACTCAGACCAGTCCTATGAACCTAAATATTTATCCCGAATCCTAAAAAAACGGGTTGCGATAGTTGAACTTCCAGGTTGGTGTGCACCCATAATACGGAATTAAGCCTCTTGTTTGAATACCGTCATAAGTTACCACTCCCTCCGTCCCAATTTGGATGTCCATTTTTGAAACTTGTGCCGTTTTTCTATCGTTATCTCTTTCAATTTATAATGTTTTTCGTAATTGTTAACACTTTGTATTATAGAACTCATCGAGAACTATCAAACAAGATTCATATTTAATATTTTTAGAGATTCATATTCAAAGATATAAGCGACTGAAATTGGCACGAATTTCAATTAAAAATGCACATTCAAATTGGGACGGAGGGAGTACTTACCACCAAAACCGTCATAAAGAAATCGGAGTACCGTAACTTTGTCTACAAATATAAGATTTAAGGAATGGGGGGAGGTGTTGTGCACCAACCCGCTGTGCACCGTGTTGTGCACGCCGGTGCACGATGCTCCGGCCTCACTCCGACAATCAAAAACGTTTACCTCGTAGAGCTCACCTAATAGAACAAGTGTTCCAAAACTTACCTCGATCGGAGATCATTAAGTGTCTCATCGGAACACATTAAACTTGGCATTAATGGGTTCCAGTGGGTTTGATCTAGTGTTTCAGATCCATTCTTTTCAAGATAATAATGTTCCGATCAGCCACTTAATCATATCCGATCGAGCTAATTTTTGGAACACTTGTTCTACTCGGTCAGTTCTACGAAGTGAACGTTTCCAATCATCAGAGCGAGGCCAGAGCACCGTGCACCGGCATGCACAGCGGGTTGGTGCACAGCACCTCCCCCCATTCCAAGATTTAAATACGGTCATAAGTTACTACTTACTACCACAACCGAACAAGTAACGTATTTGCGCTTGTGTTTCGCAATCAACTATCTCTACAAGTAAACAAAATAAATTAAAAATAATTCTAGATACTATATTTCCGTTGTATTTGGTACTACTTTGGATCATCGTACCTTTTAAACAAACTCTATCAGTATTTTGGATCATTGTACTTTCAAACAAAGTCTACCAAGATCCCTAATTGATTTCGTTTGAAAATCTGTCTTTTGTATTTTCTATTACGAAAGTATTATTTTCTTTATTTTCTTATCGGAATGGGAGTGAGGGAAAGAAACACTCCATCTACTTCAAATTTAAGTTTGACCAAAAATTCAGAAATTAAGCCAGATAAGTACATATAAGAAAAGCAAATCCCAGAAGGATAACAACATATCACACAAAATTTCTATTTTTTTCCCCCTGGATTGTCGGACTCGGGGGAGGTGATGTGCACTCCCGTGCCATGCACCGTGTTGTGCGCTTCTCGGCCGTCCGATCATGTTTTGGACGGTTCGGATGCGTTCGGCAATTATAATTTAATTTTGATTTATTTTGGTCGGTAAAAATCAAAACACATTTGAGCCGTCCAAAACAAGATCGGACGGCTGAGGAGCGCACAACATGGTGCACAGCACGGGAGTGCACAACACCTCCCCCGGTTCCTGGATTGTCGTAAAGTAATGAAATCTTTTTTAGCACATGGGCGGTTGCACTTCAGGTTTAGGGGTTCAAGCGAAACTTCTGGGATAAAAAAATGCAATAAATTTTGGAATTTTTCTCACATAATTTAAAAAATTTCTCTTGTAAAATTTATTTTTTTCCTGAATTGTCGGCACTGAATTATTCGTTTGTAGACAAAGTAAAATAATAAAAAAATACTTAAATCGTCTCAATTAAAAAAATGAATTAAGCCTAATAAATGTTTATTTTGCAGAGAGCTTTTTATAACCCTTTCTTTATGTTTTCGTCACTGCTGAACTCAAATCTTATAGCCGTCCCTATTTGAGCACTTACTCCATTTTTTATTTTTTATTTTTAATATGGATCACATTGAGCTGAAAGTCTTGTGTGTTTGCGAAACATTTCAGTACTAATGCAGCAAAGTATGTTAAATTATTGATTTCCTACTCGCCAATTGAATTTTCCCTTTGAATTTCCCTGAATATGTAATTGAATTTGAAGATGACACTCCATCTCCATCTCGTATTAAAATTTTCATGTCATACTCATCATTTGTCTTTCCCATTTAGATTTCTCAACTTGAAATCCATCAGTCAACTCTGGCTCAATGAATTATGGTGTTATTGATCCGAGATTTCTTACTACTATTTCCATCCCAATTTGTTGATCAATGTTTAAAATTCCAACTTATTAAGGGATTTCTATCTTACAAATTTCAAACTTCACTTTTACCCTTTCCTTCTGTGTCTCCAAGAACATTTTAACACTTGAAAACAAAAGATTGGAAGGGCAAAAGAGGAAAATCAAAAAAATTCATACTTTGAGAGTTTGACTTTTGAAATGAACAAACATTTTGACAAATAAGAGGAATATTAGAAAAATAAAGTGAGACGGAGGGAGTATTAATTTTTTATTTTAAGGGTTTATGACTTCCTTTGATTTTAAGATTAGTTTTCGTGTCGTGTTTGAGTTGTGTTTGTGTCATTTCGAGTTTTGTATTAATTTAGAATCAGATTAAAACACATGTTAACTTAGTCGTGTTATATATAGAGTGACACTAAATCGAGCTACTTAAAATTCTATCCTGTTCGAGGATAGGGTCGACTCAGCTGACACGTTCAGTTTAAATCTGAGAAAAATGTATAGAAAACTATACTTAAAATTATGTTATGGAGTATTGTTGGCACGTAGCAACGATGACACGTTTAGTTAACAATGACAATGATGACTCGTTTAGTTAACAATGTCAGGCATGAGCAATTTGCTTAATCAAATAGAAAACATAAAACTATTTTCAATGTCATCATAATCACATAAACTATAAAATCAACCAAAATAGGCAAAAGAGTATTACAAATCAGTGGGTCTTTACAAGTCCGAAACACTATGGATTTCAATGGAATTGGCCGGTTAATATCCATTAAGGTTAGTCGTGTACGATTCGGGCTAACAGGTCTAGATGAAAAATTAAACGATTATCCGCGTCTTTTTGAGATATGCAAGTTTACTCCGTATTCGTTTTTACTAATGTGTCATATTTGTGTTCGTGTCAAAAACTAATTGACCCAAACCCTCTAAATTCGTGTTGAGTTCAAGCAAAAATCAGTTGTATCTAAGCAGAAAGTACTATTTGGGTAGGGCACGTAAATAGGGGCGGAGGGAATGAAGGATCAGGGGGGTCACTTGCCCACCCTAGAATTTTATCAGCTAGAGCCTTTTTTTTTTTTTTTTTTTTTTTCAAGCCTACTCAAATGGGGATTTGTGCTTATTGTTCCAACCCAGCAATAAGAATGCCATCCATATAAATTAGTAAAGTCCAACAAAATTACTTCGCGTACGCACGTCTGCATATGCGATATGCACGGACGGTGCATCCTGACCGTCCATGCATGAAATCAACGCTCTGGATTTTAAATAAACTATTCGAGCGTTGATTTCATGCACGGACGGTCAGGATGCACCGTTCGTGCATATCGCGTATGCACGCATCCGTACACGTAGTTGCGTTCAAAGTCCAAAATCCATCACATTGATCCCAACTGTTTCTCTCTCTAGGGAAGTGTGACCATCAGCGATTCAGCATTTCCATTTAGGCCACCGCACACCATTTTAATCACTGAATATGTTTTGTTCTTGAAACTAGGGCTTTTGAATTTTGATTGTGAAGTGTTTACTCCATATGATGATTCTGATTTCTTCAATCATTGCTGTTATTATATGAGATCATCGGGGATTTTCACTTGTCATCATGTAGAACTTTAAAAAAAAATTAGCAACGAATATTTAGAATTTTGTTCATATGTTTAGGAGTTTTTGGGATATATTATGCTACAACTTTTGTATCTAATGGAGAATATATTTGAACTTTTGTGCTTAGGTACTTTTTTAATCGTATTTTATTGTCGTTCATTGTAAAAGGTGTCCCCTCTATATAAAATTTCTGACTCCGCCACTACACGTAATAAAGATAGCTTAGTCGGTAATCAAACAAGTAGGGCCTACGTTTGCTCACAGTACGTTCTCGGAGTCTAAATTTAATTGATAAATAAAGAAGTTTACCGATTAATCAACACATAATAAAGTTGCACTAAAAAAGTAAATTCTGCACTAGCTCTGTTCAAAAGTGGTTGATTACTTGTGACTGGGGAATGACGTCAGAGCTCTCCTAGCAAGACAGTGGGCATGGTGAATGTTCTTGCGCTCCATTTTCTTAGTCCTACAAAGAGACTGGCTGAAAATCTCTTGTCTGCGGTTGCATAACAAAAATCTATCAACAAAGTAACACTCATTCTTCCTCCTATCTGCATTACGACAAATAAACTGTTGGCCCAGATAGCAACCCAAGAGGGGGGTGAATTGGGTTTCTCAACTAAAACAACAATTTAACAATCTAAATGCAAAATCTGAGACAAAAATAGATACTGCAGTAAGCTAAGATAGAATGAGCCAATAAGGCAATACTTAGAACAGCTTTCAGTAAACAAATTAACAAGTAAATGCAATTCTATATGACTGATGCAAATTACTTTCTACTATAAAACTAAAGTTCAAGCAACTAATGGAATTTAGATATGCGAAACAGGAAGTAAAGGAGTAAGGAAGAGAGAAATCAAACACAAGGATTTTATAGTGGTTCGGTCCGCAACTTCACGGCCTACTCCACTCCCCGAGTGTCCTACTCGAGAATTGATGCACTATCTCCAATATAGTTGTTACAACCTTCTAGCTTCGCGGTTGCTAGAAAACCTTTACAATCGAGTGATTACTCCGAATGCACTCCAACTAGCTAAGAATCCGGCGCTAGTTAAACCTAACCCAAATGATTTTTCTTCCTAAAAACCACTCACAAAAAAAGGGATAAATAATTTCTGATACAAGGGTGTATTTCTCCCTTTTTCAACAAGGTTCAAAATATCAGCACTCAACCGAGTTTAAAGTAATCAAGATGAAGAATTGGGTTTGAATGACAGAATTTCGAAATATAGCTCACTGGTTTTCTTCA
Organism: Vaccinium myrtillus; assembly: GCA_016920895.1. Classification (NCBI taxonomy): domain Eukaryota; kingdom Viridiplantae; phylum Streptophyta; class Magnoliopsida; order Ericales; family Ericaceae; genus Vaccinium; species Vaccinium myrtillus. Next base: position 10,979,729 of record CM029280.1, read on the forward strand.
AGAGTTGTTGTTCTACTGTGTTCTTCTTTCTTCTCTTTTTAACGTTGATCCCCAATTTGAACGTTGAAAAAAATCTTCCAGCCATTGCAAAAATTAGCTCCAAAATCTTGCCTTATTTGTTCTTTCCATCTTCAATTCTGTAGATAGCATCTTCTTTCCTCATTGATTCTCTCCATCTTCAGCAATTTTGAAATCTGTAGCCTCTCTTAGCCGTTTGAGACAAGATTGGACCTCAATCTTGCTCCTTTCCATATTCTTGACCATTGGAGATAGGAAGACCCATTCTTGATTCTTGATTGATGGTAAATCAGCCCTTCTTTGATTTCAATTTGACATATTGTACGTCCTTTCTCAGCTTCCATAGCCTTTCTTGTTTTCAACGTAAGAATTAGGTTAATTTTCCTTTTTGAGTTTCTCTCTCTCTACCTTATCTTTCTCCCCCTTCTCTCTAGAAAGTTTCAGCCCACTAGGGTTTCTTTTTTTTTTTTTTTTTTTTTTTTTTTTGGGGGGGGGGGGGGGGCTGCCCAATCTCCACCTCCCCCTCCCTCCTCTACCCCTATCTTCCTCTTTATACCCGTTTTCTGGCCTGCTTCTTGACCCGATCGACAGATGCAAGGTTCGGCTGAGTTGCGGAGTGGGGCTTCCTCCATGCTGCCTTTCCTCCTTGTCTTCTCCAGATCTGGTGTTTGTGGCGGCGGCGTGGTTAATAATCAGTGGTTAGGGATAGAGTTTTAGTTAGTTTTTTTGGTTTTTCTAACGGCTGGGTTTTCCCCTGTCCGTTTTTCGTACCGATTTGGTTTTATCAAATCTGGTGGGTGTTGGTGGTGGGATATAATAAATTTTTAGATTAGTTTGTTGTTCTATGTTGTTGGATATGGTAGTCGATGCTCGCCGTGGAGGCTAGGTTTTACCGGTGGTTTGCCGGCGGTTACTGTCAGGTTTTGCTGGTGGTTGCTGCCTCGCCGTCCAGAGCTTCGAGTGTCAGCGGAGGCTTGCCCCATTGAGGGTTTCAGTGCTTGTGGCAGCGGAGGGCAGCGGAGGCTTGTCCTTCCGTCATGAGCGGGCAGGCGAGCGGATATCGGTTATTTTATCCGTTGATTTCATCTTGTGCTGAGTGCCGAGTTTGAGCTGTTTTCCCTCCCTCGGGATCTCTATTATCCTTTCGACGACTGGTTCTTCGCCCAGCAACCTAGTTGTTGGTCTGCCTCTGACAGGGGTGCCATTGAGCCTACTATATTTGTATGCGCTCGCGTCTAGTTGTGTTAGTTTTGGTTCACTCTTGTATTTCGTGATGAAATTTGTAATGCCTTCGGGCGTTGGTTATGAATGGAATTGACTTATTTCAAAAAAAAAACATAAGAATTAGGTTTAGGAAATATTATCTCCTGTAGAAAGCAAAAACTAATAGAATTGCATAGAAAGTCCCTTCAAGTGTAATGAATGACACAATTAGCCTAATAAAATTATAGTATAACAATGGAGTCCAATTGACTACTAAAGTTATGTTTGTTATCATCAAAATCTAAAGTCTTGGGGCTAACATAAACAATCAGTACAAATACATGCTGCAGTTTAATTGTGATGTAGCGATCATTTTACATCTAGCACAGTTGCTATTTGCTAAGATCTCTGTTTGAAGCACACTCAAATTAGGAAACGGGGAACCTGGTATGCGCTCCCTATAGGGCGGCTCTGGAGTGCGGCATTCGAGTCGTCGGATGTGTTTTCAACGGTTCTGATTTTATTTCGGTACTTTGCAGATCCGAGCCATCCATTGTCAAAATAAAATTCAAGTCATTGATTGTCAAGATCAATGGCTCGAATGCGCACACCAAGACTACACTCTAGCACCCCGGATCCCTCAAACTATAGTATGGTGTTGAAAAAATCTGAGGGGGTGTTCCACTAACAAAAAACTGTTTTTTCCAAAAACCGAGACAAGTCATTCTCTCACAATACATCACATAAAAAACCGTGAAAAGTTAATTTTTTCAAAAAACCACCTTAGTGGAACACCCCCTAATAGAGCCACCAAGGTTGCTGTAAACAAAACCCAGACCGCTCCATCCATAAGAAAATTAACCAACCTCTTTTGGTTAATAGGTGAATCAGGATATGCTTTATAGTAAAGGGTGTTTTGGGAGCTTTATTTTCAGCTTTTCATTTTTAACTTTTTGTTTTTTGGATTATGGTCATAATTTAATTTGAATCTGGTAGGAGTGTTTGGGAGAAATGTGCAGAATGAACTTTGTAATAGGAATAGTGTTTGGGAGAATGAGAAGTAAATTCTGCAATAGCTCTGTTCAAAAGTGGTTGAACTTTGTAGGTCTTTTTGTTACTCAAAATGGAAAAAGTGAAAAATGAAAAGTCAAAAAGCTTCCCTCATCCTATTTTTGACTTCTTATCCCTAAACCCAAAAATTTCAAAACCCATTTGGGAAAATCTACTAACAACCCTATGGGTGGTCTGCAGTGTTTCACACGCCCTTAAATATTGTTCCACGCGCTATTCTTTGGCAGCCGGTTTTTGTATTCCCATGAAATGACTTTGGCTCTGATTTGACTGAATACTTTCAAAGGTAAATGGCAGAATTACCCTCTAGCTCTTTTGTTAACTTTTACCCGAAAGATTGTCGTACACCATGAACCATAAATACTCTCTCCTAACGGCTCTTTCCCTTACTGGCTGCTACTATTGAGGGGTGTTCCACTAATCTAGATTTTTGAAAAAATTAATTTATTAGGATTTTTTTTGTGATATATTGTGAGAGAATGACATGTCTTGGTGTTTGGAAAAAACAATTTTTTGTTAGTGGAATACCCTCTGAGTACTTTGAACATTGTTTTTACTTTACAATTCTCTTCGTATAAAAAAATAAATTACTTTCGCAAATAAATTTTATAATCTTTTAAGTTCCAAATTAAATTACTAATAATAGAGATCTTTAATTTGATACAAAATAACATAAAAAAATATGTGCTTTAGTATTTTACATCGTTGGCTTGTAGAGTTGTTTTACAATATCTTTCGGATAAAAAAATAAAGTACCTCTGCGCATAATTTTTTATTTTCTTTTCCACCAAATTAAACTACTACTCCCTCCGTCCCTTTTTAAGTGATCCACTTGGGAAAACGTGTATTTTTGCGGACATTTAAAAATGTACTTACGTATAACGTTTTTTAATTTTTTTTTTGCACCAAATTAAAGTGCTCATATAAAACAAATTAAAAAGTTATATGGAGTAATAGAGATTTTTTATTTGATGCAAAACTAACCAGGCATCCAATCGACCCGTAAGTTCAGCCGAGTTCTCATAAGTCATAACTCAGTTTCTTTTTTTTCTTTTTTTTCAAATACTTAATAAACCCAGTTCTAGAAATTTTATTTCTAAACATTTTTTTCTCAAAATTTTCACATCATTCAAAAGTACTCGTTGAGATCCTTTGAAAGGTACAAAAAATATAAAAAGTAATTTCAAAAATATTTTATTTTTTAAGGTCAAACTTGTCCGGTCTCTCGTGGAGGACATTTAAATTAGGACGGATGGAGTACTACATTTGGACGGGAGTAATAAGGGTTTTTTTATTCGGAAAATAGGGGACAGATAGTGGTGCACTGACCGGCGTCGGGGACCCACTGTAGGTCCCAAACGAAAAATCCGAACCGTTAGAACATCTTAAAATCGTTTTTCGAGGGGCCTTGCGCGAATCAATACAATCGGACGGCCCTAAGTGTTTATAGAAGGGTTCTTTTTTATTTTTGGAGGAACGCATTGGCAGGTGAAAGAAATAAATTGGTATTTTATTTTTGGAGGAACGCCCAATGGGTTGTAACTATGGGTGCACCGTTAGCATTTCCCCAAAATTGCACCCGTTAGCATTCAACAATGCTATAGATACACCACTTGTACACCCTAAATGCACACCACCTTAACGTGTCAAATGAGGAAAAGCCAAATATGGGGCTCACCCAAAAAGTGGACTTCTTCTCATTTGCCACATCAGAATAGTGTGCATTTGGAGTGCGTAAATAGTATACTGTATACCCATATTATTTTCCGTTAGCGTTTCCCAAAAACTAACGTTTTTATTGGAAGTTGTTGTTTGGGTAGATACTTTACTAATTATTGTAACTTTAATTTGATGTCCTTGCTTGACTTTCCTTCTGTTTCACGTGTAGTAAGAAAATAGTACAAGTTTGAGGTTAATTCTGTCATTTTAACAAAATAGAGGACAGCAATCAAATCACTCTCACAAATCTGTTGCAGAACTTCTCCAACTGAGAAAGGAAAATAATATTTTTATAAACTTTCGGGATGTCCAATTGGCAGAAGTTTACTGACTATGTCAAATCAAGAACTTTATGGTTTTTCCCGGACCACCTAATGGGTGGTTACTAGCAGGATCCAACTCATTTTGGGAAAACATTTATGGCTTTCACTTGCGAAACATGCATGGTGTAAAAGAGAGAGTCCCAAAATGAGAAAAATAGGTGTCCAAACAACCCCTAAAAATGAGAAAATTCCCACAGGAATTTGATCCCTAATGTCCCATATTAATCCCAGAGGACCAAGAAGAGGCCTTTTTGAACTGGAGAGCGTTGTCTTTTGTCATTGCGAAGGAAACTCTTTGGTTTTCGTGCTTCCAAATCGCTCAGAGAATAGCAATGAAACTGTAGAATTGGTATTTGTCAGACGCAAAAATAGATAAGCAGATAATCCAGTCTATTGACCAATCTTTAACGAGGAAATCATCAGCGATAGCAAGAGATTGGAAATTCACTGGTGTCCTAGACATTTCTTGGCAGATGGCATTTGCATGGATCCGGGGTGGGTGCTAAGCGGTAGGTGCTATGCGCAGTGTTGTGCGGCAAAACTACGCGGGTTTTGCTTGATTTTTGTGCACAACTCCAAAGCTTTCAAGGGCCTTGTTTGGAGGAAGAAAAAGCCACTACAAAGCGCATAAACCCAAAGTGTCTAAGAGCATCTTATGTGGATGAACAAATTAACTTTTTAACAAAAATAGAGAGCCAAAATCCAAAATAATGCCAAAATCAGGTTTACCAAATGGTTGATCAAATTTGTTAAGTTTCTGATTTTGCTACCGTACCACACCAAATTTGGTGCGCACTGTTCACTCACTAGGGCACTATTCACACACTGTTCATGACTATTCATGTACTGTTCACATTTTTTGTATTACTTTTGAGGAGTAGGAGTAGAAAGAAAGAATAGTCTAATATAATAAAATTAGAATAGAGAGTCTGATTTTGTGAGTTTTTTGAAAAGTGACTTGCTAAATTTGTAAAAAGTGTTTTTGAAGTTAAATTTGGTTGTGTTTTTTTTGGTGCCCCTGATAAGGATACCCTAAACCCTAAACACGAAGTACTTAAACCTGAAGTACCTAAATCCAAGTGCCTAAACCTACTATACCTTACTCAAAAGAGCCTAAATCCCTTAAAATTGAACCCTAAAATTAACTCTCCAAACAGGGCCATTGGATGTAAAAAAAAAATGAGCAAAACGACGTAGTTTTGCCGCACAACATGTACCTTACAGTGCCTCCCCCGGATTCCATTTGCATAAAGGGCAGATAAGAGATATACTCCCTCCGTCCCAAATTAATGGTCCCTTTTCACTATTTGGCACCTCTCAAAGAATTGCCCATAACTTTCAATCTATGGTTCTTTTTATATCCAATATGGATCTTATTTGATAGATCTCGATTTGTTTTATAAAACAAAATTTTTGCAATTATAAAAAACATTATAGATTGTGAAATATAGATAATTTGTTGAGTGGCACAACTGCCGAAAAGGAACCATTAATTTGGGACGGAGGGAGTATGTTGTAAGCGAGATGCTAGGTGTCACTGGGTTAACAACCAACTCAGAATTTTTCTCGTGATGGCACCAAGTTCCCAGCAACTTGATTCAGCCAACAAGTGTTTACACACACACACACACACACAAAGTATATGAACGTCTAGCAAGCAAGCACACGTTTACGGGAACTGTCTCAACCTTTTATTGCACCAACAATACAAGGAAACACTTTAGAGTGCTAGACAGAACATCCCTCTGCCTTAGACTCGAAAATGGAGTGCCTTAATAGGCTTACAATCAGAAAAATGAGATACAAGCATACAAGAGATCATGGTAATTGCCCATGATCTGCAGTTGACACTCCCAACTGCCATAGGGTTGTGTTGGCATGCCTACAATCTGCCAGCACATAGAAGTAACTGCTTGGCTTTGCTGTCCACAGCATTTGATGGAAATAACTGCCCATTGGTTCTGCTTGAGACACCTGTTCAAGCCTGCCAGCAACATGTGCTAAATGTAACCGCCGGTAACTGCCTGTCCTTATCCATGCCTTAGCCAAATTCGTCACTCTTCCCCAGCTCAATGCCTTAGCCGAATTTCTGATTGTTTTGCCCCACAAGCTAGCTGCAACTTCATGCAACCATGCCACAATATGTCTTGGGCCTTCACGTGCAACCATCATAGCTTACTCGATAACGGGACTGTGTTGACACTGGCCAACACTTAGAATCACCTTGTCACGGCATGCCTCCTACTCATGCCTTGTCCTCGCTGTCTAACTTGGGTGCAAGATGCCACCCTAAGTCCAGCGTAGCACGCTTGAAAGATCAAGGTGCTAACACTAGGCCACTTCTGATTGAAAGGATACACCCTTCGTGACAGGTCTAATCTCTAAAATAATATTCAAAACAGGCAAACCTCATGACGAGAAAAACTCGGGTGCAAATAGGGTATGGGTAACGTGGTACTCGTGTGGTGCATTCGGGCCGTCTAAAAATGCATCCGACGGTCCGGATTGAAATGCTCTTTTTGTTTTGTTTTTTTGTTTTTTTAAATCCTACGGCGCTTTTAATCCGGATCATCGGTTGCAATGTTGAACGACCCGGATGCACCGAGAGGGTACCACGTGATACCCTCCCCGTACCCAAATTCTTCTCCCTTATAACCCACACGTATATCCAAGTAGGTGGACCATTATTATTATGCGCAATTGTTTAGGCATATTTTTTAAGTCAACCATTTTGAGCGAATCAAATAATCACACAAAGAAAAATCTCATCCTTTTCAAAATAAATATTTATTTAAACGTGTGATATTTTCTAAAATTAATCCGATGCCAAAAAAACAAAAAAAATTGGGACTAACATCTCAACACCAAAAAAAAAAAAAATCAGGTTACTCGCGTCCTTCTTGAGTTATGCGGATCTAGCTCATATTTGTCCCATTTAGCTTTTGTAAGAACTCGTGTTTTTAATTATTTTTTTCCGAAAATAAAGTTGGGAAAAATGTGAGGAAATGAGAAAAATGATTAAATGTTGGAAGATTTTGTGTTAAGTGTTGATTGGGGCTTGTTTGGTTGACACAAACCACTATTGGGCTTGTGGTGTAATTAATTGAAAGTATATGTGTATGGTGTGTGAGAGGAGAGAGAGAGAACACTCCCCCTCTCCCAAAATATCCAGCCCTCTCTCTCTCTCTCATCTTTACTCCTCCATTTTTCTTCTCTTCTCCCACAAAATCACACCATCTCCCATTAATTCATTCACAACCCTTTACCAAAATCACTTCCTCTACGCGTTAGGAAGCTTGGCTTGCGTTCGTTTCACTCCGGGAGGTGAGCATTTGCTTGGAGCTTAGAGGAAGGGTTAGGGTTTTGCTCATTGGTGGGTTTCAAGCTTTCTTTCACTTGAGGTAGGGAAATTTCTAACTCTTCTAATTGTAATTGTAGTGTGTGTATAGTCAATTGATTGCTAAATTTTCCATGTCTTGTTGATTTGCTTGAGAGAAAACCATCTTCTAGTCAAATTTGTATTGTAACTCATCATCCCTTAGCTCCTATGTTGTTTTTCTCTTGATTTGGGTGATAACATATCCCATTGTTAGTTAATTTCATGGTGATGCTTGTGAATTACTTGAAACCCATCTTTTATCAATTTCTTGAATTTGGGGAAAATAACAAGTCTTGTAAATTGGAGATGTGTTGTGTTACCTTGTTGTTGGTACATCTTTTGCTTCTGAATATGTTCATTTGGAACCAAGAAATGCCCATAGAGAAGCCCCATAGATCACCTCTTGAGTTGTAAAATTTATGATCTGGTGTTGTCCGATCGATATGACTTCATCCCCTATCGATAGGAGCCTTTCACTTTTCGTTCTGGCCAATCTGATGGTTGCCCTATTGATAGGACTTGATCTCCTATCGATAGGAGCCTATCAATAGGACTTTACCTCCTATCAATAGAACTCTCTGATGCTTCAATAGTGGCAAATCTGATCTGCGTCCTATCAATAAGACCTAATCTCCTATCGATAGAACACCCATTTTCTTGAAAAATTTCATGAATCATGATCCATTGTTTGTGTCTTGCTTGTGTGAGTTTTTTTGTCACATATTAGAGCCCGGGAGGGTCACTTTGACATCCTTGAAACACGAGGTTACTTTGACATCCTTGAAACACGAGGTTACTTTTGTGAATCGAGATTACTTTTTTTTGGATACGTTCGGGTGGCATGAAACACGAGGTTGGCGTGAAACCAACAAATGAAATTAAGATGACGAGACACATGGATACCGTAATGATATTAACAAGCATGAAATGACACGGGGCCCGAAAGGGTATGCCCGGAGTGACACGGGGCCTATATGGCATGCCCGGAGAATAATCAAATGTTTAAAGGGAATGTGATGAAGATGATAAATGTTTTGGAACAAATGTGGCCTGTCGTGTGCGTGTCGGATACGAGCCGAGTACGAGAGACGATAGCTGATAGAATTTAGTAGCTTGCGGGTGTCTCAAGTCCTTAAATTATTTCTCTCTCTCTTAATTCTTGTTCCTTGACCTATGCTTTCTTGTCTATCACTCCTATACATTTCATTGCATTTAGAATTGTTAGATTTTTCTCTACTGGGCTAGTGTAGCTCAACCTATCATTTTCATGTACTCGGCAAGGCACATGAGTTGGATGCTCGGAGTGTGATTGCATACCATGAGGATAATACGATCATGAAGTTATTTTATTATTTTATTTTTTTCATCCTTATACCTAGTATTTTTTGGAATATGATTATGTAACTTTAAACTTCCTCAATCTTTGAAAATATTCAAATTATGTAATAACCTCAATCTTTTAACTTATGAGTTTGGGCCTTGTATTCATTGGTTTGGGACATTTGGAATGTAGACATTGAGATTGTGTATTTGACTATTTTTTTTTTAGGGAGAAATGTATGACTTTTGACATATCCTACGTGGATTATATTTGTATTTTGATTATTAAAAATGAGGGCGTGACAACTTTTGTGTCCATGTCAAAAAAAATAGTCAGACAAAACTTTCTAAGTTTGTGTGTTTAAGTGGTGTTAAGGTGTTATATAAGCTCGCATATCATCACCAAAATTTTAACCCTAATCTCCAGTCCCTAAAAGAGATTGGATGGTGCCGTTGGAACATCTGTGGGCTTTTTTCAAGCCTGCTGCGATAAATAGAACTGTTATAAAAAAAATTAAAAAAAAGAAATAAGAAAACACTGCGAAATTATCAACCATGCCAAAATTCATTTTATCAGTTATCAATCAGTGCATAATTAATTTCAACATATTTGTCTTTCAATAAAATAGTTTTGTGACACTGGATCAAAATCAATCATATTTTAAAAAATACCCGATCAACACGAAATTGGTTTGATTGGTGTTCTCGATGAGGTTTAAAAAATAAATATCTCCCATCATAAAAGTAGGCCCAAGAAGGGCTCAAAAATAGGCCAACACCACCGTTGTTAGGGACGGTAGAGGACCTACTCGTAGATGCTTTTCATGCAGGGGCGGAGGGAGGGGGGTCATTTGACCCCACTGAGGTGGTAAATTTAATAGATAGGTATAACATTTTTTAGAATTTTGTACTTTTGCCCCTTGTATGTATTTCTTTGCCCCAACTACTTGCCCTCCTTACCACACCAAATCATTTTTCTTCTAACTCTCTCACTCTCTTCACGACTACTTGCCCTCCTTGCCGCACCAAATCATTTTTCCTCTAACTCTCTCAGTCTCCACCACCAAAAAATACATACAAAGTCTAGAGGCAGTAAATCTGGATTTTTTTTCCCTTCGAAGGATGGAAGTCTAACCACTAATCCTCCATGAAAGATCTAGCTTCCCCACCACCAGTATCAGGTACAATAGAAAGAGCATTTTCTACCATGAAGATTGTGAAGAATCGACTTCATAACCAAATGGGTGATCAATGGTTGCATGATAACGTGATTGTGTATATTTAGAGGGATCGAGATTTTTTATAGTATCACAAATGAGGCTATTATGCTGCGATTTCAAAATATGAAAATCATCGAGGTCATTTGTAAATGTTGTTATAGGTTTTAAATGGATATCTGCTTAGCTACTTTTTGTTGGCATTCAAATGTACCTTTTTGTGGTCGGTTGTTGACGCATGGTTATAGGTCGTATATCTAATTAGCTACTTTTTCTTTGGCATTTCAGTGTATTTGTTGGGGGATCAATTGTAAATGAAATTATATATTATTAATACCTATCTACTTTAACTCCTTTCTATTTCGCATTTTGGTGTTTTTTTTATATTATTATTCTTTAAGAATTTGACCCCAATGACATTTAAATTTTAGTTCTGGCTCCGCCCCTGTTTTCATGGTGTGAAAAGAAAGAGAGAAATATTAGGAGGCGGAGAAAAGGACATGGTATCAAATTATCAATTCCCAAGCTCCGCTGATGGTCCATAGATTTCTATATAATTTCAAGGATTGACTGTTCAGTAAACTCCAAATAGATTTTGTAATCTTTGTTTTATTTATTTTTCTAATATTATACTCCTATTGATGGTTCTTTTCACCGACGGCTCTCCTCAGTCATTTTTTTTGTTACTTTATGGTATAGATATGATTTAAACTTTTTAATTTTATTGAAATTTTATGAACTCAACGCTCAATATCCTAATACCATCTTCATTCTAAAAAGAATGATTTCTCAAGTGATTTTATTTGATTTCTAATTATGTTTTTCCTAATTTTTCTCCCACGCCTAATTAGGCCCCGCATAATCATAATTAGGCCCCGCATAATCAGCAGATATTAGGGGGGCCCTCCTACTTTTGTCAAACAAAAATGGCCACATTTTTAATTTCGCTTTAGGCCTCGAAAAGTCAGAACGGCTCTGCAAAGATTTAATTATATCCTTTCTTTGTTTAACTATACTTTAAATTTGAATATAAGAATGACTTCAAATTATACTTTTTCCCCATTACTCAATCTTAATATTGTTTATGTAATTAACAGTTGGCTTTGTGTGCTTTCCCTTTAGTATAGTTAAGGGTGACGCACAACCATTGGATCGAAGCGATCTTATCCCATAGAGACTAGCTAATTACATAGGAGAGTAAGAGAATCCTAAGAGTATATCCATATTACAATGAGTTAGCAATCAAATAAATTCTATTGAGAAATCATTCGTTTACTACTAAAGATACTATTAGGATATTGTGTGGAGTTTATAAATTTGAAATAAAGAAAGAAAGTGTAAAGAATTAATGCTGAGAATTCTCCTCAAGAAAGATCATTTTGCATTATTAGATAGTGTAAATAAAGGACTACATGTATTTCTGTAATACCCCAGGTTTGGGAATAGATGGTGTTTAGTCCCACATTGGTTGTTAACATGAGTGGTCTTGGGTATATAACAAACCATGTGGGCTACTTACTAAGCTAAGACTGCGCAGAACTTAAGCATTTTGGGCCATGTGGTGTGGCTTGTGGATCAAATCAGGGTACTGGGCCAGTGGTCTACATGGGGCGTCACAAATGGTATCAGAGCCCCGCCCTGGTCCAAGTGGTGGGTAAGATGTGCTCTGCCACCACGGACACCAGGGGAGGTTGCTGGGACTATGCAACGAGGAGGTTGCATCTTTAAGGGGGAAGATTGTAATACCCCAGGTTTGGGAATAGATGGTGTTTAGTCCCACATTGGTTGTTTACATGAGTGGTCTTGGGTATATAACAAACCATGTGGGCTACTACTAGTACCTTGGGCTTAAGCATTTTGGGTCATGTGGTGTGGCTTGTGGATCAAATCAGGGTACTGGGCCAGTGGTCTACATGGGGCGTTACAAATTCCAACATTAGAACAAGTTCAATTGGATAATGGTACCTAAACTTCTAAAGTTTAGAGAGTCAAATGATATAGCACCACATGGCATGGTAAGCACTTTAAGCTTGTGAATTATTAACCATGACATAAATCAGAAAATATTAGCCTTCTCTCATGATAAAATAAAATTTTAACACCCTTGATATATTTTGATAGGATATTAATCATATAAGGGGCCGATTCCCCTAACACTTTTAAAAACACATTGAAAAAAAAACACTCGATTTTTTTTCGGGCTCCACTGTTTTGTTCCGAACCGTTGATCTTGTTAAAATGAGTAAAATAGGAGGTCCTGTAAAAATTAAGCTCAATCGGATATCAGTAAGTACTTGATCCAAACAGTTTTGCAAAAACTGTGACAAGAATTTGTGTTTTTAAAACTATTTGGATCAAACACTTACCGATATCCGATTGAGCTGAAATTTAACAGGATCTTTTATTTTACTCATTTAAACAAGATCAAAGGTTCGGAACATCACAGTGGGGCCCGGAAGCGTGAGGTGTTTTTTATGTGTTTTTTAAGTGTGAGAGGAACCGGCCCCATCATATAATTGTACTTCTAGATAAAAAGAATTGTTTTGACATGTAAAACCCATTCTATGCCTTGTCTCAACAATCCAACGTAGCTTGTATTACTTATGCCCTGGACGAATTTTTCATTCTATTAGCATATTAAAAAGATATGGAGTTATTTTGACGCCCCTTTTAAATTGGGAGTTTCTGGTGAAAAAAGTTGAACCAGGGAAATTATGAGGACTAAAAGATGGTCCGAAATAAAAAAAAAATGAAATTTACTTTATTGATTAACTAATAATTCTTCACATTGCATGTAACGCCTCGAATTTTAGAGACATTAACAAAACCAATGGAATTTCACAAATAAAAAAGTCAATTTATTTAAATCACGATGGAAGCTTAGTTTGACTACATCAACTTAACAAAATAGATTACGTTTCTAAACAAGATTACAACTTGAAATTAAATTTTTCAAAAGGAACAGAGTGACAACTACTAGGGGATTCAGAGTTTGACAACGTTGTCCTCCAAGAGGCTTCACCATCCGCTTAGTCTTGCCCTTCAACTCTGTCCTCAATACATACCATAAAATGTCAGCGTATATGAATACCGTGAATGAATGACACTCAGTAAATAAACTCTTACCCGTTAACCCTTACATTACAAGTAATTCACAATTCTGTATAAAGAATTGAATATGGAACAAGTAACTTGCATGCGTTATCTAACTTTAAACTTAATGCTCTTCTAGATTTTCAACCTTGAGTGACATCCTCTCCATTTAACCTCTAGACTAAGCCATCCTCCTAATTCTACTTATTTAGGTGCATCTACTGCCATCCCAAGGAAACGAAGCTAAATCACAAGGTACATTATGATCTATAAAAATGCAACTATGATTCTGTACATCGACTACCATAGTGCATCCATACAACGATAATTCTGTATATTGAGTACCACTGTGCGGATGCAACTATAATTTTGTACATTAAGTACTACAACGCAACTATAATTCAATACTTCAAGTACAATAGTGCAGTACAATAGTGCATGTTAACATCAGTCTCTAGCCTCCCTTACAAAGTAACTCAATTCATAAAAAATCACCAGTAACTTGTAGAACTCTAACACATATTCTTCTTCCCATCTACTTAGCAATATCTATGCGACCTTCTACACACATACACCAATCTTAGTGAACCTAAGTCTTTTCTATCAGCTCAACAATCTCAACATGTTTTGCATTGGAGTAATTGCATAGTAAAGCAATAGTAATAGTTCATAAAGTGGAAGGAATTCACATGAAAGTATAGTATAACAACAAGAACAACAATTTGTAAAGCGAAAGGGGATTCACAAAGGGTTTGGATATGTCCTTGTGTATTTCGGGGTTCATCGCAACTTAGCACATAGGTTCAATTTATTAGTTAACTCTTTGGGGATTTCATAAATATTTCATGAGCCTTAGGTAGCTTTTAACAATTTAGTAAAAAAAGGGGGTTTGATGTGTAATTTAGTAAACATAGGGGCAGAAATGAAATCTAGTAAAGTGTAGGAGTAACAACGTAATTTGTTGAAACATAGGGACGGAGTAATAATTCGGTTAAGTATAAGAGTAGTATGGTAATTTAGCCATGTACCAGGGTATTTTGGTAAAATGACTACGCGTGAGGGTAACTTGTTAAATGGGCCAAGTATAAGGGTAGTTTGTAAAATTGACTAAGTATAAGGACATTTATGTAATTTGTTAAGCATATGGGTAATTTAGTAATTTGAACAAGTAGAGGGGGGTACTTCCTTAGTATAAATAACCCTAAGGATGAATCGATAATTCCTCACTATTTATAATAGTAAAAATAAATACTTTCTAAAATACTATAATTTCGTGACGTATAATATAGTTCTAACTTAATTACAAAATAAACAAGACATGGCCAGATTACCTTTCTCTCTCTAACTTTCTATCTTCTCTCCCACGCCTTAAGCTTAAACCCTAGTTGCCACCTCTCTGAGGAGGTCGGGTGCCTTTCACCCGATATTATGATGTCAGACTCCCCTCCTTTCCTCTATCTTTTACCTCTGATCTTAGGGCTCGAATATCCCCCTCCAAGTGTCTACCACTGTCGTCGCGCCGCTGCCAATCAGCAACCCATACATCGGCCATCGCTGCCAATCAACAACCCATTGCATGTGGCGTTTTTTTGGGGGATCAAATGTTAGGTCATGCTGCCGCTGACGGATGTCAAGACCGTTTCTACCCGACACCTAGGGATGGCAATTTCCTCCGACCCGTTGGAATCCGATCCGGTCCCCGATCCAAATGGATCGGCGTTCAGGAGATCTGTTCAAAGATCGGGTAGGATATGGGGATTTTTTTTTTGAAAAATTTTGGGGTTCGGGTCGGAGGTGGGTATAGGTGTATCCCCGCTCCGAATCCGATCCGATCCGTCCCCGAATCTTCGATTTTATTTATATATATGTGTGTGTGTGTGTGTGTGTATGTATGTATGTATGTGTGTGTGTGTGTGTGTGTGTGTGTGTGTGTGTGTGTATTTAGGGTTTGAGGGAGTAAAATGAGTAAACACTAAGGTTGTGTTTGGTTTTGGTTTTTGGTAAATGATTGGAGGGAGAAATAGGAATAATAATTTAAAATAGGGGTTAATGATTAGATAGAGATAGAGAGAAAAATGAGAATAATGTTTGAAAATAGAGGTAATAATTGGATAATAATTGAGAAAACCAGGTCTTGAAACCCAAAACGAACAAGGTCTAATTACTCCTTATTTTTTCATCTCAACAGCCCACACACCACACCAGTCACCAGGTTCTCTCTCTCATCTCCCTCTCTCTCTCTCTCTCTCTCTCTCTCTCTCTCTCTCTCTCTCTCTCAAACGCATTGAAATCAGATATCGCGTTCATATAGATCTGTTTATATCTGATTTCAATGCGTTTGAGGGGGGAGAGAGAGGGGGGGAGGGAGGGAGGGGTCTCGAAGTCTGGCTTTATCCAATCCATAAGTAAGTGGGGACCTTTTTTCTGATTCAAGAATTTTCTTGGAACAATTTTGTTGCAGTAGTCTTTTGGAAATCCCCACTCCATTTTGGAATCGAGACTGCATTTTCGGGTGTTCGAAGGTGAGAAGATTGATGTGCTAAACAAGTTCGAAAAGGCAGAGAAATGTGGGAGTTCAACCCTGATACCATCTCATGGATGTCAGGAATTCCAGTTCGTAAAAACTGAACAGAGCTTGTTGTAATGTGGATTTGCTGGATGTTCATGGATTTGCTATTGTAATGTGGATTTTTTTTCTTGGTGATGATTAATGCTGAATTCTAGAATTTCCTCGAATCCCCGTTTTGGATCCATGTTCCTTGTTTGGGAACGGGGATCCAAAACGGGGATTCATTAATCCCCATTGGGGATCGGGGCGAGGACGGGGATTTGGGGATCTGGGACGGGGATAGTGGTCTCTGGCCCCAACCCGTCCCCATTGCCAACCCTACCGACACCGCCGAAGAAGGTATTCCAGTTCACGAAGCCACTGGGTATCGGTGCTCTGTCCATATCGAATCCAAAGATGGTGTGGGTATGAGGTAGAAGACCCAATGTTTTTCCAA
The DNA here is from genome assembly GCA_016920895.1 of Vaccinium myrtillus. Classification (NCBI taxonomy): domain Eukaryota; kingdom Viridiplantae; phylum Streptophyta; class Magnoliopsida; order Ericales; family Ericaceae; genus Vaccinium; species Vaccinium myrtillus. The sequence goes on from CM029280.1 coordinate 10,996,077, forward strand.
TTAGAGGATGAAATAGGACTCTTGTAAATGGCTTTTCCAAATCTTAATTGAATTGGGGCCTCTTGTGCGGAAGAGCTAATTCATATCTTACTTGATTTGCAAAGGGCTCTGATTTTGCAATCTTTTGTTTAAATTGGAGTCCTATTACGAAGAAAGGATCCAAAAGGGCACAGGATCCCCTGTCCCAATACATCAGTCTGCTATGTATAGGTGTTTTGTCCTTGCCTTGGGAAGCCTTCTTTCCTACCTATGGATTGATGGTTGTTTGTCTGATTTCTGGACCATTTTGTTGGGCCTAGCCAATTTTTAAGCCTTTCTGTTCATGGTGGAGTTATACCATAAGGTGCTTTTATATGACTTTGCCACTGGATGAATCGTTTGTTTCTTATTGATGTTGCATGTGCTCGTGTGTTTATATGCGATTGTGTTGTCTGTATGTTTGTATTACGCATGTTCATTCATGTAGCTGTTCGACCACCCCCCCTCCTCCTCGTTGAGTAGCTCTTCTCAATTGGAACTAGCCGTTCCGATTGTTCATGATTTAGGTTGAGGTAATGCTTGTTTATGCATTTCTGTATACCATTCTGTAACACTTCTATAGCTTTTGAAAAAAAAAACCATCTTTCTAAAATTCTTGTTGCATGCATGTCAAAGGTCTTTTTAAATATAGCAGTATTTTATTTTGATGGGTTATTGTATTTTCACCTGTTCTTGCATGCTATTGTTTCGACTGGTGTCCCTTTTCCCCTTCGAGGTTGAGCAGCTTTCCCCAATTGGAATGGCCCCCGTTGCGATCATTTCATGATTGTGGTTGAGGTAATTCTTGTTTGTGCGTTTCTGTATGCCCTTTCGTAGTACTCTAAAAGTTTTGAAGAGATTTTAAACATAAATATTTTTCTAACTTTCATCATGCATGCTTGTCGCAGGTCATTTATTAGTGTTTCTTTCATACACGTGAACTGGTTTAGGTTGTTTATTTTGTCGGTCCATTTAGCAACTTTGCGGGTTATCTTTTGGCTCATCTGGCTATTCTGGCTGTTATGATGTGATCCACGGAATCGTTGGTTATTAGTTGGAGCCGGTTGCTGCGGTGATTATTGTTATCTGGTTTGTTAGGCATCACATTAATTCTTTGAGGGGTGCTTCATGGAATGTTTGTTGTAGCAGACCTGGTTTGATATTTGGAATGGTTTAGTGGATTGGCTTCTTGAGCGGTGATGGTGTGGGATGGGGTGTTTTTTTTCTTTGCTACAATTAGGTGCCAATAAGCTAAAGAGAGATCACCACAGATAAATTGGAATTCTCCGCAGCAGTTTTTTCGGTTTTCTACGGTTAAGTCGCCTTCCAACAGTTTCTCTATTGATTTTAGAGCTCTGTAGTTGGTCCAGCCATCTAGTTGCACGACCCTTAATCATGTCGCAGAGCTCTCGGCTATAGGTGCAACAGTCACTTGGTTTGTATCGGACAGTTCCTGCATGGAAGCTTCGTCATTTGTGGAGCTACCAAGATAACAGCGAATCAACAGCATACATTGATCACAGACATCTGACGGCCGAAGCAAGCTTTAATTAGATATATATCATTCATTTGTTTTGTTCTGTTTTATGTTCTTCTTGTCTGTATGTTGTTGTTTTTATTCTGTTGTCTTTGTATTCGATAGTTTATAATAATAGCATTTCTCTGAAAATGAAATTCTCTCTCTTTCGGCCAAAAAAAATTTACAAAAATAAAACATATATTATTAGGATTCCCAACATCATGAAAAGTACAATTTATTACTCATACTAAAAAGTTTTGTCACTTTCAAATAACAAGGATATAGCTATGTGTAAACATTATATTAGATTAAGGTTTTTACCACCATTACTAAGTATAGCCTAACAATAATATTCACTCAAGTATAAATTAACTCTCAATTATGTATTACCACCCTTAAATCTTTCAAATCCAACATAGTTAGGTCATAACAATCAATACATATTAACAAAAGGTCTAATGCATACGTACGGAATTCAATAGCACAAGGGGTCAACAGTAATTTAAACACATTCAAAATGCTACTACCCCCTGGCAGATGGTTTGGACGACCATCTCTGATGTAGTTCAGTAGAACTCCATTTTTGCTCGAAAAACCTTGGTTTTCTCCACATGGAGCCATGTTCTGAGGCCCTAATACGCTATATAAACTAGTAAACTGCCATAGGTTACATTATAGTCAAAGGGTCGAGAGTAATCTACCTTGGTCGAAGAAGACAAAGCTATAGTAGTATGGATGAATAGTCGAGTATGGAGCTTGTGAGGAAGATGACAATGGTGATGGCTTGAGAAGATGAAATTGATTGGTTTTACCACCTCCTCACTCACTTTGCAGAAGGTTAGCTTTTTCTAGGGTTTTAGGATTAAGATATTACAAATTTACGATAACTAACAAAAAAAAACAAAATTAAACATTAAACACAAATGGACACGAATTTACGATAACCAACACAATTTGCCAGTAGTTTTATATAAACACAGATGGACTTTTTATGTTTATTGTTGGATTCTTGGACTATAACGATCGATTTTAAGAATATCTGTAGAACCACACCACACCACGCAAAAGAAGCCGTCTTCTTATAGTTGAGTCAAGATTAGAAAATCCACCCAACATGATGCAGGACAAGATATACACCCCTATTATTTATGGAAACATTATTTTAGTAATAATTTTTATTTACGATTAGTATTAGGAGATTTTATTTGTGCTGCCTGTTTTGCAAGTTTTTAGTTTAGTTTTGGTTAGATTTTATTTTATTTCCTTTTAGCAAATAGTCTAGGTTTTCAAGTAATGCTTTGCTTGGTCACCACTCTAAGTAATTTCCTTTTAGTTAGGACTCTTACTAGTATAAATAAGGATGTAGCCTATGGACATATTTAGTTTTTAATCAAATATAATTCAGAGTTATTTCTCTTTCTTCTTGTGGATTCAAGAACCTCGTGGATTCGAGACTTATTTTCGTTTGAACTAGTACGCAACTAGTTTCTCGTGAATTCCGCTGCGTCAAGTGGTATCAGAGCAGGTTTTTCCTGACTCAATGTCACGAAACAAAGTAGATGACACACCCTTTGACGTTGCTCAAAGGTTTGCTGATCCGAGGAAGATGGTGGGAGAACAACAGACAAGTATCATGACGGAAATCCGTGAATCGCTGCGGTTGCTGACTCTTCACCTCGACCAAAGACCAGGGAGGGTTGTAGAGAATCGCGCGGAGGGAGTTGCCCAACGCCGTCCTCTTAACCAGGTTCGGGAAAGCGCGGTGGGATTTGCCCAACGCCAGCCCGGTACCCAGATTGTAGTTGGGAGACACCCAACTAACTGTGCTGATAGTGGGGAATCAGAACCTGATTTCAGGTCTTATGATAATTTGCCTAAATTAAGTGGTTATGAGTATTTTGAAGATATTTTAGATTGGATTTTAGATATTGATGATTTCTTTGAGTATGTGAGAATGCCGTCTGAAATAAGGTGGAAATATTTGCAGGGAAAACTTACAGGACGAGCGCTACGATGGTGGTTAGATTTGCAAGATAAGAGAGAATGATTGGGAAAGCGTCGTATTCGCGCATGGTCAAGAATCAAAAGACTTATGATGGAGAGATTTTTTCCATGGAATTATGAGCAACTTTTGGAAGAAAAATATAGGTCAAAGCAACAACATATAATTCACACATCTATCGAAGTTGTTGAAGAAGCTTTTAAAGAGAAAGTTGATATGAGCAGTAGCGGCAAAGGGAACATTGTGATTGAAGATAATGATAAGCAAATCAATATGGAGATGGGTGAGAAGCAAAAAAATTCTATGGATGTTGGTGATCAAGTTGTTGAAGACCCAATTGATTTTTCAATGGAAGAAATTGATGTTGCTAATTCATCTGATGACTCTATGGTCAAGCCAGCCTATCTCAATCAGTCAATTGTTGATGTGTCAACCAATACCAAGATGAAACAAGATCAAGAGTACCCACAAAGTCAAGTTGGCTTTGTTGATTTTCTTGGAGTGCAACAGTATGATTGGATTCCCAATATTTATCTATTGGATCTTATCAATCAATTGAAACATGCTGAGAAGATATCATTGAAAGTAATTTTTTGTGTGGAACTTTTTTGGAAGGAAATCAAGCGATTGAAGTACTCCAAGTATTTATTTATTTGGCATGGAAGATGGCAGGTTCCTAACGAGAACTCGAAAACGAGTTCTTTTGAAGAAAAGGAGAATGATGCAAGACAAGATATACACCCCTATTATTTATGAAAACATTATTTTAGTAATAATTTTTATTTACAATTAGTATTAGGAGATTTTATTTGTGCTGCATGTTTGCACGTTTTTAGTTTAGTTTTGGTTAGATTTTATTTTATTTCCTTTTAGCAAATAGTCTAGGTTTTCAAGTAATGCTTTGCTTGGTCACCACTCTAAGTAATTTCCTTTTAGTCAAGACTCTTACTAGTATAAATAAGGATGTAGCCTATGGGCATATTTAGCATTTAATCAAATATAATTCAGAGTTATTTCTCTTTCTTCTTGTGGATTCAAGAACCTCGTGGATTTGAGATCTATTTTCGTTTGAACTAGTACGCAACTGGTTTCTCGTGAATTCCGCTGCGTCACAACAATTCAAGATTTCAAAGACATCGTCAATTGTGCTACGTTGCTAAAGAAATGAACATTTTCAGATAGGCATCCATCTTTGTGTTGCTCTTCATCTGTCAAAATTTTGTCTAATCCATTCGTTTGTTAAGCTTTGTAGTGAGCCCTTGGAGTCCATGTGTAAGCAAAAATTTCTAAGACATTAACCGGTCAGGCGGCCCTGCTTGTGCTCCTCCCCATGGAGGCACACATCGAGCGCTTCTTGAGCGAGTTCTTCACATTGTATTCGGTTCCTCCAATGGAGCTCCCACGACGCATCTTGTGCTCGCGAATGCCTTAACAAGCTCTGCCTCGATGACCGTTCTGATTGATTAGATTTGTCATGTGCGCTTACTTGAGTGACTCCAGCAACCTTTAGAGAAAGGTTCCGAATGCAAAACTTAGAACTGTGCTATGCGGACAGATCATGCACAGATTATTTTTGTGGTGCCCATTTCAGGACCCACAAAGATGATCTAAGCTGCTCATTTTTTATTGAGCGGTCGGATCATCGTTATAGAATCCGAAATGGGCCCTACGAATATAATCTGTGCATGACCTGTGTAGTCATATTTGCGCAGCCTTTTGATTTTAAGTGGAAGCAAACCCGAAGAGCAAATGTCCTATCTTTTGTTAGACTCCCAGACATTTCATCTAAAACAACAAAACCTACATTTCTAATGAAATAAATAGGGTTAGAGAAGTATTCTAATTCTTTCATATTTACAGATAAGAAAGGAAACTTTTAGAAAGCTCCACCAAGATTGACCTGGTTTGACTTCAGAATCTTTCTTTTCATTTTGCAATTATGCATTAACTCCCTGATTAAAGCAAACTCTGTTTTCTTAAGTGATGAGATCCTAAACTTGCTTTTCACTTTTCTTGATCTTGATTGGAAAAAGAGGGATAAAGGGTGAGGACAGGGGACATCCACCTCAGTGCATGTTCAAAATCCAGAAACAGGGCCCAATTTCCGAATCAGTTTTTCAGTCGATGTATTGTGAAAAAATAACATATTTCGTAAAGCGCAATAAGTCAATTTTGAGTTTACATCAAGAATTTAAACAAGGTATGCAAAGAAGGAAAGAAAAAAAAAAAAACCTTCATCAAATTATTTTGAAAAATGCCCTCCCTGCCAAGAAACAAATAACACAAAACCAAAACCAGGTACAGATTACAAGTCAATGGCTTGAATTAATCTTGCAAATTTTCTCATGTACAATTCAAATCCCTGCTTATCAAACTAATTTCATCCACACCAAATTCAAGCATATCATCCCTATACTCATAAACCCAGCCATAGTATATTTTCCAGAGGAAAAAAGCAATTAAGTGTAGAAAATTTTTGAAGTGAAAAAGAAAAAAAAAAACAAAAAATCAATCAGGAGTCTTACAGGCAGAAATCAAGAGAGAGAACCCAACTCTATCAGTTTCAATACTCTGCTGCTCCAAATTTCTCTCTTCCAACCATAACCTGCTATCCAAACCACTCCTTGTCCTGAACATGAACACCCCAATTCCAGATTTCTGATTAAACAACCAATCATGAACATCCCACATCAAATCCACCACCAACCCATCCACAAAAATGCTCTGATTCCCGCGAAAATTCCACCGCAGCCTATTCACCTGAATCAAATTCCTATCATCAATCCAAACAGACAAACCAGAATTCCCAGAATTCCCTTTCCCTGTTACTCGATTTTCCTCTCCCTTGCACTTGATCAATATCTCATGACTAGTTCCGTTCTCGCAAAACTTCGCCTTCGTCGAATACAACCCGGTTCCCGAAAAATGCTCGGACCGAGAAACCAATGAGAATTGCCCAACTGGGTAGCCAGAAACAATCCTTTTCAACTCTACATCGGCCTCCACGTCGCCCAGTCGTAGACTCAGTTCCGAGTCAACCACAACCATGATGTAAAACATGCTGATCGGTTCAGGCCCAGAACCATACTTAGCATTCGAAAGATCAAAGAAAACTTCAATCTTCGAATTGGAGGATTCAAATTTCTTGGACACTTTCGACTTTCGCAATTGGCGAGGATTTTGGGTGAAGGTGAAATTGGAAGAGGTATTATCATCATCGGAGAGAGTTATGGTGAGGCCGAGGAGATTGGACCATGTGAATTTGATCAACAGCTGCTTTTTGGTGGATAATTTGGACTTGTATAGACATGTGACTGCATCTTGGATTGAAGGGGACAAATTTGGAGAAAGATAAGACTGATTTGAAGGGCCTGAACAGTATGAATCTGATACCTTAATGGCATGTTCACTGTAGCAAGTTGCCATGTTTCTCATGGTAGATAGATATAAACTCCAAGAAAAGCAGAAATCAGAATTAGGTAAGAGGTACTGAAAATGGGTCCTCTTCACATGACAAAACAAGATAAAGGAAGAGGAGAGAGAGAGAGAGAGAGAGAGAGAGGTTATATCCTTTGCCTTGGCTAGAAGAAAATGGAAACAGGGCGATTTGTGTGCTTTTACTTACCCATCAAACATAATTTAAAATTGGTAACTGAAAAAACCAATGGAGTCATGAAATGACAGGAATTGAAGGAAACGCTTAGGTTCAAGGCCGGCAAAATCATCATTAAATATGGTTTCCTAGACATCAAAATGGAATGGGTACGTACGTAAGAAGGGAAGACCAAAATGAATAAATCACTGCCCAAATTATTTATTTCTAAGGATAATTCATAGGGCAGGTTCCATCCGTCATCAAGTGTTCAAGCCAGCTTTAGCGTGGTTGGTTCGGTGTTTTCCCTTCTTTTTTTCTTTTTTATAACCAAGTGTTCAAGCCAGCTTTCGCGCACCCCAAGTAATACTGGGAGACCAATCTCATCGTTCACTTGTGTGGCCCCATTTAAAACCGAAGCAAAGCTCTGTATGGACTAGCCCCAAAGAAGAACCTTGGAGGTTTCGAATCTGAGACCTTAAGAGTGAGCAAACTCCTAAGTCTCAAGTCATGACCACTAGGCCAATCCGTTGGGGTTTCAGTACTCTGCGTTCTAAGAGAGAAATCTGGAGTTCGAGCCGTGAGGTGTTCAACTCCCATTGGTCATTGATTACTGTTTGACTGGATCTTTTGGTCCAAGCACTGTGTGGTTTGTTAACTTTGGTATCCCCAACTAAAATGTGGTATCTATATGCAGAAATATGGGAGCAAGTAAAGATATGGTCTAGTTGCTTCTTCAAACACAGCTCCAATTGTTATTTTATGTTCAAATTTTGGGTTCATGAGGTGGCAAGTAAGTGGACTTCTGGACTCAGATACCTAACCATATAACCGGTAAATAAAAGGATTCCTCCCCTTGTTCTTTGATCAAAAGGATGCCTCCCCTCTGCCAAGGTGTTTGTTTATTGTAGCTTCTCAGATCACCTCTTACCACTAATACTGTACTTTTTTTCTCTTCATCTCTTCGAAATATTCCTATCTGCAGCTTTTTCTTGCAAAATAGTACGATTAAATTGTCTTTCAAAAAAGCTGATTAGTCAAAAACTCAGCTTTGATGCTTTGGCTTTCCCAAAATCAGCTTTTAATATCATTTAAATGACAACAAATACGCACTAGTATAGATGGTTGTGATTCATGTGTAGTCAGAAGTTTCGAACAGAAAACAACCAATATTGTTCAGAACAGAAACCAACCAATATTGTTCAAATTTAACGGTGTTGACACGCACCTCGACTAATCACTAAAGGAGTCAATAGACTCAATATCGCCCACCAACGAAGGATCCGATCCAAGTTAGGCAACGTTTCGTAGACGCACAATAGTAGATAGGAATAAGTCTACGTACACACCCTCCCGAGCACACCAGTCAACAGATTTCGATCAAAGTTTTGAAAATTCCTTTTTTTTTGGCAAGGGACCCACCAGTTCTATGTGGCACTGCCACGTGGGCAGGTGTGTTCAGGGTGTGCTCGGGAGGGTGTGTATGTAGACTTAATTGTTCTTGTGAAGTCAAAAGCTTCGAGCAGAAAACAACCAATGTTGTTAAAACCTGACACACACTTCTACTAATCACTAAAGGGGTCAGCAGACTCAATACCATCGTCCGCCAACGAGGGATCCGATCAGGCAACGTTTCGTAGACGCACAATAGTAGATAGCACAATAGTAAAATCTCAAGGATGAGCAAACTCTTTAATCTCATGTCTTGACCACCGGACAAACGGCCAAGTTTACTAATTACGTACTAAGTTACCTTTTTCTATTAATCAAAACTAAACAGGTGAATTTTCTTTCTAGTGTTTTTTCTTATAGGAAAAGAGCTTGAAAGATACTTTTTACAATGTATGAGGGCTTAGATGGGTGACTTTACTGAACCCATCCAGTGGCATGGGGTAGGGCTGATGATTGTGAAACTTGGGCCCAAGAATTAAAAATTGACAGCAGCGTCGACAACCCACCTACTACACTCCAAGATGAACATGATTGAAGTTCCCTCATTAATGTTCTGTGAAGTGTGAATGCCTTCTTTGTCCCAAACAGTTCCATAATTTTATTGTTCACTTGTTCTTTATCAATATATGCAATTGCCTGCTGTAAAAAATAGATATATTTTATACCTTAACCCTGCGAATTTTAAACCCCAATAATATATGTGGGCTAAAGCTTGAGGTACGGTCACTATAAGTCCAAAAAAAAATTACGAATTTCAAGGGCCTTCTTATTTGGCATCTTTAGTAATAGTCCAACAACAAAAGTGGTACATCTTCAATCTTCGCTTTAAACCCCCGAAAAGTCAGGACCTCCCTGAACTCAAGCACCATAATTCCCTGAGGATTCTCCATAGGCAACACACAGAATTCAAAACCCCAATAATATGTGAGTAAATTTTTTCTTAGAGGTCCCGCCCCTACCCCTTGTGTCCTGTACCAACTTAAACTCATCTCTATAATAAGGATATATACATATAGAGACAGAGGCAATGTTAAAGTCTCATATGTATCCTAAACGTAAACGTGTATGAAGTCATATGTTGGTGGGAAAGTGTGGAAGATATTGAGGGTTTTATTGAGGAGCATTGGTCGTTAGTTGTGCAGTCAATGGATTCTTAATGTTATTACTTGTCTGGGATCATGCACCGACCACAACTAGCTGTTTGAGAATGGGAGAAGACATGGGGAGGCCTAAACAAAGGATTGGGGAAACCATATCTGGGGGTCATGGAATTGATGCTAGGTAAACAACTTATTAGGTGGCTCCTAAACCATGCAACAATCACTCGCTAACGTCTCGCTTCGCGTTGGCTAAAATCCCCGAAACGAACTTACTGAACCGTATCAAACTAGAGTTGGAACACTACATGGTAATTCTGCGAGACTAATTGAGTTTTGAAGTGTTCGTAACACGACAATTTGAACAAGAAAAATGCACAAATGAGGATTTTATTTGTACTGTTGTGTTTGACTACGATAACTGATTTTGTATCCAAGAAATACGGGCACAAGTACAAGTAACGAAAGAAAATAATGAAAGAACAACAAAATTCTGGGCGAGAATAGCATTGAAAGCCACCTTAAATATGTAACAAACGAGAAGGGACATTCATCAATAAAGAACAATAGAGTCAGGAGGTCACGAGTTCAATCCCTACCTCTCATTTCTCTCTACCCTCAGCTAGGCCCCGAAAGGTATTTCCAGCTGAACTATAGATTCAACTAGTATAAGTATCATACACACAGAAGATGGTTTGAGAAGAGGCCCGGGACTATAATTCACTTTCTCAGTTCCATAAGCAAGCAACCTTTTTGGAATGGAACCCAAGGAAACCTTTTCTCCTAAGTGTAACCAACAAGACTATATCTTCATCATCTAGTAGACAGAGTATGATAGAAGGTCCTTTTGTTCCAATTCCTGACTTAAGTCAGGAATCGGCTTAAGTTAGTTTTTACTTTAATGTCTTGCAAGAGAATGACCTATCTCGTAAAACGCAATAAGTCAGTTTTGAATTTAGGTTAGGAATCGGAACAAGAACACCAAAACGGCGAGAAGAAGAAGAAAAACTCACCAGACAATAACAAAAAAAAAAAAGTAATTATGTACATTTTTATAAGGGAAAAAACAAATGTAGTACAAAGGGATCAAGTGTACCCTTAAAACTAAAAAATTATAGAAGAAAGAAGCATCAAGCAACATACATATTAAAGAAAACTAGAGTAGTACAAAAGAAGGGGATAATTGTACCCTTAAAACTAAGAAATTATAGAAGAAAGAAGCATCAAGCAAAATATACATATTAGAAAAAAAACTAGAAGAAAGAAACATAAGGCAAGCAAGAATATACTTTTCCTTTTATGGAACTCATACAAAACCAAACTGACATGGATGAATCATGCCTTACTTGCATACCAAATTATACTCTTTTTTAAGAATAGGTCCCATGTCCAAGTTTTCAAACAAGATAAACATATGGAATTAGTACACCAACTTTTTAATTAGTAGAACACATCACATGGTTCAGTTGCTTCTTAAGTCTTCAAATTTATTCTTCATATGTCAACAACACAAAAATAATACACCTCACCAACATCATTTAGAAATTTTTAAAACAGAGAATCCCTCATTGTCAACAGAATATGAACGGTACGAGTATATAGAATAGGATGTATTGGGGTGGTAACTTCTAATAGCTATCGAATATGTCTTCGAACCAGATATAATTATATAAAGTCAACTATATCAGTTTGTGTGCAGTCTTTTTTAATGGAACTAACCGTCACAACCAATGATATTTCTTTCTAATTAGAATATACGAAGTATAAAACTAAGTAAGATGTCAATAATATAAGTCCTAATATCTTAAGAAGACACAATAATTTGAAAAACAAAAAGAAAGAAGGAATTGCTTCAAATAAATAACCTATGTACAAAACCATATGAACAGAGAAGGCAGTTCATCAGCGCACGTTATCCAAAAGCATATCAAACTTATGTACTGATTTTAGCATCATAAAAAAGAAAGAAAAAAATTTCAGTCTCTCCACGTAAATGTGTGTAAAAACTCTCCTGATATTTCCTCTCTCCAACTCTGCCTAAGAAGAACCTGGTGCATTGTATTGAAATAGATTTCTCGTTTAGTAATTGCAGGTGTGACCTATAATCCTGTATTTTACTTGACACAACTACCTGACTAATATTATTATTAACAACTAAAAAATGCTTATCACTTGGCAGTAAGCAAAGTGGGATATTTAATTAGACAAAACACCATGTGAGGTCTTCCAAAAATATACCTCCCCCAAACTGTCCTTTGAGGTACTTGATGTCAACTCTGCATGTTCTGCACCTATATACCCGTAAGATGTTATTTTCTTGTTCCAAAGACAAGAGTTCTCTTGCAAGTAGGGTGTAGCCCAGTGGCAAGTACCATGTATTCCCCATACATTCGATGGGGGGTTTCAAACCTCAATAACAACAGGAAAAGGCTACAATACATACCCTTCACTTGGGTGTGTATCATACACACCCCTGTAAAAGTTACGATTTTTTGCGAAAAGTTACGAATTTTTTGCGAAAAGTTACGATTTTTTTGTAAAGGTTACGAATTGTTTTTGTAAAAGTTACGAGACACACCAAAATGTTACGAATCATAGAAAATGTTACGAATCATATTGCTGAAAAGTTACGAAAAACTAAAAAATGTTACGATTGTTGATGAGGTGGCACAATCTGAACCATACAATAGGTGCATATGGTACACCCAAATGAGGGGTGTGTATTGAAGCCATTTCCATAACAACAACTACCAATACTGACTTTCGCAGAGCAAGAAAATAGAAAAGAAAAAATTCTCTCTAATAAAGTGTGCACATGAGAGGAGATGCATCTTCGAACTTTCTAATAGCTATGTAAGATTGTAATTCAGAAATGAACGCCACCTATGAGGGATAATAAACATTAAGGCTATACACTATATATGTAGACTTGCGCCAAAATGTATGACAAAATATTCATTATGTTTCTTAAGATGAAACTGAAAAGAAATAACTGACTGATATATAGAGAGAAAAATAAAACTGTAAATGGAAATAACATCAAAATGATACTACATAAACACCAAGAAAGGCTACAGTATTCACAAAAAGGTTCATTATCTTGTGCATACGGATTTCATCTATTTTGAATTTTTTATCCATAAACAAGACAATTTTATGTTATCAAAAAAAAAAAAAAAAAAAACTTAACATATCCAAGACCAATAAATAACCAAAACACCAAAAAGACTCAGTAACAAGGCTACTATGATTCATTACCAAGTAGCACAAAGCCTCATAGCCAAGTCAGAGCCTACTTCGACTCGCTAAGCGCTCCCAGGGCGGCCGGGCACCTTCTAGCTTCCAGGGCCGAGTACTCGGCGCCTAGTCGGACAATTAGTCAGGATAGTCGGCCTAGTTGGGTTAGTCGGGCTAGTCGGCGAGGAGCATTCTAGCGCCTATGCGGCGAGTACTTGGCCTTCCAAACCTTCTTTTAGAACTCTGGGTGAATTGTACTCCCTCCGTCCCATTTTGTTTGTCCAAAATTCCCCTTTTGTGTGTCCCAAAAAGATTGTCCATTTGAAAAGACAATGGTCAAATATTCTTTAGTTTTCCCATTTTGCCCTTCTTTCAAATTTAAGAATTCTGTACAATCAGCAACATTATTTTACCGCCTGATTTTTCGGGATTGATGGGAGTATTTACCGCCTAACCTCTCTCTCTCTGTAAGACCAACAACACAACACGCCAATTTCAAATCAGAGGCAAGTTTTGCTGCCACATTGCTCCATTAAGAGGGTTTTTTACTTGTGATTAAATTTAGCATCAATTTCAAAAAGGTATTGTGCAGTACTTAAAAGGGTATTATTGGAAATACAAAGTTTTGATTAGGTAATGATGATGCTCCCTTAATTTTGTAGTATCCCGAGATTTGACAAACAAAATGAGACGGAGGGAGTATTACTCACAAGTGCAGAGCTGGCAACTGTGGATATAATCGCACGATACTAAAACAACAGGCTAAGGGGATTAGTGGTCATTAGTTTTGACAGGGGCAAGGGAAAGAAAAGGAGATGGAAATGTGTGAAAGTGATTGAAAAAGTAGAAAGACAGGTTGAAATGTCACAAACTCCTAGTTTGACACAAGGATAAAGCGTGTGCGTCTTTGGTTTAGTAAGTCCAGATCGACAACATTACTATCAACGATGAAGTCAAGGATAAAGCGTGTGCGTCTTTGGTTACCCATTGATTTACGTCCCACCTCTTTCTAAACGATCCGCTTGTCCAAGAACAACTCGAGCTGCTAAATGCTTGCATTCAACGAGAGATGAAGAATCCGATTTCAACAGCCGCCTTACAACCATTAAGTAAATGGAAAACCAACTTGATAAAAGGGCATGTCCAAGTACAGCTCAAACAAAGGGAAGAACTACACCGATCAGCTTCCAAAGTTTTATGGATGACAGGGAAAACCAACTTGATAATAGGACCTAACTGTAAAACCTCATCCAGGAAAAGACAGTAAACAGAAACGAGCCTTGCCGATCAAAAAAAAAAACAGAAACGAGCCTTCTTCCAGGACAAATCCTTTCATACCATCTCAAAAAAGATTGATGCATACTGAATCATAGAAATTGCAGTTTAGATCTACCTTGTTTAAAAGACAACATTAATAACTTGGGTCAGAGACTCAGAACATATGTTTTATCGAGCAACAAAAATAACAACATAGAGTTATCTCCAATTTCTATACACAACTATGAAGCAGCAATGGAAGAGACAATCCTTTGCGCCTCCTTCGTTACATATTATTCTTTAGACTATTTGCCCTTAAATTGTGCAGACATAATTGATAAACCAAACTGTCAAGCAACCAAAAAATAACATGACTGACAGCTTCCTAATTAGTGACAAGCCTATTTTCAATAAAGCTAGAAATCATAGGTATCGCTATTTTCATTAGCTTCTTGTCCGGTTGCTAGACAAACAAGGTGGGCCGTAAGCCTCACCGCCATGGCAGACAACAGTGCAATAGCTAGTTCTAGTATAGCCACTTGAGGAAATGGATCCATGAATACCTTAGGCATCAATTGGATGTGAAACAGTGTAGGGAAAAGGGTTTAAGCTTAGCAATAGCTACCTCTCTACAACATCTTTAGCATTGTCCTTTTAAGCTTAAATAGTAATCTAAATCAGACCAGAGGTTGCATGCATATTGCTTCATACACTACTTATGCCTAACATAGACGCTGGTATATAAAAAAAAAATGGTACGTGAGTCTATAACAAGCTAATCCAAACCCGAACATTCTCACATTTATGAACTAAAAACACATCTGTGAAAAAAGAAATAAAACAGTAATGGAGGCTGTTGCACCACAAGTCTCACTGCACACTGCATATATACACCACATAGAAATCTCAAGGAAGAGTCGATAAGCTTGACAACCGATGAAGTCAAAGACACCTTAAACACAATAATACGTCCCTCGTACAATTGGAAAATCATGACAATAGTAACTTTTTCGACCTTATCGAGGTCCCTTTGGTCTAAATTTTTGGGTCTTTTTGCTTGTTTTCTCGTAATTTTTATAAGATTATGGTCAAGTTTTTGAATTGATCGTTGGTCTCAATGAGATGAATCAAATAATTGTAAAAATATAGATATAGACCAAAGTTAAAAAAAAATACTAAAGATGAAAAAAATTCTAAAAAGATAATTTTTAGTGCCATCGTCTTGTATGGGCCTTTTTTTTCCCAATGTTGGCTCATGTTGTTATACTTACTTTTCTTCATCCTCCTCGTCCTATAAAAGTTACGACTTTTTTAATAAAAGGTACGAGACACACCAAAATGTTACAAATCATAGAAAATGTTACAAATCATATTGCTGAAAAGTTACGAAAAACTAGAAAATATTACGATTGCCAATGAGGTGGCACAATTTGAACCATACAATAGGTGCATATATTATAGGCCTTTAATGGATGTGTATTGTAGTTGTTGTGAGAGAAAAAGAAGTGTAGGGTGTTAAATTAACCCTAACACGAGAAAGCTTTATTTATATTGTCATGAGACACATCACTCAACATAACTAAGCAATGTGGGACAAATACACATAAACTATTCTAACACTCCCCCTCAAGCTGGAGAATAAATATCACAAAATCCCAGCTTGTTACATAAAAACTCGAAACGGGGTTTAAACAATGACTTAGTAAAAATATCTGCAATCTGAGCTCCCGTGGGTACAAAAGGTGTAGCCAAAATACCGTTGTCAATCTTCTCTCGAACGATATGACAATCTACCTCAATATGTTTGGTTCTTTCATGAAACACCGGGTTTGAGGCAATATGTATCGCCGCCTGATTATCACAATGCATAGGAATGGGTAACTGCACTCGAAATCCAAGCTCCTCAAGAAAGGATCTCAACCAAACAACCTCACATGTAGTATGAGCCATAGCACGGTACTCTGCCTCTGCACTAGACTTTGCAACAACGGTTTGCTTCTTACTCTTCCAGGTAACTAGGTTACCACCAATAAAAGTACAATAACCAGTTGTTGAACGTCTATCAGAAGGTGACCCTGCCCAATCTGCATCAGTAAATGCCTCAACACGCAAATGACCATTAGAACGATAAAATAAGCCACGTCCAGGGTGAGCCTTAAGATACTTCACAATGCGAATGCAAGCCTCCCAATGTGGAAGACGAGGAGCAGACATAAACTGACTCACCATACTAACAGCAAATGAGATATCAGGACGAGTATTGGTGAGATAAATCAACTTACCAACTAAGCGACGATACTGATCTGGATGAGGAAATACCTCCCCCTGATCAATACCCAAGAAATATCGTAGCTTACCCAAATCTTTAGTGTGGAATTGACTGTGTAAGAATTGTTTCAACTCATCAATCCCTCTCTGATCATCTCCAGTAATAATAATGTCATCAACATAAACAATAAGTAACACTTTCCCTCGAGCCGACATGAGGGAGAATACAGAGTGATCGGACTGACTTCGACGCATGCCAAACCTCATAATAGCATCACTAAACTTGCCAAACCATGCTCTGGGAGATTGTTTAAGGCCATAAAGTGCTTTGCGAAGACGACATACCTTATGAGGCTCCCCCTGAGCAACAAACCCAGGTGGTTGCTCCATGTAGACTTCCTCCTGAAGATCACCATGAAGGAAAGCATTTTTAACATCAAGCTGAAACAACAGCCAACCAAGATTGGCGGCGAGGGAAAGAAAAATTCGTACAGAACCAAGCTTGGCAACGGGAGAGAATGTTTCGGAGTAATCAACGCCATAGGTCTGTGTGTAGCCTTTGGCAACCAGGGGGCTTTATGACGCTCAATAGTACCATCCGGAAGATACTTGATGGTATAAACCCAACGACAACCGACAGTGGTGCTACCAGCAGGAAGAGTAACCAACTCCCATGTGACATTATTATGAAGAGCAGACATTTCATCTTCCATAGCTGTCCGCCACTCAGACCGGGATAATGCCTCTTGAACAGTGTTAGGAACAAATATGGAGGAAACAGTAGTAGTGAAAGCACGAAGAGATGGAGAGAGATGATCATAAGAGATAAACCGAGAAATAGGATGAGAAGTACTCGAGATATTAGAAAAACCATATTTTACCAGTGGGTGACGATTCTCACGAGTAGGATATCGACGAGCGAAAGGCGGATCGCGACAAGGGGAAAGACGGAGGTGTGGGCAAAGACGGTCGGCGGCCGGGGATGATTCGGGAGGTTGAATTGGTGTCGTGTCTTTGGCTTGGGGTCAACAGGGCCAGTCTTTGGTGCGGGAGAATGACGAACATATACCAAGGGTTTTGGGTAATGATGCAGTGGGACAGACCATAGGTAACACGGACTCAAGGGTAACAAGGTTGGTAGTAACAGGATCTCGAGTAATATGGCAATGACTCATTGAACGTGACATCGGCACAAACAAAGTGACGACGTAAAGTAGGAGAGTAACATCGATACCCTTTCGAGTGTAGGAGTATCCCGAAAAGATACACTTAAAAGACCGAGGATCTAGTTTACTCCTATCGGGGTCAGGGACGTGGACATAACAAGTGCACCCAAAAACCCGAGGGGGTAATGAATGGAGAGGTCGACTAGGGAACAAGACCGTATGGGGAACCTGACCACCTAAGACCGTGGAGGGCATACGGTTGATTAAATAACAGG
The DNA here is from genome assembly GCA_016920895.1 of Vaccinium myrtillus. NCBI lineage: Eukaryota > Viridiplantae > Streptophyta > Magnoliopsida > Ericales > Ericaceae > Vaccinium > Vaccinium myrtillus. The sequence continues at coordinate 11,013,960 of CM029280.1, forward strand.
CAGTGAGAACAGCATCACTCCAATATGACTTAGGAACCCGCATGTGAAATAGTAAAAGCACGCATAACCTCGGACAAGTGGCGAATCTTGCGCTCAAAGAACTCCATTTTGTTGTGGAGACCGAGCGCACGATGATTGGTGAATAATGCCATGATCATCAAGAAATTGAGAAAGGAGACTGTGAAAATATTCACGTGCATTATCTGAACGAAATATTTTAATGCAGGTATCAAATTGATTCTTAACTTCCATGTAAAAAGATTTAAACACAGATTTCAATTCAGACCTCTCTTTCATTAGATAAAGATATGTGAGACGAGAAAAATCATCCACAAAAATAACATAATACTGAAAACCAGAAATACTGGGCACATGAATAGGCCCCCAAATGTCTGAATGAACCAACTGAAAAGGACGCGATGCACGACGCTCAACCCTAGGATAAAAAGAGACTCGTCGGTGTTTACTAAACTCACAAACTTCACACACCAACTTATTGAGGGAACAACACGAGGGAACAAGGTGCTTCAAACTCTGGAGAGATGGATGGCCAAGGCGACAATGATGTTGGTATGGTGACTCTGATGTCTGAAGGGCAACAGGCTGAGGAACTGTCAGGTAATATAGGCCGCCTCGCTCAATGCCCCCACCAATCTTCCTCCCCGTCGTGAGATCCTGAAAAATACAGCCATGAGGAAGAAATGTGACGGAACAATTTAAAGATTTGGTAAGGCGACTCACAGACATAAGGTTAAATGGAAAACGAGCAACATGTAATACAGAATTCAAAGTAAGAGAGGAAGTGACAGGAACGGAGCCCAAACCAGTAACAGCAGTGGTAGAACCATCAGCTAAGGTGACATGTGATGATTTACCAATTGGCTGTTGACCAAGGAAAAGAGTAGGTGTACCAGTCATATGATCTGTAGCTCCCGAGTCAATGACCCAAGGAGAGGATGAGGATGAGGCAACACAGGCAACAGATGAACCGGTCTGAGCAAGCGTAGCAGTGGAAGACTCTGTCCCAGCCTGAAATGACAAGAAACGCTGGTAATCCTCAGCTGAAATAACCACACTATCGACAGAAGATGGAGCAAACTGTCCAGTATCCTCAGAGGCAACCTGATGAGCTTGGGGAAAACCATGAAGTTCATAACAATAGTCCACTGTATGACTTGTACCCCGACAATGAGTACAGAATCTGGTACCACGGCCACGACCAGAACTACTGCGACCAGAACCAGAACTACCTCCCCCTGACGTCCGACCATGACTATGACCACCACGACCAAAACCACGACCACTAGACCCCGAAATCACCGCGACCAAAATCATTCTAATCATAGCCACGAACTTGACTTCCGGAACCCACGACCACGATCAAGTGCTAAACCCCGGAATCACGGCGCGACGGCGCGCTACTACTCAATCCAAAACCACGAAAAGCGGCTAAAGCGAGAACGATCAGTCTTGGTGAGAAACAAAACCAGCATCGGAATAAGAAGCCTGGCGAAGACGTCTAAACACCTCATCAAGAGAGGGCAACTCCCGCTCTCCCAGTATCTGAGACCGAACGGTATCATAAAAGGACGACAAACCATATAGAAATCAAGCGACCTCCAAACGCTCACGCTGACGCTCCATAACCTGAGGATCACTTGAGATAGGCTCATAAACACAGAGTTCCTCACAAGTCCCACGAAACTTAGAATAGTAGTCCTCCAAAGATCCAGAACCGATGGACAAAGAAAAGAACTGGTGGTGAAGATCATATGTACGACGAAGATTGTTAACACCAGAATACATCCCGACAAGCCGATTCCACACTTGTTTGGCAGTGTCGAGATAAAACAGAGGAGCACTAATCTGGGGTTCCATACTATTCCACAACTCAACACGGATATGACAATCCTCAGCTTCCCAATCACCATAATCCTTAGCCTCTTTGGCAGGAGGATCATCTGTCAAATAGCGAAATTTCCGCTCACCCATATTATAAACTTTAACAGCACGAGACCAAAGAGCATAATTATTACCATTCAATAGAATGGAGGTAATGGACTCTTTTTCACGACGCCGAGAAGAGCTAGAAGAACTTCCAATAACAATAGAACTAGAATTAGAACCAGAAGCTGACTTTTCTGCAGACATCGTACCAAATAATGAAGAGACAGCCACCCACCAACAAACAACCACCGATAGACCAAAGACTACCAATTAATCAAACCTCCACCAACAGGAGCACAACAACCACCAACAGGAGCAGCAACTACCAACAAACTACCAATTTGGACAATTAATAGACGAGGCAAGATAACCCATAATAACCCATAATCCTGATGCAGCAACCAGATAACAATGACATAGAAAAAACTTTACCGAATACAATCAAGCAACAGCGGAAGAATTACTCAGCAACGTGAAACATCAGTAGATCAGATAACTCCGACAGCTAGAGTTTTTGCAGACGCTAACGAACTCCAACATAATCAGACTCGGACGAATCAGATAACCACCAACACAATCAAACGCTGATGAACTCCAGATCGAGTATTGGAGGTTCGAAATCACAACAATGAGCCAGAATAAGGATCGTAGGTTGCTGAAGAAGGACAAACGATGTTAGACGAAGGCTGACAAGAGGTTCAAGGTACGTAACAGTGTCGATTTGGGGTTCTCAAGGTCGTAACAGCATCGATTGAGGGTTTTAATGGGTGTAACAGTGTTGATTTCGAACTTCTAGGGTCGGAGGGTAATCGATTTTGGCTGGGTTTTCGTTGAAGGCTTGATTGATGGTTGTATATTGGGTTTCGAGGTGAATAAGGATCGATTTGGGAGGGATTTCGAATTGGGTTTGGGTGGCTGTCGTTGGTGGGTTAGGAGTAGTAGTAGTGGTAGGGTTTCATAGGTTGAAGACGATGAACAGGGTTTTAATGGTTTTTTTTTTTTTTTTTTTGATGACGATGATGGTTTATGGTAGAATCAGAACTCGCTCTGATACCATGTTGTGAGAGAAAAAGAAGTGTAGGGTGTTAAATTAACCCTAACACGAGAAAGCTTTATTTATATTGTCATGAGACACATCACTCAACATAACTAAGCAATGTGGGACAAATACACATAAACTATTCTAACAGTAGTCATTTCCTAAAAATTATGACAAAAAAGATATAAAAAAAAAAGATAACCAAAAGTTGAAATAATACCACCCGTGATGACAAAAATTATTTTAGTCCAAAAGCACTCTAAGCAGTCAACCATATAGAAATCCATTTTCATTCACATTATGCATCACGCGCGCACACATGCTTGGGAGACGAGGCATGCCGAGGCGATTGAAGTAGGAAAAGGGAGCAGAGAGCTCAAAAAATCGATTCTCGCCGTAACCTTTTCGGATTGAGAACAAAGTTAATAAGAAATGAAATTCCTATTTTGCTACCAATTAGTTAAAGCAAATAAATAAGAATTGAAGAAAAACGATGAACACAAAGATATACGTGGAAAAACCCTAAATGGGCAAAAATCACGGGAAGGAAGCAAACACTATAAAAATCATTGTACGGTTACGAAACGACCTTACTCACAATTGAGACTCTTTGCAATTGACCTAAGATCGGTTGCCGACTCCTCGTTCACCACACCCAGTATTTGATTGCCGCTGCCTCGAATCCACGAGCCTTCCAAACGTTATTCTGAAAATCCACTGGAAGAAACTTGAACTTGATTGTTGATGTAGAAACCTCTTGAAGCTTTGATTAATGTTCCATGGATTAAGTTCTTCAAGATTCACTCTCGATACTCTAGGGCTTTGTGGCTTTGAAAACAAGCGGCTCTAACATTCTTTTTCAGCCGACTTCCTTACCCTAGATCTAAAAACCGTGACATATTTATAGAGTTGTCATTCCGATCAATCGCATTGTAAGCTGATTGATCGGACCATTATAGATCTGATTTTTGAAGCTGTCCGAGCAAGAACCCGATTGATCCATCTATCAGTCGCTATGCTCTGAACCTGCACGCCCTGTGCAACCTTGCGGCTTGTGCTATATTGGAGACACCCGACTAATAAACCGATTGATCTCATGATCAATCTTCCCGTTCTAAATGCACCATATTGATCGGCCACAAAAAGACCAAAGCACTAACTCTCAAATTACATAATAAAATGATTCCTTCCACTCTAATCCTATACAGACTCGCTACTTAGAAAATTAAGGGAAAACAATAAAATTACAACTCGATAAAAATATGTGTTTTGTCATATGGAATTGCCAAAACAAGACAACTCCGGAATTTGGTCCTTACAATCTCCCCCTTTGGCACTTCCATGACAAAACACACTACAATGAAAATATCTCCTATAAAATGAATTCAAAAGACGAACTGAGATCGAGTTGTAAAGAGGCTGCAAATAAAACTCAACATCCAACCACATTAGAACAATAAGCAACCTACTCCCCCTGTCACCATTCTCTCCCTTTTTGACATGAAGGGACAAAGGGCGAATAGGATAAACAGTGAAGCAATAAATGCGAGTAGAAGAGCACTAAACAAGGAAAAAAAAAAAAAACCAAATTAGAAATTTATGAGAGGCGTGTTAGGCAAAAATTTAACTCTTTTGCTAAACACAATCTCACTCGCATAAAAATAAAACACACGAGTTTTTATTAATTGGTTCGGACCCATTCAAGAAATTACATCTTTCATTCAAAAGATAACCCTTTGATTCCAACTATTTTTTTATCCTCTTTTCATGAAAAGGAAAAGGGGAATTGGGTTTTATTTTATTTTAGGGGCTGAACCTAGATATAAAATCTAGGCTGCCTACGTACCCATTATTTGGGATCAAGCCAAATGTAGTTCGTGTTTGCATGATTTTATTTTTACCGAGCCTTTGCGGCTCATTTGGTAGTTTGGTGAATCTTCGAGATTCATTTATAAAATTAGAGATTGAGGCATCACTATAAGAAGAGCACATCCCAACTAGGTTGGCACCCACTCCCTTATCATTCATATGCCAATCCAAATCTCTTATTTATTTGGTGGAATTTTAGTGAACTTTTGAAGTTCACAATATTTATTTTAGTGAACATTTTAGGGTCCACTAGCTTGTGGCTGTACCCATTTGAATGGGTTGCCTACGTATCCGAATTTGACTCGGAATCAAGTCTAACGTAGTTCCGGCTTTGATTTCCATATTTGATTTTTTTAGTGAACTTTAGAGATTCACCGTGCTTGCGACTGAACCTATTTGAGTAGGTTGCCTACATATTCAATTCGGTAAGTCGAAAGTCACCGAAATTGAAATCAAGTCAAATTGTAGTTCTAAACATTTTTGACAGATTACTTTTGGCTGTGTGAAGGACCAAACAAGTCCTTATAACCTTTCGCCTAAAAAATCTGAAATCTTTTGGAAGATATAAACTTGAACAGTTTGTCCAATAAACAACCATCTAGGCTGTAAGTTTTTTTGATTTTTTCATTTCTGCAACATCGGTGCGCAATAAACTTTTCAATTAGCACCCTCAGTGCGTAGTAGATTTTTTAATTTTGGCACCTTCGGCGTGTGATAGATTTCACATTTTTGCACCCTTGGTGCACAATAAATTTTCCATTTCGCACCTTCGATGCACAAAAAGTTTCCAAATTTGCACCCCCGGTGCATAACAGATTTTTTTCTAATTTGCACTCCTGGTGCATAAAAAATGTTTCAATTTTTGCACCTCTGGTGCGTTAAGAAATGTTTCAAGTTCGCACCCTCGGTGCACAAGAAGTATTTCAGTCTTTTGCACCCCCGGTGCGTTAAGAAGTATTTCACTTTTTGCACCCCCGGTGCATGAAGTATTTTTTTTACTTGCACCCCCGGTGCAGAAGATATGTTTCAATTTCGCAACCCCGTTGCGTGAAGTATTTCTCGGTCTGCATTCTTTCGATTCCACTGGTGGAGTCTTTTGTTGTGTTTTGGGCAGCAAAATACTGTCCACTATGTGACCACAAGGGGTGTAATGAACAAGCATTTTGTGAACCAAACACATGCCAGTGAGTGCAATTTATCATTGCCTTTTGGAGAAGGATTGTGAAGAATGAGAGTGAGAGAGAGAGAGAGAGAGAGAGAGAGAGAGAGAGAGTAGAAGGGATTTGAAACCCACACTTGAAAGTGCTTCGTGCTCCTTTATCTTCTTCTTCTTCAAACTTTAATGTTTTTGTTTTCTCTCTGTTTTTTCCTCTTCCTCACTTCTCCGGAAATTCTCCCCCTTCAAAACTGTGTCGAGGACTGCATTTATAGATAGAGAACTAAACATATTCTCCCACCACCCCACGTTAGAAAGTGGAGCAGTTTTCTTCTCAACTCATGCACGTTTGGAAATTGGGTAGTTTTCTTTCATTTATAACTACTCAGCATTTGACCCTTTTGAATAATGACAAGGAACATGGGTATTTTCCACTCTAATTCCTTGCACCTTTTTGTTCTGGCCCCAGAACATGTACGTAGCAAAAATGGAACTGCCGCTACGTGGAAGTTTCAGCCGAACATTTATCTTTTTTTATTTTCTTTTTGTTTGCAACCAACACCATGTCACCAAACACGTGCCTTTTGTAGATGTTAGACCAAATTTTTTACTAAATTGTCACCGAACATTATATTTGCTCTAGTGTAGCATTTATTTTGTACACTTTAGCATTTGCTGTCAAGCCAAGCAAATAAATCCTCTTAAGAATATGTTTTCTTTTTCAACACTCACTGGGATGGTAGTATCAAACTATTTAATTTAATGTAAAATTTTGCATTCCAACAAGGCGCAAAGACTAGCATAAATAGCATAAAAATAGAACAATCTCTCTAACCAATAACGCAACAATAAAGAAAATATATGGACATTTAAGCCAACCGGATAGCACAACAATAAAAATACCATAAACTATGTTCCAAGAGAGCCAAAGTGTAGAAGCTATAAAACCAGCAGCCAAACTAACATAAACCTGAAACAAATGTACCAAAAATTCATAAGCTACAAGGAATACCAAAATTTAAGAACAACCAAAATAGAAGTAATAGCAAAGTGCCAACTAGCCCTGGGAATAACCAACAACTAGCTATTTGCAAACATAAAGCACAAAAGTAACAAAATAATATTTTAAAATAGCTCGACAAGAAAATCATGCAACATTGTAGCACCAACTAAGGAGTAAGTTCTCAATTATGAGACTCGATGAATAGAAACATTTTTAATTAGGTATGTGCTAAATATATTGAATTCAACCATGGATATATCGAGAAGAATAAATGTGCATAAGACATGGATCGATGACAAAGGTGTGTGGGTGACATGTCAGTAGCCCTCAAGATTAATTATCAATTCTTTTCAAAAAAAAAAAAAGATTAATTATCAATTACAAACGAGGTTTCTCATGTACGCTCGAAAAATGACATAGAACACCGAAACTCCCCCCAATCAATAAATAAATTTTTTTTTGACAGGATATTCTACTCCCCCACAAACAATGAATATTAATTTTTTATCACAACATTTTTTATATAACAAAATAAACACTAATAATGTGAGTAAATAAAGGAAGAGGATCACATGTGACACACCTGCTCTTATGACTACCGTTAATAACCATGAACACACACATCAAGACAAAAAAACATGAACAAATATTGTGAAAGCGCACCATAGAGACATTAGATCAAGAATGCGACACACAACATAGCCGAATGATAAAGTGTGTGTGTGAATCACAAAAATCATATCAAGCTCAACTCATTAAGTTCGTCGGTTCTCATGTATACTAGGAGTTTCAAGACAACTCCCCCCTCAAAAAGGCAACTCCGATCAATCACATTGTAAGCCGATTGATCGGACAATTATAGATTTGATTTTTGAAGCTGCCCGAGCAAGAACCCGATTGATCCATCTATCAGTCGCTATGCTCTGAACCTGCACGCCCTGTGCAACCTTGCGGTTTGTGCTATATTGGAGACACCCGACTAATAAACCGATTGATCCCATGATCGATCTTCCCGTTCTAAATGCACCATATTGATTGGCAACAAAACGACTAAAGCACTAACTCTCAAATTACATAATAAAATGATTCCTTCCACTCTAATCCTATACAAACTCACTACTTAGAAAATTAATTAAGGAAAAACAATAAAATTACAATTCGATAAAAATATGTGTTTTGTCATATGGAATTGCCAAAACAAGACGAATCCGGAATTTGGTCCTTACAAGAAATTCAACGAAAATGCGTGATTACATTCACATGAACATGAACATGTACACAAACAATAACCATTCAACGTAAACCTTACCTTGGAGGAGGAGAGAGGAAATTTGCTCTTTCGAAGACAGAGATTGCAGTTTATGGAATTGAAAATTCATTCGTAGATTTGCAAATTTTCGAACAACCATTGAAGAGGACATTTTCAATCAAAACCCTCTTTCTCAATTCCAAAGAGTGATCGACATGGTTTTCATTTTTACTTAAAATGATTGAAAGTGCTAAAATAGTTGATGGATGTGAAGTGATATTTAGCACCTCAGAAAAACGAAAACCACCCCACCCGAAACCCAAAAACTTCAGTTAAATTTCCCCAGTCATTGCTAGTAGGAAAACAGTGTGTGTCAACATACACAATAAAGAACACGTCACTCAACACCGCACATTTATTTTAGGGTGTAATTGGCCCGGTTCGGTCCAGTTTTTAGCATTTTTTCAGACCAAACCGAATAATTTGGTTTCTAAATGTATAAACCAAAACCAAACTGTTGATATTCAATTTGATTTGGTTCGGTGTTATTCGGTTCTGGAGGTTGTTTACGATTTATTCAGATTGGACCAAAAATGTTAATTAAGCCTGGATCACTAGATTTTTTTTTTCCTTTTATTAGGTAAAAAAAATTATAAACTTAAATTAAAGCTCCATCATAAGCATAAGTAATAGCCCAAACAACAATTCTAACACAATAATCAGGCCAACAATAATTGTAACTCAAATAGCTAAACCCAACAACTATTGTACCCCAAAAATGCATCATCGAGAGTAATTTAATTGGGACAAAGCCCTCAAACACCTTAAAGAAAATTAGATAGAAAGCCCTCAACTAACCGAATAAACAAGAATAATTTATTCGATTAGTTTTTTTTTTTTTCCAGGGTAGTAAGGCTAAGGAGACCAATGAAACGACTTCCCAGAGGCACACTAACAGGGTGTTCGGCTGGTGGATTTGATTTTTGGTGGATATAGAAGGAGGGCGGATTAGAGGGTGAATTTGTAAGAAGAGTGGGCCCCTCTCTTAAGAATAGTGGATTTGTAATAAGGGTTTGGATGGTATTTTGAGAAGGGGGATTTGAAGGGTGGATAGGATAGGATAGGGTAGGATAGAAAATGACTTAATTGCCCTCACTTTATTATTTTAATAATAAAAATAGATTAATGTAAAAATTAATAAAGAAAATTTTAACTGAAAAAAAAATTTAGGGAAAAAATTTAATTAATTATGACAGGAGGGAAAATGTTTTTTTTTTTTCTTTTTGAATGGAGAGTAGATGGTGTATGATTGATGAATGTTTGGTGGATTGGTAGATATGTGAAAGAATGGTTGGTTTCTATTTGAATGGTTGTTCAAAGAATTCCTATAAATACCAAACATTAGTCATTTGGTTATTTACTTGGTACTCCCTCCGTCCCATTTTAAATGCTCCCTACGTATATTCGTGTCATTTTCAAACGTCTATATCTTTTTATTGGTAAGGTTTCCAATGTTTTTAAAATTTTTGTCTAATAGAACTAATTGAGATCTATCAAATAAGATCCATATTGCATATATAATATATTATAGAATGAAAACTATAAGAGTTTTAAAAAAACACGCATAACCGTAGGGAGCATTTAAATTGGGACGGAGGGAGTATTTTTCTAAAAAAACAAGTCTTAAAAAACGAGATCTATCAAACCCAGAAAGTATGGGAAAATAGGGCAAAATCAGAATCTATGAAACCCGGAACTTATTAGGGCAAAATCAGAATCTATCAAACCCAAGTATTACGGCAAAATAGGGCAAAATCATAATCTACAAAACCTAGAAATTACGGCAAAACCAGACGGTCAAATCGTGTATAAGGATGGATACCTGTCAAATGGATCACAAATCGAAAAGTGAGACCAACAATGGAGTATCGAAAAACCACCGATTTCCTCTTCTCTTCTTCCTTCTCCTCTGTACGAACACTCCCCCAAAATGTATCGATCTGTGTATATCGAAGAGAGAAGAGAGAAGGTGGATTTGCAGGGGCAATTTCGTACCAAAACCACCCGGATTAGCCAACGATGGGGGTAAGGAGTGCTTCGCAAATCCAGGCGCGCCTAGATATAGATGGTGAACAGTAATTTAGTCAGGGGGAGAAGGAGAGGTGCCAAAGAGTGGACTAACAGTAGGACCAGGACTACATCTCAAGGTGCATGTTATATCCGGGGGCTAATCCTCCAGCCAAACAGGCCGTAACTACCTTTGTGGATGCTAACTTCACGAGTGATCACAGTACTAGGCGAAATGCTACATGTTATATGTATACTTTGGGATCAATAGCAATGAGCTGAGTCTCATGTCTTTAGAAGATAGAACTTTGTCCGCGACAAAAGATGAGTACGTTGTCGTAACAGAAGTCGCGAAGGAGGTGATTTGTTTGAAGGCGTTCCTGGGTGAGCTAGGCTTGAAGCAAGAAACCAATGTTATTTACAGTGACAGCTAGAGTGTAATACACCTTGCAAAGAATCCGCTTTTTCATTGGAGATACTAATTCATTCGCTCGCTTTTTGGAGGATGGGGAGTTGTTACTTTGAAAAGATAGTGGGGCTGTAAGAATCTAGCAGATGTGTTGAAAATGCCAGTCACCATCAAGAAATTGAAGTTTTATTTAACTTCAGATGGCTTTCATGCTTGAAGAAGATGATCGGCCTGGAGTCACACCAAGAGGGGTGAAGTTCACTATGTCCACTTTGATTGAGGATCCGATTTGATATTGGTTGTTCGTTGTTGCTTTGGTTATCTTCAAGTGGGAGATTGTTGGAGATGCAGACAACTTTCAACAATAGTCCGTTTTTTTGTGTCGGGAGAAATTTCGATCATTGAGTTGTACCTATTTATATTGCAGTTGTTTTCTAATTAGGTTTAGAGCATTTCAATCTAAACACGAGAAGAGGCGAGAGAAATCTTTTCTGAGAGAGGAGAGAAAACTTGAAATCCATATTCTTCGATTATAGTGGACTGGTGTGGCTTCTGTGGTTTTTTCTTGCGTTAAGGTTTTCCACCTATATCTGTTTGTCTTTCTTATTTTCTGTTTATTATGCACTCTTTTATGTTTTACGATTTCTGTCACTCTAGTTTTCAAGCTCCGTAGAGGCATTGTGGATTAAACATGTTTGAATCCTGGTTGTATGCATGCCAAAAAAAACAAACAAGAAATTTGGGACGGAAGGTGTATATTTTTATAATATTTCTCTTAAAGTGTTACTCTAGATTGAAAGTATCTTTTTTTCTAAAAGGGGCAGGCAAGGGATGAGGATCCAAACTCGAACCAAAACAAAAATAAAAACAGAGAGATGGTCAAGAGTAATGTTGCTTTTTTCTAGGTGCAATGTTTGGAGGATCTCAGAAGGAAATCTTAACAAACTACTGAATCAATTTTCTGTCTTCTATATTATTACTTCCCAAGATTACTAAGCAAAGCACCAAAGAGAGATCAACAAATCACAATTCACTAAATTGGGAAATGGGTAGGGACTAGGGAGTACTAAATTTGCAAACCAATACATTGCACCTTGCAAGCCTTTGTTGACCTTTGCCTACCATGGGACAAAGCCAAAGGCTTAATTTTCTTCACAGTAGTCAGACATGCATCTTCTCCTTGTGCATTATCTTACCAACATTGATGAGACTTTTCCACCTTACAGAAATAAGACCAACTATTGATTAGGCTTGCACACATTATGACTCTCTAGGTTATTTTTTCAACTCACAGACAGTAATATTTAGGACGAAATCTCGTTGATATGGTGTACAAGCGTTGACATTTGGTAACTAAGCCCGTATAATTGACCTGTATGTGGACGATCATATTCGAAAGGAATAACAATGAAAATAACTCGATTACAATGATGAATTTTTGACATCTTTAGTGTATTTTGTTGGTTTCGGTTTAGGATTCCTTATAGCCATTAAAATGCCGTAGACCAAACACACCCTCAAACCAAACCCACTAAATTCTCTAAATCATAACAACATACTTTCACTAATTTTCATCTGGTTATTGTGGATGGTGACCGGGAGACAAAGAGGAAGGAACTGGGTCACAATAAATTGAGTTCCTAAATAGGACTTCATCCTTCAGAAATTGATGTCCACACCAGAAAGCTCTACTTGTGGAACGACTTGGGAATGTAAACCGGCGGTCTTCATTGTTGAATAGAGGATATCAAAACAACGTCGTTTTGAATCTGCACCCCAGCCGTGAGCCACAATGCTACAGGGTTCTTGGATCGAAATATATTTAAAATTTAAGTCCACAAATGATGAGTCCATCTAATGTACATTTAAATCCAACCTCTTCTTTTATAGCCGATGTGGGATCTCAAAAAGTTCGAACGTGTCTTCTCGTATTCTCTTTGAGAACTACTCCTATCTAACAATATTTGCATCCTAACAAGTCCAAGCTCCCCTCAGTCCTCACGTCATAGTTTTGTCTCTAATCTCTGAGCTGAGCTTACTCTCGGTATACACACTCCATAGAAAGCCATTGTGCATTTTTCGGGTTCATCGAGAGTCTATGTACAAGCCCATTATACATCGATAGGAAGTGGCAGGAGAGTCTTCCCAGAAATCAATCATCGGCTCTGATATCACATGTTGGGAAATAATACACTTCAGTGTGCTTATGAAGCCTAATTGGTTATATATTAATTATAGAGTCTTCATCCATAGCCCTTACACGAGTACAATACATTAAAACGCATACCCTTTTAGAACTTGAGCATCAAAGGTCCGACATCTAATGCACATATTACAGATTCAGTCATAGAAACATTTCTCATTTTCATACTTGGAATTATCCTTCAGACGAGTCTTTGAACCACAACTGCTCTGATCATTCTAAGGAGCAGTGTTCTAAAAGTCGTTGGGCATTAGTTGGCGGAGGAGAACACCTAGCACTTAGGGGCCGATTAGTCAGGCACCTAGCTGTTGGCCGCCTAGATGGATTTTAATCTACGTGTTGGATCTCCGCTCAGCGCCTAGTCCGACCTTTAAAACACTCCTACTGAGTGATTATTTGATGGTCATCAGGTACCGCCACATGGTGCCCCAATATTCTTGAATACAATGTGTGGTGGATAAGGGTGTTAAAGCACCACCACAACACCATAGAATAATTCGTCCTACTAATGAGCAATGTGCGCTTGACAATATAGTGGCAAGGAAACCGAATTGGAAGGGATTCCATTTCCACAAATTGGCCTACTAGTAATCTCAGGTAGCTCAAGTGGTAATAGGGGTGATCTGTAAATTCAGAAACTTGACAATCTCTTGAGGCCGTGTCGCAAGTGCTTCTCTTACGAATCCCCTAGTCCCAGCGTGGATGATTTTTCTTTGACTGGATCGCAGAGGTGATTTAGTCAAAGTGCGCGCAAGCTAACCCGAACACCCTTGCCCGCAAACCGAAAATAATAGTAATAATTAATTGTCCTCCTAATGCTGGATATGCACCAGCAGCCCACCACAATGCTTTTTGACCAAATCACTATAGTAGCACCAATATTCTTATCCATATGCAATAGTGCGGTATAATTTTCTAATTGGGTTAGGAACATTTCCATTCAACTCTTAAATGGTCCATAAGCATGGCATTTTTCAATAAGGGCTGTGTGGTGGAGGAAAGGATAAACTGGTAAATGCTTTTCTGATACATATCATGTGGATTTCTTATTCAAAAGCCTCTCCCTCAAAGTGGTTCAAAAGTCGAATGCACAAAGTGTGGGCATGTGGTTTTTGGGCATATGTTTTACATGGTTACTGGAATTTTTGCTTTTTGACTTGGGATAAACTGTCCAAAGTAGATGACGCATCTCATGACCACGACTTTACCTAAAGCTATCTCCCGTCACTTCAGTGACTCAACAATCCAGTCCAGCCCGTTGTGGATTCTTATGTATACGGCTTAATTTGATGATCAGAATGGTATGCTTTTCAGACGTCATCGAGAATATTAGTCACGCTAAATGTTATACTCTCTCCGCTTCATATTATTTGTTCTCTTTTTTTACGTTTAAATGACCTGTATTGTTTGCACGTTGCAAAAAAATCGAATTAAGTACAAATTTCTATGATTGTCCTACATTCTTAGGGTGTTCCATGGTCCATCATATCTCCTGTTGGATGTTGGTGAAGTTGGAACAATCGGAATAGGACCATATCAACGCTGGTAATTGATTCACCTGTGACGAAATTACATAAGACCAGTGCATCCACTCTGGGGTGCTGGGAACCACCGGATAGGGTTATGTTCAAAATAAATACAGATGGTGCTGTGGACGACGCAGGGCACGCGGCGGCGGGAGGCATCGTAAGGGATGATTTGGCAACCGGAAATGATTTGGGTACACCACCAAGTGTACCCCAATTGCACCCCACATCATCGGGGCCATCCAAACACTTTTTTGGACGTTCTAGATTTAAAGTGAATTCTTACCGATAAGAATTTATTTCAAATCCGGACCATTGATTCTTGAAATGGACGTTCGGGATGTGCTGGTGTGCATTTGGGGTGCGCGTAGCAGCGTTCTTTGGCAACTTTGTGGTAGGCTTCCAACGGAAAATTGGCCACTTTCAGTTTTAGCAGCAGAGGGACTTGAGGTTACCGTGTTGGCCCAAGTGACTACATCCCCGTAATGACCTCCTGTAGTGACCCAAGTCACTATACGGTGATTTTAATTATGAGTCCTCTATAATCTATATTTGGAATCAGAACCGTACAATTGGTCGAGAATGTTGAATATATCATTCATGTAAAAAATCAAATTAATTGAATATTGGTAGCCATATGTACTCGGATACCATTTATATGAATGGCCAATGTCATTTGGGGAATACACTATATATATATAAGAAAAATTCGCACAATTTTGTGTCTACCAATGTCCCATTGTTATAATTTTTTGTAACCATAATACGCTCAATATTCTTGAAAAAATGAACAGTTCCGATCTCAAATGAAGATTTCAAAATACCCACAATTGAAGTTATTACGGGAATGCGGTGACTTGGGTCACTATAAGAACCCCAAATCTCAGAGTTATGGGGCTTGAGGGACGGGTTGTGGATGCCCAAGGATCTTAACTTCTCACAAATGGAAGTTACTATTGTGGATGCTAGCTCAATCCTCAAAGTCCTCGGTGAATCACCAGTCTTTGCGTGGATGGTCTGCCTTTGACCGAATCGAATAGCAAAATAGTCGAGATACGCGTAAGTTGACCCGGGCAAACACTAGCCGTTGAACCAAAAAAAAAGTCATAGGCGAAGATGACAGCACAATTGTGCACCCATTGAGTAGCTTAATTAATTTGTTACTGCAAGTATTTCTTGTGCCGGT
This sequence comes from Vaccinium myrtillus, assembly GCA_016920895.1. Classification (NCBI taxonomy): domain Eukaryota; kingdom Viridiplantae; phylum Streptophyta; class Magnoliopsida; order Ericales; family Ericaceae; genus Vaccinium; species Vaccinium myrtillus. The sequence continues at coordinate 11,029,614 of CM029280.1, forward strand.
TCCTGTCCGTGAAGATTAGTCATGATTTCCGATCGAGAAGTTAACAAATGTACCGATGTTCTTGCAAAGGATGCTCTTCCCCGGCCGCCCGCTTGGATTTATTTCTTTCACGGATACATGCACCTAACCTGTTGCTCTTTCAATTACATGGAAACTTTGTAGGTGTGAAATACCACAAACTTTTTAATTTCGCTCCGTCTAACCAAACCGAGCCTTATACCTCAATCAATCGGGATCGTCTATATGAATCATGTTATTCCATTGACTTCTGTCGAGAGCGACCTCTTCACTTAAATTTAACAAGTCCAAGTCTTTTCGTACAACGGCATCCAAAGAATTTCGCTCCGTCTTTAACCAAATTTAAACGGAAATGCTACATACACAGCAGATTGGTACAACAAGTTGGACAACAGCCCCAAAACGACGTCGTTTTGGGGCCTGTTGTTTTAAAAAAAAAAAACCCAAAAGTGTAAATCTAGCAACTTTCCCCTTCTTCCCCAAATCAACTCAGACAGAGAAGAGGAGAGTTGGGTTCACGATGACGAGCCACGACCGCCGACGACCTCTGCTGCTGCCGACCGCCACAACACCTGCCGCCGCCGCCGACCTCTGCTGCTGCCCAAATGAAAATCTCATTTTTTGTTTGAAATTTAAATCGAAAATACAACGGAGTCAAATTCTGTTTCCCGAACTTTGTTGCCAACGATGGTTATCACAAAAGATGGAAGCTATTACATCAATGGGTTCACTTGAAATAGAATGGCAAGTTTCTTAAGAAAACCAGTTGCTCATTCAAAATAGCCTCAGAATCTGGAAAGACATCCATGGATTTGCATCAATAAAAGTTATATATGACTGAGATTCTTTCTTCAAAATGAAATGGTTGTGTTCTATTGTATTGGAGGTCAGGGATCCGGGGATCCGACGATTTCGAATCCTCTGATGGTGGTCGCCGGAGGTGTCGGCAGTGGCGGAGGTCGGCGGCGGCGATCGTGGTGGTGGTCACTCTGTTCTCTTGGTGGTCGCCGGAGGTGTCGGCAGTGGTGGAGGTCGGCGTGGCTGTCACTGCGCTCTCTCTCTCTCCCCTGTTGTTGTCGACTGTGAATGGGGGTGGGGAAGAGGAAAGGTTGTTTTTTTTTAAACAACAGGCCCCAAAACGATGTTGTTTTGGGGCTGTTGTCCAACTTGTTGTACCAATTTGTTGTGTATATAGCAGCGTTCAAATTTAAATGCAAAGAAAGAAAGTAGAGGACAGCTAGAGGTTGGCAAAATGCAGGAACTATAGTAGTTGGAAGGTAAGAAAGTAGAATAAAACAGCTGGCGAGCACTACATGGCGGGCCTGCTCAAAGGTTGACTCATCTATTCCACATGTACAGTTGACTCTACAGAACACTTTACTCCCTCCGTCCGGATTTGTTGGTCCACAAACATACTTTTTCAAGTCCGAAAATGTTTGTCCATTTTCAAAAGTTAAAGGCTAAAATATGGAAAAGTTACACAAAAAGTAGTGGACAAAAAGTAATGGAAAAAAAGTTGGAATCCCCAAAACGGACCAACAAATCCAGACGGAGGGAGTAATAATTTTTCCCACACGGAGAAAAGAAGAATATGACTTTTAAAATGGCCTTCAAGACCAGAGAGGAAAAAGCTAACGTAGAGTACTACATGGCGGGCCTGTTTGTTTTTGGTTATGACCATTACAGTGTTAATGGACCACATTTGACAGTGACAACCTCCCTCTCTTTCTTTTATGTGTTCGGATCAGTTTATACACACACACCTCTCTAATCCGGTTAAAAACATGCTATTCAAACCGGAATTAGGAGACTTGACTACAAAAATCGAACTCCGATCAATTTTGTGGGAGAGCAAACTAACCAACCGGACTAATTAAACGATATTCCACAAACTGACTTAAGTCAATGGAACTGACTTATTGAATAAAATTGGATGAATATATTATGTGAGAAAGACTTGTCTTGTAAAACGTTATAAATCAGTTTGAGAATAAGTCAATTTTGTAGAACATGTTAGGATTTTCGAACAACCGTCCAATCACACAACGCTCGTACGGATCTTGAGAACAATGAATCACAGAACGAAACAAGCAAACAGTCGTGCGTGATGAAGAACGGAAAGATATACGTGCATGGGAAATCTCAACGCGAGGAGAAATCACGAGAGCCACACCAGTCCACTATAAAATCGAATCAAAAGTACAAGTCTTCTTGCAATCTCTCTGAGATCTGCATCTTCTCTCGCTTCTCTCTATTGTTCTCTAGAAACTCGTAACCCTAACCATATGCTAATTGCAATATAAATAAGTTCGGTCCTATGGCCGAAATTACAAACCCAAGTTAAAAAATATCGCTTTCATTGTAGTTCGTGAAGTCTCCGCCCCACACCCTGAACTACAACACTGCTGCTGAAGGTTGTCTGCACCACAACAAAACACCGTGTAGGCCTTGGAGCTCTCTTTGGATGGAAGTCTGGTTTGATCACATGGGAGGATGAAAATGGTAGGGGCCACCAGCAATGTAATGTAGTAGTAGTAAAGTTGCAACTGCCTTCTTTAGATGACTCACCAAACATGCATTGATCGATCCTTGTTTCTCTTGAGATCTTTATTATCTTATTTATAGCCACAGCCACAACTCCCAGCCACCCTCACTTCCACACTTCTTATTAAACACCTCTCTCTCTCTCTCTCTCTCTCTCTCTTCTGGACAGAGTTCTGATCAGCCATGAAGCAAATATCTCAAATGGGTCTCATCTTCCTCACTTTTTTCCTTATTGTACTCTCTCACTCATTAACTTCTTCTGCTCGTCTCTTACCAGTACCCCTCAAAGGTACTTTTTATATAACTTCAACATATATGTAGATCAATACATATTGTTTTGTATATGCACCATGAATATATACTTACAGGTTCACATGCTCATGTACCTTTCTCAAATATTCTTTGCAGATAACCAGATAGCAAAGGCTAATGAGATCACTCAACCAATTTCATCCATGAACATGGAAGATGACGATCTATCCAATGTAAGCAAAAATTCTTTATTTTCTTTCTTTTCTCCATTTCAAGTAATATGGTTCCTCCATCCCAATTTCCTCGCCCTTTTGATTATCTTTCAATTTTGCAAGCAAAAAATAATACAAAAAATTTCACAACAGCTTAATTTTTTTCAAAAAAAAAAAAGGTATAAATTTTAAAAAAAATATATCGTTGGTGAATATTTTTCGCGGGCAAAATGCGTAGTTGCACCCGAAATTATTTTTTGAGCAATTTAGGACTGAGGGAGTAATATAAATATGATTATATATTCCTTAATTTCTTACAGTTTCTTCTTCGTCCTTTTTATTTTGAACAGCTAATGGGGATGGAGGAATGTGATGAGAAAGATGAAGATTGTATCAAAAGGAGGATGGTTGCTGAGGCTCACTTGGATTACATATACACTCAACGCCATAAGCCGAAGGCAACACCTTAGATATATATATATATATATATATATACGTATTCATATATGTATGTATAGGACCATGAAATTCCCTATATCTAATTTTCTTAGTCCTTGAATATCTCTAGTTGAATAAGTTGTGGTTAATTAGGTACGAAAACCTGTGCAACTATTACACTATATATATATATATATATATATATATATATATACGAGATTATATATGGAAGAACCGCCGTTGTGTTTCAATAATATGTTAAGATCCAGAAAAGGTTTTTCCGAAAAATGTCCTGGAAACAGAAATCAATGGTCCAGATTTACAACGATTTGAATCTGGACTATTGATTTATCTTTCCTGAATATTTTCGAGAAAACTCGTACCCTATCATCCCTCTTTCAATAATATTGCGAGGTTTCATCTATGGTAGCATTAATTTTACATACAAGGTTGTACCAAAACAGAGTTGTCTATGTCATCATATGGAGTCAAATTCTCTGTTTTGGCGGCCTTTTGACCATTGAATCACATGAAAATTTTAAAACAAAACACAAAAAACACACCATTCAACGACTCAAAACAATTCGGCACAGAGGCACACTATTTTTTGGGCACAGGGTCAGGGGATCACAGGTGGTAATCATATGTAATCGTAGATCATATCCGGTAGTGTTGATAGAAATACGATCATCGTAAACTCACTCAATTTGTTCAGAGGTGGGCAAGCCACGTACGTAGTCGATGGCAAGTGAGGTCACTTGACTCAAAAATTGAAAAGTTATAAAGAGTAGTACTCCCTCCGTCCCAAAAAGTTTGGCCTACTTATATATTTCAAAGTTTTATGTACAATACACAATGTTATCTAAACTTGTAACTTTTCAAGTTTATCCTTCATTAGTTGACTCTAATAAGATAGGGGTAAATCAAGTTTTGAATTTAAATTGTTTTTCGAAAAGCGAAAAAATCTTGCTACCAATGTAATCATAGAACTTTTTCAAAATTTTATAACTCTCTTTAAACTTTAAAATTTTCAATTATTCTTCTTTTAGTCGCATTGTTTTGATTGTTAAAAGCATCTCAAGGTCAGAAATTGAATTTACCGATTTTTCTTCGTTGAAATTTTTAAATTGGTCTAACATTCTGGAACAACCAAATAAAAAGTAAGCCAAAATTTTTGGGACAGAGAGTAGTTTGGAGGAGAGCGGATCCGCTGTCCCAATTTTCGTGTCCCAACTCCCTGTCCCATCGATCCGAGCCGTCTATCCGAGCAATCAACGGCTCGGATTCCATCTCACCCCAAATCAATCTGAGTTATCCATATTCATTTGAGAATCTGAGCCGTTGATTTGCTCGGATGGACGGCTCGGATGAATAGGACAGGTAGTTGAGATACGGAGATTGGAACAGCGGATCCGCTAACTGGAGAAGTTATTCAGCCAGTGTGTCTTGCAATTGATTTTTTCAGTATTGGGTTCTCCGTCAAGCACATAAAGAACAAAAGTGGGGCTGTCCTTGGAACATGGGTCGTTTCAGTTTTATTATTGGAGTTTGCTTTGGACAGATAGTTTGACTTTGAGGATACTTTTTCCGACCAAGATTCCTTTGATTTTTTCAATCTTTTGTACGATTTTTATTTTTTGAAGATTCCTTTAGTTTGCATGCTTAAACAGAAACTGTCGGTAAGGATAAGGGAATTATATATGCACACAAAATTAATAAAATTAAAATTAGTTCATTTTGTATTAGTATCTGATCAACTGGTCTGTGTAAATCAATCATGAAATTTAATCAGCTGGAACAAACTATACCAGATACGTGATTTGTCACTTGTTCCGAAGAAAAATGTGCGACAAGTTTGCTCTTGGACATGTATCGAATAATGCGTCCCCAACTAAGTGTAACGGAATACTAGATCGAACAAAAATCTTAGGTTAGGTCATGAAAAATCCTTATTGGGAACGCGTGTAAGATTATTTCCTTAAATGGCCCACATTACGGCACATATGGTAATTATATATTGACGAGATTATGAGCCATATTTTGTTCCTTAATTGGTTGGTCAAATTGATGGAATGATTTCTGTGGGGGTCTCTTCGCCGGAGTGAGCTCTTGGGACCTCTAGGAGTGGAATGGGGGGTGGCGGAAAGAGTAATGCTCGCCTGAACCGCTGCTACTCGCCGGAGAGGGTTACCTGCACACGTAGACAACCACGTCAGTGCCTAGCCCGGACGGTGGTGGTCCGGGGAGGCACTCCGATGGCTAAGTCAGTCACCGGAGGGGAGAAATGCACCGGAGATCTTAGAGAGAGAGAAGTGGAGTTCTGAGTGTAGTAAATGAGGATAGAGGAATACCTATTGTGGTAGTTGTGCTTGGGTATTTATAGGCTGAGGGGCGTGCGTCCCACGCGCTCGGCGCCCCCCACGCGCCTGTCATTCACGCTCGGAATGACAGGTGATGTGATCTCCACCTCTGCTGCAGACGCCAAGTCCTGACCGTCGTCAGGGCAGGTAAGCTCGAGTGGTCAAATCAACCTGAGATATCTCCCATCGCCCACGTGCTCCTGCAGGCGGCGGTGGCAGAGTAGGTGACTGCCGCATTTAATGCCTCATCATGGCATATATAGCTTGTCAGACACGCCTCCACCAAACCAAATGGACCCGAGCCCCCACGCTTCCGTGGTCATCCGACTCGGCACGTGCGCGGCCCAGCCCCTCGGGCGCTCGGCACGCCGATCGGCAGAGCCCCCGAGGGTTTTCCGTGGACCAAGCTGCGAGTGACATGTCCTCGGCACCAAGCCGTTCGGCGGACTTTGTTCAAATCAATATTCGTCCAGAACCGCACATCCGCACTACCCACCGAGGGCACCATGCGCTCGGTGGCATCCCGGCGGATCGGTCTACATTCAGTTTTGCAGATTCTGAGGTCGTGACCCTTCTATCTCTTGATGACGTGGAGGAGGCCCCTGCTGTCCCCCACGAACCCGGCCGCTACAATAGCCCCATCAACTTCCCAAGATGAGGGACGATGAATTGTTGGAGTTGATACGATCGGAACTGTGGTCGGCTAAGCGGTGGTCAGGGCACCATGCTCGGAGGGTTGCTGCAACGATCGGGGAACTAACGATCCGAGACCCTTTATATTGGGCGCTCGGATTGGATAGAGCTCGAAACGTCACATCGAGAAGTGACGTGAAAGGACGCCTGACACACCGTGTCAGGAATCTGTGACGTGTGCTGAGGTGGCCGCCATGTGTCGTCGCGTGGTTGGTCCGAGCGCCGTCGTGTGGATTCGCGCCCAAACGGTTTAAACTCGGGGACAGGTGTCGTGCGCTGATTGGCTGACCCTTCGCCTCCCGAGCCGGCGCCATAATGGCCCCTATTCAATAGGGGGGTTATCCCCTATAAATACACGGGGGGCAGGAGAGAGAGTCACCGTTACTCTCTCTCTCTAACATCAGAGCTCATTCCGCGCCGTTGCCGCCTTACTCAGCCACTTTCCTCCGTTGAAATCTCGTTCTCAGGCGACGATTCTTCCACCAAATCTCAGGTATTGTGCTCTTCTCTCGTTTCTCTATGTTTTTGTGAACTTTTTCCGTACATTTTTCTGCATTTTGGGAGGGTTTTTGGGCGTTTCTCCTTTTTCGCCTTTTCTGTTTCTGTGTAGTTGAGTTTTCCGGCGGTTTGTGCGGCGGAGCACGGCCGCCGGATTCTGGGCTCGAAGAACACTCATCGTGTTCTTCCGAGCGCGAGACCACCGTACGCACTGTCTTCAGCCGAGAGATATTTGAGCGATCCGAGCGCCCTTACAAGTAGGTTCTAGCCGAGGGCTCAACAACTCGTTGGGCTCTCGGGATAGACGACACCCCGTGGGGAGCTCGGCTGGGGCCGAAGCTCGACCCTTCATGTTTTATCGAACTCAAACCTGTGCATATCGCTGATGGTTGTTTCACCCGTGCACTGTAGGTTCCTGCTTGGATGAGCTCGGACTCCTCGGACTCATCTCCAGACGACGTTCTCGCCGATTACAGGTTCGGCAACTTCGTTCAGGACCTCCTTATTCGTGAGCAACTCAGGAGTCTCGGAAGAGGCTATAGAAGCCGAGCGGACCCCGCCCCTCCACATACCGGAGCCCCTCCACTGAATATAACCCCCCTCCAAGCCATAACCCCCGAGCGTTGGGCGGAAATGGAAGCAGAAGCACAGCGCGCCGAGAGCGGTTCTCAAGCCACTACCTCCGGGCATAGCGTCCCCCCTACTCCGAACCCTGAGACCAACGTCCCGACCAAGGTCCCTTCACCTTCAGCCATCGACCCGACCGAGCTCCCGAACCTTTCCGGAGATTGGGATTCGGACGTCGAGGTGATTGAGATCGACAGGATGGCCGCGGGGTTCGACGAGCCCGAGCCTGTCGAGGTTCTCGAGGTGGACGAGTTCTTGGCTCGGTCTCCACAAACCGAGGGGCATGTCTCTCGCGATGGGGGTGAAGGTGAAGGATCCTCCCATCACGGTGCCGAGCACGAAGACCGAGAGCAAGCCCCCGACGATGAAGAAGAGGCCGATGTCGATGGGGGCGTCGAGTATGGGCACGGCTGGGAATCGATCCCGCCGCCGAACCCTAGGCACGGGGATTGCAAGTACGTCGACATGTACTTTGACGGTACCGAGGCCAAGCTTGTCGCTTTTCGAAAGGACTATAATATCCCCGAGGACGTGTCGATCGTGAGGCCGAGCGACGAAAAAATTCACTACGTGAAAGGGCAGGTGTACGTGCCTCTGATGGCCATCACCGAGGGCGGGCTAACCTTCCCCATGCCTCGGCTTCTCCGGCAGTTCCTGGATGTGTACGAGCTCGCCCCTCACCAGCTGGTGACCAACGTGTACCGCATCATCTGCTCGGTGGTGAGGCTATCCGAGCAGCACAACATCCCCTTCCGCCTTGCTGACCTTATGGCGGTTTACACTGCGGCGCGAAGCAGAAGCTACGGCCGATACTACTTCTCGAGGCGCCCCGAGTACCCTCACCTCATCGGTAAACTCTCGGACTCGGAGAGGCATGCCTGCGAGCTGGTAATCGTGAAGGGGAACTTTGAAACGGCCCCGGGCGAGGAGTCCAGGTGGTCCGTGCCCTGGAGCCGTGGGAGGCCCAGTAAGCCGAGAACTCATACTTGCATGTTTATATTTTTCATTTGATGTATTTTTCTAATCTTCGATCACCGTACTCATACTTGCATTTTTCAGATTGCAGGAAGTTGACGAAGAAGCTAGCCGAGGACGCGGACGACGACGTCATCGACCGGATCTTCCAAATTAAGGATCGCACCGCCCCCCACGTGCTCGGCTACGTGCCATCTTACAGGGGTTTCCTGAAAAGAGGTAAAAGTCCCGTGAAGCGGACGGGCGAACGCCGAAGACGACTGTTCGACTCCGATCTTCGGCTCTCGGACTTCCACGGCCGCGAGCGCGTACCGCCGAGCACTCAACACGCATCCCAATCCTCCGCCGTCGGCGCCAGCCTCGAGACTGACATGACCAGATCCTCTGCCCTGAGGGAGGCCCAGAAGCTGGAGCGGGCCGAGAAGAAAAGAAAGGAGGCCGAGAAGGCGGCGAGCCTTAAGCCCGGCCACACCGCCGAAGGGGAGGGCCCGCCGAAGAAGGCTCGCACGACCGAGGACCCGGAGGGGTCCAAAGCACCCTTGCCAACACCTCCTCCTCCCCAGTCTACCCCGACCGACGTCCCGCCGAGGAGGACAGCCCCCAAGGACAAGCAGGTGGTTTCCCCGACGCCCGGGGGTACGCCTCCCCTGGTCGAGAAGGAAGAGCCTTGGGTCCCGGTGATCCAGACCTCGCGCGGCGAGGTTGTTAAGAAGAATGCCAGCGTTCGGGAGAGCCGAAAGACGGCGATGACCCTGCTGAAGGCCCTCGCCCTGCCGAGGGATATGAAGGCGGAGTCCAATAACACGGCGGACAACTACGCCGAGATGTGCACTCACATCGTGAGGGTAAATCTTTAACTTCATACTTCATGTTTTTTCTCCAAGTTTTTGCCTTCGGTTCGTTACTCACGTAGCTTGAATTTGTTGCAGGCTGGCCAGTCGGCCTTGGCTCTCGGCGACAAGGTATACAAACTTGGCGTCGAGAAGACCGAGGTCGAGAAGAAGCTGGAGGCGGAGCAGAAGGCTCGGGCGAGCCTGAAGAAAAGCGCCGAGGCCCTAGCTGCCGACGGGCAAGAGCTCGAGAAGCAGCTCTCGGAGGCTCGCCGACTCCTGAAGGAGGCCGAGGAGAGGGCCATGACGGCCGAGAGCCGGGTCATGGCTGCCGAAAAGGATCTTCAGCGGGCCAAAGCCGAGAATGACGAAAGCATGGCTGCTGCAGACGCCAACGGCTACGAGAGGGGGAAGCGCGAGACGCTGCAGCAGTTTGCCCAGGAGGCCAATGAGAACGAGGAGAAGGCCTTTGGAAAGGGGTACCTCCTTGGTCGAGGCGACTGCTGGCCCGAAGCCTTCGGCCATGCCTTCAACATCATTTCCGTCCCGGCTGATTCTGCCCTTCGGTCCTCCATTCCTCCTGTGCCCGAGACCGTGGTCCCGGAGATGCCGTTCGATGACGACGAGGACGAGGTCGCCGAGGGGAACAGCGAGGCTTCGGATCCTCCCTGTTGCCAGCCAGTCGACGCCCGACGCCACCAATCCTGAGGCCGTGGCCTGACAAGCTTATCGTTTTTCCTTATGTACTTTTTGTTATTTTTGTTTCAAGTTCTTGTACTCGGGGCCGAGCCCCCTTCTCTTTTGTAATGAATGAAAAGACGCCTCTCTTTCCTTTCTTCTGAATGCAGCTCACTGTTTCATATGAACGTGTGAATGTTTATACTGAATTTACTTTCTGAATTTCGTACAAGTGTTGTCTCTCGTTCAGAATCTAATCGTAACCACCAAACGGTAATAAACGATAATCACCAAACAAGCTGGTAATGAATGATAGCCCCTGCTTCAGAGGGGGGCCGATGCCATAACGGCACCATTCCGAAGCAATAGAGTTAAGAATTTCTCTCGGCCCTGCTTGGAAATTTAAGGAAGAATAGCCCCTGATTTCGAAGTCGAGCCGAGAGAAAGGTCGCGCCGAGCGACGAATCGAAACAATAGCCCCAGCTTGCTCGATAGGTTGGTCGCACCGGGCGACGAATCGAAACAATAGCCCCAGCTTGCTCGATAGGTTGGTCGCGCCGAGCGACGAATCGAAACAATAGCCCCAGACTTGCTCGATAGGTTGGTCCCGAGACCAGGGACATCTCCCGGCTTACGATTGTGTGTTCGACCGAACACTTACGAATCGCTTTGTCGAATAGAGTGTTTTGTTCGACCGAACATAGGTGGTCGTTCTACCGAACAGGGCCGAGCCGTTCCACCGAACGGTAATGAACTTACTGGGGCCTTCTAGCCGAGGACAATTACTTGATAAATTTGAGAGTTTGAAAGATAACAGTCAACTAAAGAAAGGATCCTATCATTAACATTCCAATTCCCTGGCATTACAAAAAGCTGCCGAGGGCACGATAATCGTGAAAGATGATAAACATAAGATCCTAACCATAGAACTTCCTTAGCTTTGAGGCGTTCCAAGGGTTGCTGACCGCTGTACCATCCATCTCGGCAAGTTTGTAGGCCCCATAGCCTGCTTTGGCTGTGATACGGTAGGGACCCTCCCAATTAGGCATGAATTTTTTCTTGTTTTTCTTTTGCACAACCGCTCGGAGGACGAGATCGTCAATGTTAAAGGGGCGGATGCGAACGTGCTTGTTATATCCCTGAGCGACCTCCTGTTGGTGAGCAGCGTACTTGATGTGAGCCTCATCTCGGAGGTCCTCAATCTGATCAAGCTCGGAGGCCAGGTGCTCGTCGTTCGTGGCAGGATGGAACGCCTCGGTTCGGGCGGAGGGAGCAACGGCAGCGAGAGGGAGGACGGCCTCCGTCCCGTAGGCCATGGAAAAAGGCGTTCGGCCAGTTCCCCGTCGGGGGGTCGTTCGATAGCCCCAGAGAACCTTGGGGAGTTCCTCCACCCACTTCCCGCGCTTGTTAGTCAGCCGACGCTTGAGGCCGGCCGAGATCGACTTGTTCGAGGCCTCGGCTTGGCCATTTCCTTGCGGGTAAGCCACAGTTGAATTATAGACGCGAATGTTCTTTTTCCTGCAGAGTGTCTTGATGGCCTCGGCGACGAATTGGGTGCCGTTGTCGGAGATGATAGCATAGGGCACGCCGAACCGTGAGATGATGCTCTTCCAGATGAATTGCTCGACCTCGGCGGCCGTGATGTGAATTAGTGGCTCGGCCTCCACCCACTTGGTGAAGTAGTCCGTGGCCGTGATGAGGTGTCGGAACCCGCCGGGAGCCGTGGGGAGGACTCCGACAATGTCGAGCCCCCACTGGGCGAATGGCCAAGGACTCGTAACAGGCTGCAGAGACATGGTGGGCTGGTAAAGGATAGGGGAGTGCTTTTGGCACGCCTCACACCTTTTGACGTAATCTTCAGCGCTCTTCTTCATCTTTGGCCACCAGTAGCCCTGGGTCACAGCCCGCTCGGAGAGAGTGCGTCCCCCCGAGTGGCTGCCACAACTTCCCTCGTGGAGCTCATGTAGGACGTTAGGTACCTCGGCATCATGCAGCACGCGGAGGTCAGGGCCGATGTAGGTGCGGCGATAAAGCTGTCCGGTCGGGGAGAGGAAGTAGGACGCCGACTGACAGCGGATGCGGTGAGCCTCCTTTTTATCCGAAGGGAGGGTCTGGTCTCGGAGGTAAGAGATCAGTGGATCCATCCAGCTCGGGCCGGAAGCGGCGACCGTCATAACTGCTTCGGGTACCGGTTCGAAGCTTGGGACCGCGATCTCCCCTAGCGTAATCGTCCGCGCGCCCCCGAGCTCGTTGCATGCTGATCCGAGAGCCGCGAGAGCGTCGGCGTGAGCGTTCTTGGCTCGGCCGATATGGGAGAAGTGGACTGTCTTGAAGCTACTTTGCAGTTCTAGAACATGGCTGATATACTTCAGCATCCGAGCGTCTCCGGAACCATATTCGCTGTTCAGCTGGTTTACCACCAGCATGGAGTCACTGAAAACCTGTAATTCATCCACCCCGAGAGCGAGAGCGAGGCGGAGTCCAGCAATTAGAGCCTCATATTCTGCTTCGTTGTTTGTGGCTGGGAAGCCGATGCTCACCGCACACTCGTGGAGGGTGCCTTCAGGAGAGATGAGCACAATCCCAGCCCCTGCCCCCCGGCTGTTTGATGCACCGTCCACATGCATTCGCCAAGACTCGCCCGTATAGATGGTAGCTGCGCGGGTCGGAGAGCGTCTGCGAACAGACCCAGACTGCTCGGGGGCGGTGGTGGTGTCTCCTGGCGTTTCGGCACTGGCGTCTTCGGCAGCGCTTTCCTTCTGGAGATCGGACTCCAGCTTCGGCGTGAGCTCGGCGACGAAGTCAGCCAAGGCCTGACCCTTGATCGTCGTCCGGGGCTCATACCGGATGTCAAAGTTGGCCAATTCCAAGGACCACTTGCAGATCCGATCCGAGAGATCTGCCTTTCGCATGACGGTCTTCAGGGGATACGCCGTGATTACCACGACGGTGTGGCTCTAGAAGTAGGGTAGGAGCTTTCTCTTAGCCGTGACCAGGGATAGCGCTAGTTTCTCGATTGGCAAGTACCTGGTCTCGGCTGGGAGCATCGTCTTGCTTGAGTAATAGATCGGGAACTGCTCCAAGCCCTCCTGCCGAACCAACGCCGAGCTCACGGCGTGTTCGGATACTGCCAGGTAAAGGTAGAGATCTTCGTCTTCCTTCGGTGTCACTAGCATCGGTGCGCGGGACATATAGCTCTTGAGCTCGGCGAGCGCAGCATCGCATTCGGCATTCCAGACGAAGGCCCTTTTACTTGTCTTGATGGACTGGAAGAAGGGTCGGCAAGCATCGGATGACTTGCTTATGAAGTGATTGAGGGCAGCAGCCATCCCTGTCAGCCGCTGAACCTCCTTGATTGTTGACGGCGCTCGGAGTCGCTGGATAGCTTCCAGCTGGTTGGGGTCGGCCTCGATCCCTCGGCGGGTGACGAGGTACCCCAGAAATTTTCCAGAGCCGACTCCGAACGCGCACTTTTCCGCGTTAAGCTTCAAATCGTGCTTTTTGAGGATGGAAAAGATCTTACCGAGGTGGGAGAGATGATCTTCCGCGAACTTGCTCTTGATTACCATGTCATCAATATACGCCCCATAATGTCGCCGAGCTCCTGGCGAACATTTTGGAAACCATTCTTTGGTAGGTAGCCCCGTTCTTCAAGCCGAACAAAGATCATCACGATAGCAATAGGTGCCCCTCGGCGTGATGAACGCGGTCTTCTCCACATCCGCAACATCCATGGCGATCTGGTGGTATCCTCGGTAGGCATCCATAAAGCTAAGCCTGGCGTGCCCGGCCGTTGCGTCCACCAGCTGGTCGATCCGAGGGAGGGGAAAACAGTCTTTGGGGCAGGCGTCGTTGAGGTTAGTGTAATCCACACATACCCTCCACTTCCCGTTCTTTTTTGACTTGACCACTACTGATGTGTTAGCCACCACGTGGGATACATCACTTCTCGGATAGCCTCCGCCTCGATCGCCGGTCAACTTCTTCCACGACCGCATCGGAGTGGATTGCCGAAGAACGCCTCGGCTTGAACCACCGGTCTCTAGCCGGATCAACATTGAGGGCGTGCGTGCGTGATGAAATCGGGGCGACACCGGCATTTCATACGAGTCCATGCGAAGACCCCAATGTTATCCTTAAGAAAGGAGACCAAGTCGTTCCGTTCCCGGGGTTGGACAGTCCGAGCCGAGCATGAAGTAACGTGTACCCTCTTCGATGGGTACCTTGACCAATTCTTGATTGATTTGTCCTCGGCACTCGAGCCGACGTCATCAAGGACTTGAGTGCACTCAGGTGCTTCGATCCAATGTACCTGTTTGGGCGGCCTGCCTTCCCTCCGGTCCCTCTGGCGTACGGCATTAACAAAACACCTTTTGATGCCATCTCGATCGCCTCGGACGGTTTCACCTTTCCGACGCTCCAATGAAGCGAACGCACTGATGGAGGGTTGAGGCGACGGCGCCCATAGCGTGGAGCCAGCCCCGTCCCAGAATGGCGTTGTATGGGCTCGGTGAATCCACCACGGTGAATTCTATCTCCAAACGCATCGACCCCGCCCGAACGGGAGGGTGATCTTGGATAAATGGGAAACCAAAGAACCCAACGAGGGGGTGTCGGAGGGGGCAAGCTCATCACGCGTCCGTCCAATGGCTTTATAGGCCGAGTAGTAAAGGACGTCGGCGGAGCTCCCCTGGTCTACCAACACCCTCCTAACATCCACGTCGTCGATACTGATTTCGAGGACCAGGGCGTCATCATGTGGGAACTGCAGCCCGTCCAAATCTTGCTCGGAAAAGGAAATGGTGTAAGGCTCCATGGGCTCCTCGTACTTTCTCTTTGGTGCCCTTCCGAGCGTCATTACCTGCATTGCTGCCTCCATCTTTTGCAGCTCTGCGTGCATCGCGTCGGCTTGGGCTTTGCCGACCGGTCCGTGGATTGTGACAACCACCCCCGGTCGCACCCTTTCGCCGGGTGCCTGCTGGTTCTGCGGTTGCTGGATGATGGCTTGCTGGTTCGGCTGAGGAGCAGCACCCCTAAGGACGACCGGTGTCCAAGAGCGGTCTATCCACTCCTCCATGCGCCCTTCGGCAACCAATCGCTCGAGATGCGCTTTGAACGGTCGGCACCCCGTCGTGTAATGTCCCATCTCGTTGTGGTACGTGCATTTGCCCTTTTGGGTGGGATCCGACCCCATCTTTTCCTCGGGCCAGTAGAACCAGCGCTTCCGGCCAACCTCTGCCAACAACCTGTAGATAGGCATTGTGAAATAGGTCGTCTCGGCAATGTAGTCGTTGTCATTTCTGGGGGGCCTTTCCCATCCGCCGTTATTGTCTCTACCGGTGTCTCGGGGACCCCTGTTCCCGAAACCACCTCCTTGATCGCTCCTTCCCTTCTTCAAGGTGTTAACTTGCTTCTTTGTCTCCTTTGGTGTGGCCTTTCCAGCATCTCTCTTAGACGCTCGGTCGAAGAGATGCTCTTCGAGCTCTCGGTAACGGTTCAAAGTTTCCATCAATTCGACCATATTCTTCGGCGGCCGGACCACGAGTTCCTTGAAGAGGTCGGAATGACTGTCGAGCCCGTTCTTAAATGAAGTGGAAGCAATCTTCTGATCACAACCCTCCACGAGGCTGTACACCTCCCAATACCGGGCGATGTACTCTTTCAGGGCCTCGTCCGGGCCCCTCTTCATGTTGACGAGTGCGTCGAGCGTCTTCGGCTGTGTATTACTGGTTACAAACCGAGACGTGAACGCGCGCTCGAGCTCGTCGAAGTCGTTTATAGACCCCGGAGCGAGCTGGCTATACCAAAGGAGGGCCGTGGTCCCCAAGCTCATGGAGAACGTTCGGCACATGAGGGAATCGCTGTGGCCGTGGAGCTCCGAGACCAGGCGATACTGCTGGACGTGTGTAATTGCGTCCGTCGTGGGTTCGTACTTATCAAATTTGGGCATTTTGAAACCGTGCGGCGGGGCCGCCTCGGAGATTGCTCGGGAAAAAGGGGACCGTTTTGATTTTTCTAACCTGGAGTCGGCAGGGTATGGCCGGTTGAGGTCGACCGCTCGGTGCTCTCCATGGGCGCGCTTTGCCGGCCCGTCGGTTCGGTACTCCACGGCGCCCCCATCCGCGTGCACGTTACTTCTCTCGGAAGACAGCCTTTTATTGTTCCCGTCCCGGGCCCTTGCCATGTCCTCCCGAGGGCGGCGGTCCCTGGCGTCAAGCTCGGCATGATCAACCTTAGTTTCACCGGTCTGCACGTTGACGAGCACTATGCTGCCTCCGTCGTTTCGCAGCGTATACCTGTCCCCGGGCTTAAGACCGTTGTTTTCGTTCCGGCCATGTCCTGCCGAGACCTCAACTGGGTTGGCAGCCATGTTGCCACGCGAGCAATCTTCCCGAACGTGGGGTATGCCGTTCCGGGCGCCATGCCTATCCACCGATTGGCAATGGCGCCGGTCACCTCCCCGATCCCCCGATCGGTTGTGGTTACGGTTATCCCCCCGCTCTTCGTGCGCTCGGGCTCGGCCGTTATGGTCCTGTGGGACGTCTGCCAGGCCCTTCCCCTTGGTCTGTCGCCGTTCCTCCTCCCGGATGTTGGGCGTCCGGGCGCTAGATGCCGTGGCGCTGTCTTCGACGGGGTCGGTTCGCCGAGACTGCCCGCCACGCGTGTGTTGCTGGCGTGAACGCGCCGTCTCCGTTGGGACAACGAGCGCGCCGCCTCGGCGGTCCACCTCCACGACCTGTCCGAGACGAGAAAAGACCGGAGCCCGTCCCTCATTGTCAGCTCTTGTGCTCGGCGGTGGCCTCCTTGTTCTCGTCCGTCCTCCGGACCTTGACTTTGTTGGTTGACTTCTGGCCTCCTTCATGGCCAAAGCACTTCTTTCCTTAGCAGCGCGCCGATTCCGCCTCTATGGTGAGAGGAGGAGGAGGAGGAAGGGATTCGGCATGTCTTTGGAGTTGTAAGGTTGTCGAGAGAAAAGACGTTTCCATCCATGTTGAAGAGGACGCCACGCACCGGCGTTCTTGGGGCCGGGCGTTGGGTGGCAACGGTGACCATTCCACCCGTTGTCGGTTGGGGAGGAGTGAGCCCTGTGTCGCTCCCGACTGGTGGTACCTGCACGGGTCCGGCGGGCGTTGCGGATACTGTCGGCGGGACCAAATGCGTCAAGGCCCAAAGTGAGGTTGGCCATTTGGGCGAATCGAGGGTCTCGAAAAGAGCCCTTGGAGGATGGCAAGATACACCACCAATATGTTGAGAGAAACTGGGAGGAGTGACTTCCTTAAGTCCCCAGCGGAGTCGCCAATTGTGGGGGTCTCTTCGCCGGAGTGAGCTCTTGGGACCTCTAGGAGTGGAATGGGGGTGGCGGAAAGAGTAATGCTCGCCCAACTGCTACTCGCCGGAGAGGGTTACTCGCACACGTAGACAACCACATCAGCCTGCAGCCTAGCCGGACGGTGGTGGTCCGGGAGGCACTCCGATGGCTAAGTCGATCAGGGGAGAAAAATGCACCGGAGATCTTAGAGAGAGAGAAGTGGAGTTCTGAGTGTAGTAAATGAGGAGAGAGGAATACCCATTGTGGTAGTTGTGCTTGGGTATTTATAGGCTGAGGGGCGTGCGTCCCACGCGCTCGGCGCCCCCCACGCGCCTGTCATTCACGCTCGGAATGACAGGTGATGTGATCTCCACCTGCTGCTGACGCCAAGTCCTCGACGACCGTCGTCGGGCGGGTAAGCTCAGTGGTCAAATCAACCCGAGATATCTCCCATCGCCCACGTGCTCCTGCAGGCGGCGGTGGCAGAGTAGGTGACTGCCGCATTTAATGCCTCATCATGGCATATATAGCTTGTCAGACACGCCTCCACCAAACCAAATGGACCCAAGCCCCCACGCTTCCGTGGTCATCCGACTCGGCACGTGCGCGGCCCAGCCCCTCGGGCGCTCGGCATTCCGATCGGCAGAGCCCCCGAGGGTTTTCCGTGGACCAAGCTGCGAGTGACATGTCCTCGGCACCAAGCCGTTCGGCGGACTTTGTTCAAATCAATATTCGTCCAGAACCGCACATCCGCACTACCCACCGAGGGCACCATGCGCTCGGTGGCATCCCGGCGGATCGGTCTACATTCAGTTTTGCAGATTCTGAGGTCGTGACCCTTCTATTTCTTGATGACGTGGAGGAGGCCCCTGCTGTCCCCCACGAACCCGGCCGCTACAATTTCCTAATATCTTACTTTGATGGAAAGTAGAATAATCGCTTATAAGGAAACAGGTCCTCTCTCTGCCTATAAAAGAGCATATAGTCTCCCATCAATTTTAATGTTACTAAACTGCTAGAAAGAGAGGCAAGAGAGAGAAACCCGTTTTCCACCTAGAGCACGATGTTCTTTGTAAAATTATGGCTGCTTCAATAAATTACTGGATCGCTCAGGTTCCGCATCAATGGATCCGGGTACGCTACTCATACTTATTTAATTTTCGGTTATTGATTGTTTTGTGATAATCATGATAGTTCTAGATCCTAGCATTATTTATGTTGTTAATTATTTAACAGCATTAAGATAATTTACAACGCGGGCATTGACAACTTAATATTGTCTAAAAGACGAGGAATGAGTCAGTTCTTCAAGAACCTCAATCGATCACCTTGTCCTTTTCTTTTTTTCTTCTGATGTAGTGATGTACTCCCCTCGCCGCGGTTTCGAGATTGATATTTCAAAATTGTACTTCAGGTTTTTTTTTTTTTTTTAGTTTACAAATAACGAAAATCAAATCTTAAAAAAATAGATCTGAAATTTCACACATCAAAGTGGGTCAAAACTCAACCAAAATCACTCGACAATGTTTAAGCCAAGAGTATTTCAAGTTTTGATACATGATTTCTTCATCTAGGCCTAAGTTTTCAACTGAACTGAGTTACTCTGTTCTGCGATTTGCTTCTCTGATTGGGACTGGTTCCTTTGAATATTTGGATGCCGGTTTCCAGTTTCCAACATTTACAGATTCTTCGAAATTCCAAGTAGTTAAAATCATTTATTTGAATGATAGGTTGGGCTTTTTAATTAGTGTTTTTTTATTAGGGTTTTGATAAGTCCTTTTTGATTGAGAGTTTAGGGTTTTTCAGATACATATGCTGATATACGATATGCTAATATTGCATAAGGTGAAAAATTGCATAAGGTGAAAACTAGTTTTGTATTGTTGTGCTACGCTTTAAATTTTTGTTAAGCTTAGTAGAAATTAGTGCTCCCACTGTGGAGAATTCCTAGATCCGTCCCTGCTCATAGACCGTCAAAAAAATGTAGTGGGACGGAAGATACATGACCTCATGAGTCATGGGGATGGCAGTAATCGTAGTAACGCCCTATTTGTTTGAGGGATATGTATATGAGGGAGGAAGTGAGATATAATAAGAGGGGGCCGGATATAGGGGTGGATATGGTTGGAGGGGTATTATTTTAGAAGGGAGGATTAAAGTTTACTTGGTTTGTTTTGTAATTGATATTTTTTTTTTTTGCCACAACGATATACATTAGCGGTTAGTAGTTAGTGGTTAGAGGGGAAGGGGAAACCACCAGAAGAGTGGGGCAGCCGGGACTTGAACCCTGGCCAAATGAATGCGGCAAGGGGTGCTCGACCAACTGAGACACCGCCCACATTCTTGTAATTGATATGAGGGGTGGATAAAACATAATAGTGTGAAAAATCCTTTTTTACCCCTAAACAAACTTTACTTTTGGTCCTTCTCTCTACTCTTCGATGTCTCCCTCCCTCCTAGCAAACCTAAATTAAACCCACACTAACCAATAAACCACCACCTCTAGGGCTTCACCTATGCAATATCAGACCCACCTCCACTATAATTCACCCTCGGCCTCACCTAAACCAGTAAATCCGACGGCACCTCCACCTATTTAGATCAAACCCACCTTCATTAAAATCCAATTCAGAAAAAATCAACAAATTGATTGCCAAATCAGACCAAAATCCATGGACATCCACCAAATGACAGCAACAACCTATAATTACCGCAGGTCGACAAGGTCTCAAACACCATCTACAATTTCAAAATTAAAAAAAAATTGAGATTTCATCTACCGTTAACATTTTTTTTTTCTTTTGTGAGACTATCTATTGTCGGTTAATCCATTTTACTCGTTGGCTTCGTTGTCGATTTGTCTTTCTCAAACCCAGTCCGGCCATGCATGGGTTCTGAGACCCAACTCCGGCGGTGGGATAAATCGTTGTTGTCAGAATCGTCGTCGACCAAGAGGTCGTCATCCAGTTCTTCTTCATCTTCTATCTATCTATCTATCTATCTCTCTGTGTAAGGACAGGTGTGTGGGCCCACAGGGATGTGTTGGTAATCTGGTACCCATATATAATTTAGACGGGGGGAGGGTGCCTAAATATATGGACTCTGCAGAGGGATATAGATATCTCGAGAGAATTTTATCCGGACACAGAAAACAAACAAACAACAGATATTGCCTAGCTAGATATTTATATCCGGGTGAAAACTATATCCCCCTTCTATATGATCCTGCCAAATAGGCCGATAGGATTAACATGGAGCTTTATGAAATCAAACAAAGAGCAATGCTATTGATTGAGCTATTACCGTTTTACTTCCACAACTTCATGGGTGCAATTTTTCAATTTGCTATTTGTGTTGCAACGTCAAATACCAGCAGTTTACATGCACACACCTATAAATTGCATCTTCATAACTGTTTCTAGAGCCGTTCAATGCACATGAGTTCACAAATATCGAATGATTTCAGACAATATTGTGTCCATATATAGTTGTGTTTTAAAAGTGTGTGAATAGACTTTATGTTCTATTTTAGGGTGAAGAAGGAACTATTTTAGGGTGAAGAAGGAACCCCCAAAAAAGATTCTACATCTGTAACACCTCAATTCTCGAAAGACCATTAATTAACTACAGTAAGTTAAACATTTATCAAAAGATTTCATCAGATTTATCACCTCCTTGTGCCAAAAGTTGACGTCACCATAATACAACCATCGAAATAAATAATTGTCAAAATATTACCTTCTTTGAAATGAGATTAAGCAATTAAATTCCAACGTTCAAAACATTTAGACATCTACTGATTCAGCATCCAATGCTCGTTGACTCCTTCCACATCAGCGATGTTTTCCATCTGATCATACTGTGTCTGTGATCCATCTCCATTACCTAATGATAAATCACTACGCTAGAAGTACCCGTAAGCTTATAAAGCCCAATAGAAATACCCTACCCCTACTTAACCCCATGTATCTAGCAAGTAAGCATGTATGACAAATAGTAAACATAAATCACAGCTCTGATTAATTTACTAGTCATTAGCTTACGTGAAGTCTAGGATCTCCACCTCGAGATCCTTCCTACCCTTAACCTCTAGCGTATGACGACTGGTGTGATTCGACTCCCCCTTGCCCAAATCGAGATGAAAGAACCTAATTATCTACCCAGGTCCAATCATCCGCAACCTCAACGTTCGAAATAAAACATCACCGGGTGCGCTCTCCCCGGGCTATGACGCAAGCACAGTACCTCCCTTATAGCCTGGCTGTCTTCAAGTAGGGATGGCAATGGGTCGGTTCGGTTCAGGTATTGCCATATCCGAACCCATTACCCAAAACTAGATGGGTACCCAGAACCGAACCGAAACCCAAGCGGGTATGAGAAATTGAAACCATAACTGAACAAATCGGGAATCGGGTTCTACCCAGGGTTTCGTATTCACATAACCATCCACAACCTCCGGGGCCCACTCCGGCCACCCACGGATCCACAGCTCAACAATATTTCCACTTATTTCCATTTTTCCATTTTAAAACACGTCTACAGTTTTTCAAAATCCACAATCACCCAGGGTCCTACTGCCCATGTACTTGACAAATAAATTACAATGTCGCAGCTAAGTTACGCAAATCACGTAATGATAAACAATAATAAACACAACCTGCGATAATAATAATCAACATGTCAAGTAAATAAACAAGTAGGATTGCAATCATGGTCACGGGATAGTCACGGGCACATTTCCTAGTCCGGTCATGTACGCGGTAATTAAATTAGATCATGTTTAATCTAATGTGATACAAAATTTCGCAGTGTGGGATTAAACTGTAAAGGAACCAAAATCTAAGACTAAATTGTAAGAAATCTAAAGTTCACAGACCAAACAGTCATTAATCTAAGTTTTGGGACCAAATTGTAATTAATCAAAATCCATGGAGCCCGAGTGTACTGTGCAAAGTGATTGACCAGCATGGTAGACCTCTCCAATCGACTACTCGACTACCCCTAATTGCAGTTAGCCCCTGAATTACGTAACTTAGCCACGACATTGTAATTTATTGTGCAAGTAACGTAGACGGGGTATTAGGACCCCAGGTGGTTGCAGATTTCGAGAAACTTTAGACGTATTTTAAAATATGTAAATTAAATGGTTCGGATCATCAAAAATCAAATGGAAAATGGGAGTCCTGCATGGTAAGAAAATCCAGGATCCTTGATGTGATCCGTGGGTTATATATATACACACACTCTCCTGTCAAGGATCCCGGAAATCCCGGATTGAAGCATTTTGAAGCCCTTCCCGATATTTTTTTGACGATCCGAGCCGTCCAATGTGTTCAAAAGATGTTTTCCAAGGCCCACGCGGGAAATCTTCAAAAAAAAATACCGGGAAAGGCTTGATCCACGCAATTTTGTAAATATGCAGTTTTTGCGAAAAACTGCGTGGATCAAGCCCTTCCCGGTATTTTTTTTTGAAGATTTCCCGCGTGGGCCTTGGAAAACACCTTTTGAACACATTGGACGGCTCGAATCGTCAAAATTTGATCCGGAACCATGAGATCCGGACCCAAGGGTCCCGGACAGGAGAGTTCCTCTATATATATATATATGGGAGAGCTTCTAAAACGGGATTCCCGTTTCCGGACCTCCATGATCCAAACATTTTTTTGACGATCCGATACGTCCAATGTGTTCAGAAGGTGTTTTCAAGGGTCCACGTGGAAAATCTTCAAAAAAAAATACCGGGAAGGGCTTGATCCAAGCAGTTTTCGCAAAAAATATATATTTACAGTTTTTGCGAAAATTGCTTGGATCAAGCCCTTCCCGGTATTTTGTTTTGAAGATTTTCCGCATGGACCCTTGAAAACACCTTCTGAACACATTGGACGGCTCGGATTTTCCAAAAATAATTTGCAACACAAAAAAAATCACTTTTTTCTTATTAACGGGAGGTGTGGACTAGAAGTTTTGTGTGTATATATATATATATCAAGAACCAAAAATGATTCTTCATTTTGAAGAAGAAAAATGAAGCATGGTTGGAGTGTCTAAGATTCTTCAAAATGAAGAAATGAAGGTATGGTTAGAGATGCTCTGGCGGGGTTCAATTTTGCATCTTTTGAGCTTTCTTTTTTTTAAGTCATAATTCACACTTTTTGAATTCAATGGGAGGCTGAAAATAAAAAATAAAAAATAAAAATTAAATTAGAAAGTCGTTGAACATTAAAATAAATTTTAAAAACTTTTTTTAAAAAAAATATTTTGTATTGTATATGGGTAAAGTTCAAATTTTTTAAGAAAAATTAGTCATAAATCCAACAAATTAATACCAACGCGGCATAAGGATAACGGAAAAGAATTTTTAAGCAAAACTCTCTTGCTTTTAATATTCATTTAGCAAAAAGACAAAATACACTCTCTCTCTCTCCTTATTGTGGACATAAATACCCAGGCAAATCTAAATAGTCATTGTACATTTTCAAAGAAGGGAAATGAAGACACGAACATCGTTTATCCAATGTCCCGATGCGGTCAACCGTCCGATCCTCCTCCGCAGTCTCCAATGTCCCGATGCGGTCAACCGTCCGATCCTCGTGCGTTGAGAAAGCAATGTTCAAGGATGCTCCCAATGTTTCTGTATTGGAAGAAAAACCAGAACTCAATTGAAGGTATCTTCATGTGACATCCCGACTTTTTCATTTAAAAAATATATATATATTTTATAACTAAATAAATTCTTCCATTTTCCGGTTTCAAACTTCTTCTAATAAATAAAATACAAGTATTATGTACTATATTTATTTTTGTTGTTCTTAAAAATCGAATAACTTATATTTTGTTTTTATAAATATAGTTGAGTTAAATTGAACATGGTTACACGGGCGTATTTACATTGGACCGCTTATTTTAGTATAGGGCCGACTATCATTTTGGTGGGTTAGACTTTTGTTTGGCATTATAAGTTGGGCCTAATTTAGGGATTTCCTAACGGGCCGATTAGTAAGAGTAGTATTTAATTAGAGAGTCTTTTTATTGTTAAAGTAGGGTTTTATAAGATATAAGTTGCAGCCATATGAGATCAGAGAGGGAGAGAGAGAGAGAGAGAGAGAGAGAGAGAGAGAGAGAGAGAAGGAGAGACTCCATTAAGAGGCAGTTATATTTTCTTGATCGTGTATTCATAGACATCGAGATATTAACGGCGTGCTAGGGTGGGCGAAGCTTATTGGTAAACCCATCTCCTACTTTTCCTTAGTTAATAATCTTTCCTAAGCCTATTAATTAATCCCTTCAGAGATCGATTGTGAGTGTCGTTTGTGGGTAATCAGCAAAAGGGTTAGACATATTTTATTTGTAAATACATCTCTGGTGACTTAGTTCTAAGTTTATCTATTAGAATATATTACCAGGTTTTGTTAAAATACTCGACTAATTATCCTAGGAATTGTTGTAGTCCATTTTCATAGTCAATTCATGTAATTACTTATAGTTTTATGTGTACATTTTATTTGTGATTCAGATTAGCGAGTACTCAGAGCATTGCATTTTGCTATCTATCGTTCCGGTCAAGGTGAGTGGTTAAGCATGTGATCCCTTCAATTGGAATCCTCTTGAGCCTATCAATTCTTGACAATCCTTTATTTTGTTCTGATTCTATGAATATTAATCTTGCTCGTTGAACTCGACTTATTTGACGATTGACGTACCCTTTGGCATACAAGGTTTATTGGTTATATTTTCGATTGATTGATTGCTCTTATTTCGCTTACTGTCTAATCATTGAATTCGTTATATTATTGAGATTCTGCAACGGCACGGGGAATATCCCTGCTGGTCACTTCCGTTTGCTGTTGTTCTTATGTGATTGGCACCATGTATTATATTTGTGAAAGTCCAAGGAAAAGACCCGGACGCCATCCTGTGGTGACTTTGGCCACTAGGGAAAAGACTTGTGAAATACCCTGTGACTCTAGTGCTCAACGGATAGGGAAAAGACTTGTGAAATACCCTGTGACCCTATTCCGGATTGGCTTAGGGAAAAGACTCAGGCGCCATCCTGAGGTGACTCTAAGTACGGTGTTGGATCCAACGGGCTAAGCCCTGAGAAAATAATTGGCTTTTGGCAATGGTTATTATTATTATGGTTCCCACATAATTTGATTGAGACTCCAATTTATTGTTGTTTGTCGTTCTGGAATTCTTGGACAGGCTGATTGGTTCAACGCATGTTTTGGTGAATCGATTATTGGTCTTGTTATTCGCTAATCAGATATTCATCTCTTTCATACTACTTGTTAAGCCACCGACCCTTGGTTATTTGAAACCGTTTCTTTGGAGCTCTCACTATCGTTCTTTGATATGTATGCCACGTTGTATTCTAAATCCATAGCATGCTTAACTACTCATTGAGCTGTGAGCTGACGGATTTATTCCACATTCTTTTCAGGTTAATTCGGGGAGCATCATAGTGGACTCTGAGACAGTGTCGGGACCCACCGTTTGGACCTCTAGGGCATTCGCATTATCAATTTTTTTTAGTTATGTTAACAGCTTCCGCACTTTTGTTCTTTAGAATTTTTGTTAATAAAATTGGAGCATGGAGAATTTGAGATTTTGTTCACTGGCTACAAAAATGTTGGTTTTGGTTTCCAATTTAATTTTATAATTCAGGATTCAGTTTGATTTATTTGGGTTGTGAAAATTATTATTTTTATTTTTCTTTTTGTATAGGCTTCGTGTTCCGAGAATTATTTCTTGGTTCACGGCCGGTCATGCTCCCGGATTTGGGGCGTGACACTTCAAGTAAAAACTCTCTCTCGTACTCTTCTTTTCCATTAGATCCAAAACTCTGGTGATCCCAATGCGGCACACCAATGGATCAATGGGGATCCAAAACGCCAACGATCTTCAAGAAACGAGGTCATGAAGAACCTTAGGAAGGCCTTCTAGAAGTCGATTCGAACTTCTGCTATGTTTTATTGATCTTCTGTTGTGTTTTATGATGATTAGTGAGGTTTCACTAGCTTTACTTTTTGAAATTTGATGCATGTTTTGTTAATTAGGCTTTAGTGCTTTACTATGTTTGACTAGGGAACCTAGGGGGGTGTTGTGCATCCCCATGCACAGCACCGTGCTGTGCAGCCCCGTGGCGCCGCCGCGCCGGCATTTTTTCGACGATCGAAGACGTTCACCGTGTAGACCTCGTCAAATACTACAAGTGTGCCAAAAATCAACTTGATCGGATATCTTTTAATGCCTCATCGGAACACAAATAACATGAAAAAGTGGTTTTTATCCAGTGTTTGTGTCCATTTGTGTTCCATTTGTTTTCAAAGTATTTGTGTTCCGATAACCTACTTAAAAATATCCGATCAAGTTAAGTTTTTGCATACTTGTAGTACTCGACGAGGTCTACGCAGTGAACGTCTTCGATCACAAAAAAAATGCCGGCGCGGCGGCGCTACGGGACTGCACAGCACGGTGTTGTGCATGGGATGCACAGCACCCCGCCTCTGTCCGTTTCACTAGTTTCACTTGATTAAATGTACATGTGCTCGAAGATCAAGCATAATTTGACAATTTTCGAACGCAAAGTGATCACCGACGCTATAGATTTATGATGATTAGTAGAATTTCACTAGATTCCATGGATTGATTTGTGTGATTGAGTTTGTTCGTTTTGTTACATTTTTTTTTTTTTTAGTTGTCACAGTTAAATTCAACCAGCCAGTTGCTATTTAGTTGGTTTTTTAAATTTTTAACACTAAATTAGAACAGTTTAAGTATTAGTCAAAGTTCATTAGTTTTGGAGAGTTGGAGTAAATGAGTAATTTTTGTTATTAGTGACATTTCATTAGTTTTGCATAAGGGTTTGTTAGTAATTTTACAAGACACTTGCCTTTATATGTGGTTAGAAAATATGCGTGTCCTTCCTCTTAAAAATATAAAATATAGTGGATTCACAGCTAAGTCTCCCATTTTTTTAATTTCTCAAGGTAAACTAGACACTTGCCTTTATATCTGGTTAGAAAATATGCGTGTCCTCCCTCTTAAAAATGAAAAATATAGTGGATTCACGGCTAAGTCTCCGATTTTTTTAATTACTCAAGATAAACTAGACACTTGCATTTATATCTGGTTAGAAAATATGCGTGTCCTCCCTCTTAAAAATGTAAAATATAGTGGATTCACGGCTAAGTCTCCGATTTTTTTAATTACTCAAGATAAACTAGAAAAGTAGAAATTAAAGAATTGACAATTGTAGAAGAAGACGTGAAGATGCATCATGCATTGCCCAAAAACATAAAAAAGATGAAATCATCGTACAGGGCTGTATGCGGGCCAATAGAAGCCTTAGTTCGGCTGAAATTGGGCCCAAACCAAACCAATCCTTGGGTCCATTCTTTGGCAAGCCCGAATCTAGTGAAATTTTGGGTTAGTTTCTAGTACACCACAGAAGGATGGAGAAAGCGTGCACTGTGATTTACACGAACACGTGGGAGTCTTTGATTGGTTGTCCAAATACTTAACAGAGAAGTCTCAAAGATTTTGTGGCCCCCAAATAGATACCACTGCCACTTGCCTAAAACTGGATCCTTATTGGCTGCACTTACGTAGTGTCTCCTGCCACTGTACACACACAATTATTTTTACCGTAGTTTTGCTGTTTCCAAACCCAACCCAAAAAAGTCGAAAATATCTTCCTCGTTAAAAACAAAAAAAAATTGCACGGTTCGTCCCCGTAATTTTGAGAGATGCTACTTTGATTCCTTCAGTCTTAACTTCCTCTGTTTGAACCATGCATGTTATTTCCCTTTTAATGTCGTCACTTTGTTATCTTCAGTCAGTTGATATTAAAATAGTAAGACAACGAATTTTAGGTTTTATCTTCCATTATCAAATGGAAAATCAATAAAATCAGCTGGCTAATTTTAGCAAAAGAGGAGACCATTTGCTTAAATCAACTCATAACAAAACCTCAAAATGGTTGATTATAGCAAATGGTTTCTTCATTTGCTAAAATCAACCAAGTTAATTTATGAATTTCAAATGGAAAACAAGAACCTAGAAAGACCAAAGTGAATCACAATATAATGACCACTTGGATAGTTTATAAATTTATTTATGGCTAGAGCCTAGAATTGTAACAAAAAGTTAAAAAATATTCTAAGTAATTATTCTTTATGTCTCATAATATCAATCCATGACAGAAAATTGTATCATTTTTTGTTTAAAAAAAATACTTTTTTTCTTTTTTTTACAATATCCCAATAATTTAAATAACTAATTAAAATATTTAGTTACTCTCTCTGTGGGATTGTTGACCAAGAGAGAGAATAGACCGTTGCTTTTGGGTTTCGTTCGGCCCAATTTTTTTACAAGGGTTTGAATGCATTTCCAAATTAAGTTCTAAACTGAAAACTAGAAAATGAAAACCGAACAGGGCATAAATTATTCACATGATACAACTTTCTGTAATAGACTAAAATTAGGAGATGGGGGAATAGTCACATGGTCGCCCTTGTTCTTATTTCAGACGATTTGCTAACAGAACGCGTCGGATAAAACATTGTAGCTACAAACTAATGAAATTAAATACTATTACGAGGACTTAAAAGACAATATCAAAAGATAAATAGACCACCAATGTAATTTACCAACATATATAAACCTCCAAAATATCAACGCCAAGTGGCCTTCACAACTGTCCACACAACGACTGTAAACTTCCCGGAAAGAACAACCACCCAACCAAGGTCGGCGGCGTCTCTCTCTCCTCGGAAATGTCTCTCTCTCTCTCTCATCATCTCCCCGCGTCCGTGAACAGCATCACTTGTCGCGTCCAATCCAAACCAGACAAACCGACACACCACACGGCCTGCTCTTCCACCGCCTTTCCACTAGATTTTTTTCTATCAAACACCTGGTGGGCACAAACTATAAATACCCCCCCTTCCCCCCACCTTGCTTGCTCCTCTCACCGACCATTTCTCCCATTCATCTCTCCCTCTCACTTTCTCTCTCTACGGAGAGCGAAAATCAGTTCACAAATCTGGGTTTTCAATTTCAGTTCTGTAATACAACGGCAATGAGTCCAGATAAAGAGTCCTTATTTTCACCATCAAAATCCCCTTCTTCTGCTTCTGCTTCTTCTTCGTCTCGACCACCTGGGTCTGAATCAGAAATCCCAATAGCTACTCAGCCCCACACATCTTCTTCACCTCTATTGGAATCTGGGTTTCCAGTGATTCAATCTGAATCTTCTTCTTCATTTTTTCCAATGCCTTCTCAACCATACCCTTTGCCAATTACCTTTGCTGGACCATCATCTCCTTCTCCATCACCTTTCATCCCTCCTTTCATGGACTTCCAATCATACCCAGATCCAGATGAGCTTGAATTTAAAGTCCCTATCATTGGTGAAGCAATAAATTTTTCAGCTTCACCAACAATTGGAACAAATATTGGGGAAAATTTGGGTGTTCCTCGGCCACTTGAAAGCCTTCAAGGCACTCCAACACCACCATTTTTATCCAAAACTTTTGACCTTGTGGGGGACCCAAGTTTAGACCCGATTATATCGTGGGGGAATACAGGTGAGAGCTTTGTTGTATGGGACCCCGTGGAGTTTTCGAGGATCGTTCTACCGAGGAATTTCAAGCACAACAACTTCTCGAGTTTTGTTCGCCAACTGAACACTTATGTGGGTATTGCATTAACACGGCCTGTAAGGGCTGGTGTTGGTCTGTATGTAATTTCATTCTTTGTTTTTTGTAGTATTATGTAATTTTGTTGTAGTAAGTACTTTTTGTTCCCTCACTTTTTCTTGTGTAATTATGTTCGTTTTGTAATCAACTTATTGCCAAGGGATTTAGTTGAGGACAATTTGTTTGTTGTAATTGCAGCGTACATGTATATAACACTTGATGAAAATTGGAGAATATTTGCTTTGTTCGAAAGAAATTGTGTCTGGAAAAGATAATGAATAATGCTTAAAATAATGCTTATGGTATTCTTTTTGTTGTTATAAAATGCTTGCGATGTTCTTGCTATCATAAGGTTTGTGCAGGACAGCAGATACAAATGAACTTGTTCATGCAATATTGTCATCTGTATATTGTGTAATGTTTAGGAGTTCTGTCTCGAGTTTTTGTTATAATGTCTGTTGCTACGTCTCGTCTCATAAGAATGGGGGAAAGGGTCTTCGTTCATGAGATGGACATATAATTAAATTGGGCTGAGATGATACTTGTTTGTTCTTCTTATCGACCAAAATAAGGATTTTCTTCTTCAAACGTCTACTGGATTGGTGATAGTCATCATTTAGCAGGTAGAATTTTTTATTAAGTTGAAAAATTCTATGTTGTTCGTGTTGACAAGTTCATTGCATCTCACTTTTAACATTGTGTTTCAAAAATCGTGCAACAGTTAGCAGATAGCTATTCTAGTTCATCACAGCTCCTCTCCTGCTGCATGGAATTTGACGCCTTGGACTTGTCTTGTGTAACAAATTTGTTAATCATGTGAATTATTTATTTTTTTCTGCCCCGTTCATTCCTGAATCCTTTTGGGTAAATTGTATTCAGGGGTTTCGCAAGATTGATACTGATAAGTGGGAATTCGCACATGAAAGTTTCCTGCGAGGGAAAAGACATCTGTTGAAGAGCATACAAAGGCGCAGATCACCTCAAGGCCAGACGAGTGGGACTCAAGCCATTTCTTCTGCAGAAATAGGAAAAGCAGGAGTGGAAGGTGAGTTGGAGAGATTGAGGAGAGAGAGGAGTTGGATGATGCAGGAAGTCGTCGAATTGCAACAGCAGCAGCGCGGCACAGTACAACATGTGGAAGCAGTGAATGAGAAGCTCCAAGCAGCAGAGCAGAGGCAAAAGCAGATGGTTTCGTTCTTGGCAAAGCTATTTCAAAACCCAGAGTTCTTAGCGCGTCTTCAGCGAAAGAAGGACCAAACAGCTTTTACTTCTCCAAGAACAATTAGGAAGTTCTTGAAACACCACCAAAATGAACCCCTTAAACTGAAGTCATCCATGGAAACCCAGTTTGAAAACTATAGACCTGAATTGGGAAACCTCACTTTAGTCCCCTCTTCTAAAGAGATTCCCGATTTTCTCTTTCAAGATACCATACCATCTCAGACTGAGAATATTGCACCAGAGCCTTTTACAGAGGGGCCTTCAAGCCTTGGACTTGAAGACCCGCTTTTCAAAGGAAAGAGTGTAGTGGTTCCTCAAGAAGCGATCCCTCCCGAATATTTTGTAGCTTATCCGGAAGACTTGGGAAAGGAAAAAAATTTGGCAGAATTCTTTCCTCCAGGAATTGAAGGTATGGAAAAGCAAGAGGACATATGGAGCATGGGTTTTGAAGGCGGTGTTGGTGTGTCTAGTTCTAGTAATGAGTTATGGGCTAATATTAGCAACTATGACATGCCAGAATTGGGAGTCACAAGCAGTTTATCGGATTTTTGGGATTTAGGTTTTCCGCAGGCAGGTGGTAGCTCAGGAGTTGAGAAGCTTCCGGGTGAATCTCCATTGGACGAGCCTGATAGCCAAGTTGGCCAGCAGAAAGATGATAGTCCTAAGCGAACAGATCCTTAGGGGACTTCATCTCTATAGGCTGTTGCTGCCCTTGTGGATCCTAGCCCTAGTTATTACTTTCTAGGATAAAGGATTTTTTACCTTGAACATTTAATTTGATATATATTGATTGGATTGCCATCTTCAATTCGTTTTAGATTCTTTTTCTTCATTTGTACATTTACTTTTCTTTGGTATGAATCTAATTTGCTATTTTTCGGTGAATGGTGATGTTTATGAGCTGTCTCAGAAGCTAAGGCTTTTCTCACTAACAAATAGTCGAGTAATGAATTATGCAGGTTCACGAGGATCCTACGGCATGCTTCAAGTTGGCTCTCATTTTGCGCACTTTATAGCGCCATTAGGCATTTCCTGGTAAGATGTCCTATTACGCATCTTTCATTGGCATACTCATTATTTTCTGTCCGCGTTATCATAGTAGTTCTCGTCTCAGGATTTCGTATTACTGGTGGCAAGTGCAAACTTATCTTATACCATGTGTCGGTAGTATGCTTAGGATCAGCAGTAGAACAACTGTTCTTTTCATTAACAGATCTAACAATGTTCTTTTGTTGTCCTCCTGTTATCGTGCGAGAGGTATATTAGTGTGTTATCATCCTCAGATTAGATTTAACTGTGTGTGTTCTTTTGTTTTTCCTTGTGTTATTGTGCTAGATGGGCAACATCTATGAAGCACTAACACTCCTAGAGGTCACCATGTCAGTGTACCGGACACAGGGACACGTATTGAACAGCCACGTGGCGTGTCCCTTAAATTAAATTATGTTTTGGAGGGGAACACACGGGGGACACCGTGTTGACACACATGTCGCACATATACTCTCTCAATCTCTCTCTCTCTCTCTCTCTCTCTCTCTCTCTCTCTCTCTCTCTCTCTCTCTCTCTCTCTCTCTCTCTCTCTCTCTCTCTCTCTCTCTCTCTCTCTCTCTCTCTCTCTTGTCGCATATGTGTGTGTGTGTATAAATACCTCTTTCATTCTGTGTGTATATCTTACATATATATGTGTGTGTATGTACCAGTATATATCCCAATACACAACAATGTATATATCTTACATATCAAAAGAAAAGTGTATATAAACTGTTACTGCATACATATATGATATTTTTATATATATAGTTATTTATTTATTGTCGTGTTCCCCACCGTGCTCGTGTCTATTTTTTTTAGAATTTCCGTGTCCGTATTTGTATCTATGTCCGTGCTACATAGGGCAACATCAAGTGTTTTCGAAGAAAAAAAAATTGTGGGTAAGTTTATACAGACAAGTGGGTGTCATTGATCACTTATAAAGATGAGAGGGTGTATCTGAAAAAGTGTGGTAGATGAGAGGGTCTAAGTGCTTTTTACCCAAAATTTTATAACCAACCAAAAATCCTCTACCATAGAGATACAATCAAACAACCACCAAAACTAGCTACAGGGACATACGTGATCGTGTCTTGTTGAAACTCGGTGCTGAAATTATGCGGAAGCGTTCAAGTTACTCCTAGAGGGGGGGTGAATAGGAGTTTTGATAAAAATTACTAGTTTTTAAGAAGAATAACCAATTAAAAAATTATTAAATAATAAACTTGTTATTTGTCTTTGATTAATTCAATTTAACCAAACCACAAGTAGTGCAATGAAAATAAAATGGAGACAAGATACGCACGATTTACGTGGAAAAACTTAGGGTCCTAAATAACCCTAAGCCAAAACCACGGCCTAACACTACTGCTTTATTCTATTAATAAAAAAGAAGTACAGATTGCGAAATAGTAAAAACCTTACCCCAAGCCTTTACCTATTCTCGCCAATCTCCGATGCTCCCAGAGCTTCTTCAAAATTCAATAGATGAACCACAGACTCCACGCCTGATCTCCGGATTCAACCGGCTCGAATCAATCTCCAAAAGATTCGGCCACGAGATATCGGCACCACGAAATACGAACACCAAATGATATGATATGAAAAGTGTTTGCTTACAAGAACTAAAAGCACAAAACAAAATATATAGTCTCTCTCGATTTTTTCTGTCAAAAAAATGTGCTTCAAAATACTAATGCACAATAATATAGTCTCTCGGTTTTCTTCCTTACGTAAAAAATGTGCATCATGAAAAGAGTTTCTCTCGTTGCTCTCGGAAAAGACAAACAAAAAAATGCACGTTAAAAAAATCTTTCAAGAACATCAAATGTTTATAGTCTTTCTTTTTCCGTTTAAAAATGTGCATGGGCTTATCAAGGTGGTGATCCCATATATATAGTCAAGGAAATGCCGCCCCCCTTTGGCAGTTATACCTCTGTGAACCTCTCCAAAAAGAATGCCTACTATGTTCCCATAAAAATAAATAAATCTCTTTGATCTCTTTTCCAAAAACAAGTTAAGAAATCTTCTTAAGCAAGGAAGCATTGTAGTGTAAACTAATATAGGATAAATGCCTAGATTGACCGAAATATGACTTTGAAAGATGATCCCTAAATTAGAGTTAATCGTGAGACGACACATTCGGGAACTTTCTTATGATTGATTTCTTTCCAAAAAAAAACTTGTAATGATATATAAATGGAAAACACAATTGTAAAGTGAATTTTCGGTGAGTTTTATAGGAAAGGCAAATGAGCAAAAATATAATCTTTTAATAAAAAAATATATGAATGATATATTGTGCAATGCATTTACCTCTCACACAAAAAGATTGTCTTCACAGCGGTCAACTTGGTGCAGAAAATGGGAGGAGCATTGAGTGAGCAACTACCCTCTACAAAATCTACCCATACACAAATGATGGTTTTTGTACAACCCCGGAAAGTGCCAAAATATCTAACAGGTGCCTTGGAGGCCTTTAGTTTACAGGAGGCAGCTTCATATCTCTGGCCATCGAACTCATCCCTCTAACATAATTTCCAACAATGAATCGCAAAGATGCAAAGACACAGCAGATTTCATTATGTGGTCCGACACTCTAGGCGACTACTTCTGCGTACAGCACAATTGGAGAAAGCATCCACCAAACCCAAATCTGCTGGGTAGTTCTATTGGAAAACTTTGATGAATGGGATAAATGGCCAAGTGGCCGCATGGCTAATATCAATCCATACAGTTCTTTGCCTGTGGTTGATTTGGATAATGTTCATACTTCACGGTGATGTTCTATCGTTGATGACGTTTCTTTCCGTTTGATTTGTTATCGTGAAATTTCGTTGAGCACCCATAAGTTGACTGAACATTTCTCATTCAGGTTGGGTATTTTTAAAGAAAAATGTCAAATGCTCTCTGTAGTCCTGCAATAGTTCCCTCATGGAGGATGGAGCCAAATGAGCTAATCTTCCAACTGCTTTTTTTTCCTTGCAGATTTTGGTTACTTGTTAACTCCCGAATCAAAACGACCTAACGATTTCTAGAAGCTGAAGAGGGAGGGAGCCCGGTGACTAAACCCCGAACCCTAACTTCCTACACCCTCAGTGGGAGTGGTATGCTTAATACAACATTTCTACATGATGTTACATTTTTTTGTTTTCCTTCATTTTCTGACTTACTGATCTCAGTGCTTTTCTGACGGTATCGGCCAAACTAGTCTCGCCGTGTTTTCTGTGCGCAGGCGAACCAGAGGAGCGGTCCACACCGGGGGGTGGGTGGGTGTTGTTAGTCTGTTACTACATCCCTGTAGTAAGTAATCAAGGCAGTTCGTTCGGAAATCAACGGTCTTGATTATCTTACATAAAAAAATAAGTGTCTTACATGTAAGATAATTGCATTTAATCGGAACCATAATTGCTCACTACATGGTCGTGTAATATTTTTAATCTTTGTCAGCAATCTGTTATGTTTTCAGCAATCAAAGTTGTCTATTGCATTGCCGCACTCTTGGTTCAAACGTGAGGACACATTTTGGTGCCGAAGTAGTCTTCACAAGTAAGAAGCCAAATATAGAGTGCGATTTTATTCATTTTCACTTAGTGAGGGTGAACGTGACCTTCACTCTGATTGGTGAAAAAAATGTGAGATCCATGAGATGGAATGGGGGATCCTGTAGTGCGGTGCCGCACTACAGGGTTGTAGTATGACATCCGAGCCGTTGATCGCGCAATCAACGGCGATCAACGGCTCGGTTTTCATTTTGGCACTTGCACGATCCAAGCCGTCCATTACCGAAATGAAATACAAGCCATTGATCACTGAGATCAACGATTCGTGTGCCGCACTATAGGGTTGTATAGTGGAACCGCACTACAAAACAATACATTGTTTTGTAATAATGGGATTAATTTATGGTGGGACTCGCATTTTTTCTATCAATCAAAGTGAGGATAACAGTCACCTTCATTTAACGAGGGTGGACAAAATCACTCCCCCAAATATACTACACAAAAAAAGCAGCAACTTTAATTCTTGCAGATAATTGGTCTCGATATTCACAAGCCTTTATTCTCATATTATCAAGAACATAGCGCAATTTATTTATAAAAAAAATAATTTAAAAAAAAACTAGCACAATTTATTTGATGTACTTAATTAATAGAAGTAAGTAATTAGAAGTAAGTAATTAGATAATGAGGAATTTACCAAAAAAAATTAGATAATGAGGGCACTTTTATATGAGCAAACAAAAAATCATCCCATTCATAAAATAGTGCAACACATAGTTGCGTAGTCCATACAATAGATATCAAAACATTCAAATGCAAGCATTAAACAAAACAAAGCCCCAAGAAAACGGTCTACACATGGCAATAAAGCTACACCCTTCCAAGACTAAAAACTAACCGACCAATCCCTCAATGCCAAGATCAATACCTGCAAAACAAAGATTAGGCACAAGACACAAGACTAATAAAAGATATTACGGCGTTGAGGGATACGAAAAAAGTGAGGATCAGCACAACAGTCCTCAATAACTGTCTCCCGTTTACGTTTCCTCCTAGTGTAGCCTCGAATGCCCTTGCCACCAGTGTCACAATTAGCAACCATCTTGGCACTGCTCTTCTGCTTCCGATGACCTCAACGCATAGCAATAGGATCCTCTGACCTACGCGTCCAAATGACCGCAACTCGCTTAGCCTGCAAGTCCCTGATTCCCGAAGCCTCATCCATGACTCGTTCGGGTGTAGTAGGAACAAACTCACAACCAGACCAGCGGGATGAATCCTCTTCCATCTTAGAAGGATGGGAAAGCTCTGACAAACCATCCGTATAAGATGCACCTTCTTTGCCATTGAGAGGAACATCCCCAACTTTGTCATTAAGATGAAGGTCGAGCTGTGGTGGTGCAGTCACACATTTGGACAGAAAAGGAGGAACAACGTCATGTTAAGCCCTAGGAGGAACTTCTCGAGTCTACTCCTTCACTTCGACTTCAACAACGGATAGACTAGGCATATGAAAAAACTGGAATTTCCGATCCAATTCCGGAAGGCATGTGCGACTTACAAGAAGAAAATCACGACCCATAATAAATTTTCTTTTGCATTGTTTATCCCCAGCATGCCTTTGACTCATCATACCACCAAATTGAGCCATGATTTTGCCAGTCTCTTCCTGCTTCTCATGTTTAACAGAAGATCCATGGCCACCAAGAGGAGATTGACATGATACCTCGAGATCCATAACTGCACAGCCTGTAGAAGCCATCTTACTCTGGTTGTTAGGCACCTCTCTCAAGGTACCAGCCGTTATAGACTCCAATGCCTCCGTTTGTGCCAAACGTTGAAGATTCCCCACCTTCGCAGCTTGACTCTTACAATGCCCTGAAATCGACCAAGAAGAACCCCCACGGGAAGATTTCAAGAACTCTGAATCTTCCAAATTCTCCAAATCTGAATCATCCAAGGCATCATGCACTTCCTCCCATGGCCCATAAGTTGGATTAAAGGCTTCCCGAATCCAAGTCTAAATCGTCAAAAGACATATCATCTAATCCAAGACAGCACCAGCTGAGTACACTGAAAGTTTCATTACACCTTGTACGTAACTATGTTATGAGCACATGTTGTTTCCTAAACAACAGTTTAAAGTGTGTATTGGCTTAATAAATTACCTGACTTATTTTTTTCGTCTTTATATGATTTTTTTTATTTTTTTTTGACGTTTGTTAGTTTTTCATTAACTTTTTGTGTATTATTGATTTGTCTAGATAAGAGAAATCAAAAAAGTAAAAAATATGATCCAAGCTTAGCTTTTTTTAATAGAGACAAAAAACAGTCAAAAAACATAGTAAAAAATTATAATTTCTCTCGTAGAGACAAACCAATAATATACAAAAATCTGATGCAAAACTAATAAACGCAAACAAAACAAAACAAAATCAAATAAAGACGAAAAAAATAAGAAAACTAATGCAAACAAGAAAACTAATGCAACCAATAATGCTATGTCTGTTTCGATGTAAAATATTCTGCCGGAAAATATATTTTGTGTAAAATAGTTTTGCCAAAATGAAAAACTCTGTTTATGTTTCCGATGTTTGGTTGATTAGTTCGAAATGTTTTTGGCAGCCACTTTTCGTTGGCCAATAATTATCAGCCCTCGTTCTCTGTCAATATTGTTCGGAGGGGGAGAGAGAGAGACCTAAGTTAACATTTCACCAGTAAAATAATTAGTACCTACATTTTGTACAGCCAAACACCGGAAATTAGGTAAAATATTTTATAGGAAAACATCTTACGACCAAACAAACGGAACCTAAGAGCTTGTGCAGGAGAGAGAGAGAGAGAGAGAGAGAGAGAGAGAGAGAGAGAGAGAGAGTTCTGAGCTAATTCATTAGCCTTTTAAATGAGGGTTATACAATTGAAGAGCTATTAACATCAAGGAATGTGTAATCCAAAAGTTGCCTCTTCTAATCTAATTCTGTTACAATAAAGCATACTGTCAAAACTATGGGCAAACAGATTGCCCGTGCGGCATTTGAGCATAAAAAATCGCAAACGGGAGCAATTTTCTTGAGAAGACTAAGTATGGAAATGAGGATGGTGATCTCCTGAAGAGCAACAGCAGCTTCTTGGATTGAATGAAATATAAAACTATCCCAAGGCAATGAATATGTACAAAATGTGTCCTGCATGAAATCATATGATAACAAGGATTAGGATTGTCAGCCGAACAAAACTTTCTGCAATTGCTCGGGGAAGAGGACAAGTTAAACACCAGAAAATGCACACATCTAACGGGAAAGATTAACGTTTATTGCAATATTTAAAGAACTCCTAAATTCAATCGGTTTTACAGATGGACACACCTGAAATTATCCGAGCACCATTTCTGGCCAAAAATCGGATTATCGAAAGAATGAAATTTATGTGCATCAACTAGATTTTTCTTCATGTGAGTAAGTCCATTTCTGCACGAACCGGTTGAGGTGTTGGAGGTTTAATCAAAGGCCTTAAGGTTTCCATGATACTGGAAAAGGACGGGCGTTTCAAGGGCTCACTGCAAAGCAACAAAAACTTATTAGAAGAGAAATTAAACTGCATTAGAGAGTACTACATGAAATGAAAATTTCAGCTCACTTGGCCCAGCAAGCTTCAATTAAGGCTGCTATTTGAGGATTTAAACTGCGCGGAATATCAAGCCTCTTGCCCTTAAAACCAACAGCAGCTACAACCTACAAGACAGCATTCATTGAGATTAACTCCTGAATTAGGTTCACTGTTATCGTATGCTTACATGAATATGCAAGCTGAAGTCGAAGTCTAGAACTAACCAATGATGAGAATGGAAATAGCCAAGGAAAAAACCTTAGCGCGCTACTATTTTCAGAGATGTGAATGAGTCAGGAACCGCTCTATAAAGGGGGCTAAAAACAAAGAGAAAAAAAAAAAAAAAAAAAAAGAGCATTCCCGTATTTGAATCGATAAAGCTCCAAAGCCCAAATAACGGCCCAAGTCCACCTACAAACTATTTATTATCTGAAGCCACTGTTTGTCTTTTGTTTTTTTTTCCCCTGACAACTAGCTACAGTTTGCTGTTATAGACCTTAAAAGCTACAACCTTTTTGTGTGACGAGAAAGCAGTCCTATGCCGACAATGGGAATTTATTTGACTGGGATGGAGAACTTTCAACCTTTTCAAGGAGTATGTTTTGATATGAGGTGTTTCCTAGTATTGCTTAACTCACATTCATCTTCAGTCTATTGCATATGTATTGCTTAACCGTCTTTTCCTAATCCCCATTTCCAAAACTCGGGAACACAGGCTTTCATAGTTTCACTAATATTATAAAACCACACCATACAAACCTGGGCTGGATTTAAAGTACTCCAAGGTTTTTGCAATGTTGCAAGTTCCCACAATATCACGCCAAAGCTGTATATATCTGATTTTTCGTTTGATGGTTCATCACGGAGAACTTCTGGTGCCATCCATTCAGGCTATTAAAATAAAACAAAGAAGAGTATTGTATTTAGTGATAGATGTGATTGACACCATCTTCGGATAAAAAGTTGGAGTAATCATGTGATAAAATTTGGATAGAACATACAGTTCCTGCGGCTGACTTCGAGGAAAGAAATGTGTTTGCTTTTAAGCGGGAAAGACCAAAATCACAGACCTGAGTGAACAAATAAACAAGAACTTAGTCTAGATGCCTAAGCACAAAAGTAATATCCAAAAAAGAATAAAAATGGAACTAGATTACCTATAGCGTGTATATAGTGCATGCATTTTACGCAGTTATTTTGACTGTGAGTATGATAGGATATTAATCAAAATGGAAAAAATCGCCAAGAGACGGAACAGATTTTCACTAAAATCAGCTAAGAAACTATGCATAGAAATCCATTGCAGACAACTACCGATTTTCAATGTAATATCAAAAGACCTAGTTCTAATTTAATGTTTTACAGGAGTAGGAAATAAGAGTACAGCATACATTGACATGCCAGAAACTACACATCACAGTAAAAATTATTACAACAATATCTGCAGAGTCTAGAAACAAAGTGGACCACAAGTACCAAGAGCCTAGAATTACAGTGATCGCTAGACCTCTCAAATGAAACTAATGCTTTGATTTGTAAAATTGAATAACTCCCTGAGGTGATATTACAAACGAGAATAAATGCCGTGATTCCAAAAATGCAACCATCCGTAAAATGGTGCCTCTATCCTAGTTTGATAGAGGCTACATTTCAAGGGGTGAGGAAACAGACCAGCAGACATAATGAGGATTGCAACCAGCAGTATGGGGCAGGAGTCTACTCTGAAAATGGTAACAGTGTGATGTATGGGACGGTGTGGGGTAATCAGGGCCCCCAGAAGACATTCGCTCAAGCATTAAATGGGGAAAATTCGTATACAGAGGCGCTGAAGGAACAAAGTGTTACACTCAAAATCAATCCAGTTGGAAATGAGTGGTTACACAGAAGTGCTGTGGCTGTGATGCATAATGCCGTTTCCATGCAATATTTGAAAGTGAGTCTCAAATTAGAGACTGGTTTTGATGCTCATTTTAGGTCATTGGGAGGGAGATCGGTGCTCATTACTTTTCAAAGTCCGGAAGATAGAGATAGTCTTATCAAAGTGTTGTGGATGAAAAAATGGTTTGAAGATATAAAACCATGGAGTGATGAAGCTGCCAGCCTTGAAAGGTTTGTTTGGTTAAGTTGTCAAGGTATGCCTTTAAACATTTGGACAACTAAAACTTTTAAACAAATTGGAGAATTATGGGGTAATTTCATTTTAATGGAGGAGGAAACTATGAGAGATGTATCTTTTGATAGAGGAAGAATTCTGATAGCTACGAAGGAGAATTCAAAAATTGAGAAATGGATCAAGATCGATGTTGGGGGAATATTGTATGATGTTAAAGTCACAGAGGAATCTTCTTTCTCCAATCCTGATATGATTGGGGCCATTGTCTCTATGGAGAAGGATGCTCAGGATGACTCCAAATCGAAGGAGAAAATCTTGTCGAAGCCAAGCAATCTTTCTGAACCCAGTGATGATGATGATGGAGAGGACGATGTGGATGCTCTGGCCGCTATGAAGTTGCAAGAAAATTCCAATGATCAGGTATCTTTGGGTGGGTTTGAATCTATAGTTGAGGAATCTCCAAATCATGCTTGTGAGGGTTTGGAGATCCCCAAGATGGATGAGGAGAAAGAGGGTGAGATTCCAATTAATGAGAACTCTTTCGTGGTGCTGGATTCGTTTGGGGGCAATACTGACGATACTGTTTCCAATTGTGACTCATTGGTGGGCGATTCTAGTGAGGATATTAATTCCTTCGAAGATATTGCAGCTGCGAGGCAGTTGGAAAATACCCTAGAAGCAATCCGTCTCTCTCCAGTCAAGGCAACTTTAAAAGGAATCAAAGGGAAAAAGAAGAGGAAAACGATTGATGAGATTTTGGGTTTCTCTAAGGTTCATCAAGGAAACTATAAGGGTGGGAGAAACAAACAAAAATGTGTGGTTTTTAGATCAGCTGTGGCTGCCGCTGCTCTATCTGCTTCTGTTTCAGAGGATGGTATTGCGAACAGAAACAAAATTCTTCTTAACGAAGCTCAGGCCATTTGGGCCATGAACAAGGCCGCAGGT
Source organism: Vaccinium myrtillus (assembly GCA_016920895.1). Classification (NCBI taxonomy): domain Eukaryota; kingdom Viridiplantae; phylum Streptophyta; class Magnoliopsida; order Ericales; family Ericaceae; genus Vaccinium; species Vaccinium myrtillus. The sequence goes on from CM029280.1 coordinate 11,072,166, forward strand.
ATTGGTTATGAGGGGGATGAGGATGAAGTTATTAGTAAATTAGTTGAAATGAGAGTGCAAGAGATCGAAAGAGCTAATTGTCAGGCCTGATTTCTTGTGTTGTTGTTCAGCTTTGCTGCTTTTGGGTTGCTTCTAGTTCGTTTGTTTTTGGCTTGGTTCGTTTCAGGAGGTTGTTTTTAGGTGTTTTGTGGTCTTTGCTGCTGGATGCTTTGGCTTGTGAGGGTGGTTTGTTCTTTTTTGGGGGTTTTTGGTGCTCTTTGGTCTTTAGGTGTTGGGTTTTAGGTTTTTTTGTTTGGTTGGTTGTTTTCTTGTCAGCCTTCTATTCTTTTGGGTCTCGAGAGGCTTTTTTGCTTTTCTCTTGCCCCGTTTAATCTTGTATCTTCGATATTAGATTAATAAAATCTTTTTTTGCCGTGCAAAAAAAAACTAGATTGGTGAAGTGTAGTAGTAGGGTAGTACAAAAATGATGAGGAAAAGAAGCACTGAAAAGATCAGTACAAAATTCATTAGATCTGCACGTATAAAAATATTACAGTGAAGAACAAGGCAAAAAAACGCATGCTTCAGAATCCTTATCTTGCCACTTTTCCCAAGGTGCCATGCTTTTAATACCAGACCTTTCGGATGTCAGAAACCTTCCATCAAGAAAATCTTTTCAATTATGAGGATTCGATATCATAGTGATGATCAGGAAGAACTCGACAAACAATGTTTCTTTTAGCATTCAAAGTTGCACACCTTTTAAGTCATTAAAACCTGAAGTTCGTCCTCGAAATCCACATTTAAGAAGTAAGGAGTTGGATAATTGAAAAACTTTTCTCCCCAATGTTGCCCATTAAAAACACTTTGCTTTGTACTGCCTTATATACATTCTAGCATTCACGATGGTCAACAAAACAGGCATTCTTCAACATGGCATGGTCATTAAGGGGATATAAAATGAACTACAACTTAAAAACACTGCTTATTTGGCTTCCATCACAGAATGATCCAGAATGGTCCCCTATATTAAAACTCAGAACAAATATTAAGAAAAGTAAAAAAGATCTTTAACTACTTAAGTTCCAATCTGAACGTGGATCAAATTTAAAAGGAGCTTAATTTAAATAACTTAGGGAGGAGATTAATCATAAAGAAGAATGAAAGTATCTCACCTTCACTGTATACTTTCTGTCAACCAAAAGATTTGGAGACTTCAAATCTCGATGAACAATAGGAGGATTGCGGTTATGAAGATAATTCATTCCCTTTGCCTATATAAAACAAACAGTTAACAATTAAGCCAATTCCGGTGGCCAATTAAAGAAAAGAAGATGAAAGGACAGGGAAAAAATTGCACATATGCTGAAGGCTTTTTATCAGTTTGTTAAGAATCATGAGATAGGAAGATGTGTTAGCAAGATATCATAACAGAGCTTCCGAAGCTCAAGTACATACCACATCATAAGCCATACTTAACCTACGCTTCTCATCCAACACTTCTCTTGCACCCGGTTTATGCAAAAGTCTATACATACTGCCTCTGCAGTTCAAAGACATAACTGTAGTCAGTAAACTACTCAGAAGTCAGAACAATGCTCTTGATAATGTCTAATTACCATAATGAGGGTAAGGAAATTACAAGAGACAGTACAAACCTTGATAGATATTCTGTAACAATGGACAAGTTTGGGGGCTGAGTAACAGCACCCATAAGAAGAACAATATTTGGGTGCCGCAGTCGTTGCATGATTGCGACCTAAAAACATAAGTAGTGAAGTTAAAAAGTACCAACAACTACAAGTAAAAATGTAGCAAAAGGCATTAAGCTGATATTTCTCAACTTCAGAGGTAGTTCATCCAGAATAAAGTTGATGCTTAGCTTACTTCACTCAAAAATTCCTTGATGCGCTCTGGATGAAAGTCTTGATCCATAAGAATCTTCACAGCAACTTCCTGGAAGACATAGATCCATACAAAATATGAGAGTGGTGCCACCAAAATAACATAACTACCATAAAACTAGAAAAAAAAACTGTCACCAAGATACTAAATAAGAAAACCTAAGGAAAAGTGATAACAAAGGAAGACTTCTTGAAACACTAGAAGAGACCAGAAGCAAAATATTTCCACATGATGTTCACAGAGATTGTTACCGATCAAAAGAGAAAAAAAAAAATTAGGCAAGTGGGATACTTTTGTTAAAACTACTCGAAAGTACTCTTATTAGAGGTCATCATATATACACGTAGGATAAACACTCCCCCGCATGCCTAGCCCCGCTACTTGCACTTGGAGGGTAAAAAAATGTTGCACAATATAGGGTTCACAACATAACAAAGTAGCACAAACAAAGGGGGAATCAATTACAAACGAAACCAAGAGTCTTGTCGAAAAGCCTTTGAAAGCCTACTCTTATAACACGTTAAAGCATAAATTGTCCCTGCTTAAGTCAGTAGGAAATAATACATCATGTCCAACACCATTTCTTATGGGTTGTTGCACGTGAATATGCAAAAATACATATAGAGCCAAACAGAATGCAAGGGGAGAAGAACAATGCAAACAGAGAGACTTGGGAACCCAAGATCTCCTAGAACCAAGGTTCTGAAACCAAAATAAAGAATCCAAACCAAACAAATTGGCAATGAGTGTACAGGCCAGCCACCCATTCTCGTAATCTAGCTTAGGAGGTGATAATTAACTGCCACGGTGCAAGCTCTAACAACCTATTATAATAAGCAAAAACCTGATGCTACCCGATAACCATGTTAAGGTAAAAAAAAAAATTGTAACCGCAAAAAACAATTCTTTCAATCATCAAACTATATGAATTTCCAAAGGGGTCGACAATTTCAATAGATGCAAGGCAAGCTACCACTGCGAGTTTCCAATAACTAAAGGGTCAATTTAACTGACTCAATAGAATAATAACAAAGTTACTGTACATTATCTGAGAACACAAATGCAAGTTTCAGCTATCTCCTAAGGAAACTCAAAACACTTCAAACCCTCAAAGTTGCATGTGATGGCTACAATATATACTATTCTCGAGTATTAATGAAACAACATGCTTCCAATTAACAATCTAATGATCAAATTATCATATTGCCTGCTCTCACAAGGCAACAAACAAATGAACAATAACAGATGTAATCAGCTGACATCAACACTATGGCTTTACTTTTAGAGGATGTCATCTTTGCTAATGAATAAGTTTTTATGACACCTTAAAACAAACCCAAATAGGTTCTGCAGTCTACACATTAGCACTGGCGAAGACATATAGTTATAATACAACAATAACCACATATACTCCGATTTTAAATGTCAGATCATAGCAGTTTCCAAGAGTAATCTAGAGCAGATATTGATTACTTACCGAGCCATGCCAATCAGCACGATGGACAGTACCAAAAGAACCTGGAAAAGCCACCAAGTTACTTAGATTTACTTAGTGTCAACATAATTTCGTACATGCTAACAAGAAAATTGTACTTCACATTAAAACAACCAACAAAATCAACTGACAATGAGCAGAGAGGCAATCCACTCCCCAGACTCATCTACTAGTATCAGAGGTAATAATTAACTGCTATGGGAAAATGTATGGAGACTCCACTGCATGTTCAACCACTAACTCATACAGGAAGAGGTAAATGATCCAAAACACACGGATGACATCAAAACAGAGAGTATTTATTTGCACAAATAAAGGGGGAACCAATCTAGAGTATTGCACGAAAGCCTCTGAAAATCTAGCTCTGATGAGTGACACCATGTTAAAGCAACTAGCTCAAAACCAATTACCACAATGTTAAAGCATCCATCTCAAAATCAAGGACCCGACTATGGTTACCGAACCAAAGGGGTGTACAACGGCTTGCGGGACCCACTTTTGGGTCCCACATGAATAACTGAACCGTTCAATAACTTTAAAATAATTTTTCGAGAATCTTTACAAAAAAATCAGCTCAATTGGATGTGCGTGTGTGATCCAATATTCCAATTTCTCATTCAGAATCAAAAATTTTGCAAGAACACTCGAAAAAATATTATAAAATTAATAAATTGTTTGGATTATTCGTGTGGGACCCAAAAGTGGACCCCGCACGGCATTGTATATTTTCAGTACCCCTTTGGTTCGATACCCTTGGCATTTTTGCAAAATCAATTGGCAATGAGCAGAGATGCCACCCAAGCTTATACACTAATTTTTGATCGGTAATCTGCTAATGCAAGATAAGCTCCAAAAACTTTGCAACACTAATAGCAAAGGTAACTGATCTTAATAATTAACAAAAACAATGGTGTTATGAATCAAGTGATCCTCCAACCACCAAAAAAAAAAGTACCTGATCCAATTCTCTCATTCAGAACGAGCTCACTCCATGGGATGTACTAAGACATTAGGAGTGCTAATTAACTAACGTGAGACCATCTCCAAAATCTATGCAACGCTACAAGCCTACAAGTCACTTGACCGTTAGTGGAACACCCCCTAAGAAAGGTAACTGATCTTAATAGTTAACAAAAACACTGGAGTTATGAATCAAGCGATCCTCCAACCACAAAAAAAAAAGTACCTGATCCAATTCTCTCATTCAGAACGAGCTCACTCCATGGGATGTACTAAGACATTAGGAGTGCTAATTAACTAACGTGAGACAATATCCAAAATCTCTGCAATGCTACGAGTCACTTGATCCTACTAATTTACAAAAGAGACAATGCAAGAAATACAATGATCCTCCAACCAGAAAAAATACCTGATCCAATTCTTTCCTTCAGAACAAGGTCACTCCATGGAATGTCCAAATCTTCCCCTTCCAGGGAAAGTTTATTACTTGGTTTAATTGGAACCATATTTCCCCTGCGACCAACAGGCAGGAAATGCTTTCGAGGGTCTGTATCTTTGACCATGTTTGTTGAGCCTATAATCGTGTGCGGATTACATGATTCAAACAGCTGCTCCCTATCAAGAATTTCATTGCTGTCGCTTGAACTCGGCACATCTCTGTGTACATCCATGCGCTGCCTACCAGCATCTCCATCCGCAACAGTACCTGCGAGCGTAATTATGGAACCTCATAACTCAGATAGCGACAACATCAGTGGGATGTTTAACACTTTAACTGTTGCCAAGCATGTGAACACAAGAGTATCAACCGTTGTCATCAGTAAGTTGAGCACAATGAAGGATGTCAGTTGCATACTTATGGACCAAACCCAGAATAAATTAAACCAATATAATTCAACCGTTATATAATCAATTTCACCATTTTAGTAAAATAGGAGCAAGCTAAAAATCATTAGATGGGTATCAAACGAGGCGGAAATCACATTTAAACACATGCATTATTTTTTACATTGCTTGAGAAGTTAGAGGGCCCAGCGAAAAAACATTCTCCATGGATGTGGAAAAATAGCCTGGTGATTCCAAAGGAATGTTTCCTTTAAGTGTGTGATGAGATAGCTATTAATGTTTGGACTGGGTTAGTATTCCACAACCTCAGGCCAAAGCTCGGCTTGACTCTGCTTGTTTAGGTAGTTTATATAACTTGTAACATCATTTTATTTGCACCAATCAAAGATTAGATGTAAAGTTAATGAATTGCCATGCAAATTTGATAGAATTACAAAGCGGCATTTAGGCCAATGTTTAGATGCCAATAAGCTGATCAAGGGCCTTCCAGGCTCATCTTGTTTATAGGAAGGAAGCCATTGTTCAGTTCACTAAATCAGCAAATGAGCCTCTTACTGAGCTGATCCAAGACTGTGGTTTTCAGTAGCAGCCTCAGCCCTCTCGGTCGGGACTGTCTTTTCCTGTCAAGAGATTGCTAGGTTCACAACTTCCCCTTACCATCATTAGGAACTCAACGACGACAGAGGACCACTTATCCAGCTGTGCCCAAACTGTAACTGGCGCTAGGACCATTCAGTTTCTTACCCAAGAAAAAGCTAAAATTTACAGAGAATAAGGATGATATTTCTGGTGGAAACTCGAATGAACTCGACATAACTGAAAATTGTTTAAGGTGGGGTTTTGGGGAAGTAACCTTACGACCATATAAACGTGCCCCAGAATCATCTCATGCTTACACTTAACAAAAAAATCCTCCGTGCACCGAAAATTAGATAAGCATACAATAAAGGTGTAACTCACCCCAGTAATCTATATTTTCTTCTTTTTTTCATCCATGGGTCTTTATAGTACAAACTTTTCTTTTGGAAAGGGATGTTGGTTATATTTCTAATAGAGATAATAATTCACAAAAAGAAAGCAAAAACTAGGGTCCCTCGGGGTCTCTTTAGCCTAACTTTTACTTAACTTTTTGGCACGGTCTTTTTAGTTGTTCTCTTAGTTTTTGCTAGATTTGGGTTCAATTTTTATATCACATCGTTCGTCACAATGAGAGGAATCGGAAAAGTATAAAAATAGAGAACAAAGTTGAAAAAAATCCATACAAGACAACGAAAAAGACTGACTTGGGTGTTTTTCGTCGTCTTATATGGATGACACTTACCAGAGGCTAGGAGACCGAGCAACCATTATGCGAGCAAAAACTTTTCATACAAATTTATTTGGTAAATTAAACTACTAGATATCGAAGGAATGAAAGATATGGGAGCTAACAATTGCCTGTCCCTCCAAGACCAAAAAAAAAACAAGGGGAGCAATTAATACCAATATGAGAGCAACAAGAAGTCAGTTCCCAATTCTAGGCTTTCTTAACCTTTTTCTCTCAAAAGTATAGGCTTTTCATAACTTTGAATCAATCAACATCAAAAAGGAAATCGAATCTGTATTGGGCCCAAGGTTGTCAAATTGTGAATCGAATCAACAATCAAAATGGTCTTTTAGCAAATCGTGAATCAAATCGAATAGTGAATCGCACCGATTCGGTCATGATTTTTGAAGTACATGGGGAAGTAAATTTTTACGTGTGGGTGACATCACCACATAGTACAAATAAAAAGCTTGTTTCAAATGATGAATTGATAAGCACATGTGTCTAGTAAGTAAGATGCTTTTTTTTGCAACACGCAAGAAATGCGGATTTCTGAATCCTATTTTATGGCCTTTGGAGGCAAAGAATTAAAACTACAACCAAACCCTTTGAAAGTCTGTTATTTGTCATTTTAAACTTCGCCTTTTCCGACTTAGTCTCAAATAAATTTTCCCTCTATGTTTACCTATAATACTACATTACAAGAAGTAAATAAGGAGAAATAATGACAAAAGATGACATATAATAGACTAAAAACCATTAAAAATAGTTTGAATCCTTTTCCCCACAAAAAACAATTGCAAAAAAAGAGCCACGATTAAATTTAGCGTTTGATTCACTTAGATTCCGGGACCGATTCACTTCCAATTCGCAGCTATTTCTGATTCAAGTAACCTGTTCGTATCGCTGACCCACCGAATTGTACGACACGAATAGTGAATCTTACGATTTTGACAACCATGATTTGGCCTAGTTGGACCCCATGTCTGCCTCCAACACATATTCCAGATTACAGAGTTAAGGTGTCGGACCAATCATTTCTTTGGTCAAAAACAAAGCCAAGATCCATTATTTTACCTACAAGTACACCTAATAGTACATACCCTTGTCCACATATTTCCCATACAGAAACAATGCTGATTCCAAACTTCAGTTTCGGAAACACAAATACACAGCACATGCAAAACCGTTCTTATCGACTAACAACTAGTATCCTTTGGATTTAAATTTGTTTTGAACTTAAAACGTTCTAAACGTGGATATATACATTTTGCAGATAACATAAACAAGCATTGAAAAAGCAGTGATGTCACCACAAAAACTTGCTTATATCAGATGAAAAGAAATCAAAAATTACACTAGAAAAGAAAAAGAAACAGCATTCAATGCATGCCCAGCAGTGAATGACATCAGCTCTATTGGTAGCAAAGCTTGTAAAGACTTTCCTTCACACTAATACTGCACAAACTCTTCAACCATGGTAAAGGGCCCGTTTGAGAATTTAATCAAAAAGGTCAAAGCAGTAGAAACCAAAACAGCTTTAATGGTTCCAATAAAATCTATAGATCAGATTATTCAGAAAGGGAAAAAGGAAGTGCTACAGCACAAAGCACTGAACACATTTTTAAAGAGATCAGTTGTCTGAGAAACACATGTTCAAAGACCAAAGAGATCACCTGTGGAGGAGTCCTCAAACACAATATTAAGTGATTCAAAGTCTGAGAAATACTGTTTGGCCAGTGACCCGAAATCAACCAGCGGTTGAACTTGTCTGAATCTGGGGAAGCACAATGGTGAAGATATCGAGATGGATGATGGACCGTTTAACAAAGAGTCAGGTTCACACAAAAATCCTGGCTTGCCCATCAAATCAACTAGATACTCCCTGCAATAATGCATACCAAGGTCAGTGCCTGCTTTTCAAGACCAACATAGGAGGCATTCAACAAAGATTGCAAATACAACCTATCAAAAAAGGAATCCACATACAAGGGATAGATTATGACAGAATAGACATTCATGCATTTGATTAAAGCGCGTTCATGTTTTTAATAATCTTCCTTTTATCGTAAGTGGCAGAGAAGGGAGAGTAACATGAGCACGAGTTTCTTTTTTGCGAGCATCAAAACAAACAGTGCATTCACTATTCCACATTCCAAACTTCAATTCTCCATCAGTAATTTTATCAAGGAACACAAGAGTAGTTTAAAATGAAATGAGATTAGAAACTACAGCTTGATGACTTCATTATTTCAAATCTAGCCTCTCACTATTCCGATAAAACCATTTGTCCCAAAGAAGAAAGAAGTTAGTCTTCCAATGCAAGGTGCTGGAATAATTGGAAAAGAATTCAAAGAATTTTAAGTGCAATCTCTTTTCTGACGCCACTCTGAAAATTTATCTTTTATATACGTCCATGCACTAAGAAATCCCCACAGTGAGAAACGGATTCATGTAGCCGACCTTAATTGATTGGGACTTGACGCTCAGTTTGGTTGGATTCAAACTGAATGCAACAATCACAAAATAGTGGCACAACTTTAGTAAATAAATAAGACAAAAGACAAAATTGAACTAGTATCACACTAACCACCCAAGCACCTTCGTTAACAGTAGAAAATCTACATAAATAGAGATCAAAATGTGAAAGCACGGGTGGAGGAGGGTGTGGGGGCTGGTGAGGCCCCGGCCACTTCTATAAAGCCTTTTTTCTGGTAGTTTGACTTGTGGTGAACAATTAGAATTTTATTGGGTTTCTAGTACTTGTGAGTTACAACATGGATCGCCAATCTTTTGAAGGATGCCCAATCAGTATACTTCCACTCCGAATTGAGAACAATATATCGCATCCAGCTTCTAATTTGAAGGATGCCAAATATTGGTGGTTGATTTTCTTTAAAACAAACTTAATAAGGAATAGGAGATTAACATTGATTGAAATTTTACTCCTCTTAACTTGGGCCTCCTCCAAATCCAAAACCTAGCTCCCCAATATGTGAAAGCTGCCTTACCATGGCAAAAAAAAGGCAGGCATGATTAGGTAGGTTTAGGATTTTATAGTAACACGTGATTAAAACGGAAATGGAAATGGATGAAAAAGTATCTCATTTTGTATACCTGTCAACACCAACGCGAACAAGACAAGAGGCAGCAGCATCTGTCTTACAATATTTGCACCCCTTGGCGACTCGGCATGGTAAATCGATTGTGTCAGCTAGCAACTGCATAAAGAAATAGTTAGAAAAATACGCTGGCGTAGATTTTGCACAAGCACAATCCAGAGCTACCATGAACAACTCTCAAATTTTGATTCTATGTACAAAATAAAATGGAAGGTAAGGAAGCCAGGAGGGGGGTGTTTAAGGCAAGTGTTCATTAATTACTCAAAAAAAAAAAAAAAAACCCAGATCCAACAAACAAACAAAAAAGTTGTAACCACCGGCACCAAAACAATACAAATAGATTCAATTTAATCATAGACGACAGCAAAAATATATGGGCTACTTGAATATTGGTCCTCGAGTCTGGTATAAGTTATGTTTTCATCCCGTCCACTTTTGGGGGTTATGATTTCATCCTCAAATTTGAATTTGAATAAACCCAATTTTACCCTTATTGCACTATATTTCCTTCTTTTTTTTGGCAATATATAGGCAAAGAATTTTGGGACCAAAATCTAAACTTGGTGGTCCTTCCCTATTATTTTGGGATATAAACAGCTAACAATCCTAATTTCCCAATCTGTATGCTTTGGTAATAAGCATGGAAAATATCACGTTGAATTGGTATTTTGGAAATGAAAGATTGATGCTCGTCTCGATCGAACTGCTTGTTCCGAATAGGTGCTTCTGCGATTTTGCTTTCCAACAGAAGGTCTGATAGGAGGCTGTCCAAGCACCAGTTGGTTCACACCGTATGGACCCACAAGAGTTTGAAAAATGCTTTTCGTGTGTTTTCCAAATGGAGGATCCAAAATGAAAAGTTGGAGTCGCTTTGTCAAAGGATCTGATGGCAGTTCCTGAAGGCAGTTCCTGAAGGTGCTTTGAAAACTAACATTACCACTTTCGAACAAGGTGGGTAATCAATCGTTCTCATTTTTTTTTTTATTGGATAGAGATTACGACTAAATGTGATTTCGATTTTTGTCAGTAGTAGTGGTTAGGTGGTATTTGTTGATAAGAGCAACTTGTATTCTTGCAATTTAATGTAATAAGGTTACAATGTTTGTCGATATATTTAGTGTGCAATATAACCAATTTACCATGTTTTCTAAATATTAAGATAGCTAATTTACCATGTGAGACAATATATTAAACATTTAGACTAGGGGAGAGCAACAACCCGCTCAACCCGCCCGATCCGAAGGGGTTCGGTGGGTTTAGAACCCAGTAATCGGGAGGTTACGGGTTGAAGTTTCTCAGAAAATCGGTTCTCGGGTCGGGTGTCGGTTCTAATTGAGCAAAACCGACCAACCCGACCCGACATGGGATACTATATAATATAATTATTTATTAGGGGTGCGGTACACAAGGCATTATAGCAATTGATTTCGGGATTACACTTATCCCTTTCCATGCCTTGTCGTTTTCAAGGCTCAGATTTCCAATGCAAATTCAAATTTTACGAGTACTCTGTGCAAGACAATTACACCACACTCTCTCTCTCTGACTCTCTCTTCCTTTTCTTTTTCCCAACACAAACCACCGGCCGTAAAGAAGTAAATACACCTTATTTTCCACCCCTCTCCATCTCTCTCTTCTCTGAACCAGTGAAACTTCACCCTTCTTTCTTTCTTTCTTTTTCTTCGTTTCGCTTTCTACACCCTTCTATCTCTTCTGAACCAAACCCACCATAAACTTGTCCGAATCGATTCCAAAGCACCGCTTAAAAACAGCTACGGTCGCTAATGGACATCTGCCATATCTGTGTCCTTGATCGCCTTTCCCCTTCTTCCTCACGAGTAGAAAAACCAGATCTGAGTTTTTTTTTTCTTCTGATTAAACCCAAAACCCAACCGGAATCTGACCGGTCCGATGTGTGTTCGGTTTCTCACCTGTCTCGATTCAGATTCGGGTGCTCATTTTCTCAACCCGACCACGTCGGGTCGGGTGGACGGCTAACCCAACCCGTGCACACTCCTAATTCAGACATACAATGTAACCAATTTACCATATTTTTAGATTAATGTAATAAATTTACCATGTTCGTCATAATTGAATCTTTGATGGTAAACAGAAATATGAACTAGCAAACATGGTAAAACATCATGAAATTGTAAACATGTTAAGAATGATGAATGTGATGCATCACCGAGGATTATGGTTAAAATAATTGCATTCCAGTAACCATGGTAAATTTATTAAGAATTAGGCAAATGTATTAAATATGATTTATCACCAATGAATCATGGTTAAAAATAAATACGAAACAACAAACATGGTAAATTTGGATCTTACATAAGTTTTAATTAGGGTGGTTTAAAAAAAAAAAAAGTTTCGATTTGTAGTACAAGTGAAATTAATTTGTTCACAAAGGAAAATTGTTTTATCCACTATTTTGAATTTCTCCCCAACAAAGAATGATTTAGAAGATATCTTTTAAGGATTTGAGAATTTGAAATTCAAAATTTCCCGCTATTCCTTTCAATTTGAAATAAGGGAGGGAAAGAAATGGTCAAAATCCATGATTCTAGGTAACTATAATTGCTCAAAATCCTAGAATACAACTCACTTAATTAGGCAACTAAATATTACACTAATAAGGGTAAATATGATTTTTCACAAGATAAAAGGATGAAAACATAACCCCGAAAAGTGAGCAGGATGAAAACTTTCGTGGTGTCCATAAAAAAGATGATTATTCAATTAACTCAAAATATATTTTATTAAAGTGAATACGAAAATTTTCAACAAACCAAACTGATGTCTTTAATGGGATATCTGAAACATACCTTGAATAGCAAAGCACGATGTCTGCAAAGACCCACAGAAAGGCTACCCATTGGAAGCACAACAGATCCCAAGCATTCCTTACGATCATCACTGCACTCCTTCCAGACAGGGACAAAGTCATCTTCTCCCATCGAAGCTTCACCACTTTATAATAGAAATAAAAGTTCATTAGAGAAAAATGTAAGACAGAAATGGACAGTTTTAAGAGTCTGTTAACAAGCAATGACAAAAACTCACCCCATGCGACTGCAAACGATTTTTGCAAGCTGGTCAATAACTTCCTCTGTAGTGATGCAATTGCGGGAGACGCTATGAATCTTGTTTTCTAAATCTTTTAAGCTAGGATCGCTACGTCGATCGATCAAAATTACTTCAATTGAAGAATCCGATCCAGGATCAATGGCCTTTAGGGATTCAATTGATGGAATGCGACCATTGTCATGCAGATCATTGCATACAGACCACACATATGGATCCATACCATGGATTAAGTAAAACCCATCTGGAACTCTGTCGAAGTATGATAGGCAGCCATTCACCTGATGCGTATAAATTTAAAGCGGCATTAATGCACATCATATATTGCATTACTTCATAATAGCTGAATTGCTATGGAAAGATATCCTTACAAGTAGCAAAACAAAATGAACAAATCATAACAATGAGGGTTCATTTTTTGGCTGTTATCTAATGGGCCATTTGATTTACCTATCAATAAAAAAGAAATAGAAAAATCAAATGGTTAACCAAGGAGTTCTTTTCCATATGGAGCTATATTTCAAAAGCGTGTACTCAATTGAGCATTAGTCCTCTACATAGCTTCAGTAAGGGAACTAATCCATCCCTCATGAACCCAAATACAATACAAACAAATCACAAATTAAAAAAGATCAAATATTTCTCTTCCATTTTTAAGGGAATGCAGTAGCACTGTAGCAGTATAGTGAATAAGTTATTAAGTTCTCATTCTGTAACTATTGTAAGATCAGCATTGTATGTTTACAGCTATTTATGGTGGTGCTTGCATAAACAGTTAGTGGACTAATTACTTGTACAAGTTAAAGTCTAGAACTTACCTAAATTCAAATTGTACTCTTAAAAGTCCCAATAAACTGAACATTTCAACAGACAAATACCCCATAGGAATTAATCTGAATGTTGACAATAGTGGTCTGAACAAAATGAACAGAAAATATTAAAATCATTTGCTCTGACAATCAAATAGCATAAAACTTCTATAGGTTATTTTCTGACATTCGATCTAAAACAGGCACATCTCCATTGGACTTATCTGTAATCCATGATGTTCTTAATGAAATGAGGAATTCAACTGACACCAACATTGTAGGAACTATTGTTGTTATCCAACTACAATTCGACCCACAAACAATAAAGAAAACAAACAAAGCAAGGAGCAGAAAAAATAAAAAAATAATAATAATAAAAACACATGATAATTTGTCCATGTGTCGGTACAAACAATCCATTTTAGCCAGTGGTCTAGAAGTCAGCCTAGTCGGCCGCCTATGCGCCGCCCCCAATGCCTAGATTTTAGGGTCAATGCCATAATTAGGCATTTTTAAAGTAGTTGGCTATCCAATGGACCCAACCTATACTCTCATCACATCGGCAATCCCAAACCAACAGTTCTGGCGATTTACAGCAGTTTCGGAGAAGATCCTCTAGGGAGTTACGCTGACGAGCAAGAATAGCTTAATAGGTACCCCTCTTCCGAACCCCCCCATCCCCCCTCTGTTCAAAAAAAACCAATCCTTCTCTGCATCTATGTGCAATGAACTAATCAAACCTTGAAGGTATATTTGCTTTTGAATTTGAGCCCCTGCTCTCGATTCTCAGTATCTGAATCTGTTTTTTTTTGTTCATTATTAAATAGTTGTTCATATTGATTAATGATTCTTTTTTTCTTTTTTTTGGTCTGTGTTATAGTTGGAAATTTTGGCTAGGGATGGCCAATTCATCTGATCTGTCCATATCCACTCTGATCCCCGCCCCAAACAGATAGAGTATTCGGAGATTTTTTTCGGGGATTTTTTAAAGGATCGGGTAGGATTCGGGGATCGTTTTTAAAAATTTCAGGGATTGGGTAGGAGGGTATGTCTATCCCCACCCCGTCCCCGAATCCCCGATCTATCTATCAATCTATTTATCTATCTATATACATATCTATTTTTCTATCCATAGTGCCGCAACCCCTCCTCTCTTATCATAAACTCACCACTGTTGGTTCTCTCAGCACAAACCCACCTTCAACCCCTTCTGATCTTTCCCTGAAACTTTTTACGCTTTATGTTGGGGAGTGTTTGACAATTAGACGTGGAGCCCACAGCTATTAAAGAATCACTTATGATTCAGAGCTTTTGTTCCTCATCTTATAGATAAACCATCAATACAGAAAATGGTAGCTATTATGCAAAGTGCAAACCCAGATCAAACAAAATAAACATTGAATTTGCAAAGTGTATTGTTTAAACACAGATGCTGCTGTGAAGCCTGCGATTGAATATGCAATGTAAGGTCTTTTTCTTTAAGTTTGAATCTCCACAGCAGCCGGTGATTGAAGATGCAAGGTAAGGTTTTTTTTTTAGTTCGGATCTGCGATTCACCACAAGGATCCCCATTTCCCGTTTGCAAGGTTCTAAAATACGCTAGTCGGGCGCCCGGGGATGCCCGATTAATCAGCACATAGAGATTAGTCGGATTTATTTATTTTTTAAATTTTGAAATGTACGGCATAGTTTTCCAAAAGATAAATCAACCATGATTTTAGCAAATGAGTTCAACAAGTGCTAAAATCATGGTTTTGAAATCAAAAAAATGAAGTGGTTCCATGTATCGTTTTTCGATTTTTTCCGCACCAAATTAAAGTACTCCTCGTGTACTTTAATTCGGTGTGAAAAATTCAAAAAATAATACACGGAAACACTTAATTTTTTTATTTGAAATACCATGATTTTAGCAACTGGGTTGCTAAAATCAAACGGAAAACTTAGCCTTAGAACAACATAAGTAGAACAAATCATTAGATAACATCCAAAATAGAAACATGGAAACATAAGTAGACTACAGGGAGAGGGGGAGGGAGAGAGAGAGAGAAAGATTAAGGCTTTAGGGTTTTCCAGTTCTGTTTCTTCTGTATCTTCGAAGTAACAAGATGATTGGGATATACAACCTATAGCTTATGTCGTATTGTGTATGTTTGCTTTGTTACCAATAACAGTTATCCCATGTACCTTTCAACATCACATATTCTACCCAAATTTTTTAAAAATATCAAGAAATAACCTCCGACTAGGCCCGTCTTTCCAACTAATTCCGACTTGCCGACTAGTTGGCAACTAATGCTGACTAATTCCCGATCAATCAGCCCGGAAACTACTTGACCGCTTAGACCACTAATCTAGTCATCCAGGCGCCAACTAGTCCAATTTTTTTAACACTGCTTGTTTGGGGCGGGGATGGAGGGTAAAAGTAATTTCCCATCGGTGATTGGAGCAAGGATGGGAATGGAGAATGGGTTCGGGGATTGGGAAGGAGGATAGTAAAATCCGTCCCCGCCCCGTCTCATTGCTATTGTTGTATTGCATATCAACCTTTCACTTGTGAGCCATAAGATTTCATTTTGTGTGTGGAAAATTCAATCAGGTTAAAGAGTGTCAAGTGTTGAAAAGAGAGTCGAATGATATTGGATGGGAGTCTAGAGCCTCAGTGGATCCTACCAATTTGGGTCGTGTGCTATGCAAGTTGTGTGAAAGAAAACTTGTGGAGGGATTGATAGGATGAAACAACAAGGCAAATTGAGGAAAACATTTCGCATGCCCTAAGTCAACTAAGGAAGATCAAGCCAAATATATCAAGGCTATTATAGGGGCGAGAGATGAAAAGAAAGAGAAGAAGAAGGAGGACAAGGAAATTAGGGAGGAAGTGGATACATTAGATGAACAACGATCCGGAGAAATGTTGAAGTCCAAAAGCTACATGAAGAAGATTTTGGATCAGAGATGACACGAATTAGAAGGAAGATGAGGAATTTGAGTGCGAGTCCGATGGAGACCATGTTTTCGGGGAATATGGAAGAGAAAAGGAAGATATTAACCTACGAGTCTATGACTTTGATATTCTACTATTCAGGATATTATTCATCAAGTACTTAATTTCATCAATTTTGAACTTTGAACACGAAAATTTCATATTTGATTAATTACTCGTACTACTTACTTTTAAGTGGTTACTTTAGTCTTAACTCTTTTTTCTTATTCTTATAGCATTTCTAACTCAAACTATGGAGAAATAAGAAGAAAAAAAATGAAAAAACCATCTAATATCTAGGGTTTCTCTAAGCGCGAGCCCCTATTCGCTCCTACTAGCACCTCCAGCCCTGAACCAAACTCGGAACCAAATTTGAAATCTGAGTAAAAGCCCTAAAATTCAAGCTCCAGTTCTTCTCAAACTCATCAAATTTGGGTTTTACTCAAAAAAATTCCCCAAATCAGAGAACCAAATCCACAACCAAATTTGCAACGGCTATTTTGTGGTGGTAGGCGGTGGTGGTTGCTGGCGCAAACCGTTCGTCGAGGTTGTCGCCAACTCCGGCGAGGGTCGTAGATCCAAATCGGCGTGCTCGCTAGTGGTAGGCGGTGGTGGTTGCCTGGTTGGTGGTCGCCTAGTCAGAGGGCCTGGTTTGACGAAAACCACAGGGAAGAGAGTCGTAGGGCAGAGAGAGAGAGAGAGAGACCTGGTTAGGCGGCGGCGGCGGTATTTCACGTTGGTGGCGGCGGCAGCGTCTGGTTGAAGACGACTCTGTGAAGGGTACAAAAATGTTTATGAATTTTATTTAAAGAAAATCCAAGTAAAAAAGTAAAAACAAATAGGTTTGTGATTGGAGTGCACTGTATCAAATCAAGCTTTTACTCAATTTTTTTATCAAATTTGAGGTGGAAAAAAGACTCAAGGCTCGAGATGCTCTAAGGAAGATCAAGTCAAGTATACCGAGGCAAATATAGGGGCAAGAGACGAAAAGAAAGAGAAGAAGAAAGAGGACAGGGAAATTAGGGAGGAAGTGGATACATTAGATGAAGAACAATCTAGAGAAATGTTGAAGTACAAAAGCTACATGAAAAAGATTTTGGATCAGAAGATGACACAAAATAGGGGGAAGATGAGGAATTTGAATGTGAGTCCAATGGAGACCATGTTTTCAGGGAATATAGAAGAGAAAAGGAAGATATTAACCTCCGAGTCTATGACTTTGATATTCGACTATTCAGGATATTATTCATCAAGTACTTAATTTCATCAGTTTTGAACTTCGAACACGAAAATTTCATAGTTGATTAATTACTCGTTACTACTTACTTCTAAGTGGTTACTTTAGTCTTAATTCTTTTTTCTTATTCTTATACCATTTCTAACTCAAAATAATTTTTCAAAAAATGGAAAAAAACATCTAATATCTAGGGGTCTCTAAGCGCGAGCAACTATTCGCTCCTACTAGCCCTTAGCGATGTTTAGAACATTGATCACAGCAATAAGAATTACAAAGCTCAACTCTCTTCCGTCCAACTAGCGCCTAGCAATTTTTATGACATTGATCACAGCAATAAGAATTATGAAGCTCAACTCTAACGCATCCTCTGTCAACTACAATACATTGCATATGCATCCGAAACTTAAAGCCGGTGTGCTGATTAACAGACAATAAAAGACACCTTGCAACAACCCAAACATTTATGACAATGATACGAATACTAAAACGAGGAAATGGAAGCAAGAGCACGACAAATCTCACCCAAAATCGGTGCGAAATGGACTCGGCCGAGGCCGGCGAACGCGAAGCGGATTCGTCAGGTACTGGATCCAAGAAGTTAGGATCGTCAGCACAAGTAGCTTCGCTCGACAACCGCAGCGCCAGTGCCAGCTGCAACTGGTAACTCTCCTCCGTCTGCTGCGCCCAGCTCTTCGACGTCGACGTTGACGTCGGCGTGGACAACACCACGGACCCCGCACCTTCCACAGCTTTCGACCTGAACTCTCCTACTCCTCCTCCGCCGCCGATCTTGAACGTCTCATCGGGATCTAACAAGGTATCCGCCGTAGACGACGGGACGTAGTACTCGCCGGAGAGGGAGCTGTTGTCGCCGAAGCTACTGCCGCTGGACTGGCGCTGCAACCCGATCGAGCCGATCCGACCAGATTGGGTGGCAGCCATGCGGTGGTCGATCAGTTCCCAATCGAAACTGCCGCCTCTCTCGCTCTTCGAGCCCTTGGATTTGTCTCCCGATAAGGGCTCCTCGGGAGTCTGGCTCAACAGAGTGTAATTCGATCGTCTAGTGGGGATTTCCATAGCGAGAGAGTCTCAATAGCAGAAGGGTAAATCGCCTCACGCTGCCATTGTTGTTGGTGATTTTGCTCTCTATCTCTCTCTCTCTCTCTCTCTCTAGATTTTCTCGCACTGTAAGTTCGCTTACTCTGCTCGCATTGTCGGAGAGAGAGTGATTATCCAGTGCCTCTGGAGCACCACGCTCAGAGCCTCTCTTTTTTTTCTGGTCCTCTATCTCAAAATATTTGTTGGGTCTGCAAACCCAGTGAGCTTCCTATCCAAATCACTAAATCCGGACCTAACGTCCGGATCTCATTTTACGGAACAAAATTTGATTATCCGAACCGTTAGATGTGTTTAAAAAGTGTTTTTAAGGTCCAACGCGAGGATTTGGCAAAAATAAATACCCGGAAGGGCTTGATCGGAGCAATTTTCATAAAAATGTTATATGTGCATTTTTATGAAAAACTGCTCTGATCAAGCCCTTTCGGATTTTATTTTTTTTGCCAAATCCTCTCGTTGGACCTTAGAAACACGTTTTTTTAACACATCTAACGGTTCGGATCATCAAAATTTGGTCCGAAAAGTGGAGGTCCGGATGTTAACAACTTGCAGGATCCTTAATAGGAAGCTCACTGCCACATTTTTCTCACAAAAACTTTAATTTTTTTCCATAAATTAAAATGAATTATTAGTATTGAGTCAATTTTTGGATTTTCTAAAAAAATCGTGGAAAATTTCATTATGATACCATTTCACTTCCGTCGTGGAGTATTTCCCGCCATGCCACAGCACTTGTTTGTAGAAAACCCTGTTGCACACCTACGTCGGGACCAAAGCTAAAATCTCACCAAGTGTAGTTGTACTAGGAGTGTGTTTAGCCCATTTATCGCAATAAGAGATTATGGGACTCGAACTTGGGTCTTGTTCGAGGGGTGGGTTTGCCAAATGATTTTAGCAATAAATTCTCAAAATCAACCATGATTTTAGCAAACGGTGAACTCATTTGCTAAAATCATGGTTGATTTTTTCAAATATGTTACTAAAATCATTTGGCAAACCCATTAGTCCCGAGTTTTCATCACTTGAAGCAACGTCTTATTGATACCGGGTACGAGGTCCTTGTAGTGAGCTCATTTGGTCGTCCATCTCGGTAATGAATGCTCGGATTTTAATTGAAATGATGAACGGCTCGAATCATTTGGAGTTTAAAATTAAATTCAAGCTGTCGGTGCCGAGATAGACGACCAAATTACCTCACTACAGACCTCTGGTTCTATTGATACCCAGGCTCTTTTTCACCACAAAATAGAGCTCATACACTTTGTCGTATGACTCATATCCCCCACCATGTGTGGTGCAAAAGGGGTATGTGGAGGTGCCACAACACACTGAATAATTTTCCTGCAGAGATCGGTGGGGTCTTTTTCTCTCTCTTTATTCTTTTTTTGGTTATTCAGAAGAGAGAGGAATTGGGGGGTTTTGATGGATATGGGGGCCCTGTAGTGAGTGAGCTCACTACATGCGTGTAGTGAGCTCTCTCGGCCGTCCGATCCGAGATCAACGGTCTGGATAAATTGAAGTTAAAGTAAATGTAAAAGTGTTTTTCAAAGTGTAAGATGATCCGGACCGTTGATCTAGGATCGGACGACCGAAAGAGCTCACTACACGCATGTAGTGAGCTCACTCACTACAGGGCCCCCATATCCGGTTTTGATTGGTTGAGAAATCATAATAGTTGGGATTGATTTTGATCAATTAAAGCTCACTTTCAATTTACTAATAATTAGTTTCGGGCCGCAATGGCATTGACAAAATGAGATTTTCTTTTTCACGGAGGTCCTGTAAGAGGGATTTACGGAAGCCTCAAAAGGGCCCCACCGACACCTCATTGTAATGATCCGAATCAATCATTTTGTAAAGTCCGTAGAGTAGTGTACAATGTACATATACAAAAAACCAACTTGATCCAGCATCGATATGTATGTCAAAAATTAAATTTTGGTGCAAAAAAACAAAAGCATGGATCATTTCAAAAGTTGAAAATCTAAAATGATCTAGGCCCTTGTTTTTTTGCACCAAAAATTAACTTTTGACATACCTATCAATGCCGGATCAAGTTGATTTTTTGTATATACACAATACTCTGCAGGCTCTACAAGATGACTGGTTTGGATCATTGCAATGAGGTGTCAGCGGAGGACCCAAAGGGGGCTTCCGTAAACCCCACCTTTACTAGACCCTCCGCGAAAAAGATAGTCTCCAGACAAATATTGGGGATTTTTAGTTTAGAAATGTATCCACAAGTTTTCATGTTTGGAAAAGGTCTGCATAAAAATAAAAAAAAAACACTATAAATTCACTTCTTTTTTTTATAGTATAATTTTTTTCAAAAAAAAAAAAAACAAAGTAGAGTATCGGGTTGGAAAATCCCTTCTATGAAAGTTGATTATGTATATAATTAGAGCAGGAAAACTATGCGGATAGATATGCGCGCTTAGATCGAATATAAATCACTTCACGAGGCCTATTTTGGGGTTTCATGCGAACAAATTTGAACTATTCATTGATTTTAAAATACGCTTTCGAGGTGTTCCATTGTAAAATTAGCTCAATCGGATAATTCTAGGGGCTTTATTCAATTTTTCAATTTTCACTAGCTCTAAACACTGAATCAATAACTAACTGTTTCGATCAAGTATTAGAGTTATCCAATTGAGCTTATTTTTTACAGGACCACTAGTTGATAATTAAATGTTTGGATTGAGTACCTAAATTTTCTAAGTGAGCCTCATAGAATGATATGTGCGCATAGCAAACCTCGTAATTAGAGCTTCAATCAAGTTACTAACTTCAACATGCTCAGTTTTAGTACTCCCTCCGTCCCTTTTTGTTTGTCATTTTTTGATAATCGTGTCAGTTTTCGATCGCTTATATCTTTTAATATCGATCTCCAAATATATGCAATATAGATCTTGTTTAATAGTTCACGATTAATTCTATTATACAAAGTTTTTAAAATGGTGAAAAACATTATATATTGAAAGATATAAGCAATTTAAGACGTATAATATAGAGAAGAAGATGTGGAACTAGTTACTAATTTTTTGCTCTTATTTATATATAGAGAGAAAAAAAAGAAGAAAAAAAAAAAACGGTGGTTGTTAAATGGGGATTGAGAAAATACAATTGTATAATGGAGATTGAGAAAAATGTGATTGTTGAATGGAAATTGTTGAATGTTGGTTTAAAAAATGAAGTTTGAAGATATGGAGACTGAAAAACTAATAAAAATATGGAAAATTTAGGGGTCCTTTGGCAAAAAAACTTAATCCGGTTTTTTGGTTTTTTTCGTTTTGTCCTTATTCAATTTTTTTTGTTGCATTTGTTAGTTTTGCGTCAAGTTTTCGTGGTTTATGTAATCCTCTCGACGAGACGAATCTAACAAGTATAAATTTATGGTCAAACCAATTTTTTTTTAATAAAGCCAAAAAATACTTGGATTATTGGATTAATTTTGGCTTTATTAAAAATAAATTGAGTTTTGACCATAATTTTATACTTGTTAGATTCGTCTCGTCGAGATAAATCCAGAAACCACAAAATCTTGACGCAAAACTAACAAATGCAAAAAAAAAATTGAATAGAGACAAAATGAATAATCCAATAATCCAAATTATGGATTAGTTGGTGAAAGGTAAAATATGGAATTTTGGTCTTGCCAAAATGGCATTGCATCGGTGGACAAACACTGCTATTTTTTTAGAAAAATGACATTGTAGATAGCCAAAAAATTGCTTTGGCATTCATGGATGCACCTGCTCTCAAAAACTAAAAATCCACTTGAAGCTCCAAGAGGGAAAATTCAGCTCAAATTCTGATTCATGGACTCAGGGGTGTTCCACTAAGGTGGTTTTTTGAAAAAATTGATTTTTCACGGTTTTTTATGTGATGTATTGTGAGAGAATAACATGTCTCGGTGTTTGAAAAAAATAGTTTTTTGTTAGTGGAACACACCATCTACCGCATTGTCCATATGCATTTTTGGTCCCTTCAACCACATCTTTTAATTTCACAGCTAAGGATAGAGTAGTATTAAAAAGTTAATTTCCCTGGTTTCGTTCTGCGCCCATTGTTTTGCACGAGTTGAAAATTCCCACTTGAGGAAAATGTGTACTTGAGAATTCCCACTTGCGGAAAATTTGAGTTGTCAGTGGATTCCTTCTTTAGAAAATGAGCCTTAATTGTTGCAATCAAATCATTGTGCATCCCAAGACCTACTAAAATAGTACTATACTCTAAAATAAACTATGCGCGCGCGCTCTCTCTCTCTCTCTACTCTCTCTTGTTTTCCGTTTTTAGTTTTATCAAGGCATCCATTTAAAGCATTTGTCTTATTTACAAGGGTATTCTAGTCATACTCATTCATTAAGGGGGTGTTTGAGAGCCTACTTTTTAGTTTTTCATTTTCAACTTTTTGGCTTTTTAGTTTTTTGGATTAAGGCAAGAATGTGTTTTGAATTTAGGAGAAGTGTTTGGGAGAAATGTACAGAATGCATTTTGCAAGAAGAGAATGAGAAGTAGAAATGAAAAAATAGCCTCAACCTCTTTTTAACTTCTTGCCTAGAATGTTCAAAATCAAGAATGAGTTTTTTTTAAATGAGTTTTGGGTGTTCTCCCCCAAACACCCATAAGGAGAAGCCCTATTGAAAAACCTGGTTTTTTTGTTTTTTTTTCGTTGTCTTATTAAAAAAAAATTACATTTGTTAGTTTAGCGTCAAGATTTTGTGGTTTCTGGTTTTATCTCGTTGAAACGAATCAAAAGATTATAAAATTATGATAAAAAATAGTAGTTTTTTTGGATTATTTTTCGTCTTTATTCACAAAACTTTAAGTTTGGCTAATGATTTTATACATTTTAGATTCATCTCGTCGAGACAAGCCAAGAAACCACAAAAAATCGACCGAACACTAACAAATGCAAAAAAAAAAAAATTGAATAAGGACAAAATGAAAAAAAACAAAAAATCAGTTTTTTCAAATTAGCCAAATCAACCCTAAATGAGTACTAGATTTTGGTCTTTTGCATCATTTTATATAAAAAAAAAAATCAATCTTGTTTTATACTTTTATACTCTTGTTATTTCTCTCATCAAGACGAAAAATATAACATAAAATTTTGATCTAAATCTAATAAAAATTGAGTGAAAACAACTTAAAAGACTGTGTTAAAGAGTGTGGGAGCATCGATTTCGGGGTGAACCTCCCGTGAACCCTGAGTCGCGTGTGGAGCTCTGCCTGAGCCCTTTCGCCTAAGCGCTCTTTTTTGGTTCTTCCTCTTGAGGCCTTCTCCTAACCTTTGGTTCGCCTAAGGACCTCACCTTAGGACTCCACCTACCTGCACATGTAGCAACATCGTTAGCGCCTAATCGACCGGGGGTTCTAGCCAAGAAGGCACTCAGACGTTCAAATCAAAAGAGGAAGAAGATGAAGGAAGCAAAAGTTTCAGAGTTTCTAGAGAGAGAATGTGAGAGAGAGGGGGTTGAGCATTGTGAAAAGTCATACCTCTTCAGGTTGGGAGAGTTTGCCTTTATAGGCAAGGAGTTGTTTGGGCTCCAAGCTCTCCGCGTGCCGTCGATTCCCCAGGCACATCACGTGGTCTGGTCAGAACGTTTGCAGGCCAGTCGCTTCAATCAGTCACATCTGACACGTCTGATAAGTCAACGAGTCTTGGAGAACTCCCCAGTCTATTACATTATCCTTGCCCCACACCACCTAATGCAGTATTTGACACGTTAGGCACACGTAACAGCGACCCCAGAACCTACCGGTTCGGCAGAGTTAGCTCGGCCAGGTCCAAACCCACCGGTAACAGTGACCCCCGGAACCTACCGGTTCGGCAGAGTCAGCTCGGCCAGGTCCGAACCCACCGGTTTGGCCCATTGCAAGTGTCGTATAAACCCATCGGCTCACCAATGTGTGACTAGTTAAGCAAAGAGTGCTCGGTTCGGCAAAGTGCCCGGTTAGGCGCCCGGTTCGGCCAAGTGTCAGATCGGTAAAGTATCCAATTCGGACGAGTGTCAGTTCGGCAAAGTGCCCGGTTCTGCCTGACCGACGAATCCGCCTAGCTGACAAGTCCACCTAACAGATGAATGCACATAGCCGTGAGTCCTCCTGGCGGCTAAGGCTATCATAAATATTGGCTTGTTAGGCCCTTTGAAAAAAGCATAATTCGGGCCACTACAAATAAGTCTGGGAAAAGTTTGGACAAACTCACCATAGTACTCACCATTCACCGAATAAGCTCTGCACTCTCTCTCCTTTTGATTTTTTTAGTTTCAAGGTTTTGTCTTACTTCCAAGGGTATTCCAGTCATATCCCTTTACGTAATTATTGACTAGTGTGATGTGATGGATATTAGTATAACGTGCTTGGTAGATTAATTTAATTGAACGTGATATTATATTTCAACTCTCACAATTAAAAAGTTTCTATTTTGATCTTTTAATTTTAATATAGTATTTTACTGTCGTGGAGGACTTATAAAGGAGTAGCTTAACAAGTACATAAAAATATTGGACCAAACGACCCTTAGCAAGCCAATGCACTACGAAGTGGAGCTGTCTCACTATACTCAATTAAATTTTCGTCATTGTGACTTGATCACTTTTGTAGAGATTGTTCCACACTACATGCAAATAAAAAATCATGTTAATCGGACATTAATATTTACATGATCAATATAGATTTGTCTTACGGCACATTTTTTAAAATTACATGATCAACGTAGATTTGTCTCACAGTACATTTTTAAAAATTACATTGGCCATCCATCTTTGTAAATTTAATGTTTTCTGACGCTACAAACCAAACGATTCATATCACAATGTCAAAAATTCGAATGAGCACGTCAACCTTATAATTCCGTTGTGCATTTGCACACTCCGGGATCCCCTTGTCCCCAAGTATTAGTTAGATGATACGGTGGCTAATATGACAGTAATATATAGGGCAAATTTCACTTAGACCCCCTCAGGTTTCCGACAATGACAGACACCTCCCCCCAGTTTTCAGAAATGACTGGAACCTCCCTTGTCAGAAACGGAAGGTAAACAGAGTTAATGGTGGGGTTCAAATTACTTGTATGCCCCTCTCTAAAATCTGGAAATTTCACGTGCAATTTGCAGGAGCTTGAGATCGATTAGACCTGGCGGGAAATTGGGTTTGCCTTTCACCGATCTCAAGGCGAGGTGGTTGGTAGGAATGTAATGACAGTACTTGGACTAATCTATTTGGCTTCTGCAATGATGTGAATCTGCATTTGCTTTCAGTAATTTGTTTTCCCATTTTGCATTTGGCTTTAGTAAAGGGTTTTCAACATTCTACATTTGCCTATGTTTTTGGTGATTGGTGCTTTTCAGCAATCATTGTACACTTTGAGCAAGCATTGGGGAAAAAAAAAAAAAACTAATTGCATTGCCCAGTTCAAAAAAAAAAAAAAAAAAAAAAACCTAATTGCATTGCCATTCCAGGTCATAGTCTTTCTTGTACATTGTTCGTGGCCATTACAAAAAATGATTAGTTTACTCCTACATACTGCTACAAACTTTAACATTTCAGTATTGAAAGGAAGACATATATATGGCAAATGGGTGGGGTATTTATAGTAGTTGTTTGTATTTCTTTCTCTCTCTTTTTTCCTTTTCTAACATGGAAAAAAGGGCAAGTTGGGAAAAGGGCTGTTCCTTTTTTATGACATCATGCTTTTCCATCCCTCCCACTAACGGAGTCTATCTAATTATGGGAATTGGAAACCCAAAGTGTGAAATAAGGGAGGTTCCAGTCATTTCTGAAAACTGGGGGGAGGTGTTTGTCATTGTCGGAAACCTGAGGGGGTCTAAGTGAAATTTGCCCTAATATATAATTCACTCGTGATTATTCTAGTATTGAAAACCATCTTGTCAAATTACGTATATGTGGAGTAATTATTAGGAGTAATTTATTCGGGCGATAGAAAAAAAAAAAAAGCATCCAAATATGCAATTTGATGACACTCTTTTTGCCCGTACTAGTATTGCGGTGGTTGTCGATGACCAATTATTCTATAGCCTTGAAAACCGTCACGTTGTACCCTACAATCATGAAATAATTACTGGGTCATTCATGTTATATTAGCCGTGCAATTCATCATGGCTGATGCCGTGTTTGGCCGTTGTTTAGATGAATTGCTATATTTCTTAGCATTATCCATGGAAGAATGTAAAGTGTGGTGCATTTTATGTCTCACCTAAATAAATGAAAAATATTTTTAGGCTAGTGTGTTTATGTTTGCATTTTTATAGGGAAGGATTATGCATCAAAAAATGAAAAATATCTCAAAAGATGAGCACTTTATCGCTTCGGTTACCATTTGTTCTCCACATTGATTTATTTATGTTTACATTTTTTGTCATTTAATAAAATCAACTCTTTTTATCCCAACTCCGTCCCAACCAACTATAACGGATATCAAACTCCTCTCCATAAGATTTGAACCTGAACCTCACAATATTGAATACTACTGCAAAACTACTAAGCCAGACTGCCCTAGTTGCCATAATACACATTTGACTAGTGCATAATGTGCCTCGTACCAAAACAAAAAGTTGATGGCCTTGTTCGTTTCCCTGTTTAGTTTTAGTTTTAGTTTTGATGACATCATCATTTCCCTCATTTCTCTCTCTATCTCTCTCCACTCATTACACCTGCTGACATCATCAAAACTAAACTAAACTATCTAATCAAACACAGCCGATGCAACTCCTCTCCCACCGAGTTATTTACGCCCCTTTGGATTGAGGGATTCCGCGAGAGAAGAAAGGAGATGGAGAGGAAACAAATTCTCTCTCACGTTTGGAAGGCCCATGAGGCTAGAGAGGGTGGGAGACCAGACCCCCTTCAACCCCCAGTTTCCTTTCTCGCCAAAAGTGGCGAGATTCCGTGAGAAACGAATCATCGTCGACTTCCGGCAACCCGTGAGGTTCACCTACTCGTCGGATCGTCGTTGTACTTGTACGGTTGTCTTCGTCTCGCAGACGTGAAGCTAGATCTGTGATCAGTTTTGAATTTTGAAGCTTTGATTTGGTCACTGGAGGGAGTTTTGTGCCGGAATTGGAGGAAGAGACTTATTTCTCACTGCTATTTGGACGATAGGGTCAGAGACAAGAATCCTTTCTTTTCTCCTCATTAAGGTGAACCACTCTTCTTTCCTTTCTTTTCTCACCCAGGTAGCCAAACAGGCTGTTAAAGGGGGAAAAAAACCCAGGAAAGGTGCGGATTGAGCAGGCTAACTACAATCGCCACCATCACCACTGCGGCAGCGCCACCATTCACCAGATGCCCACCCAATCTGTGTGCGCATACAGATAGAAAGGCCTTATACACTTGAAGTTTTGAGATCAAAAGAGCACATTACCTCATTTGTTCATTATCAACCTTCTATTCTCCACCACAACCCAAACTCACAACACTGCCCCCTCAGCAGACTGCCGACGACATCTGCAGCAGAGCCAAAGGTGCGCTGCTTCTATATTAGCAGCATGAAGGAAAAAGCAGTTCAACATCTAATGCATGCTTGTTAAAAGGCACATTTTTACATGTTCAAGCATCAATATTCATCAAACAAGTCCAGCACCACAACAACAGAGAGATTGTGTCAGCATCAAGATACTACACCACAAACATCTTCATGTCATTCTAAACACCGACTTCATTTCTTCATCTAATTAGGTGTTTCCATGACGTCAAGCCACAGTTTCAAAATTCATGATATATTCAAACATAATCCTTTGGGGCATAGCTAGGAGTCTAGGACACATGCAAGGGAACCGACAATAACCCTGAAATATATACTGAAGGGAGCTCAGTTGTTGATATCAAAAGAAGAAAAAGCAGAAGAACAGCAACAATATATTTCAAAGGAAGCTCGGATATTTTTATGAGTGCAGGTCACTGGATAAATATTACACTCAATACTAAGCAAAAGGAAATCACAGGTCAAAAGAAGGCGATCCATCCATATGGACCTCAAGCATATCTACAAATTGATGGAAGTAACAGAATCCTATCATACTTCATAATAATAATAATAATAACATAGCAAGAAGGAGGTCCACCTTAGCTCTTGCTGCACCCGCCTGAAGCCATCCAATCCAGAAACCCACATTTCATATTATTACTTAACAATACAGATCTTAATAACAGAGGCAGCACCAATACGGTGAAGCGCCACAACAGCATCACCTGGCTGGCACAACCCCTTCCCTGTTGCCGACTTTAGTGCAGCTTCCAAAATCACTTCAGTGGATTCTGCATCAGTGGCCTTTGCGGATCCTTCTGCAAGGAGTGGAATCAAACCCCTGTAGATGAGGCTATGCCTTGCAGGGGTCTCGTCGCTGCATGTCCAATCAAAAGAATCTGTTGTCAACACTGGAACTACAACCGACAGGATTGGGACAGCTGGCCGATACTTGGCAACTAGTTTCGCAGTGGACCCACCACGCGTCAACACAACAATGAGCTTTGCTCTAGCCTTGTTAGCAGTTCGGACAGCTGAGGATGCAAGGCTCTCTAACGGGCTCATCGGCAGTGGAGTTGACTTTATCCTCTCTTTGAAGATGAGCCCATAATCCAGTGAGGATTCTGCCTCAATGCAAATCCGAGCCATGATTTTAACAGCAAGTTCTGGATAGGCTCCAGCTGCACTTTCCCCACTAAGCATGACACAATCAGTTCCGTCCAGGACAGCATTAGCTACATCAGTGGCCTCGGCACGGGTTGGCCTGGGAGATTTGATCATGGATTCAAGCATTTGAGTGGCAGTCACCACTGGCTTTCCAACAAGATTACACTTATATATCATCATCTTCTGCGCCAGGAATATCTTCTCAACAGGGATTTCCATCCCAAGATCACCTCGAGCAACCATGAAGGAATCCGTCTCACGTAAGATCTCATCAAAATTGATAACTCCCTCTTGATTCTCAACCTTCAAAAGATTCCCCCAGTCAAAATGAAAAGAAAATCAACAAATAGTTATAGCCCCAAAACAAACAATTAACATGTCTATAATGGCTTAACAAATACAAATGTAGATCTGATGGAACCAAGACCCTCCAAGAGGAAACAAAAATATAAGTCCAGATACACGCATGCCTAGTGCCAGATCTCATAGAACTACTTTTTTCGGTTAAGAACCCATTCCAAGATAATTTATCAAGCAATGCCGCTGGTACATGACTTAATTACATGAAGCATTGTCCCAACTAATCTGATCCAATTCATCAACTCTCCAAAAACAAATATTTCTAAACCAAGTCTAGCTATGATGTCACCTATAACACATGTACAAACTGAAAAATCAATCACCTATACTGATACGGTTTGTGATGTACCATAATAGATTCGGAAGTGTGTGGTATTGCAAGTAATAAAGTATGCTCCTTCTGTCATACTTTGTGTGTCCTGGCCTCCCGGGTAGACATTTTAAAGAAGCATTATTTCAAATGCTATATTTGTGAAATGCCCTATTTTTGTTTAGGTATCTTGGCAAACCATACCCCTTTTAGTCATGATTCATTTAACTTTTACAAAAGATAAGAAGAGAAGGATACAATAATTTTAAACTTTTCATACGAGGATGAAAAAAATGGGACTTAAAAAAGTTGGACAGATAGACAATGAATTGAACGGAGGGGGCAAAGAGAGAATAAACAATAGGTGATCTGATCATCAGATTAGATAGGAGGAGGAAGAGGACACGATAGAATATAAAATTCGCCAATTTGCACAAGTGGTAACCATCAAAACCATGGATTTAACTCCATGCCGAAAACTTTACTTAAACGCATTTATGAATTATCAGTCATCACTTCAAACCCAAGAAAGAATTTTGGTTTCCACGAAACTACCATCTGGGTCTTCACTTCTGCAGATAGATATTATGTCAAACAGTACTCCACAGAAACCGAATGGGGAGTACCAAGTGGAATGACCAATATGATGATAAGCAGTTGATGCATAAATAAAGAGTTTATGAATTCACATACCTTTGACATCAACTGTATATTCTTGGCATGGGGCCCAAGGACCTTTCGGACATTAACAAGGTCTGAGCCCTTGCGGACAAAAGAGAGAGCAATTAGGTCAATGTTGTTAGGAACACCCCATTCTAGGATATCTTCCTTGTCCTTCTCTGTGAGTGTAGGAAGATCCACGACAACACCAGGAAGATTCACGTTCTTCCTCTCACCCAGGACAGCAGTGTTCTCACAACGACATCTCACTGTTCCACTAGCTGGATCACATGACAAGACAGTGAGAGTTATAGTGCCATCTGCACATAAGATGGTATTCCCAGGCTTCAAGTCGACGGCCAGTTTTTTATAGCTCATGGAGATCGTCTTCTCATCCCCCTTTATGCTGTAATCAGTGCTAACAGTGATTTCCTCACCTTCCTTGAGTTGTATAGGCTTTTCATTCTTTAGGAAACCAGTTCGAATCTCAGGTCCCTGCAATAACAGGGAAATAAATAACACCACCAAACATGCAGTAAGTACACTACACAAGGACTTACAAGTGGTAAAAAAGACATGTTGATGATATCAGTATCAGTACATAAAGGCAAAAAGTTACCATTAAGATGCATAACACCACATGCCCATGTAAGCATCAGCATTCCAACAGCAAGCAAAAGACAGGAAAGTTATAAACATAAAATCGTATAGGCCATTCAGCCAGAAATCTGACTTGAACAGTCAAATTTCAATATTAGTTTGTGACTTTTTTCCGTCCGTAGTCCTTGTAGTGTCTGGGTAGGGTGGGGGGGTTGCATGAACTAAAATCGTCACTTGTCGTATGTTGAGCTTTAAGAAACCTGTTACATGTTCAGATCTAGCTAGTTAAATGCTTCCAGTTTCGAGAAATATACCATTTCGTATGTATGCTTTTGAAGAAGCCAAGAAGGAGTTATCCAGGAAATCGAGATTGTTCCAAGGGGTAAACTATTCCAGGAAATGTGCCATCTTTACTGGGCTTCATCAAGTAATTTTGCATCTACACTTATAATACGAGCCCCCCTGAAGTGCTTTGCAAGTAATCCCTCAGCCAAGCTGACCATATTAGCTGTACCCTGATTTATCGGACATTGACAAATGCAATAAATACACTGCCTGATAATACCTGAACAAGGAATGTGGAAGGCGTCCTTCCTAAGCATGGGTTTTTCCATCAACAAAATTTTCTACAAACTACTGTCATGCGGCATGCTTCGCACGAGCCGTGTGCTCAGTATTATTGTTGGTATTTAAATTAATAAGGTTTAGAGAATACATACATTACAAAACATGGTTTTAGGACACGTGCGTTGCACTTGCACATAACCTCGTGTTGAGTGTGATAGAATTTTGGTTAGAAGAAGTAAGAAACTTTCCTAATGCATATTAGATGCATGTCATAGACAATTACGTAAACACACAGGATATCAATTCCAACCAATGGCAAGAGCAACACAAAGAGGAACATGAAACAGAGGAATATACGTAGTGCATGCCACAAAAGAAATTACATGAACAGCTGGTGGGCAATAAATAAAATTCATTCTAAAGTAGAAAATTCATGGAAATGAGAATTGAACTTCAAAATTCCATGGAAGAACTAACCAATTTTTATTTGGAGCCGTATGGTGAGGAATAACCATTGCACGAAAAGAGCAAGGAATTAGTAAAACAAGGAAATGGAAAGGGTAGTGCTAATGCCAAAACTATTTTTGATTGTGCCAAAACTCAAGTGCATGAAATGCTTGTACTCTTGTGTAAAGTACAAGCTCTTTATGCATTGGAGTTTTGGCAAATGTAATCATAACACAAGTCAAGATATCTTTAAAATTATAAAACCCAAACAAAACCAACTAAGCGGGAACAAATTACACCCGAATAGAGAGGGTCAACAAAAATTAAAAGAAGCCCATTGAAAATTATGAGAAGGAACATTACACAGGAAAAAACACCACATAAATAGAACTGAAACTTTGCTACAATAACACAAAACTAAGAATTAAAAAAAACAAAGTCCATTACGAGTTTTTTTATTATTATTATCTATTTTTGATCTTATCTTACATTATAGAGTGACTTAAAGCAAAAGAAAACTTCTCTGTTGTTCACAATCTATAGAGGAGATCAATAACGTCTTCAATGATGGTAAGAACATACAAAATTACTATTTGCTTTTGGCTGTACATACATCATGCCTGTGGACAAAGTGATGCTCTACATATTTACTGAGTTACATTTTGAAATACCCAAAATACCCCAACCATTTAAACCCTTCCATGCCAAAAGAAGAAGGATATTTTGGTCCGAATTTGACAAAAAGTGGCAAGCGATCCATGTTCTTATATATACAAGGTTTAGATATAGCCTGATGTGAACACTAGGAGACATTGAGACGTGAACATGAATAAGTTTAGAGAGAACCCTGCAAACTATACGAAAGATCTTGTATAAAGGAGTGAACTCGAGATATATTGTACCATTTTGAGGTTACACATGTCTTTCGAGATGATGTAAAGAGTTGTATAGCAGTGATAGCTCTCCAGAATCTTTAACTCAAGAGGTTGAAAAAAATTACAATGTCGAACCTATGGTCCGGATGAAGGACCAGTATACGTGGTCTATTATGTGTTCATTTGATAATGGTCTACTCATAAATAGGTTCACATCCCATTCAGTTCATCACAGACCTAAGGGAGCACTTTAATGCAGGCTAATCAGAGTCTGTGTTACTCGGACTCGGGTGCGGGTATCGGGTGCGGGTACGAATCTAAGTGTCGGACACGTGAAGTCAAAAAATAGAGGATACGCAGATACGAATCCTAATTTGGACACGGGTGCGGGGATACGGCATATAATATTCTTTTGTAATATTTTTTTTATATTTTACATTTAATATGTCAAATAATAAATATTTTTTACATTAAAAGCATGGAACATTTTTTTCGGCTGTAGTTTCTTGTAGTGTTGTACAGCTGTATTACAATAGTTGTTCTGGCTGCCTCGAAGAATGGAAGAATTCACTGCAAATGGATGCATTTTGCATTTATTATTATAGATGCATTTGCAGTGGGACCCAACCACATGTCCTTTGTTTAATGACCCAAAGGCAGCGCAGGAGACACTTTCTTTAATTATCAACAGTACCGAGGACCTCACAGCTGTCCCACAATTACTTTTCGGTAAAATACAAGGCAGCATTCCCAGGAGACAACTTTCTTTATTCATCCACAGTACCGAGGTGGGCCCTTTTCCTTTTCTCCCACTTTTTCTATTCTTTTTCTTCTCTCTTTCTTCTTCTTCCTTCTTCTTCCTCGTCTCTTCTTCTCCTCCGCTGAACGTCTCTTCTTCTCCTCCGCTGAACCACCAGCAAAAACAGCCGTATCCGGATTTCTGTGGCCGGATCCCGTACGAATCCCGCACCCGTACCCGTGTCGTGTCGTGTCGACACGGGTACTTCACCAAAAATGGCGAGTCCGAGTAACACAGATCAGAGTCCTAACACCACAAAGGGCCACGTTGGGAAGTGAAAGCTCACAAGGGAAGACCCAGTCAGGAGGAGGCCATATATAAGATCTTTCCCAAGAGACGGTTGGAGTGAGCATGGCTGCGAGATCCACTGTGTATCATGGGCCAAGGAGGGTGAAGGGACAAAGTTTTTAGAGCAAGTTTACGAGTTTGGTTCCTACAAAGAGGGCAACAGAATTTGGGCTCTCTTAGCCCATTCCAGGAACCCGAGAATTGGCTCCACAGTCTTAGAGATCTTTAAAAACATAATCTAAAAGCTAATCAAGTGGTAAGAAATGGGTAGGACCAAACAACTTTTACCCGGACAGGAGTCAGGACAAAGTCAAAGTGAACGACTTAAAACTAATCATTTTCAGTGGTCCTGAAAAGGGCCAAGGGATAAAAAGTACTACATCAGAGGATGTCTCAGTTAGGGGCAGGAGCTCTCGTGGAGGGGTGCAAGTTGCAGAGAGCCAATAGAGGAGAAGCAGAGTTCTGTGTCGTGGCAGCAGCACGGATCAAGTGCTGGTCTTCTGATCTGTCATTGGTTATTCAGTCCAATTGAAGTAAAAGACAGAATTCAGCTGTAGCAAGGTTGACGGAGTATGTAGTGGATCATGGCAACCATTCAGACATTGAGATTATGTTACAGATGTTGAGAAGGTAGAAAGGTTTGGTTTTCTGGCCCTGATCAGTACTGATCCAGAAAGAAAATGGTGTTAAATGAGGAAGTAGTGTAGCTGGTAGTTCAGAAGTTGATGGAAGCAGAGAATTTTTCCAGCCACCCAAATATTGGGGGAGAGATTATATGCTAGTAGTATATATGGGTGACAAAGGTAGGTTTCATGCTATGAAGCACAGATACTCAGAAACTAGTTGCGTATTAGTATCCGATAGATATCTGACGCCCGAAATGCCCCGATACCTATTGGATCTGGCAAATAAGTATCCTGTGTTTAAATTAAATGTTTTTAATTTCGGATATGTGGGTATACTTTTGGGATACGGCAGGGGTTGAAATGAAATTATTTAATGCAGCAAACAGGAAATGTAGGATATGCATATGCGTATATACACGAATTGAGACGCAAGTCAATCGATTAACATTCACAGAGAGAGACGCAACCCTAGGACCAGACATCCATTCGAGTCGAAGTTGATCAATTCATCCAACTCTTTGCAGTCTTTCTCACGAACACATAGTCACACTGTCACTCATAAAACAAGCACACTGTGACTGTCACTATGTTTTTATCTACATCATACCCTGTACTTTACTCTTTTTAATACATATGCATGCATATACATACCGAATCACTGATGTAAAAACATATATAGTAGATATGCAAATATTTCTATCTTTTGATGCATAAGTAGATGACTAATAATTATAAAAATGCATAGTTATTACAAATGTATCTCCAACATATCCGTATCCTATTTTTTGGGGTTTTCCGTCTCGCCTTGTCTGTATCGTCCCGTTCCGTGCTTCACAGGTTTCATGTTTCTCCTTGTTCCAGTAGGTTCATTATCTTTGAAGATAAGCAGGCATTCATGAACATACAATGAAATGGTCTACAGTGGACTGACTGGACAGGGTAGAGGAGAATGGGTTTGCTGATGGTTCACGAGGTTAATCAGTAAATACCTTCCGCATTGTCTTGTTCTTTTCTCCTATTGGCCTTATTGGAAGCTAGGATATTTCGAAGATATTCTTGGAGGCTTGAGCATGTTCTCTTCCTGGTTTTTTGGGAGTTTCCCCTTGGCTAATTCGAATAGTAAATCTTCCTTAAATATCAAATAGAGAAAAAATATCCCAAGTGCATGGCAACAAGCATTGACTAAACTAAATACATACCTGGAGTCCTATTACTTTAGCCAACAAGTAGTGTTTTCTTCACATAATTTCTAATCAGATCAAGAGCTACTCATCATGTCATACTATAGTAGTAGCAATAGTCAATTAAGATTCCAAGAAAATGCTATATTCCTGTAATCCATTTGCAATAACCGAATATTTACCAATTGGTAACTCAATAATCTCATACTTTTCTTCTGATGAGAATAGTAGCTAAATAATTTCACTCGTAATCCTCTGTCAAAATCAATTGGAATTACTGTAGAGTAGAAAATGTCCACTATATCTATATCAGCTAGAACTCTAGATTGAAAAATGACTTTACGCTGTTATATTTTCTGAAAATAAATTTCCAAATAGATTTTGGGAAATTATTGAATTAATAATCCAGCTAATTCACACTCAGAAATCACATGCCCCCAACCCCTAAAAATGTACGGGTTAGCCAATTCAGGTCACTGAACTCAAAATGGATCATTGAAAAAAAACAGACTGTAGTGCACTATCAAGAAACTGTACTGGGCGCCAAATATAACCAAGAACTAAGCAGAAGATAGTATAATAAAAGAAACCCACCTTGGTATCAAGCATGACTGCGCACAAGATGCCAGTGTTGTGCATTGCAATCCTAAGATTGTTCAAAGTCTCCTGGTGGTATTCATGAGTACCATGGGAGAAGTTGAATCTGGCAACATTCATTCCCGCCCTCAGAAGCTTCTCGATCATTGGCACGCTTCGAGAAGCTGGTCCAAGGGTACACACAATCTTTGTCTTTGGTATACGACCATCATTTGGCAGTTCCTTCAAAATTCCCTCGATGTCTATGTTTGCCATTTCTAAGAACAATCTTTTGCTTTCAGTTGCAACAACAAGTTCCCTTCAGCTCACCTACGAATTCATCATAAACGTATTAAAACCCTTTATCCATTTTACACGGTTCTGTGAGTATTCTATTTCCAGGAGAAAAATGGGGCAAAAAAGTTTCTTGCTGTATCTATCGGATTTTTTCCCAACAGATTTGTGGTGGAAAAAGAAAAAGGTGACGGGAAAACAAAGCTCACAAAATATCTATCTGTGCTTTTCCTGTCACAATTCCATCCACACTACAAATGTCTAAACAACGGCCAAAAAAATAAAGAAAAACAGAACAGATAGCCCTATTCATTGGTTGATAATCTTTCTCAGCGGTAACCAACAGGGAATGGGGAAGAAAAGCAAACAATAGAACATCAAAAAGACAAAAACTGCATCATGAAAAGGAAGCACTGGGGATCAAGCATACAAACACATGCACAAATATATACATATATACAAATACCCAAGGGACGTTTGATTGAAGGGATATGAGCAGTACATATCCCAAGTGACCAAAAATTGTGTCTTGCTAACAAATTTAAGACACGAATCAGGTATAAGATATGTACCCTCACACAATTTGTATTAATAACTCTATAAATTCAGTAGAAAGATCGGCCGATATAAACAAAAGCAGGTCTTTAACGGTGTGGGAAAATGTGAAGAACGAAAATACCTCTCGGATTGCATTTGCAGCGATAACAAAGAAATGGATCAGGTCTCTAATGACAAAAAGCGAAGGGGATCGCAATCAAGAGTACTAGCAGTAAGTTTTTACTGGTTGCTTTCGAGTTGAATTAGGGAGTCGGAGCATGTTTTTATCAGAGATTCAACAATGAAAAACGGGGGTAAAATCAAGCACAAACCACATAAAGATAGAAAAACAGAACTGGGATTACTACCAAACCAACCTTTGAGCCTCGTGCTTGCTACGAATCCACCCACGCACCCTTTACTGCTGTCCACTCCACTGGTACTGGTAGGTCAAATGAATGAGAGAGAGAGGAACCAGTACGGAAACACCGACAAAGGAAAACGGTAGATCGAAAGAAACGCAGTACCGTTCAAAAAAAAGAAAGAAACGCAGTAGTGTGTTTTGCTCAAGAAACCTGTTTGACTTATTTTTATATCTCTATTTGATTTTTTTTCCTGCGTTTATTATTTTTGCATCAATTTTTTTTTTGTTTATTAGTTTTACATCAATTTTTTTGTATTTTATTGGTTCGTTACTACGAGAGTAATCTACAAAGGTAAAATATTATGTTTAAAACTCTCAATTTTTTTTTGAATAAGATCGAAAAAAAATGCAAAAATCTGTCTTTTTTTTTAACTTATTTTTGTCTTTATTCAAAAAATTTAAGCTTCGATCATAATTTTTTATTTTTTTTATTCCTCTCGGTGGGACGAACCAATATTACACAAAAAATTGATGCAAAACAAAAAAAACGCAAAAAAATCAAATAAAGACGAAAAAATAAGCCAAATGAATTTTTAGGCCAAAACACACGGAATGGAGTTTTAAAAGAGGGAAGGTTTCAAAAGGGAGTGCTGGTGTGCGCTCCCTAATCTACGCCTGTGCGGTCTTAGTGTGCGATATTTGAGTTGTCGAATATGTGTTTAATGGTCCTAATTTCATTTTGGCACTTTGCAAATATGAGCCGTCCATTGCCGAGACGAAATCTGAGTCATTGATTGCCAAGATCAACGGCTCGGATGCGCACATCAGGGCCGCAAACCAAAAGCGCACACTCTAAAAGAGAGTCTAAGCATTAGTTGCTGCTACATTGTTTGGTTGTTAGTTTTGAGATGAATTTTTTAGATAAGTTGTATAAGATTGCATATTTTTTTGTCTTTAGTTAATTTTTTTAATTCTGCAATGAATTTTTTTATTGTTTAAATAGCTATACGCTATATACATCAAAAAAATTATATTCTAAAAAATTTGATAAAAAATCTTTAAAGAAGAAAAAATACAATGAACGAAGAAGGGTTGGGAAAAAAATGGAGATAATTTTTTTTTTTTAAGAGAAGGAAAGGGCAATAACGTGTTTGTCTAATTTTGCATCGATGGTTTTTATTCTGATGCAACAGACGTTGTTTTTGTGCTTGAGTTCGAGATTTATTAGAAAATTTGCACTCCCTCACATCTATAGACTACAATAGTAGTTGTTAAGGTTTGTTAGGAATTGGTTTCGTTAATTTTCTCTGTTTAGGGCCACATATCGGAATTTAGTTACAATCTACAGCGATATTTGAGTAGGAAAACTGAGTAGTTTTCATGATTAATAAACGTTCTTTCATTGTGGAGCAAATGACATTCATTTGCGAAATGAGAGTGAGTTTTCACTACAGTATTTTAGTTGAAATCCAGCTTGACTTTGGCTAGTAATGTTGCCAAAATCTCAATTGCATCCGAGCACTTTAGGAGGACTCTTGCAAAACAAGCTGGATTACTGGTGGGGTTGCCGGTCATGGACCCTCCCTCTCTATTAAGTTAGAAAATACCAAAGAATGTGAGCCAATAATGTGTACCTTCTGTGGGTTTTACGATTTTTACAATAGAAACCCCGATTGTTTGGAATTTAAAACTCAATTTGTCTTGATGTTCGCCTCTTTTTTTAATAAAAAAACATATGAACATCACACCAAACTTATCTAAACCAGAGTGAGGGGTGGGGAAAAATTAATTCTAACTTTTGAAAATGTTATGTAAATGAAGAGATTTCTTACAAAGTGAATAATTATTAGGTAAACGAGGCATTGGTTATATGTGTTCGGATATAAGATTACATAAATCTATTTTTTACAATATAAAAGAAAGCTGATATTGTTTTTTTTTTTAGGATTGGATTATATTTTTGAAAGATAATGATCTATTGTACATGTCTTTTCTTAATGAATCTACGTATTGAGTAATTCTTGAAGTAAAATATGGGCACACATATATTCAATGTGAGATCAACGATATATATTTCTCAATGTATTACTTTTAAAATTCCTGTCAGATATAGACGAACAAAAACTTGGAATGAGCATGAGACACTGTGAGAAACATAGTGGCCCAGTTTTTCAAAAGATTTTAGCACCCAGTTGCTAAAATCATGATATTTTAAATCAAAAAATGAAGTGATTCCGTGTATTGTTTTTCGATTTTTTTCGCTCCAAATTAAATTACTCCTCGTGTACTTTAATTTGGTGCAAAAAAATCGAAAAATGATACACGGAACTACTTCATTTTTTGATTTGAAATATCATGATTTTAGCAACTGGGTGCTAAAATCTTTTGAAAAATTGGGCCTAAGACTAGTATAGGATTAAGGGGGAGAGGGAATCAAGGAATGCTGGAGTTTTGACCTTATCTAACGACCTGCCTTTTTCTAAAACAAGACTAAAAAATACACTCATATATTTATAACACTTCCATGTCCCATTCTCACAATATCCGACTTACTACCATTAAAATAAAAGAAATATCTCCAACTAAATAAACCTGTAAATACTACAAGTACAAATTAATTCTCCGATGAACAAAAACCCGAATCCCTATTCCCAGTCACTAAAAATCCCTCGATTTAATCTTTCCATCCTTAAATCTCCAACCTCCACCTGAAAAATAAAAATCATCGGGAAGTATATACAAGAATAACAATGCTTGTATTCAAGTGGAATCAATAAACTAACGGTGACTCTCAAACCGAATAATAAATCATAAGGGACCTCATACCGGTCCTCCTCAGGATACGATCAGTGATCCCTATCACCCGCTTCGCAAACCTACTCGGCCTATTCAGGGTATTGGTCAAGCTATTGGCAAGATCACTCGATCCATGTAGCAAACAATATCATAACAAATATTTCATTTTCAACAAAATTTTCTAATTGAACAAATAATACAAGATATTCAATGAAGTACGAAATGATAGAAACGAAAAGATTTTGGAAATGGAAAGCATATCGTATACTCCCCCGGATTAACTCAAAAGTGAGGATTGAACCCTTGAATATGAGAATCCATCACCATAACCAACATGGTAATCTCTAACTCTAATCGAGATGATACAATCCCATTGTATAAAAAAAGGCTTGAATAGCTACTAGTATGAAAAACCAACTTTCGTCTCCTTATTTGGTTCCTTAAAGAACTCCTCGTATCACCCTTTTTAACTCCATCCATCTATTTATAAATCCAATTCATACTTCTCTCTGCTTGCTAATTCATTACTCCTACATCTACCTCAGTGGCGGCTTCAGAGATTTTGGACAGGGTGTTCAACATTTAACTTAACTCCACTAGTTCTACTAACTAGTATATACATACAAACTTTTTTATATATTAGTGTGAATAGTGAGGCCAAATGATATGAAAATACATAAGATGTTACAAAGGGGAGGTGTGGTATTTGTTAGTCACCCTTCTCCAGATTATCTCCCTCTACATCCAACAGTAAAAAAAAATCCATGCCATTTTTATCTCACTCTAACCAAATACGATAAAACTAATCCCAGTATTTATATAATTCCATCTATTATCCCATGGA
Organism: Vaccinium myrtillus; assembly: GCA_016920895.1. NCBI lineage: Eukaryota > Viridiplantae > Streptophyta > Magnoliopsida > Ericales > Ericaceae > Vaccinium > Vaccinium myrtillus. The sequence continues at coordinate 11,113,792 of CM029280.1, forward strand.
CCCCACTTGTCCCTTCTATCACCATCCTTAATGCCACCTTATCCACCCCTTCCAAAAAAATTATCTGACAATCAAAGAAGGGTTGGCATAGTCCTTCACATTTGCAACAAATCAATCTCACTTTGCCAAACATATCTCTAACCTCTGCCAATTCTTCTTCTTCTTCTTCTTCTTCTTCTTCTTCTTCTCTCTCTCTCTCTCTCTCTCTCTCTCTCTCTCTCTCTCTCTATCAGACAGAAAAGAAGAGTATGGAGTAGAACCGCCTTTGCTTTCCCCATCTTTAATTCCTTAAAAGATAGAAGAAAATAAGTTTCTTGCCTTGTACAAATAAAAAGACCCTTCTCTCTCTTGTATAAATATCATGACCAATCACTCTCACTCTTCGAAGCCCTTGGGGGGAATCCGGGGGAGGTGCTATGCGCCGTGCTGTGCGGCAAAACTACGTCGTTTTGCTCATTTTCTTGGTACATCCAAGGGCCTTGTTTGGAGAGTTAATTTTTTGGGTTCAATTTTAGGGGATTTAGGCTCTTTGGAGTAGGGTATAGTAGGTTTAGACACTTGGATTTAGGCACTTCAGGTTTAAGTACTTCGTGTTTAGGGTTTAGGCACTTTGGGGTTCGGCACTTTGTAGTGGTTTTTTCTTCCTCCAAACAAGGCCCTTGGAAGCTTTGGAGTTGTGCACAAAAATCATGCAAAACGGCGTAGTTTTGCCGCACAACACGGCGCATAGCACCTACCGCATAGCACCCACCCCGGATCCCCTTGGGGGAATATATTTTTTTTAATCAAAAGCTCAAAATCATATTCTTAAGTGCACCAAACAACAAAAAATAAAACGTTTGAAACATATTTTACCTGTAAAATCATTTCAACAAATATATATTGTGATCAAAACAAACAGAGCTCTAGTGTGATCGAACTTTTAAATGCACTTCTTCAAAATACTCTACATACATAAATTTTGCATAATTTGTAGTACTATTCAGGGTTGGTTTGGCTTAAAAACCAAAATTGTTTATTTATTTGTCTTTATTAAAAAAATTGCATTTGTTAGTGTTGCGTCGATTTTTTGTGGTTTATTAGTTCGTCTCGACGAGAGGAATCTAAAAAGTATAAAATTACTAACGAAAGTTAAATTTTTGTGAATAAAGACAAATAAAATCCAATAAACCATAAAAGTTTGGATTATTTTTGTTTTTAGTAAACTTCTTAAAATTTTGATCAGAATTTAATACTTTTTAGATTTCTCTCGTCAAGAGGAACCAATAAACCACAACAAAATTGACGCAAAACTAAGAGCTAGTTTGGCTTAAAAGTGGATTATGGTTTTTTGGTTTTTTCGTTTCGTCTTTATTCAAATTTTTTTTGCATTTGTTAGTTTCGCATCAAGATTTTGTGGTTTTTGGATTCCTCTCGGCGAGACGAATCTAACGAGTATAAACTTATGGTCAAACCAAATATTTTTTTGAATAAAGCCGAAATACTTGGATTATTGGCCAATAATCCACCTATTTCGGCTTTATTCAAAAAAATTTGAGTTTTGACCATAATTTTATACTCGTTAGATTCGTCTCGCCGAGAGGAATCCAAAAACCACAAAATCTTGACGCGAAACTAACAAATGCAAAAAAAATTTGAATAAAGACGAAACGAAAAAACGAAAAAACCATAATCCACTTTTAAGCCAAACTAGTTCTTAACCCATGCAAATTATTTTTGAATAAAGACAAAAAAAATAGTAAACCATTTTGGTTTTTTTTATAGCAAAAGTAAAACCCTCATTATATAATACTGACATAATTGATCCGGTGGGTTTAAACTTTAATGGAGAATTCAAACTGCCAAGAGGGGGAAAAGTGTTTTTGGGAGCCGTTGCGGGGCCATGTGCCAGAAGGGCGGAAACGCTCTCTCTTTACAAATCCCAATTTGAAAACTTTCAAAAACAACAGACGCTCTCTCATCTCTCTCAGAGACGAAAATCGTTTTCCTCTCTCTTTGAGATCCAAACCCTAATTAGGGTTCACCGTGTTGTCATCGGCTACAGAGAAAATGGAGAAATACGAGAAGCTGGAGAAGGTAGGGGAAGGGACGTACGGAAAGGTGTACAAGGCGAAGGACAAGGAGACAGGGCAACTGGTGGCACTGAAGAAGACGCGGTTGGAGATGGACGAAGAAGGCGTGCCGCCGACGGCTCTGAGGGAGGTTTCCTTGCTCCAGATGCTGTCCCAGTCGCTCTACATCGTTCGTCTCCTCTGCGTTGAGCACGTCGACAGCAAGAAGGAGCACGGAAAGCCGCTGCTCTACCTCGTGTTCGAGTATATAGAGACCGATCTCAAGAAGTTCATCGATACGTATCGGAAGGGACCTAACCCTGGACCGCTTCCCCCTTCCTTGGTACAGAGCTTTCTGTATCAGTTGTGTAAAGGTGTTGCGCATTGCCATAGCCATGGTGTTCTTCACAGGTATATAGTCATTTTCTTGTTTTGGTCACGTTCTTTAGTACTTTGTTTAAACTGTAGGGTTTGTGAAGCCTGATTAGTACATATCTCGCCACTGCTAAGGATAAATTGCGATTGATTCTGTTGAACTGCTAACTCTATTTTGGTGATTTGTGAGGTAAACGGTATCGATATAGTTATATAGTGAAAAACTGAAAATTTGTGAAGCCTGTTGGTACAGGATAACTCAAAACGTGTGTAAGGATACATTTTGATTGGTTTCTTTTAATTGCTTCAGTTATTATGATGATTTGTTGATGTACGCGTATGAATTCATTTAATAATATAGTGGCAATTGATCGAGCTGTGGACGTACGCGGTAGGAAATCTTGGCAAACCAGTTTATAAGTGTGCTCTTGTTGTGGTGTATCTTATTCTTAGTGTTACTTTGGTTCAAGATTGATGTGCAAAAATAAATTTGGTGATAATCGATTAATGCTTTTTGAATTCAGAGATCTAAAGCCACAGAACCTTTTGGTGGATAAGGATAAGGGGATACTGAAGATTGCAGATCTTGGTCTTGGACGGTCCTTCACTGTTCCTCTCAAGAGCTACACTCATGAGGTCAGTCTAGGTTTGCATTTTTCAATTATTTGTAAGTTTAGTTTCATGCTTCCATGGGATTCTATTAGAATATGCTCTTTCATTTTACCTTTCTTTTGTTGTTCTACAGATTGTTACTCTCTGGTACAGAGCTCCAGAGGTTCTGTTGGGATCCAGTCATTACTCTACTGGAGTGGATATGTGGTCTGTGGGTTGCATATTTGGTACCTTCTACTCCATATTTTATTCTCTCGTTTGTTATGGCTTGATTGAATTGCCATCAAGAGACTAGACTTTAGGCTCGAGGAGTAGATTTATGTCGAGTTGTGCCCTCAAAATATATGTCCTTGATTTTGTTGTAGCTTTCACATTACTAAACATTTAGTGTCCATTAGCCTTTACTCTAAAGCGCAAACACCACATCAGCTGCGGTTGACAATCAATAAGGAACTAGAGATTTTTCTCCGTTGTCAACTTTCAGTCCATCTGTTCTTTTTTCATGAGCAACCTGTTTTTGTAACATGCTACCTGTGATTTTAACTTTTAAGCCAGTTATACCTCTTGAAGGGAAAATTTTCAACTAACCATGGTCTATTGGTTGTTACTGCCTTAATGAGTTAAATGTTTGGCAACTCGTTGCCTTCACTTTATATTTGATTTTGATTTTGATTTTTTCCGTGGTTAAACTTTTGAAGTCTGTTTTTAGTTTCCCTTGCATTTTTGTTCCATTTTCATTAATCTCTGTTACCTTTCCGTGATTATTCCTTGAAGCTGAAATGGCAAGGAGACAAGCTTTATTTCCTGGTGACTCTGAGTTTCAGCAGCTGCTCCACATATTCAGGTATATTCGTCAAGTGTTGACTAGTTACGCGTCCTTCCTATAGAAATTTTTTGGTTCTGGTCCTGATTCTCCTGAATCAATTTGGTTGCTGTGATATCCAAGTCATGAGTCATCCAGTGGTCTGGGCCTATGTTTTGCTATTATTTGTGTTGTTCTTTAACTGATTGATTCAGAATCTAATGGGTTTGAGTTATGTGGAGCAAAGGGTGTTACCATTGTCGCTAGCAGTTATTAGATTATTTGAATCAATGTATAGCTGACCACTGATAGACAAGTCCAAGAGTGCTTTTGGTTCCACTTGTTTCTTGTGGTCTGAGTAGCAATGTAGCATAGACATAGAAACTGGGGACACCACTAAAAGAAGAGCTAATTTCTGCTCACATCTATGCCGCGTATCTTTTGAGTATTCACCTTCCTGTAATGGGGCATGCACTGTATGGGGAGGAAGAGTGGGAGAAGTGATGTTAATTTTGCGCGTAGATAAGAAAGCAGAAGGTCTTCAGATATGACTTTTCTTGGAATTTCTATGGATGAAAGATACATCAATGTGAGAATCAGCAGGATCTGGTGGTTTACTTTTCGTTGATAGGAGACACACAAATGGTCACACGTACAATGAAAGATACATCAATATGAGAATCAGCAGGATCTGGTGGTTTACTTTTCATGGATAGGAGACACACAAACGGTGTCACATGTACAATGTTGTACCATAGCTTTTTTCCCCAGAGCATTACTGTCGATACAATAGACACAGATTGAATGTAACGATCCGACCCGGCTGACCATGGACCCCTTTCGGCCCAAACACTTGGCCTGAAAAGGTATACCTAAGAAGGTACCATGTAGCCCAAGGTGGGTGTCAATATACCGGTCTTAGCTCCCAACCAATGCGAGACTAAACACCCTTTACCCCAAACCTGGGGTATTACATTGCACTTGAACAATTGTAACATTCTGAATCGGTGAATCCTATTCCGATTTCCATTTTCAAACAGGCTCTTGACCTCTTGTAAGTACATTGTGTTGTAGGATGATGGGGACACCAACGGAGAAGCAGTGGCCAGGAGTCAATTCTCTTCAGGACTGGCATGTGTATCCCCAGTGGGAGCCTCAGAACTTGGCACGTGTCGTTCCAGCATTGGAACCGGATGGTGTTGATCTTCTATCGGTAAGGACTTAGGCTTGAATTTGACTTCTTACTTGCTTCTAGGTGCTTTATATCTACAGGTAGCCTACATACTGGAAATTTTTTCCTAAGGCCAAGTTCTGGGTAAATATATAGGTGAATTATGTGTGCGATTAAAATGGTTGTCTTTACGTTTCTCACTGCCATACCGCATTTTTTTCGACTGCAATATGAAATGGAGATCCAAGGTAATTTCATTTTGTATCTAGACCGCAATCCTTGACAGGTTTTGAACTGATGGAAGTGGTGCAATTCCATATGTGAATTTGAACAGATGAATGGCTCTTCGATTTCATCTGTGAGTAGGTTTTCTTCATTTGCATAATAATAGGCTGACCCATTCCGGTTGTAAGTTTACCATACGAGTTAGGTTGGCTCAACCTGAAGGTCGAATAGAAATACAGCTTTGTTCCCAACGTAGGAATTAAAAGTTCGTATTTACTTGTCTGTTAAACAAGATCAGAGTTCGGATCAGGAAAAAAAAAGAAAGACAGGATCAGAGTTGGCTTCATTATCAACGGTGTAGCTTTGACCGATTCCGATATGCTTCCTAAAATGACAAAAGAAGTGGAAGCACACTTGGGAAAACTATTTGTCTTCATTATGCCGAAATTTTCCATGTTTAATATTGTGTTCTGGTATATGACAAATGCAGAAAATGCTGAAATATGATCCAGCTGAGAGGATCTCCGCTAAAGCAGCGCTGGATCATCCCTTTTTTGACAGTTTGGACAAGTCCCAGTTCTGAAGTAGCATCCTGATCCTTAGTGAAGTTGGTGGTTGCTATCATGATGGGTGTCATCTTCTTGGTGATTTCAACTTGTCTTGTCACATCTTTGGATCTTCTCATTTCGTGCCTCCTGTGTTTGCGTTCAAGATTTCACTTGTGTATCGGTGATGATAGTAAAGAAGCTTGTCTTTAAGGGATTGTTATTTCTGTCTTGTAACATCTTTTATAGCTCAATTGCATGTTGAGTGCACATTTTCCCTTTGTTATTTCCATAAAGACCTCTGCAATTAAGTAAACTACAAGTTTCCAACAACCAGCAATTCAAGTGGAAGTTCATTATTCCCATTTTCGTGGCTTGATTTGGAGGTTGTGCATCATTTGGTGAGTGTTTTTTTTTGTTGCAGCAGCACTTTGCTAATCTTGGTGGCTTACTTTCTACTTGTTCTCCATGTTTCGTGTATCTTTTTCTATAAATCATGTTTGGAACAACTAATGGTATAATCTTTCATTGGTGACTCCCACATATGGTTTCGAACCTAAGATGTGTTTGAGTTATCTGCATAATTGTCTTTCTCTTTTCTTTTTTTTTTTTCTTCCAAAAACAAGTAGGATTTAAACTAAACTTTGCTACAATTGCAACAAGCAAATATGAAATGGGATAATCCAATCCATCAAGGGTCTATATAAAACTAGATTCTTTACAATGTGTTCAAGTAAAAAATCAGCTGACCTTGTGCATTGGGATATAATTGATTCCATCTATCACGCAAATTGGAGAAGTTGCTTTGGCAATCAAGAAACTTGGTGATGATTGACTCGATGTGAAAGACCTCTATGATTAAGTTATGAAGAAAAGAGTTTGATGAATTGACACTTGTATCAGCATATGACCACTTGGTTGAAAATATTTTCATATCACAACCAAACACTAGAAAACGTTTTCCGCCGCCCAAAGAAAGTTTTCCATTTGCTAAATTCTAACATTTGGTAAAATCAAGTGTTGATTTTAGCAAACGACGAGAAGACTTGCGAAAATCAACTCCTCATTTGCTTAAATCAAGTGTTGATTTTAGCAAACGAGGAGAAGACTTGCGAAAATCAACTCCTCATTTGCTTAAATCAAGTGTTGATTTTATCAAGTCTTCTTCTCGTTTGCTAAAATCAACACTTGATTTTATCAAATATATTAGATTTTAGCAAATGAGATTTTGAGGAAAAGCTCGTCTCTGGTGGACCACAGCTGCAACGATTTAGCTGGTTAGAATGGGTTGTAACCTTCTTGTTATCAATGAATTTCTTACTCTTTCACTAAAAAAAAAAATTGTGCCATGCCACCTTTTATCTTTCTTCATCTTGTATAGAAACCGAGATAATATTAATATAACAGCAAACGTGGTTCTGTTGTAATTTTGGTTGCTAAACTAATTCATTGTCGAAAACAACAAAGACCGAAAGGTGGTTCTGTTGTCTGTTTTATTTTTGACTGCTAAACTAATTCATCGTCGAAAACAACCAAGACCGAAAGGGCAAGACCCCGTAAAACAAAGAAGCCAGATCACAAATCTGGGGATCAAAAATAGGAGAAATGCAACCAGTAGCCAACGCTAACCACAACCCTACAGAATCAGAACCAACAAGCCATCCTAGAAGAGATTTGCCATACTGCACAAATGAATCACTCTCCTCGATATGCCTCCCAAGGGCTAATCGTTAATCGGCCGCACCATTAGGGTGCTTCCACTTTTCTTCTCTTTTTGTTGCCAAGTTCAGTGGCTCCAAGAGACCCAAGGCATGTTACCATTATTAATTTGTATGCATAGACCTAAATCTGTATGGTGGTGCTTTGATGATTATTTAAGAATTGCCCAGCTTTGAGCATGGATCAGATTAACTATATATTATTCACATAGACTGGATGACCATTCATCAGATAGTACAAGTTACTAAGTTAGCCAATTTTCATTTGCCTGTTACATCAAGCTACTCTTGTTTAGTGTCATTCCACTAAATGTTGGTTTGAGCAGCTTTCCACTTCTTTTTTGGACCGTTTGGACCTGGCGCCAACCGGAGCCAGTTAATTATTCCTGCTTGGCATTAGTGTCACCTTTTGAAGCTTTCAATTTGCTAGCAGGAAAGTGTAATCTTGCCAAGAGTGGACGGGGTGCTCGTGTCTTCAGCTCAAATCCCCTAACGCAAACAAACCCTGCAGAAACAATTAGCAAGTTTTATCAGCTACCAAATAATGAGATGTGTCATATACACAGCAGATCATGTTACTTCCTTTCTGTGAAACTTTTGCTTTCTGGTTAACGGAGTATTTGGGTCTCTAAGAGCATTCAAAATCTCCAGGCTCAATGTAGCTTCTTGTCTCACATGCGCCAGGTTATTACTTATGATGAATCCTTCACAACACGCCAGGGGGACACTCTAACGGGTACATTAGTTGTTGAGTTTGGTTTCCGGCCATTCTTTTGTCTTTTCTTGTTTGACAGCCAAAACAATTATGTATGAACTATTCAATATGGACATCCATCTAAAACTTAGCTCTTAAAAGTATCGGAAATGGTTGAGAGAGGGGTTACGCTTCTTTGCCTCCTCCTATAGAACAGATCAAAAAAAAGAATTCTTTTCTTTGGTAAAACAAAAGAAGTCTTAAAGTTTACCCAAAGGACACTCTAAGCTATCAAAATGTCATTCATTCCTTACCTGCTAAATAAGCCACATCAATCAAAGGATCCCACTCGCCAGTTCAAAGGGTCCTCAATCCTCACCAAGAATGTTCAGCCGTTATTATGCTATTGAGCAGAAAATTTGTTTTGAGTTGTTTAGTTGGTTTTGAATAGACTAGCCATGTGTAACTTGGATTTGGTAAATTTGGCTTCGTTACTGTTTCAGTATTCCCTATGGCTTATGCAGTCATGATAAAAAAAGAAGAGAAGTTATCATTGCATATGTGGAAGTGAATGTGTTTTGCAAAATATTCATTATTTATTCTGTTTGATATGTTTATCCCGCATGGAGCTAATAATGTTAATGATTATGGAAACAATATGGAAGATGTAACATCGCCACTCTGACTTACCTCTCCAAAAGCAGTATTGAATGCTTTCCGTTGATAGACCTAAGGAATAAGAAGAGTTGTAAATACGATTTTGTGAAAATGGACCATGTGTGACAAATTGACAAAAAATATTTATGATCTTTTACCTCTAAATATTGTTGGAATAGAGGTTCCAAAGAACACTGTGCGTCTTGGCAAATTCCATATCCAAGCTCTGGGAACGGCGATTGGGTTAATGCTTGATTCATGGTCAGCAAACACCTGCATTGGAAATTCTCCTTTATTACTGTGGACTGCTAATCGGGAAAAGAGTCCTGAAGTAGCCGAGGACATATAACACAATTTACCTCATTAACTTGAAAATATGTGCCGTTGAGTGGAAAACTTCCTCTCATAGCTGTTCGGCATGGTATCTGTTCATCATAAGTGTCAGATATTAGTAAAAAAAAACTAAACTAGTAACTTAAATCTCATAATAACATTGATGATGGATATCTCACCAGAATGGTCCCTCGAACAATTTGAGAGTTCGTTTCTCGGATGCTATTGCATGAAAAACATGTGTTTTCATCACATAGCTGACCAAATTCTTGGGAGCCACAACTCTTTTCTGAAGGTTCAATTGAATTTGCAGTTTCACCTGTTATGACATAGGACATTAAGTAGAATCAATTAGCAAAATCCGAGAAGGATAAAAAATGAATGAGCTAATTGTCCACATTGATCTCTTGCTTAGTCTGTCAATGAGATTGTAGAGTGGCTCAGGTAGAAGTTCAGAATGCCTTAAATATGAAAGAGCTAATAGTCTAGTTTTTCATGCGTTCTAAATTATCGACAGATCATCATGCATCGGCATTGTTCAGTTATGTCTTGAGCCACCTTAACTCACGGGTGGAATGTGTTAATATATGCTTTATTGTGTTGTACCTACCAGGTGTCCATATTGCAAGAAGGTATGAGGATGGGTCATCTGGTTCTCGATTGTCCAACTGCAATTTTGGCAAGTCCTTTGAATTAGAGTGTGCATCTAAACATCCAAGAGTCAAAAATATGTTTCTGAAGTGTAAATGCCATTTTTGATGTAGATGGAGTAATACTAACCCCTTCAAGTAGAGGATGTGAATCTGGAAGCTCGTAGCTGCAGAATGTAGGATAAGCCATTGATATAAGTTAGCAAGGATCAACACTCATTACATTTCAGGAAAAGTTAGTTGACAAGTATGATTTCTCGATAATTTATACTATTTTAGGACTTTCCCCCTCACTTTAAAAGAAAATTCTCCTCATGGCCCGTCTTTAGACTATAGCAATGAAAATGACTTCATTATCTGTTCATACTAGTTCTCTCGTACTACCCCTAGGCTTTTGGTTAGCTTCATTTAGTTGTTATCTGAGACTCTCATGGCCAGTGATGCTTCTTTTTATGTGGCTAAGAGGAATCTTAATCTCTCAGTACTACGCAATGGAACCACTGATAGTGCTTTGTCAATCGTTGGATGCAGGAAGTGGTTACTTACACTTGGTGCTCTGTTCTTAGCCGGTTAATGTATTTAAGTTTAGGCACGGGAATTGAAGCAGCTTCTGGAGTTAGAGCTACTAAAGCCTTTGAGATGTCACCCTCCTGAAGTTCCAGGTTCTGTTGCATGTAGTGTTGCAAATTTTGAGTGAACTCTTCAATATCGAGTTTGATCATAGGAATTTCCTCAGGGTCTTCAAAGAATGCATCCTCGATATCTCTTTCTAGTACTTCTGGTTGTTCCAGCTCAGGCATTGCAGGGACTTCAATGGTAGGCTCTGGTGATGCTGGCATTTCAACAATAGGCTCATTATTGTTGATTTGAGAATGTGCTACCAATTGTTGATTAGCCTGAGGTAGAGGTAGCTGCAATAGTTTGAAAACCTCCACTGGGGGTTGACCAGCTGCTTTGCTTTCAGTTGCACTCACTATACTTTTTTCTTCCGGCCCCGGGAGGGCAAGCCTTGCACTGCATTCAATATGGTTCATTGGTGCGTCATTTAGTACAAAGTAGATTTTTTTGGATTTGTTTTTGGGACTGATATTGAACATTTGGTGCTCTAAGCTAACATGCATTATTTAGATAACCAGAAGTAAAATCATGTCCGTGTAACCAGAATGAAGTAGTGAGTTTCCTACATACATGAAAATTGCCCCACAAAAAGTACTCCCTCGGTCCTATATTGCTGGCACGGGGAACTCAACTTTTTAAGGGGATTTCAATAAGATTCCGAACATCATCCCTTATTCTTTACTACTAAAACTACTTTTAGTTATTAGGATGGTTCGTTTGTGGAAATGTAAATAATTTTTTCTTTGGGTTTTCATAAAGAACTACTAATATTTTCGGATGTCCTAAAATGGTGTGGATGAACAATATGAGACACAAGGATTATATTGACTTTCAATATAAATTTGTCATGATTTCCATAATTACACAATCTGAAAGATGCAGTTGCTTTTCTCGCGTATTTTTATCTTTTCATTCCTAACTTGTCTATACATACACGCACATGCAAAAACGTAAATGCACGCATGGATATATGCATTAATGTATCTATGAGCATTCAAATTGTATTTTGCACCCGCGACACCATTATGTTTATAATTTTTCATCCTCAGTGTCGTTTTGGTGGGATCATTGAAAAGTGCACGAACAGAATTTTCCAACAGGCTATACAGACAATTGGCTTTGTGGTGGTTTAGGTGGAGATTCATTAAAGATGATGGACAAACCTTGCAAATGCACTTGCAAAGTGACGGCATTCTCCTCTCAGCGGACAAGCATTGCAATTTGGTTTGCTTTTTGTACAGAAAACCTGCAACAAATTTGATGAATGCCTATTCAACCTAGTGTGAAATTTAATCATCAACAGTATATTCCTGGGAAATACTAAATACCTTTCCAAAAGTTATCATCTGGTAATGTAGCTCATACCTGTGCCAAAATAGCACGATTTAACCATAAATTCATTTGATATTTCAGCAAAGTCATAAATCTGAAATAATATTATTGAATGATGTAACCATAAACTATAAATTATGTAATTTGTGTAACCAGAAACGTCTTTACAATGTTCTTTGGTCAAGTTTGCAAAGTCGTGGCCAAAGGTATCTCTGGATTGATTCCAACACTGGGTACCTATGTAGGAACAACAACATTAGCTTTTCTATTGTTAGACTAATTTCAGTGCCGTAAATTCCTTGGCAGTTCATACTTACAGTTCTAATAGATGCAACTGAAGTGACTCTGGCAGTGGCTGAAGAGGCACCCATCCAAGTCTGACAGCTATTCTTCCAACATTTGTGTCAACCTTATTGCAGATTTACAAGGATAAAATTTCTTGGTTATCAAATTTATGTATGCTATATGAGATGTCAAGTACTTAGACTTATAACTTACTGGGAAAGCAAGATGGTGAAGTGTCAAAAGTCGCACACACTCCACGCTTTTCAAACCCAACCCTTTTACGCTTAACAAATACTCTCTGCAATCATAAATTTTTGTAAGAAATTGTATCTATTCATATTTTCCATCTAGGAAACCTAAAACTCTTTCGTCAATTCATTGGTATTGTACTCGCAACAGTATGACCTTGTTAACTTTAGACAGTTGCTTAGTAGACAGATATAATTTTTTTTCCAAGGCTTACTTCGCTTTGTCAGGTGGAACATCCCTTAGCCATTCAAGATCAATGCTTCCATGGTCTTGGACTAGCCGGTTCAGGAAATCCTGCGGTTTCTCAATCATTCTCAGTTAGATGGCTTGCTTATGTTAGATTCTCTCAACATAAGTATGATATCCACAATTAAAATGGTCGGATGCGTGTTTATCTGCTGTCAACTGTGATATATGTACCTTAATTCTCGCTGCTAGCCTGTTGTTCATTCCTCTTTCTCTGATGGTGTAAGCAATTTCGTTAACATCTGCACACCGAACTGCTTCCCAGTCCAATGAGTCCATTGTGTTGGTAGTTCTTTCTCTGCTTTTACCTTCAACTTGTGCCTGCAATCTTAAGCTATCCCAGTCCTCTGTGTTCTGTTTCTGCTCTCCAATCCTATCCCTCTTCACATTGGAACTATCAGAACTCTTTCCACTGATTGCTATGCCAGAATGATATCCACGGTCCATCAAGCATGGCTCAACTTCCTTATGGTCAGTGTTTTTCGGTTTACTAGTTACGCTGTTGCTCTCTGTGGCATCCAAGGTCTCTCTTGAAAGGTTTGGCAACTCCTGAACTTCCTGAACGCTTTGATTTTGTTTATCATGTTCTGTACATGAGTACCCATTTGCTTCACCAGCCGATACATTTCCAGTTTTGTGATTGTAACTTCTTTCTTCTTGACTTCTCAAAAGCTCCATAAAAGAAGAGCTGACAAGACTTTTGAGGTTTCCCCTCAATGCGTGATCTGCTGCCTCTGAGTTGTCATGAAAGAATGATCCTATTCTCTCAGCAGCTTGAGTCATTGACGAGTTCACAGAATTTTGAGAGGAACCGCTGGAATGCTGAGAAGAAACTACGTCATCAACTTCTCTATTATCTCCTGTGGAACTTGACACTGCTTGTTTGAGCTGAATCACTTTCCCGTCTGCTGTTGATTCATCGTATATCTCAAGACCATCTCTAGAAATGTCTGAGGTTTTACATTCCCAATTATCGACCGACTTTTCACCATCCATGCTGCTTCCAAGAGATTCATTGCTGTTGGCAAGTACTTTTTCTGAAAAATAATCCATCTCATTGAATGTTACAGAACTCCTGTTGCAAGCAGGCTGATTTGACTTCTCTTCATGCCATTGCCATTTTATTGTATTTTCTGGATCCATTGTACACACTTCTGTTTCTTCGTCAAATACACTTGTCTTGACAAAGCATGGCCTTTCGCTGCTCTTTGACTTGAGGGGAAAATGTGCAGCAAGAGCCATAAAGGCAGAACTGCAAAAAGAAGTAGATTACGAAGACTTCTTGTGTAAATTGCTTTAAAATCGCTATTTATCTAAAAAGAAGTTCACCTAGAGAGATGGTCCGAGACGTTTTGAGTGAGGAAAACTCCAATCACTGAGTCCAAAACAGAACCTTTCCATGGAGAGAAACGTCTATCTCCTGCATACAATTCACCATTCAGTAAATTTAACACTAACTAGAATGAACAAAAATATTTCTATCATCCTAGAGGTTGGAGAAAAGCAAGAGGATGCCCTAAAGGAGTGTTTTTTAACTTCACTTTGGAATCTTTTTATGTTCAGGTAAAATATAATCGATAGGTTTATCAATAAAGGGTATTTGAGAAATGATATACGATGTAATTAGTTATTAAGGCCTTCTGGCTAGTAATAAGTATGTGTGAACCCATTTTTTACCCCTTGAGTTGCTTATTGGCTATGCTTCAGGACATTTACAGCTCCAGATCAGCCATGGCATTAGCAGTTCTATATAGGCCTATAGTTTGAAAAACCACTAATGAATTATGTTCCTCTGCCACCAGTTGCAAAGGTAACATGGCTCTGGTAAGCTAGTTGCTTATCTTTCAGATTTGAGTTACCCAGTAGCTAGAGTTGTTCCAACTTTTTGGGTGCTCACGTCTTGTCATCAACGGTGATATAAGATTTATCCAACGCAAAATTAGGTAAGCAAATAACACTAGAAACTAGAAAAATAGAAGAAAATAAGAGAAATATAAGAAACAAAGGAGGCCATTATTAGGAAACTTCTTACCTCGATTCTTCAAGGCAACCAAAGCTTCTGTTGACTAGGCATATAATGATAAGTGGGAAGTATAACTACTGCATATTTCTTTAAGTTTTCAAATTCACTGCTTCTTTAGATCATGATAGTGCTACTAGGCCACTAGCAGTGAAATAAGGTTTTTTTTTTTTTTTTTGAAGTGGGAAATAAGTTTCTTGGTAGTATGCTTTTTTTCACATTTTCATCTCTTTCCTCCATGGTAGGTGTGGCACTTGGATGCTTTCAACTTACCAGTTAGCTGACAAAGTTATCTATATCAAATCCAATATATATAAAAAAAAAAGAAGGATTGACATTAGAATGTTATTCATAGTGAAATACGGTTTTTTTTTTTGTTTTGAAGTGGGAAATGAGTTTCTTGTTAGTATGCTTCTTTTCACACTTTCTCTTTCCTCCATGGTTAGGTGTGGCACTTGGATGTTTTTAACTTACCAGTTAGCTGACAAAGTTATCTATATCAAATCCAATATATAAAAAAACGAAGGATTGGCGTTAGGATGTTATTCATAAAATTTTAAGAATTCGTCGTAGATTGGCATAGATTTTCATATAGAGGACAATAATCAAATCGCCATACAGAAATACTAATAGACAGATTCAGTATCTAAAATCTACCTCCTATCAGGTAGAACCAGATATAAGGTGCCATTTTAGGAAGCTCGTTAGCTTACCCCCCATCTATTTGAATGATCGGTCTCAACTTGGGTATCATTCCCCCATAACGACATCATCTGTTAAGGAATTGTCTTTCATTCCAAGGCATAACATGTATCCATGCACTTCATATTTGCCAGTCTGCCAGACCACTTGGGAGCTTCATATTTCCCACGGTGAGTGTGAGACAATTGAGAGGTTGTTTCCTTGTTCTGGGGTCCTTTATCTTTTCTTCGTCTTAAATTATTAGGAAATTGTGAAAAATAATTCTGGAATTCGGTAAATTTTCCAATTGAATGGGTCAAGGAAAGATTCACTCCTCTTCTCTATCTTGCATCGCCCTGGTGGATTTCTCTCAGTTAGATAGAGCACCTCATTTACACGTGGGCCAATGTTTTTCAAGGGAGTCCATCATGCAATGACTATGAACTATTTCTGTGTGCATGGGACCACTTGGTTCGTTGGATGTATGTTTAGAGTCTTTAGACAACATGATGAATTCAATAACAACCTTTCCCTGGTTGAGCAACTTGTTTTTCGATTGAAATCCTAGTAACTGCTAGATATGTGCGTGTATATGCAGGCACATGAATGATGGATGTATTTATAGATGCATAATACTGCTCATTACAGAGCAAAATCTATGTCAAATTTTTTGGATTCCTAAATGATGATTTCAGAAACAAGTTGTTGTCTACAAATGTACTGATGATACTTATACTGGTACCTTGGACGAGATGCATGCGTGCAATAAATGAGTCAGCCCGCCCCCTAAACACTCTTCTTTCTTCTTCCCACCATTTTGCTTTCTCTTCATCTGTCCCATCGATACCTTCACTGTTTATATTTTCCAAAAGAAGCTTCCAGACTCTGGTTGTCTCTTCATCAAGGTCAACTTTGGGTCGCGGTTTCCGTTTCCGGACTGGATCGAATGGACCTTCAAAAGGCACAACAGTCCCGTGTCCTTGATAAACAACTAGGGCATTTTGGTCTTCGTATCTGAAATAACAAGGAACAAGCGAACGCTGCTCTTGATTATTGATGTCTAGACGCTTTAACTGCTCAGCAATTTCATTAGGAGATGGGATTATCTTCTGAATTGCCTCTGTAAGATCATCATCAAACATGTCAGGGTCTTAAACATACTAGAAGGAATAGCCAAAGGATTAGAAATAAAAACATAGGATAAGTTGAGATAAAATACGCTAATGTGGTTTGGTCACATACAACAGAGAACCAGTAGACGCAACAATTATGATAAGAGATGAGATTGTCGTTGAAGGCATTGCTAGTGGGATAGGAAGGCCTAAATTAACATAGGACAAGGTTGTAAAAAACTAAATAATTTTTGTTGAGATAGTGGTTTATATGGCCCTTGACAGAGCAAAATGGCGAGAAAGCATTCGTGTAGGCAATCCCAATTGATTGGGACAAAATGATTCATGTAACTGATCCCAATTAATTGGGAAACAAGGGTTAAATTTTGGCTTGGTTTGGTAATCACTTTAACAGAAAGGGAGTCACCTCTCCAATGACAACAGAAACAAAAAGCTATGACTGCAACACACATATTTCTGTAAAGGAAGTACCTAAACCGGCAAAAGGTTTTCTTTTCTTTGGGTTTTTCATCTTCATTGGTGCATCCACGCATGCAGGAGGGTGATTGAAAACTTCATACCCTTGCAAAACACCCATTGTCGGAGCTCCTTCGGCAGGAAATGTTGGCTTCGGTCTACACTCAACATATTCGATCAGTGACCCGAACATACCCCTTGGAGTATCATCCTTTGCTCTCTTCTTTGATATCTTTCCTTTCTGGTTCAAAGCAAGTCTACATTCGGAAGTTCGTTCTTTCCCTTGAGCAGCTATGACTGATACAGTATTAGTCGAGATGCTACTTGAAATAAATTGATCATTCTCAAGACTGTAAGCTGCACAGGCATTGGTCATAGACCATGGTATTCCTTGTCCCACACTATTTTCTGCAAAAGTCACATTAGACAATGTGCTTGATGTGGTTGAACTCTGCCCTTTCTCAATTCTCTTTCTCTTGTAATTTGCTGGGAAATAGATGCCAGGAATTCCAACATTGGTATGTATATCTTCTGGAAACATTGCCCAGTATTGATGAACAGCAGAGAAATTGCATCCAATCACGTTTGTGCGGGTGTGTTCCACCTCATAACCCATGGATGTCTTTCCTCTCTGTAATCCCTTTGCTTGTTCTCCCTCATAACTCATCCCTTGGATGATTCTTTCCCGTTCATCATGTGTTTCATCTGAGAAAACAATCTGACATTTTCCTTCTACAGGGGCATCTTGGTCACGACCCCTCAAATGTTCATGACGCAATTCAGTTCTGTTAGGGGTCTGGGGATTTGGCGCTCTTCTTTCTTGGTTTGATGTGCAATATTCAACCACTTTGGTCACGGGATACATGTGTTCATAGGCAATGCCTACTCGTGTATACTCATTTGAATTCGATTCAACTCTGGTATAGGAGTTTTGTGCGTGTGATTCTGATTCTGCATTGGCATTCGACTGCAGCCTAGATGAAGGGCAATCTTCTTCTGTCAATTGGCTTTTGGAGTCAAAATTCAATTTTCTTTTGCAGGACTTTGCTGCAGGCGGTGCAGGCTCTATATCAGTAGTTCTGCTTGTTGCCTCTACAGTGGGAGTGCCTGGGGTTTTGTCAATTTTGTTTTTTCGGACATATTTCCTCTTACCCGTTGGCGGTGCAGGCTTTATATCAGTAGTTGTGCTCGTTGCCTCTGCAGTTGGAGTGCTTGAGGTTTTATCAACTTTGTTTTTTCGGACATATTTCCTCTTAACCGTTGGGGTGTCTGCGGGGCTGGCAGGCTTTCGAGTCCTTTTTTTCTGGCCTTCTTTAACTACTTTTGGCCTATGTTTTCTTCTTCTTTCTTTCTGCTGCGGGGTACTGTTCAGGTCAATTGCAAGGTTGCCTGCCTTGTCAGGGTTGTGACTCTCCTGCAATTGCGTGGAAACAGCAGCACATGCAAAATCTTTTGGCAGCTCTTCAATTTCAAACTCTGAGGTATCGAGATTGTTCCCTTGCTTCTCCCTTTCCTGATTTGCTCTTTCGCCAACGTTCAAAACCAGTATATCATGAGCTTCCTTGTCTTCTGCTTTCTTGGACAGATCAGGTGTTATGGGTGAAAACTGTGAGGGGATGTCACTGCCCGAGCATGATAGTATTCTAGGTGGCGAATTGAGATCGTAGGAGGGTCTGGTAGGAGCAGAATTTTCATCTGTACGATACACGCGTTACATATCTCATCAGTTTAAGGGACAAAACATATCACATCAGTTTAAGGAACAAACAGAAACAAAATCAGATGTATTTGGTGGCATCAGAAAAGATAGTGCCCATGTGAAAGAGAAAAGGGCTGTGGTTCAAATATGTATACACGTCTTTTTACAAGCCTTTGAATACATTTTCCTAATGGGCAAGATTTTGAAATTGACTCCAACAACATGCCCTTCTCTGGAACACTAGTCTTGCGTTAAGATTTTAAATGAAGTTATATATTTTCATGTCATTCGATTTTTCCCATTTTTTCTAAGTGGGAGCATGTGGGAAATGGAACCTCTTATTCATGCCAACCTAACAGCCTCACACACTGGGGTACTGAAACTGCATCCATGTTCGACCTTAACATTGACTCGTAACACGTATTTAAGGTTCCCTCAAGAGTTACAGAAGATAACTAACACAATCCAATGAAGAATAATTACCAATATTAGTTTTGACTTTCGAAACACTTACATAGAGGGGCATTTGGTGCATGACTGCCGTAACTCTGCAAGTATGATCCAAGTGAGATACCGTCATTAGCTAACGAGGAAGTTGGGAAGGTGGTGGTCTCCAAGTGATTATCTTCACACGTGGAGTCGACAATCTGAACGACAGAACTGCTAGCTGCATTAACATGTCCTTTCTGAGTTGAATACACTGCATTCTTGTCAATATCTTCAAGGATTTTCAGATTGGTGAAAGGACCACTTTCTAATCTGTATTGCTCCTTGGAAAAACAAATGCGACTGCCGGCTTCTAAATCTGCCTCACAATTTTCAAAACCTTGCTTTATGTCAATCGATTTTAGCGACTCATTATAAGCAGCTACTCTACGACGTAGAGTTTCTTGCGCCCACTCGTGATTTTCTTGGCAGCCTAGTTGATTTTGTCGTCTCTCTACGCAAGTTCGCTGTGGTCTTTTAACAACGGGCTTCATTGGTGTCACCGGAACACAACTGCCACGGATCTGACATTCTTTCAGCTTCGGAATCGAGCTTTCCCCGCTGACATCCATTTCTGCATCCGTAGAAACCGGTAAGGATCCAATCTTTCCTTCTTTATCAACTCTTCTAGGCATTGATTCTTTAAAAATGGCTCAGAAAGTCCCAATTTCCCCTGCACAATGTAAGTAATTACAGAATAAATTTCACTCTTTGAGTAATTTTTGTTCAGAATCAACCTCAAAGTATTAGAACTTCAACATAGTGGATACTCAAAAATTAACAAAGAAAAAGAGACGCATACATTTCAGTGCACTTGAACCCAGCCCTATACGTTATTCAATATTCATAGGCGTTTGGTTTGACTTGCTTAATTGCTTATTGTTTCAACCTTTTTCATCAACAGTTATTTTTTCTTTTTTTCTTTTCTTCACAGTTTAGTCAAAGAAATAAATCCTAAAAGAAATGTAAAGAACTAATTTTTCATAAATGACCCAGTATTTTTTTAAAAAGTTCTTTCAGTATTAAAAGATTAAATAATTAAAATTGACAGAGATAACAAAAGTTCATTAAAGACGAAAAATAATATAAATAACATGTATGTGAATGAGTGAGACAAACTGACACGGACAGCCAACTTTTTGCGCGTTAACCACCACCCAAGAAGATTTTGGATTGTAAAAAGAAGACTCAGAAATTAGAACACAAACATGCACAAAATCAGAAGCAGAGAACCAACATTAACCTGAATCCAAGAACAGCTTCCAAGAACAGATCTCTCAAAACAGACACAGACCCAGTTGCCTTCTCATGGCGAAAGAACAGAAGCATTTCAAGAAATCATGAAAAAATTTCACCAATTAATAATTTGCAATGAATTTCGGCTTATTTAGATAACAGATTTCCCATAACAAACGCAACAGAAACTCCTCAGAATCTGTGATCTGCTGCGAATTTTGCTGCCAGTTTTTTCATTCTAATTTACACCTCACACGAAATCAAAAAAAATAAATGCAAATTAGATGGGTAAAACGAGTGGATAAAGGTTACCGGAAAAGTGGGTCATTGCCGGAGATCTGGTTTAACTGACGGAGCGGCAGAGGAATAGAGGACTGTGAGGTACTGTTTTTTCTTTGAGGAGAGAGAGAGAGAGAGAACCCAACACAAATTAGGCCGGGTGACTTGTTTTACCTGGTGAACAACAAATGACTAACATTAATACAACGAAGACTTTTATTAAATACTATACACTGCCAAGTCACTGTGTTAAAAGACACGTATGTAGAGAGACATTGTCATGTTAGATTGATTTCAGTTATTACCAGAATCGTTTATCTCGTAGGACCCGCAAACCGCTTTTCGGCTTTAGTCAGACTTTGCGGGGGTGGGGTTGCACTTTTGGCTTCACAAGGCTAGGGATGTTATTATGCTGGTCAGAGCATCTCCAATCCAATACCAATGTTTTTTTTATTCTTAAAGTGACTTTGGAGAAAAATAAAATAGAGTTTATGGTTGGCGTGGATATGAATAAAAAACCTTATTGTGATACTTTTTAAGATTTTTTGAAGGGTTTCAACCTAAACTAATTGCGTATAACTGGAGTAACTTTTAGATTATATTAACTACTAAGTTTGGTTAGCTTAGGTGAGCGGTGTGGGATAAAGTTTAATACTCCCTCTCACCTGGAGCTCGGATGCACTTGGAGGTACTGATTGATGAGGTGAGACGATTGACTCGGACAGAGACTCGACCACATGAGGTGAGGCCAGCCAAAATCTGGTTCCGATACCATGTTAGATTTCTCAGAGGATTCCAACTTAAAACCAATTGGCTATAGATGAAGTAGCCTCTAGATTATATTAACCAAGTTTTTGTGGCTTGGGTGAGGATGTGGAATAAAATCTAACACTCTGATAGGGATATCATTAGTATAAAAATTTATGAGAAAAATGCTCATAAGCATAAAATGTCATTTACAAAGGTGAATAGTATCATAGAGATAATTCTCTATATTTTCTATGGTCCTCTAAACATAGAGGATCAACATAGAAAAGGGTTTAGAGGATGGGTTTGAGTAATTTGGTACTCTAAATATAGAAGGTCAACATAGAAAATGGTTTAAAGAAGGATTTAGGGTATTTTTAGTGGAAACTCACATTAGTCTAAATACCTTTGAAGCATTATTTTTTATTTATTTAGTCATTTATGGTGCTCTTTCCGTTCAAACCAACCCAAATTTAGTGTTTCCCATTCAAAGAAAAATTAATCCAATCAATTGCAAAATGATTATTCTCTCCATCTGGTAAAGAGCCAATGGGCTCTAGCACAGATGACATTTCCTTCTCTCTCCAATTGATAAATTGTGAGGTCTCGGGTTCAACTCTTGTCAGGTAGTGTTTCATTTTGATAAGTTTCAAGATAAAATAAAATTTAACATTCATATTTTGTCCATTGATTTCTCTTACCTTAAATAAGTTAGGATTTCACAAGTCCTGTCAAGAAGCAAATTTGAAAAGTTTAAAAAAAGTTACTTACAGTATACTCCCTCAGTCTCATTTTCTTGGCCGATGATTTCATTTTTTATTGTCAATTTTGACTTTTTGGCAGGCACAATTTGATACATTTCATTTTTTTGCCCTTTCTTTTGAAGTAACCATCTACATTGAAATACTTTTTTGAGTTCATAAAAGATGTCAAATCAAGGGTATGTTGAGAAATTAAATTCTTCCTTTGAAAAGTTGAATTTCCAAAAAAAGAAACTCCAAACATTGTGGAACGGATAAAGTAATAATTATGTCTCCTTAAATAGTAGATTTTCCGACAATCCCATAAATTTGAAAAGTTTTAAAAAGTACAATATAGTAGTAATGATTATGTTTCCTTAAATAGTCGAACTTCCAACAAAATGGGGACGCAGAGAGTAGTATTTTTAGTAGGAGCACTTTATTGGGCGTTTTGTTTTTACAAAGCAAACACGTGAGTGGGACAACAACCCAGGAAGACTAACGTGGCGAGCCGAGCCTGACGTCCGACTCGTGTGAAAATTGTGAATCGTGCGGGATTGCCGTTTTAAAGGCGCTGACGTCCGTCCGTTATGGGTGGCGACGTCGTCAAGAGGGCGTTAATAAGTTTGGTGTCCCGCGTGACTCCACCGTCGATAACGTCGTTAGTGGTCCCCGTATTGGTGGTACACTGACGTAAGCACTTTGGAGATGGGAACCGATTCCCTACGCCTGGTGCTAGGAGTATGGGTTTTTAATCAGACGGTGCTAGGCTTTACTACTTTAATTGAAAGGTGTAAGTTTCGCTTAATATATCTAAAAAAGTCAACTATTAAAAAAGAATTAAATTGTTTTACATGACTGAGTTAAGTTTTTTTTTAATCAAGAAGTTAATGTTTAGGTTACTATTGGTTAAGTTTTTAGAGCTATTTAAACCACCGTGCTACGAGTGGACACAAATCACAGACAGACGGATTTGTGAATCCATCTCGGGTTTCGCAAAGATGATTCGATCAGTTCATTTTTCATAGAAATCTTATTATGAGTTCTTGAAAAAAAAAATTAATCGGATATTGATAAAGATTTTTCTTGAATCAGTAGGGCGAAACTAAGTGGTTTGCCATACGAATTCTGAAAAAAGCTCTTATGATATCCGATTGAACTGATTTTTATATCAAAACCTATAATACTATTTTTAAAAAACAAACAATTCGGATTATCTTTGTGGGACCTGAAGTGGGCCCCGCACAATCGTTCGTGCGTGTGATCTGTGTTCATTTTTCTATGCGAACTGAATATTTAAATGTCTGAAGTTAAGTGAGGTTTTTGATGTTAATAATGTAAAATTAAAAACCTTCCTTTTTAAGACAAGGTAAACAAAATTTTAGTTTCAGTTGAACACTTTAAAAGCAAAAAGAAAAACTATAGGGCCCGGTCAAAAAGCATAGTGGAAATTTATACCGGAATGTATGGGACTCACCTTGGGTTTCTAACCAAGTATTTAAGTCATTTAATTTAATTTGTTTAAAATATTTTTTAAGAGACCTTGTAAAAATTCAGCTCAATAGAATATTGATAAAGACTTGATTTATTTATTTAATTTTTTGTCCTTTAATTTGCAGGGACCAAAGTTTGAACACACTGGTAAAGCTCTTACTAACATTCGATTGAACTGATTTTTAAATGAAACCCTTAACAAAACATTTTAAACAATTTAAACGACTCATATTGTTTATGGGAAATCCAAGTCCTGTATCATATAAATATATATTTTTCACTTTTTGGTGTTCCCGAGGTCTGGTTGCTTTAAAAGTTGTTATACTTGTGAGTGTTTGACATTTATTTCTTAAGAAGTACTTTTTAACTAATTATTATTGTTGTCGTTATTGCTGCTCTGATTGTCACTTCACTTTTAAGTTTTAACCTCAGTGCACTTCCATGCAATCATTGTCTCATAGTCAGGCTAGGCTCTATTTGTGTTTGTGGAATAAGATTCTCCCATGCCAAGATTTTTCATGTAGTCTTTATGCGATGGGAAAAATGAATTCATTAGTATTTGACGATTCAAGTCGTTTACTTTGGAAAGCTGGTTGAGTCTACATTTTAACCCAAGTGGTTTAGATTTAAAATAATTTGTACACCAAAAGATATGACTATTTTACCCTCAAATGGTTGGAAAATAAGTGATTTCGGATAAAACACTCGCATCTCTCTCATTTTAAAACGGATTGAGACATATTATATCGATGAAGAGAGTTTTGAATGTACTATAAGATGGCGTGTGCTAGGGTTTGTTTTGAAAATATCTTCATTTAAGTTTTTGAAAGAAAAAGAACATTGTTCTAGCTCTGGAGGATGTTTCAATTCATTTCATCATCGCGGAGTCGACCGGCCACTGCTTAAGGATATCCGGAGGGTCTAAATTGGGGTGTCTACATTTAAAAAAAAAAAATGATAATGTTGAAGGAAACGACTTCTCTGCAGTTTGTCAAGAAACTGCACCCCGTTTAGTTGTGTTTTTTCGGCCACTTGTTGGACCTACATTAATGATCGATTCCGTCCCTTTTATAAATCTCGTTGAAAGCCATAAGCGTGGTTTAAAATCACGTTAATTGGATACCAAAGTACGTGAAAGGAGTTAAAAAAAATTGATGTTCTGCACGCACTGGTCACAACCACAAATATTCAATTTTGGTGTTTTACCCCTAGATGTCCAGTCAACTGCTGCGCTCTCAATGCATTTCTGGGAGAACCTTTTTTTTTTTTTTCCAATTTCATTCATATACTAATTGGTATCTGATTGACATGATTTTGAGCTACACTTGTATGTGTTGGCGAAATCTACAATGGATGTGGATTCTTATCATTCTGGCAAGTGGCTGAAAAAATGCAACTGTAGTTTCTCGGCTAACT
Source organism: Vaccinium myrtillus (assembly GCA_016920895.1). Classification (NCBI taxonomy): domain Eukaryota; kingdom Viridiplantae; phylum Streptophyta; class Magnoliopsida; order Ericales; family Ericaceae; genus Vaccinium; species Vaccinium myrtillus. The sequence goes on from CM029280.1 coordinate 11,138,742, forward strand.
TCCTAGAAGCCGTTTCCATGTTTTTTTTTTTTTTTTGGAGAAATAGAAAGAAAGTTCATCTTGAATCAAACTAACAGTACGAAAAAACCAAAAAAAAATCTAAAATCTACAACAAAAAAGAACAAAAAACAGAACGGAACAAAAACACATAACGGAAAAAGAGATCGCCAGAGCCATCGCCGGAGTTGTCACGCCACCGTTGCCGTCGATGTTGGGAGTCCGGATCTGAAAACCTAGATCCGGCTCCCCCCTTGTCCAAAATTCGGTTCTGGCCGCCCATGCAAAGAGGAGAGGAGGTTGATTTACATGGGGAGTCACCGGAAACCAAATGGGGGAAGTAGGAGAGGAGAGGAGTCGAGGCGTGGAGGAGGAAGAAGAAGGAAGGGGGTGGTGGGGGAGGGGGAGGGGGAGGCGGCTGCCGGGCAAAACCCAGGGAAATTCTTCTGCCGCCTCACGCCTCTCTGCTCTCTCTCTCTCTCTAACTTTCCTCTCGCCCCTCTAAGTCTTCTAAGGTTGTGTTTGGATGCCAGTAGTCTTAAGGGGGAATGAGAATGTGATGTCTTCTACTCATGATTCCAACGTTTGGAACAAACATGAACATAAATGTGATGTCAGGCTTTTGTGATTCCAGCGTTTGGCAGAAACAGGAATAGGAATGTGATTTCTGATAACATATTCAACCAAGAATCATATCCCTAGACTGAGTGGGAATCTGATCCCTCTCTTACCCCATGGGAATCTCAGATTCCTGGCCCATTCATTAAGAAAATGAAATGTTGACATTAATAAATTTCCAAAATAATTGTTTCTCGCGTAAGATTACTGAATTAATCCAAACACCGAAATGCCATTCCTACATGTATCAAATTCCTAGGAATTCGATTCCCAGTAATCATATTCCTATTCCCATTCAAGAAAATTCCCGGGAATTTGATTCCCGGTAATAATATTCCTATTCCTATTTAAGATTCCGGTCATCCAAACACAGCCTAAGGAGTTTTTGCCGTTTCCATGTTGAAAATCTAATCTAATTTTATCAGATAGACATAAATCAATTGCATGTCTCTTTAAAATATTGAGTTCCTCCAAGAAGTCAATGTATTACTCCCTCCGTCCCTTTTTAAGTGGTCCATATGGGAATACGTGCAATTTCAAACCCCTAAAAAACATATTTCTCTATATAACTTTTTGATTTATTTTATACCAAATTAAAACGATATACGAAAGCACATTTTTAAACGTCTGTAAAAATACACGTTTCCCAAGTGGATCACTTAAAAAGGGACGGAGGGAGTAATTCTTATATAAAAAAAAAATTGAGTTATCCGTACGTGCATTAATGGGATATATAGTATTTGGGCGCCGCACAAGGAAATCCCATGCGAAATTGTAACAGGTGGCCCTACAGAAATGTCAAATGTGTGGTGGAGAGGAGTGTTGGTAGTTGGGACACCACGTGGCAATGTCCAAAGACCACCAAATATTTTCATACTTGTGGGTGTTTGACATTTTCTTATAAGGTACTCCATTAGTCCGTATTTACTAGTCCTTTTTGGAAGTCTGTGCCATTTTTCACTCGTTCATATCTTTTAATATGTAACTCAAAAAATATGCAATACAGATATTGTTTAATGGATCTCAATTAGTTATATTATTCAAAATTTTCAAAATTATGAAATGTATTATAAATTGAAAGATATAAACAATTTAAAAATGACATGAATCTCCAAAATAGACTAACAAAGATTGACATAGAGAATATATTTTAACTAATTATTGTGGTTGTTATTGCTGTTGTGGTTGTCTTTGTCACTACATAACTGTTTGCTTTAACATGGTGCACTTCAATGCAATCCTTGTCTCAAAATCAGGGCAACTCCTTTCAAGACTCCATCCCCACTATAACATGAAGGACCCTACTTTGTGAGCTCCACAAAGTTTACGATAGTGATTCAAACTTTTCACGTCGTAAAAGTTCGATATATATATAAGTGGTGGCTAGTAGAGCTCTTGAATGCCCCATACTGCATCCCGGGATCGAGTCGCATTCCCCCCTCTTTATGTGATAGATTAGGAACGACGAATGACAAAAAAAAAAGTTCGATATATGAGACAAATCAATATGTAAAAGATCAATTTGATCGAATATCGATAGACATAGTAATCAATTGTATTCTGTTTTATAAAATGGGCAATTAATATAAATGAATAGCTACACGGTGTAATGATTATATTTGTCTTAAGTTGGACCTACACGTGTCAAAATTCTGGCTCTGCTCTTGGTCCCTAAAAATTTGTCATTTTGAAAAGTCAACCCAAAAGGTGTACAAATTTTCACATGGTAATCATCATAAATGACTAAAAATTATTCTTGATAAGAAAATATTGAAAATCTAATTAAACTTTACATACATCAATTGCGTGTCTCTTCAAAATATACTCCCTCCGTCCCTAAATTTTGGTCTCTCGTTCTATTCTAACCAGATAAAAAACTAGTTATAACTTTAAATCGGTAATGAATTTTATTTCAATATAGATCTTGTTTGAGTTTAAGGGTATCTAAGAGCATCCTCATCAGGATTGCTAAAATAGCTTTTTTGGCTAAAATAGAGAGCCAAACCCCTAAAAACATCAAAAAATCAGCCTCTCTATCTTCTCTCACCAATTTAGTTTTGCCACAGTACCTACTCAAATCTGAGTAGGTACTGTTCATGCACCAAATATTTTGTTATTGATTTTTTCCGATTTTGCGTCAGAAGAAAGAAAGGGAACAACCGAAATGGGGGGGGGCGCACACGTGTCTATGGGGGGGGACTACACTGCCGAAACTGGGGAAAGGTGTCCTTTTGCTTACTTTTGCAACTGGCAAGGTACAACTCGGTGGGGATAAGAGAATTTATTATTATTATTAGATTTAAGGGGAATAGTTTAATGGATCCCGTTCTACTAAGGACTCCCTCAAACTCCTAATTTGCGAACCTCATGGATCGGGGTCGAATCTCGACGATCCGAATCGCTCAATGTGTTTAAAACGTGATTTTAAGGGTCACCGCGAGGATTTGTCCAAAAAAAAAATACTCGGAAGGGTTTCATTCGAGCATTTTTCGATAAATTATATATGTACGGTTATTATGAAAAACCGCTCGGATGAAGCCCTTTCGGGTATTTTTTTTTGTGATTCCTCGCGTTGGCCATGGAAAACATGTTTTAAACACATTGAGCGGTTCGGATCGTCGAAATTTGGTCCGAAAAATCAAAAAAAGGGTGGTCCTCACGGAGGAGATCTTTAAGGGAGTCCTTAATAGAACATCTTCCTATTTAATATACTAAAGTTTGGATAAAGAGTCTGATTTTTTGAGTTTTTGATAAAGTGGCTTGCTAAATTGTAAAAGATGTTTTTGTGGTTAAATTTGGTATTTTTTTTGGTGATTCTGATAAGGATGCTCTAAGGTACCCTAGTCACATGGTATCTAAGGTACCCTAGTCGTAGGGTACCCTAGAGTTTAAGTTTAGGGTGCACTTTCCTATTAAAGGGTTTTAGTGGTTTAGGCACCTTCATATGGTATCGCTTTGACCTGATGAGAATTTTTCAGAGATGGGCTTGACCTAATGGTAATTATGGAATCCAAGGGTGACCTGATAGTAAATGTCTATAAAACAATGTTTTTAAAACCATGTAAAATAATGTAAATTACGAGATATAATCAATTAAAAAGTAGCACGAACTTCCAAAAGAGACAAATAAATGTGCATGGAGAGAGTATGTTCTTCTAGAACACCTCAAGTCCTCTATACCCAAATTTTTTTGTACTCCCGTTTTCGTGCAATTTCAGCTACAAAATTGCACAAAGGTACAGACAGTTTTTGGTACAGGGGACTGAGGTGCTCGGAGAGGAGGTCAAATCTTCTGTACCGAAAAATAGTTGTAGTACCTCTTTTCCCGTACAACCAAAAATGTCCCTCTTTTCCGTACAATCTCATGGTAAAAGAACTGTTCGCGGTGCATGCAATAATAATGGAGGGTGGGCACCCGGATGAACGAATCCATGCGAAAAAAAAGATCGTAGCAGCTGGGTCAAACGCGCGCATCTTTGTACCGCCCCTCTCTCACTCCGTTAGCCTGACTGTTAACTGACGGCCTCTCTCTCTAGGTTTATTTTGAAGATCTGGAGACCGATAAAAGCGAATCTTATCTGCCCCGACTTTTATTAAAATCACCCACTCTCTAGATTTTTTCTGGCTGTTAGTGTGGCGGCGGAATCGGTGGGCCTCTATAACTGACGGTACCACTGGTCTTTCGTGCCTCTCTCCTATCCATTGACGCGTCAAACAATCAAACTTGAGATTTTGGGATCCTCGTACTTGTTCGGTTTGGGTTTTGGGGTAATGATGAGTAGGGACCAGACTAGGGGTACAGAGAGATTTTCAACGAAACGGGAGAATTTTCGATCAAACACTTACACATGTTGGATTGAGTTTATTTTTTATGGGGGCACTCGAAAAAATGTTTTGAGATGAATGAACGGTTTGAATCACTCGTGTGGGACCCACCGAGCACAGTTGGTGCATTTTCTATACTTGGGGTTCTGTATCCCATGAATTACTGAATGAGTAGAGAGAGAGAAAGTAAATTTTATTGGAGATCGTGTAAGGTGGGTCGTGAGACTCAAACCGAACAAGGTGACCCAAGTCACTACACTCCAGAGTGGCCTTAATTGTGGATCATCTAAAATCTTCATTTGGGATTGAACATGTTTAATTTTTTGGAAATGTGGAGTACATAATGGGTACAAAAAATTATTATCATCGGAGACTAATATACAGATAATTGAGACAAATTTATCTTACAGTTTATCCTCTAAATGGTATTCGACACTTATTTTCGTAAAATAAATAGTGTCCGACCATATGACTACTAATATCCAAGTAATTTGATTTTTTTATATAAATGATCTACTTAATTAATATTTCTTACAAATTGAACGATTCCAATCTCAAATATAGAGTATAAATTACTCCCTCTGTTCCATAATATTGGTCCCCTACGAAACTACGTGCAATTTTCAAACTAAAAAATAACGCATCTATAAAATAATGTTTTGAATTTTTTTTGCACCGTTTAAAAGTTCACAATGAGATCTATCAAACAAGATCCATATTGCTGAACAAATTATGTTCATAAGTACATTATTTTTTAGTTTGAAAATTGCACGTAGTTTCGTAGGGGACCAATATTATGGAACGGAGGGAGTATAAAGGACCTTTCAATTGGGTCACTGCGGGGACCCAAAATCCTCAAACCTCTGCTTGCTTTTCGTCTTGTTATGTGGACTGGTGGTTGATCCATTCAATGTCTTCGGTCCCACTTTAAATTGGAGTAATTCTAAATTGTCGATAAGAAGATTCCCAATACATAAATTTCACGTGAACTGTGTACTTTTTTATCAATCGGTTGTTTTGATCTGATGAGGTGGTGTCAAATACCGTTACGTATCGGCCAATACGATTTGTACTTATGATAAGCATGATTACGTATCAGCTGCTATTGAAAAATCTATTTTTTCGCCGTTCTAAATTTGTTTGTCTCTCGTTAAGAGGACTATGGGTATACCATTTGATGTACACCAAATATATATACTACGAGGTGTTTTGACTTAAAAAGTCAACTTAACTTTTTCTTTTGTCTTTATTTGAATTTTTTTTTGCTTTTGTTAGTTTTGCATCGATTTTTTGAGTATTATTGGTTCGTCTCGATGAGAGAAATCCAAAAAGGTAAAAGATTATGAGTAGAACTCTCAATTATTTGAATAAGATTGAAAAAAGTGTAAAAAACTGACTTTTTGACTTATTTTTGTCTTTGTTCAAGATAATTTTTTTTTACTTTTTTGATTCCTCTCGCCGAGACGAACCAATAATACACAAAAAGTTGATGCAAAACTAGAAAACACGGGAAAAAAATCAAATAAAGACGAAAAAATAAGCTACTTAACTTTTTAGGCCAAAACACACAGTACATCACTTCGTTTGGATCCATTTTGGAATTTCACGCAAATTTATGAAGCTGATCAATTTATTTAAAATATATTTTTAAGAGTCTCCATAAAAAAATCAACTTATTCGGATATCGATAAGGGTTTAATCATTTTCATCTCAGAATTCGTCGAGATAAAAATTTCTCTGAATTCGTGAGGATAAAAATTGAAAGAATTGATCAAAACTCTAATTATATATAAATGAAAAGCTAACTTATTTTTAAGCCAGCTTATTTCGAATTCTAAAACAGATAGATTCTCTTAAAATAAATCAACACAAAAATCCAAACCTTAGCGGAACAGGGCCTGAATATTTACAGGGACTCATAAAATAATGATTTAAAGATGGATTCGGCGTGCTAGAAATCAGCCCCGGAAATTAAAAAGTTCCTCTCCTCTATCCATTGATATTGCGTGCATCACACCTAAAGCAATTTCGTTCGCCTTGATTTGTGGGACTAGTGGGTGGTCGATGCATTCAAGGTCTTCGGTCCAGTTAAAACGTCAAGTAATTTCCAAAAGTCTTCTTGGACTAGTTTAAGTTGGCAGTAAGAAGATTCCCCATACATTTCCCGTGAAGCTTGTCGTTTTTATCAATCACTTGTTTTGAACTCGCGATGTCAAATACGGTCATGTATCGGCCAATATTATTCTTACTTACGATAAGTAGGTTGTGTATCAGGTGGCATAAGAAAATATGTTAGACTAATCACCACACACACGCAATAATGAATACGAAAACAGTAAAGAATTGAATAAAGGAATTTATGTGGTTCTCCAAAATCGGATATCTCCACGGGAGCGATAAGCGAGTTTGTTTATTATAATCAAAATCGGCTAGGGTTTTTCGCTCCGCTCCGTTCCGCTCGGGCATCTGGACTTTCATCAGAACTCCTCGGTACCTCTCCATATAACCCACAAGTTCCAACAAAATGAAACTCTTTTGTACTTGTTCGTTCTTGTTCTATTTTAATTGACAATACTCTTTATTTGTAATATTAATCTTGTCATTAATGGATCTTACAATCACGTTTATAAATTAAAATATATAAGTAATTTTAAAATGAAATGAATCTCCGACCCCAATAATGAAACAAATTGGGACGGAAAGAGTATCTAGTGTCATTGACATTATAGGTGGTGGTTTTGACCCCTCATCCCATCCCTAATCCACTAAGTTAGAGTAGAAAAGATTTCTTACATTGCAACCAAAAACAAAAACCGTAACGTATGGTATAAGGAAGAAAAACAATTTGCAATGTGTGAAAATTGTATAAGAATTTAGAAATGTGTACTATAATGCAGGAGCATAGGTATGGTTCAAAAAGCCTAATTTTACATTTACCCTATTTTTTTCTTCTCATTTTAACAAATAACATGCAAAAAAATAATAATGAACTACAATCAAACAGCCCATAATCAAAAAATAATCATGCAAAGAAACTCTCAAGTCTCTAGTTTTTCGGAAAACCTATGGGTACAGGCTCATAGGTACAGAAAATGCACAGAGGTGTTCGGGACCCACTTGTGGGTCCCACACGGATGATCCGAACCGTTCATTCATCTCAGAATAATTTTCTGAGGGGCTCTGTGCATTGTCATCCCTCCCTAGTTTTTGCTCTGGCTGTTAGTGTGGGATAAATATAGGTGGACAGATTCCATTACGGATCCGTTCATATTTTTCAAAATGATATTTCATTTTATCTTGTAAAAAAACTTCTCAATCGGATGTTGCCAGATCTTTCATCGGTTTATCCAGTTTTTTATTCACTGGATAAACTAATGGAGCATTTACCGATATCTGATTGAGCTTATTTTTTACGAAATACTCCAGTAAATATTATTTTGATGTAAACGGCTCCAATTATCCGTATGAGATTCGAAATGGGCCCAAATAAACAGATATGTATTTCTGTAGAGAGAAATCTATGCCCATAGAATGGTCCATGGGTGTGGCGGCCAAATCGGTGGGCGTGTAGCTAAAGTAACTGGAGGTAGAACCGCTCTTTGGTGCCTCTTTGTTATCCGTTGACGCGTCAAACCTAAAGTAATTTTGATTGCGCTGCGCCTTGATTTGTGGAATGATAGTTGAGCCGTTCAAGGTCTTCGGTCCAGTTAAATTAATATCACGTAAAGCGTGTACTTTTTATCCACAAGTTGTTTTTTTTGCCGAGGCGGTGTCTGAATACTGTTACGTATCGGCCAATACGATTCGTACTTATGATAAGTGTGGTTGCGTATCACTTAGCATTGGAAATCTTTATTTCTCCTTTTAAATTTGTTTGTCTCTCGTCTTACTTTAACTATAAAGAGAACTGTGGGTACGCTATTTGATGTACACTAAATATATAGGAGTGTATTAATTTGTGTGGGACCCATTTGGAATTCCAGGCAAATTAATGAAGCCTTTCGATTTGTTTAAAACACGTACTTTCTCCATCCAGATTTGTTAGTCTATTTTGGGAGTTCGTGTCACTTTTCAAATGATTATATCTTATAAGTTATATAATGTTTTATGTAATTTTAAGAATACTGTCTTATAGAACTAATCAAGATCTATCAAACAAGATCCATATTGAATAAATAATTACTTACCAATTGAAAGATATCACTGGTTTTTTAACCAATTACAATAGAACGAGAGACAGACAAATCCGGACAGAGGGAGTATTTAATAGTCTCCGTAATTATAAAATCATTCGGATATCAATAATGGTTTTGACCATTTTCGTACCTGAATTCGCCAAGATAAAAATTTCTCTGAATTTGTCGGGATAAAATTGAATGAATTGATCAAAACTCTTCCACTAACTAAGTTTTTGGAAAAAATTGGTTTTTCACGGTTTTTTATGTGATGTGTTGTGAGAGAATGACCTGTCTCGGTGTTTGAAAAAAACAGTTTTTTGTTAGTGGAATAATATCAAAATGAACTGAATTTTTTCGTCCGCCTAGATTTGTGGGACTGGTGAGTGTTCCGATCCATTCAATGTCTTCGGTCCAGTTAAAATGTTAACAAATTTCCAAGTCTTTTTGGATTGTTTAGGTTGGCAGATAAGAATTAAGAAGATTCCACCATACATTTCACGTGAAGCTTGCTGTTTTTTATCAATCAGTTTTGACGTCGTGATATATCAAATACGGTCACGTATCGGCCAATATGGTTCTTATTTATGATAAGTTAGTTACGTATCAGGTGGTTTCCCTATGAATTCGTTAAAAGTTGTTTATCTCTCGTTCTGTTTTAACTGGATACAAATTATTACTACTAATTTCATTTGACAATACTCTAAATATGTAATATGAAGCTTGTCATTAATAGATATTACAATCACATTTACAAATTAAAATAGGAAATTGATATTCACGCTCCCAATTTTGATGCAGGCACTCCAAGCTACAGTAGTGTCCCAAAACTATCCTTTTGCAAGTTCCATGATTTACTTCAAACACTCCAAAAACCCTTTACTCTTCTCTTCTACTTCATGCGCTTCAAACCTTTACTTTTTCGTGCTCCCAAGTGATTAGGTTAACAAAAGAAGAAAAAAGGAGGATGACGAAAAAGAAGAAGAAACTATGGCTATTCTTTGTTGGGTCCCAAATTTCTAAATCCGTGGGGGCCCTTCCCTGTCGCCACTCAACAAAATTATATGCCAAATAAGACTTTTTACCTTCTTGTTACAACTTTTCGATCGATTTCGCCTACGGCTTTGAATGTTGAATCATTTTAAGCCGATAATTTCATATCATCCTGGGTTTTGTAGAGCACATGTTACCCTCAAATGGGTACTGATTGAATTTTCATTTCCTCTATGTTGCCATGACTGTTCTCAACACATGAAATTTTGTTTATTGTTTTCCGTATCAATGGATTCCTTTTGCATGTATCTTGAAAGAGTATTAAAATGTATGAAGACCTTTACACCATTGACCACCTAAAAAAAACCATTAAGAAGTCTAAGAGTTGCAAGACGCTTCTAGAAATAGAAGATTTCTTGGATGAGGATTTGTAGAGATCTTTACAAAAGTCGAATGGTGGTATAGACTCGTACGCAAAAGAAAGGATTCCGAATGGAAGTTTAATCCTTTAAATAGTTTTCAAATTACTATTAGATTGGAGATTTTGGATTAAACAATGGATTAAACTACTATAACATACCTCTTACATAGATTAAACAAATGAAACTCAAAAATCGAGGGTGAGACTAATGTTATCGACCTTCAAAAATCAAGTTAATGTTTATGATTAGAACCTAATGTTTAGGTTTTGTTTTGGTTCATTTCTCCGTTCAGAGTGCCTCAGTAAATGAGGAGATAATTTGCGGGTGGAGTGCCTCCAGTAATTTTTATATCTTGAAAAAGGGTAGTTTTGTAACTTCATTAAATTTTGGAATGCCTGCATAAAAAAAGGGAGCCCCGAAATCAGCACCCTTAAAATATATAAGTAATTTTAAAATGAAACAAATCTCCGGCCCCCAGTAATGACTAACAAATTGGGATGGACAGAGTATGTAGTAATGGCTTGCTAGCGCTATGGTGGCAGAAGCGCTGGCCCTTCGTCATGGAGTGCTGCTTGGAGTCAAGTTGGGGTTAAGCTCTGTGTTTTTTGAAAGTGATTCGCAATCAGTGATAAATATGCTCAATGGTCTTTCAGAAGTGAGTCACGACGTGGGAGTTATTTTACACGATATTCAACGCTTGGGGCAAAGGTTCCCACGTGTAAGCTTCTCCTTTGTCCACCGATCTCTAATACGGTGGCTCACGTTATTGCTTCTAGGAGTTTAGGTGGTATGGGGTATGGTCTTTGGACCGAGTCCCCTCCGTTTTGGTTGCTCGATCCTTTGTCGAAGGATGAGGCCTCTTCTTGATGTATCGTTTTGATTCAGTTAATAATACCATCTGTTATCGTTTTTGCAAAAAAAAAAAAGAGTATGTAGTAATGGCTGATATGTCATTGACATTAGGTGGTGGTTTTGAACCCCTCATCCCATCCCTAATCCATTAAGTTAGACTAGAATAGATTTCTTACATTGTAACCAGAAACACAACCCCTAATGTATGGTTTAAGGTAGAAAAACAATTTGCAATGTGTGAAAATTGTGTAAGAATTTAGAAAAGTGTACTCGAATGTAGGGGCGAAGGTATAGTTCTAGGCCTAATTTTACATTTACCTTATTTTTGTATTTTAACAAATAACATGCAACAAATAATCACCAACTACAACCAAACAGCCCACCTCCATATCAAAATCCCGGTTCCATCACTGTTACCACTGCTGTAATGAATTAAAAAAAAATTAAACTTATTAAATGTGCAGAATATGCATTGAAAACGAATGAACCACTTTAATAATCAAAATCATTCTCCCTTTAGAGCTCATCGTGAATATTAATTTTGTCAAAATGTTATTGATTTTGATCAATATGATTTCAGTATTCATTTATCTTGAAAAATATAAATTTACTCACTAATCAACACCTATTTACATAAAGATAAATATTTTAGAGTACTTGCATAGACCAATCATCACTCTAACATAGGACCCAATTCAAGCTTAAGACACGTGCACTGCAGATGCCAAAAAAAAAAAAAAAAAACTGTGGGTACCACCCATCCATTTATTCTTTACACATAAATTTGTGCAGACCACTCTGAGATTTTACACCAGTAATTAAATCAATTAGTAAATTTAAATAATTGATAAAAAAATCAGCTCAATCAAATAACGTCAAATGAATAATTTAATTGTTTAACTTAAATTCAAAATTCTTTCACAATTCAGTATCTTGAATTTAGAATGAAAAAATGAAATATTAGATTGAGTATTTAAAATAATCCGATTACAATAATTTTTTACATACAACTAATTTTTTTAAAAAAATTAACAAATAACATGAATCATTTGTATGAAACTCTGAAATGATTACTAGAGTACAAGATTATCATACTATGAGTCAGTATCCATAGTCGAGCTCGAGCCTCCGTTTCCTTAAACGGAAGCATTGATGGCTTATCTCACTGACAGTGGGGTCCTCTCATGTTTGCTTTGACAATATCTTGGGAAAGAACAAATTATCCATTACTCCTGGAGCAAGTCATTCTTTACTTTTTGTCTATTCTACTTTACTTTTTCCTTCCTTATTTAATACTCGCTCCTTCTGGGAGTTCGTATCACTTTTCAATTGATTATATCTTGTAATTTATATTTTTAAAGTAATATTACAAAAATTCTTGTGAAACATTTGAGATCTATCAAACAAGATCCATATTGAATATTAAATTCATTACCGATTTAAAGTTATAACTAGGTTTTTATCCAGTTAGAATAGAACGAGAAACTATTAAAATGGGACGGAGGTAGTAACATATATTGGGAGAAGTACTTCAACTTTGAAGCACGTCAAGTGTAATTTGCACAATTATCCTTTCAAACGAGACGAGCCGGCTTTGTAGTGTTTGAGCTAGACTCATCAACTAAATGAGCCTAAAATTCAAGCTTTACTTAACGTGCGTCTATAAATAAGCTAAGCATGTAATACCCCAGGTTTGAGGGTAGATGGTATTTAGTTACACATTGGTTGTTTACATTAGTGATCTTGGGTATATAAGAAACCGTGTGGGCTACTACTAGTACCATGGGCTTAAGCATTTTGGGCCATGTGGTGTGGCTAGTGGATCAAATCAGGGTACTGAGCTAGTGGTCTACATGGGGCGTTACAAATGATATTAGAGCCCTGCCCTGGTCCAAGTGGTGGGTAGGATGCGTTCTACCACCATGGACACCAGGGGAGGTTGCTAGGACTATGCAACGAGGACGTTGCATCTTTAAGTGGGGAAGATTGTAATACCCCAGGTTTGAGGGTAGATGGTATTTAGTCACACATTGGTTGTTTACATTAGTGATCTTGGGTATATAACAAACTATGAAGAGACTAACAGTACCTTGGGCTTAAGCATTTTGGGCCATGTGGTGTGGCTAGTGGATCAAATCAGAGTACTGAGCTAGTGGTCTAAATGGGGAGTTACAAAGCATATTTAGGTCAAATCGAGCTTGAGATTGTTAAGCATGTGTTGTTTACTACATGAGCCCAAAATTCGAGCCCCAGCTCAGCTTGATTACTAAATGAGTTAAGTTGAGCCGAGTTTCGAGCTACTCGCAAGAAGCTTGGTTAAGCTGGGCCGAGCTTACTTAGGCTCGACGGGCAGACCCAACTCAAGGATCAACAGTACTCTGGATATCACGAGAGTACAATCTGAGCACGTGCTCGGCCATGTGTATTTGGGATGGGAATAGTACAATTTGTACAATCTGAGCACGTACTCTGGATACAGGTTGTGTCATACATGACGTCACTTGCCTAAAACAGTAACGGGTGATGTCACCTAGCTCGTGTTGGGCATGCATGGGTTTTGGGTACCTCCAGTGGCCCAAGTTACTACATCCCCATAGTGACCTTAATTGTAGGCCCTCTATAATTTGTATTTGGGATGGAAATAGTACAATTTGTTGGGAATATTAGGTAGATTGTTTGTGTAAAAAATTAAATCAATTGGATATTGATAGCCATATGTTCGGATACTGATTATATGGATGACCAATATCATTTGGAGAATATACTGTAAGATAAATTTGTTTCAATTGTGTGTCTACTAATCTCCGATGATCATACGTTTTTGTACCCGTAATGCGCTCAACATTCCTGAAAAATGAATGGTTATAATGTCAGAAGATTTCAAAGGGCCCACAATTGATGTCACTACGGAAGCCCTAAGTCCCGTTCATCAATTTGAGATTTGTACTCTTCTTCTTCCTCACTCTACCTCTAACTTAAGTATCAGAGTATCCTCCGACATAGGACAAATCTAGTGTAGGCACTGAAGAGTCACGTGAACCCCCTAAAAATAGGGTTCCAAAGTAGCCCCCCCCCCAAGTAAAAGTAAGTATTATATACTCCCCCCGTCCATATGTTTGTTGGTCCATTTTTCGGCATTCGTGTCATGTTTTAAATTGTCTATATTTTTCAATTTATAATGGGTTTCATAAATTTTAAAATTCTTGTATAATAGAAATAATTGAGATCTATCAAATAAGGTTCATATGGCATATTTTCATAAATTTGTACAGAAATTTGTATTGAAAGATATGTAGTATAATTTTTCAAAAAGTGTGGAATAGTGAAATTGGACAAATAACGAATGGAGGTAATATCAAATAGCCCTGAATCTATCAAATTTGATGTAGTATTCCAGGGGTAAGGCATGAGACCCACACGTAAGAGTACATTTTTTAATGTTGGCGCCCATCATTCTTTTTCTTTTGTGTTTAAATGGTTTGAAAGAAAACCTCTCCATGAATTTTAGTGTGTTAGAGACTCGAACCCACATTAAAATTGACTTAGGTAGCATTGGTATCACAAAGTCATTGACAATAATGCTATTTTGTTGCACAAATCAATTACTACTATAACAATGAGTTTAACGTAAAAATACATAAATACTTATTTTCTATTTTTCTTAAATGTTTTGCATTTTGTTTATTTTTTCTACAAGCTCAAATTTTTAATAAGAAAAAAATATGTTATACACACACACACACACTCATACTCATTTCTAAATTGAATAATAAAAATTGATGTGGGTTCGGCTAGAAGCTTCAAACATGTAGAGCTGGTCCTGAAGGGGTGACCCCTCTGTAGAATTTTCGTGGATCCGCCATTGCCTCCGGTTGAATCTAGCTGGATGGCACTCACTAGTTGTTTCTCTTACAGATTCATGAGAGGGAGACGGGTCATTCGGGTCGGATCCAAATCGAAAAGGCTCAGACGAATCACCATTCCATGGGGGGTTTAAAGTGGCCGGCTTATTGGTATTGCATCAAAGGCGGCCATAGTTTGTTATTAATTTTGAGTTAATCAATAGTAAAAAATACTACTCCTATCATGTAAAAATAAATATTTCTAGGAATACACACAAATTGCTCACACACTTATACGCATACCTAACATTAAACTGTGGAATTCACACAAATTGTATCACATTTTCATGTATGTGTAAGTATGTATGCCACTTGTGTGCAGATAGCATTTTTGTATGAATATCATGAGTATCCATATAAGATTAGTCATTCGAAATAAGGACATACCAAGGGCGGATGAACGAGTGATAATTCTACCCACGTTTCAATTTGTTATTAGAATTATAGTATATTATCTTAAAGAAATGAAAATTTATATAAGTTCGCTCGCCAACAATTTTTTTTGAATAATCTAACACTCGCCTAACTGGGAGTTCTTAGGAAAATGTTTAATTTCTAGCACTATTGTTATTTTTTGAGCTATTATTTTACTACTTTTTAAAATGGATAGAGATACAAAAGATTTTATGCGATACAATTAGAGTGATTGAATGATCTAAGTTGATCCAAAATATATATGACAATCTTTTTTTATAGTATTAAGTTTCTCAATTTGTATTTTATCGCCTATGTTAATTTTGTTGTTAATTTTCGCCTACCCAACCTTCAAATCTTGTGTCCGTCTCTGATTTGAAAAAACGTCTACAATATGAGTCCACAAGCATTCGAACAAGCCCAACATCAACTAGTGGTCCCTACATACTTTTACGAGAGAGAAAAAAAATCTTGGATAGCCATGGGCTGGAGCTTAAAGTCTGGACGGCGCTCAGAGCATGTATCAGTTCTTGGAGAAATGTTCAACGATCAGCTGGTAACATGACCAAGGGCGGATCTTACTTGGACTAAGGTGGGCTGCAGCCCGGGTGGAGAGTGAGCAAGGTAATAGGAGCACCGGAAGCTCGCAACAAATTAACGTCACCCTAGTCAATTGCAAGAAATGGCTTAGACTTCATAATTCTATTGCCCGCCAAATCATGAATACCAAAAGACAATATTATATTGCTATTCACACCTCCATTATGTAATTTATTGGTGGACGCTTAAACCTCTGTTATGTAATTTATTGGTTGTATCTATTGTTTTTGTGAAAAAACTGACTTATTTTATTCATGCCATTCATGTTTACTTATATATATTGAAAACAGGTTGACACAAATATGTTTTCTATTTTTACTTCAGTTTTAGAACAAACAGAAATTGGTGTTCAGAAAACAGGAAACAGAAGTGCTACAAAACATAGCCTTAATACTAGATCTTAAAATGAATTCTACACAAGTCAACGTAGATCCCCATAGTTTGGGACTTGGGGTTGCTGTTGTGCACCCCCGTGCATAGCAAGTGTTGTGTACATCCGGGTCGTCCGTTACTCGGATGGATGGTTCAGATTTCATCTTTCATGCACGACAGCGAATGGTTCAAATTCAAAAGTGTCGAGATGAAATCTGGGCCGTTCATCCGAGTAGCGGACGGCCCGAATGTGCACAACACCTGCTGTTCATGGGCTGCATATAGAACAACCCCAAATCCCATTGTTTGGGCTCTCAGTTCATTAAAGTAGGAGTATTATTTTTACTCTTCTGGTAACTTTTGTCTCAGCTAGACAGAGCGAAGATCAGACCACATGTGAGTGAAAACGGGAAATAGTACACTCACCTGGGCTTGCTTTTTTGGTGCACAATTTTTTTTTTGTGGTGCAACTGGGCTTGCTAACATAACTGCTAAAGAGTACTGTTATGCTACGGAGAAGGAATCGCATATTTGAATACAGATGTGTTTTAAAATCATTGTTTGATGCACGTTTAATCCACTTGTAACGAATTTCCTGAACACAAATGTGTTCGGATCCGTCTCCATTCATGTGTTACTGGGGCATTTCTGTAATTACACATTCTCTCTCTTTCTGTGTGTGTACCAGATCGATACTGTATTACTGTTTGGCATGTGTAAGCAGCAATAATAACAGGGAAGAATGAGGGTATTGGCTTGTGGATTGGAGGGCGACAACTGACTACCGACAAGTGCCTTTGTACTATATATCTGCAAAAGAAATGCTAAAATCTGCCATTGTGGTCCAATCCCAACCACCATTCTGCTTCTGCAATTATGGTAATTTATATCTAATCAAATTTTGTGGCGTGTTATAGCTCTTCAAAGGTAGTCTTTGTGGCTCTACTAGAGCTCTTCAATTTGTGTGTGTGTGTTTTACTAATTGTACATTTCAAAAATCACATGCTATAGTAAGATTTGATATAAGAAGGATACTACTCATTTTCCAAATACGAAATGTAAGAAATAAAATTTGGAGGGTGAAATAGTGTAAAAAAGGATCTGTGCTGAAACTAGCAAAAAATACTGGCTGTGTTCGTTTCCCAGTTTTAGTTTAGTTTTAGTTTTGATGATATCATCATTACCCTCATTTCTCTCTCTCTCTCTCCCTCTCCGCTCATTACACTTTTTGACATCATCAAAACTAAACTAAACTACCAAATGAACACAGCCACTGAAATCTTCAATTTTTTTTATATTTATTAATATTTGATTGGGGACTAGATGAGTTATGTTATTGTTATTATTATTGTATTAATATTTGAGTGGTTTGCTAGAGATGTACACTACACACTCTTATTTGGCTCCTTCGGGTGGATTCACACAACTATTTGAATTCTTTGAGGGCGTGGGACGAAGGAAGAGGAGTTCCTGCCGTGCACATGGTGCACGGCTGTGTGGTGCGGGGCATCCGGTCGTCCACTGCGAAAATACACGACGCAGATTTAATTTGAGCCCCATGTAAATCCGAACCGTTCATTACTGGGATTAAATCTGAGCCGTGCATTTTCCCGATGGACGGCCGGATTACCACACCACATGGTGCTGTGCACCATGGGACCCTTGGAACGAAACTATGACGGAGCTAGGATTTTGATTCGGATGTGGCACCAAAAATCAATGCAATTAGGGGTATAAAAAAAAGTACATATGTTTTAAGGTTAATATTGTCATATACACTATTAATTATCCATCAATATGTTTAATTACCAAAAAAATAAATTACCCTAAAGAGTCCACATTTTCATTGATTACACTAAATGTACACCAGATTGTGCACATTAATGATCGTAACCGTTCAATATGTTTAAAATATTGTACAAGGGTCCTCTATAAAAATAAAAATAAAAATCGGCTCATTCAGATTGATTTGGAGCGTGACCAATTCATTCAATTTTTGCCATGTGAATTAAAGGATGAAAAGCGATAAAACTCTTTTCAATATTCGAATGAGCTGATTTTTTTTAGAAACTCTTAAAAATATGTTTTAACCAAATTGAACAACTCCGATCTTTTGTGTAGGATCCCGAAATGGGTTCTACACAATCCGATGTACATCTATAGTTTTTTTTTTTTTTGGGAGGGGGGCACGAGTCTGACACATGCCACCCTGCCCCACTTATTGCCTCCATGGCTCCACTCATGGAACCAAAGTAAGGGGTAGTTTCCCATTTCCCAAAACTCCTAAATATGGATTTCGAGACAGATCATTCTTCTCACGTACATCAACTACTTTTAGAAGTTTTAACACTTTTAGGACTTTTAGGCTTTTAGCTAAAAATAGGATACTCACCCTAACTCTAATTTGAGCCAAGTAACTCTTTAGTTACTATGGAGAAGTGCAACGACCACACACTTTTACACAATAATGCATGCACACCCTCGGAAGATATGTGGGCTCCATTAACACTGGTGTGTGGGCTCCACACTCAGAAGATGTGTGGGCTTCATAAACACCGGTGGTACAGTTCGTGCACTTACTTATACAAGTGTTTGTGATTATAGCATTTTTTGCTACTGCTATTTAGGCTGCATCACATGAAATATATAGCTTTATTATTTTTATGTGGAAAATGAATTTGTTGAGATATTCGCGATAGAACGTCGCCGCAGTAACTAGAATCCACTAAATCTAAATCGGAGCCGAAATTAAGATCCTACCACGTACAACGGGCACGAAACAATATCATAAATGTCCAATTCAAGCACTGCATAAAAAAATCGAGTTAGGAGAACATCTTAAGATCAAACTTTTTCATAAAGATGGAAGGGGAACTTTATTCTCTTCTTCTTTAATCATTTTGGGTAATTAGGAGTACTTGAGTAATGGTTTCATTACATATCCAGATATCCTCAAAAGATGATTCAATTACCAAGCAAACCAACATAATTACATCAACAAGGATGAAATAATTGAATGGCCCGACTCTCATTGTAAGCTTTAAAAGTGATCAAGTACACAGCCTACCAGGCATGTGACCTTTGCTTGACTCTCACTCCCTTCCCACATACTTTTTACTCATGTTCTTGTGATAGAAAATGCAATTTAATTATAAAATGAGTCCACTCGTCCGAACAAGTTAGTCCACTACGAATAACGTGCAATGTTTGGACCATAAAATAAAATGCTTTTGGATATAATTCAAAAGATCTCGATTAGTTAAAATTGCGAATGTAAGTATTTTTCTTTGTTATCTGAAAATTTCACTTCGTTCTGTAGAAGACGAAGTTGACTTAATTTGGTGTAAAAATTATACTCAAATTTACTAAAACTTAAGAGAAAACGATAAAAGATACCATACCATAAAGTCTCCAAAAAGTTAGGCCAAACTCACCCTAACTTATTGGAGAACAATAAACCAAACTTGTGACGTTTATAAAATTCATTGAGTGTAGAACCAAGTGGAACCATCCACCTCTCGCCTTCATAAGCTTATATTATCATTTGAAAAGTGAAGTTACTCAAGCTCTATTCACTATCGAGTTGATGGAAACATGTTTGAGATCGGCTCGGCTAATCAAGCAATTGCGCTTGAACATATTTTTGAAGCTCATTAAAATTTCAAACCAGCCCAATTATTTGATTTGAACCAGCTAATTATTTGCGGCCTTAATTTTTTTTAGCATAATTAGATATGTCCCTCCATTAAGAGTACGCTAGAAGGTTACGAATTAGAGATGAGATGAAGGTATGTTATGGTGACAAGTGATTCTATTTTTTTTATCATTCAGGCGTTCAGGCCAGTATACACATTTTGACTAAAATTTGGGAGCTCAATGCCACTGTCCACATATGACGAGTCACAAATACAGAGGACGATCTATGAAAACTTGGACTGAGCGGATAAGAAACAACAGAGCCATCTAATATTAGGGACAAAGGCTTGTTGAGTTTAGTTTTTGCTAGCCATGAAAAGGACCAAATGAATTCTCACTTGGGAGTTTTTTTTGGTTGTCCAGACGACAGAATATTAGTAGAGTTAGATTATTATGGCAAACCAACGTAGTTCCATTAACGTTAACTTGAGACCTCTGACACCTAAATGCCCACTCACGACCACTTCAACTACAACGAGGCCACTTGTTACTTTAAGATGGAGACACCAAGGGGTATCCTAGGTTCACAGCCATATATCTAACTTCTTGTTTTAATGATTCAATCCGTTAATTTTCTTGTTTCATGTAGACATATCTTTCCTATACTAAAAGGAAATTCTATCGTCCTCATTTCGTCCTCCTCCCTTTTCTTCATTCTTCTTAGGCCTTCCCTTGTGACTCTTACAAAAATGCCCCTGGTGGGCCGTCGCATAAATTCGTGTCTCCTCTTTTTGTCTCTTGGTGGTTGGGTAGCACAGAATTTGCCCTTTTTTCTTCGTTGTCTTTACTGTTAGGAGTCAAAGAAATAAAATTAGGTGGTTTTCTTTTTTCTTTTTTTTTTGATATTTTCCAATCGGTGGAACAAAAGCACACACGTTAAACCAGGTGGTCTCTCTCTCTCTGCAATTTGCAAAACCCCCTCCTTACTGTTCAAATGCAGATCTCTCATTCTCTTCCTCCATTTCGCTTCAACAATCATCTCTCTCTCTCTCTCTCTCTCTCTCTCTCTCTCTCTCTCTCTCTCTCTCTCTCTCTCTCTCTCTCTCTCTCTCTCTCTCTCTCTCTCTCTCTACATTCAACTCGCTCTGCCTCTCTGAAGATCTACTGCTTGTTACTCTTTCCGGGGAAAACAAAACGATATATAGCCATGGAAGGTGAAAAATCCTATTTTGCTAGCAGTCGAATAATCAAGCAATAATAGGAATTAAAAATAAACGAAGAAACGATGAACGCGCGATATACGTGGAAAACCCCAAATAGGGTAAAAACCACGGGAAGGAATCAAAACACTAATGGAACCATTGTGCGATTACAATCGACCTATACTTACAATTGAAACTCCTCTCAATTGACCCAAGAACCGATTGCCGAATCCACGTTCATCGCACCAAGTGTTTGATTGCCGCACGCCTTGAATCACTCAAGCCCTCCGAGATGCTTCCAGAAATCCACTGGAAAAGTATTAAAAGATTGAATAACGATTGCGGAAAAACTTCTTGGAGTTGATTGCGTTGATCAACGATGCATTAGTTGTGCTCCAAGACTCAAAGGAACAGCCCCTCCCTCTTCTCTAAATTTCTCACGTTCATGTGGTGGCTGTAAAAGACGTCCCTTTTTTGAAACCCTAGCTGCTGTATTTATAAGCCGCAGACTCTCTTGCTCGAGCACATTTCGAGTTGCTCGAGCACTTTTCTGGCAGATTAGTTGCTGGATGTTTTTGCTCGAGCACTTTGCTGAAAACACTATCTATGGCTCTAAAACTCGACACCCTTGACTTACATCAAAACATAGATACAATTACACATTGATTTCCTTCCACGATCTTAAACAGACGCATCTAAAAATAAAAAGTACAACTCGATAATAGGGATACACCTAAATGTGTGTTTTGTCGTGAGATTTGCCAATACAGAAAGAATGTGGCCTATGGTCCTAACAGAAGGTATACAATAATACAATCTCTTGTAGAGTTCCATATCTGAAATATCTGCATATAGGTACATGGAAACTTGGGCGAGATTATTTGTTCAAAATATATGGCTTCTTAGCTCTACTTGATCGAATGAATTTGTCTCTTCTGTGTTGTTTCGTTCAGATCAAACCCTAGAAAGTCTCTCGCTCAAATGTGATCGTACCGACTCAAAGCAAAGTGAAATTAAAGTGGAGATTAAGGCCGAGTCTCTTGATTTGCCGGTAGATTTAACCCTAAAAGCCGCACCTCGAAGCACAGGTTTTGCTTTTTTCCTCCTCCTGAAAATTTTGTTTCCTTCTGTTTTGTCCTTAAAAGTCCAAGAAAAATGTTGGATTGATGTTTATTGCTTCCAAGTGAGATCAGACCGAACATTTTTCATGCTTTTTACTATTCTTGGTTGTTTCTGAGACTGACTTTGAATATCCCTCTGTCCTTGGAATCCGGCAGGATACTGAACTCTTTGGATATTCCTCTATCCGTGGTAATTGTTTGCGTGTTTATGGCCCCAACATTCCCTTTTATTGCAGCATGGGCAACCTTCCTGCTTACCAAGATTCATTTTCTGTATTATATTTTGTTGGTGTTCTGGAGCGTGTATTTTATATCCTTTTGATTCATTGTTATATTGCATGATGTGAATTTTCTGCAAACTGAGATTTGTCAATCAAGTCCAATTGCACCCGTATGTAGGAAGTTAAAGGCCCCGGTTCTGGACTAACTGCATCACTTCTTTTGGACATGGTAAATCCTAAGGTGGGTCTTCTAATTACCTTTGTCTTTGTTTTTCTTAATTTATGTAATTTCAAAACTCTGTATCACATTTTTCACTTATGATCGACCTGCACCTTCTGTAATAATGAGTTAGCATGTTCATGTTCCAAACTTTATCTTCGAGTGGATAGGGACAATTTATATTTCCCAAGAATTCATAGTAATTTTTACTTAATAAAGTAAGATTCTAATAGTTTATCTTTAATTCATGGTCTTGCATTATTTGTTTTTCTCCCTCTTAAATAGAAATAGTTGGTTTATGGCTCATTAGTATATTGGTTAACTTGCTGCCTACGCCCAGTACTCATAGGGGATATCCCTTAGTCCGACTTTCATAACGTTCTGCTTCGTTCAGACTTGTCGTCCAAGGTAATATCTTAATTTTACGCAACCAATTATTTTGTCCTCTCGTTTCTTCGAAAGGATTAACAAGAAACATCTTCCTCATGTGAAGGTGTTAGCTGAGGATGTTTATAAGTATTTGGATGTATACGGTGTCTATGGTGTCACCTTGATGACGGGCTCACGGGGCTGGTGTTCTGATTGTAATGTGGAGACGCTCTATGGACCTGGATGAGTTGCCTTTGTTAGAGACGACATGTTAGAAGTGGGTGACACACTGATTCCATCATTGGGAATGGATTACAAACTGTGGGGGCTTAATTTATGGAAGCAACAGTCTGGAAGGATACAAGACTCGTATTAGCCTGTTTTTATAATTTTGGTCAACTTCAGTGTGTTTGGAAATTGCATCGGCTGTTGTCTTGGGAGATTGAGATTTGGTTGTGGGCGATGGTGTTGTGTTGAATATCCAGCTTATCCTGTTGGTAGATGCTTTTGTATGGAGTCTCTTGATCCTGCATTTGGGCATGCAGTTTTGGGTAGATAGCTTGATGCGAATACGAAAAAAACACTTAATTGATATCTATTAGCTTATCTCCTCATTTGGTTGTTTATTGCATTTTATCTGTAATTGAGACACCACCAATTGTTGTGTAAAGGAATGAATGGGGACTATTCCGTTTGTTCATGTCGTTTGGAAGTAAAAGTGATACATAATGTTGATGCTTGGGGATTGCATTGTTGTATCAAGCTTCCTGATTGTTCCTCCAAAGCTTAAATTCCTATGTTCGGTCTTTCTTCTCTTATGTTTGGTTTTGTTCATGTCGTTTGGAAGTCAAACTAATACATAATGTTACTGCTTGGGGATTGCATTGTTGTATCCAGCTTCTTTTCTGTTCCCCCAAAGCTTAAATTCCTATGTTCGATCTTTCTTCTCTTATGTTTGGTTTTTTTGGCATGTACACTAGGACTGGTGCTTCGCAATTTTGAGTGCCAGATGCCAGTCTAGAGTTTTATGACGTAAGTTTTCAACATAACTTAAAAGGCAACTAACTTAGGGTCTTCTATCCCAATTCCTGTGGTGGTTCTCTCGTATTAGTTGCTTGTGTTTCTGGTTACTTTTAATGAGTGTATAGGTTTTGGACTGGTAATATGTAGCTTTATGTTGTAAGAAGACGTAGAGGTTGCATTGAGTGTGTGAGGAGTTAATGACGTTGCCCTTTCTTTAAGGTCAAAATGCAGATTTTAGCCGATCAAAAAAAAAAAAAAAAAAATGCAGATTTTAGTGTCATGGTGGTTTAGTCAGATTTGGTTATTTATTTGGTTAAGGTGTTGATCAGTCTGTATAAAATGGATGATTTCACAGACTTACCGTGTATAATAGAGTGGTAGGTTAGTGATTTCTGGCGTTCTTTAGGTACTTCGATTCGTGTCCTCAACCTTGACAGTCTAGCATTCTGTGGTTATTTTGGAATGAGGTTAGACAGAATTTTAGATGTAGGTATGTAATCACATTCGTGTGTTCTACTGTCTCAGATCCACCATTAGCATCCCGAATGACCATCACAAACCACCCTCCAACAATATTTAAAAACAATAACAGTAGATAAGAATGTTCTATGAAATCATATACAGAATTTTATTTAAAAAAAACAAGTAGTATTATACATATAGTTGTACTTCAAATTTAACTTAATCAACACACACTTGGATAACTTACTTAGTACACTGAATTTCAAGAAAGAACATAAATATATTTTTTCAAGATAGGTTCTTAAGTCCTCGACAGTGTTCCATTCAACCATCCCACCCAAACGATAAGCATCACCAAATTGCGTTAGAAATGTAGCTACTTGTTTGTAAATAGTGTGGCCACCTTGTTTATAAACTTCATATGCTGCGTCCAAAGTATGGCATGTCGCGGTTTGAACTTTGATAGTACCTGTCGTATTGTTGCTTGAACTCCCTTGCCCTTCATAATAAGATGTAACAGATGGAAACTTGATCGGCATTATGACAAAATCTGCAAGGACAAATGTTACATAAAAAATATGAGAACTATATTTTGATGTATCCCATGTTCAGGAAATTTAAACTCCACAAGCTAATTATATATCACTTTGGCGATGTTAATTAGATAGAATCGTAGATAATTAGATTGAAACTATGTTCCTGCATCAATATAGTTAGTGCGTTAACGACAACAACTAGACTAATCAACTTACAAGTACAATAGATAGTTCCAACAAAAGATGTACTTCAGAGATGTGGACACAAAATGAACTAATTTATTTTCATCAAACAAATCTCAGATCGGGGACATAATATTTCGGATTAGGGAGCATATTTGGGAAGTGACATATTTTTAGGAGCAATCATTATGCTGTCTTAAAAATTAGAATATCGAAAATGGGCTGTGAAAATAGGACAAAGTGAGTATTTAAGAAGTTTTTTTTTATAGTGATGCAATTTAGTTTAACAAGAGGTGCCCATATTTCTTTTACTCGTGATTATTCTGTTTTGGGTAAAATCCTTTGCTATGCATTTCATATATTTAATCGTCGTTTCTCTGTTCATATTAATTGGTTTATTATTTGTATTTAACGAACTGTATGAATTTAGGGCGAATTACGATTTTTACCTTCGTAACTACTTTCTTATACTCAGATATTCCAATTTGGGGGTCAGCACTAATAGTTTGGAGAAAATGAAGGGTCCAATTTCATCCACTCGTGTTGGAAATGGCAGCGGACGCCTTTAATGTTGGTAGGTGTTTGTTTTTAATTTATTAGCTATGTCATGATTTTTTTTCCCACGTTAGTCAACTGTACTTCATGAATGCTAGCAACTAACGGGCTACAAAACATTCAATTGTGTAAAAGGCTACTTTTTGTTCTCACATGTAGGCTTTGGATGGTGATATGTCTAAACTTTAATTGTCATGTCTGTTATGGTTGTTCGGGGATAAGACAAAAGGGGTGTCCTTATCTGTTATGTATGAACTTTAATTTCATGTATGTTATATTTGTTCGGGGGGAAAAACAAAGGGGGTGTCGTTATGTGTTATGTCTGAACTTTAATTGCCCATGTCTGTTATGGATTTATTGGTAGTAGTTGAGCTCCTTTAATGACAACTAGTTGAGTCGATAATGAAGCTGGTGGAGAATTTCATACGTGTCCTCACAGCATCCATGTCTTTGGTCTGCCACCAACAATATCAAAGAACAAATGTTATCTGCAAGCGTTGTTGTTAAAATCATTATTGAATAAGTGTAACGTTAAAGGGGTAGACTTTCTAACTTTTAACCCCATCATCTACTAATAAATATGCTTTCTATTAGTTCGAACTGTACTAAGAGATCTTATTTGTCCAGTATATGTATTTTTCAATATTCAACTACAACATTATTCCATTCAATTGCAGCCAAGTAAAAAAGCACATTTGAAAACAACAATACCAAAGCCATTCTATTCATAGTATAGAGCTTCCTCCATTTGATGTAGTTATGAACCCAATGCAACCAAGGAAAAGAACACATTTGTACCAAAGCCATTATATTCATAGTATAGAGCTTCCTCCATTTGATGTAGTTATGAACCCAAAAACATAGATACTCTATGCACTTATTATAATGTCCTCTATGCTTTGATACACTTACCCCGTCTTGCGATACCTTCTGTCTTCGAATCTCTACGCCATCAAGACTCATATTCTAAAATAATAGTTGTTATTGCGACAACCAAAATAAGAATGCCTCTCCACAGGGTAGTCATGTGCACATTCATCCCAAACCAAGGTGGTATTCTTATTGAAAGTAACACACAAACCAAGAGAAAGATGCAAAGACCCACCCAGAGCGTGATAAACAATACAACCAGATCATCTATCTCTTTCTCTCGTACCTATAACTCATATGCAAAATCTCTCTGAATATCGGCCATTTTACCGAATAATACTATGTAAATAGGAAGGCGCTTTATGAGTAATTTTTTTTATATAAAACAAGTGAATGAAGAAGGAAAGGAGGTGAAAAGACAAGCAAGCATGATATGCAAGGCTAGATTTATAGAGTTTAACAAAAGGAAGACTTAAGTATTTGAAATTGGAAGATTGTGGTCCTTAATAGAACACGCAAACATTGAAATACTTGAAACCAGTCACTGAATCTAGGGAAATTATACGCAGCACTGCGCTGCGCACTACATTGTGCGCCTACCACGCAGACCAACAACCACCCTTTAATCAAATCATTCACCAAATTTGAATCTGGCTAGAAATACCCAAAACCACACCTCACTCCTTCACCAAATATTTTACCAAAATTGTTTTTTCTCAAATGTTCACCAGATTTGTTTATTACCAAATCTAGAACCAAATTCTCAATGCTCTTTTTATGCACAATTATTTACCCTTTCGCCATTCAAAAATGTGAATTAAATTTTTGTTGTTCCATTTGAGATAAAAATTTAAAAGCCATATCAAAATAGGTTTTTACTCATATTCTCGCTCAGATTTGAATACAAATTTGGATTAAAAACCGAGATGCTCTAAATGAGTGATCACAATTGATAAGCCAAAATTCGTATGGATATATTATAATAAGTACTCCCTCCATCCTTTTTCTACTGTTGACATTTTCATTTTGGGATGCCCCTAAATAAGAATGTGTTTGAAAAGATAATGGGTAAAAGTTTGTACAATTATCATTTTGCCCTTTTAAAAGTTAGTAGGTATAGAGTTAATGAGTAAAAGTGAAGGATAGTATTGTAATTTAGAGGAAAATTTTAATGTGGAAATTGTGAAATGGTGATAAAAATAGATATAATATGTGTAATGATAATGTTTCTGTAATAAGTTGGATTTACAAAGCAACACACTTACAAATAGACGGAGGGAGTATTGAAATCGCAATGGCATATAGAACATCCAAATACCTTATAAATACGTTACCATCATGCAATAATCAATAATTAGCGTACCTATCTTTTCTATATGATTTATAGAACTTACAGCTTGTTATGTTGTCTAAATAACTTACTTAAAGGGCAATCATACAAATCAAATAGTATTGATGATTAACTTAACTTTGTATTTGTCTTTTAAGTTGCATATGTATGACTATATTGTCTCCATGTGATTGATCAAATCTACCTATTGTATAAAGTCTTGCACTCTTTATTGATGGACAAGACTGTTGAAGATATCTAATCAACCAAATCGTCATGGAAAACAACTGGTCTAATAATAAATACATCTACCACGTGGACAAACCCATGGAATTCTAAAACACGCCCAAATTTGCAGTATAAAATGTGACCTAGTCTTTAATACACTCTACCCAAACCCAAATTGACAGCTTTTTTTTGTACTGTAAAATGTTGATTGAAACCACAAGCTACAGTTTATGGCTGCTTATTGTTCCTCTTTTAGTCATCCTAGCTGGAGTTATGTTAACAATTCAAGATTCACCATGGTTTGGCACAGTCAATGACTACAGAGTAATCTTTCAGGGATACTTCATACTAAACATCTTGTGGATAGTGCTGATTGTTATATACTTACCCAAGAATTGCTGACTCGCAAGAAATAATGACAACGAATGCAGAAGCAGGGTCATCTTACAAGTAACAAAAGCGATGATTTTGGTTACTATATTATTGCCTCTCAAAAACTACTTCCATAGTGAACACATGTTAGAAAAGTCACCTTGATATGTTGTTATTCGACTATTTCTTCTAAAGGGCACAATCTTAGCGCATAACAATTTGTGAGCCCTTGCTATCTCTACTGTCTTAAATATATTCGAGTATACCTTACATTCTGCAATCCTAATATTATACAATCCTACGTAGTTAGCAATTGAATGTTCGATTAGACTAACAATAATAAAAATGTAATATCACAAACACCGAGCATCTATGCCAAGCACAAACAATTTAGAAGTGAATGTAAACAACGGTCATGTGCTGGAAAAATCAAATAAGGAAAGAAACCAACCAAATGAGACATCCAAAAACTAAACCATTGAAATATATTACACAAGCAACATTAAAACCCCAAACAATAGAGGAATACTTCTCCCTATCTCTTAATTATGACCACAAGAAGACGTTGTAATAGTTAAAGATCATCTTCAAGCGCAAATAGCATTATTATAGCAGTACTTGAACTTATGTTGCCTTTAACGACATCTACACGAATCATGATGATCCATTCCCATTTGTTGAGATCTTTAAGTAATTAGGCGATTCTGAGGGCTATAAATGATCAACAACACCATCCAAACAACCATGAATACAAAGTACCTAAATGAAATAACCCTATGGTCAGTTATCATATTCATTACTTTCAAACGACATCTTCAGAGCTTTATGGAATGATAGTCTGAGTGTAAAAGGTACATAGCTTCCATCCTTTTTATAAGGGTGTCTAATGTCCATTCAAAGAGTCACATTAATTCTACTCACCTGTCAGATATATTTTTAAAAAATATATAAAATTTATCTTCTCTCACATGTAGAAAATTACATACACGTGTGTGGTGTGTGTGTGATTTAATGTAATAATCCATTTAAAAAAATATATACAAAATATATTCTCTCACATACAAGCAATAACACGTATATATTTTAGATGTAAATAAACCATACCTTGATCCGAGCAGTTTTTCACAAAACTATACAATTTTGTGAAAAACTGCTCGGATCAAGCCCTTCCCGGTTTTTTTTTTTTTTGATGATTTCTCGCGGAGGCCCTTAAAAACACGTTTTAAACACATTGGACGGTTCGGATCATAAAAGGGGGTCCGGAGTCTGGACTAGAAACGGATCCTATATATCCTATATATATTATCCAATTCGGGATCCCGGATTGGAGGTTTTTTGGTGTTTTGATGCTTTTAAAAATTGTTTTTGGGAAATCCGAGCCGTCCAATGTGTTCAAAATGTGTTTTCAAGGGTCCACGCGGGAAATCTTCAAAAAAAATTACCGGGAAGGGCTTGATCCAAGCAGTTTTTCGCAAAAACTGTATATTTACAATTTTGCAAAAAACTGCTCGGATCAAGCCCTTCCCGGTATTTTTTTTTTGAAGATTTCCCGCGTGGACCTTTGAAACACCTTTTGAACACATTGGACGGCTCGGATTTTCAAAACAATATCGGGAAGGTGGAGTTCCGGATCCGGGATTCCTGGATTAGATCGGGACTCTATATATATATAGCTGGCGCTTCACCTCAGGGCTTCCGAAATGGAGCATTTTTCGGTCCTCCAAATCTCAGCCGTTGGATTTAATCCAACGGCCCAGGCCTTCCTCTTCATTAAACTGACCCCCCCTTTAAGGGAGTGGGCCCCCTTTAAGGGTCAAGGGCTCATAACAAAACCCCAATTTTTGCTGAGCCCTCTCATTTTTCACGCACATCTGGAGAGAAGAGAGAGAAAGCGATCGTGAGTGAGAGAAGAGAAAGACGACGAACAACGAACGAAGGGAGAAGAAGAAGAAGGATCAAACAACAAGAAAAAGGATCGAACAAGAGAGAGACGACAAACAACAATGTCGTTGTAGGGCTACGAAATCGATCCACCACACCGAGATTCACGACTTCTGTCTCGTCACCAGCACACAGAAGGTATGAAATGGCATCTCTTTCAATTCTCTAGGTCTGGGTCGATTTGGGTCGATTTCTTTATAAATTTAGGGTTTCTCAGTTTGTTTGAAAAGTGTTTGAAGTTAGGGTTTCAAAATTGTGAAGTTAGGGTTTGAAATTTGTGAACTTAGGGTATGAAATTTGTGAAGTTAACGTTGTAGTTTTGAATTTGGTGTGTGGTTTTCTGTACCATTGATGTGGTAGTTGCTCCATTAAATAACAATATGCGAACTTAAATTCTTTAGTTCGAACAAGATAGAAGATAAAATGGTTTCCACATGTATGCATACACATAAATAGGAGTACATGTGTGGACACACCCCTCCGGAGGGATCCCTCGCTGGGATCGATTCGAAGTCGCCACCCGGGTTTTAGCGGATTGTCCCCGAGGAACCGAACATCGATTGACTCGCGCCTCATTCAATGGATAAGGATTACTGGCCCGTCATCACCATACTATCTTAGGTTCGGGAGCTCAGTTACGAGAGGGGAAGGGTTTTACGGCACCCCCCTCGCCCCGGTTCGAAGAACCGGTCTCTACTTGACTTTTGTGGGATTATGGGAAATGTTTATAATTCGACTTTGAGCAATTACGGGGAATGGGGGATGGGAGCCATGTAACAATAATAAGCACAACAATGGAATTTAAGTATATGCATGTGCGGTGTGGACTACATGAGTGACAATGACGTGCAAGTATGAACAAATAAGAACATCAAACAGCCAGCAACAACATCAGGATATACAGAGTGACAACAGAATAAACAGAAACAACACCACAAGCCAACACAAAACTAAACCAATCTGATCCCTCTGTCAAGGGCTTGAGCGCTCAAAGACAGGGCTTGAGCGCTCAAGCTCTCTTCAACTCAAACATGCTTCTGATGCTCCTAATGATTCTGGTTTGATGAAAACATGTTCTGACCACCATTGCTTATTCACAAACATCATTTAGCTCACTGGACAGAATGACATAATCACATAATCATGGGTTTAAAACTAATTCATGGACCAAAATAAGGCAACCAGTATAGGAAGAATGGAGGATCAATGCTTTAAAACCTTGCAGAACACTCATGATGCCAAAAACAAGCTGAAATAAGAGAACAATTTGATTGATTCAGAAGACAGTTTGAGCGCTCAAAGGGATACCTAGAGCACTCAAGCCATCTTCTGGATTTGAGTGTTTCTGCAACATTCAGCCCCCATCTGGATCACAAACTAGTTCAACATGATATATGATGATGCATAATGTGTTGAAATTCTCTTATCATGAATAAAATAAACTTGAGGTGTTCATGTGAATGGATAACGAGCATCAAGCCACACATAAGCATGATTAGAATGAGAGTGATTAGAGTGAGAGAGGAGATCAGGTTGGCTTAGCCAAACATCACTACACACACACACACACCAATACACACACACACACACTCCGATATTAGGTTGGCTAAGCCAAACATCAACACACACACCTCAACACACACACACACTCTGATATCAGGTTGGCTTAGCCAAACATCAACACACACACCTCAACAAACTGAAAACAGAATACAGAACTGAAAGCAAACAAGATTCAAACTTCAAAACTGGGAAAGGCTAGAGCGCTCATGGTGATGGCCTTGAGCGCTCAAACCCCCTTCCAGGGGTTGTGAGCTTTTGTGATTTTTGATCTTCCTTTGATGTTGTTATGAACTTAAAACTTTCTGATCATGATTAAAAAGGGGTGAGATAAACTGTTTTCTTTATGAAATAAGATCATCCATGACTAGATAATGATAAAACATCATTTTCATGGCTTTTGGGTTCATTGATCGATGATCAAAGACAAGATAAGCTGATTTTAAAGTTATTAAACCAACAAACAACCACAAGGATGATATCATCAAGATAAAACATGATTAGAAGCCACAAAAACACAAAGGGTGTTCAAATGGGTTGAGCGCTCATGGTCTTAGCCTTGAGCGCTCAATCTGTTTGAAGCTGGGGTTTTCAAAGTCTATTTTCTTGCACATTTTAAGACCTTGTGAGTCCATTAGAGGTATAGAGGACCTCCATGAACCCACTGGTCTCCCTCAGGAGTACCAAACCGTAACTTTCACATGGATTTCTACCTTTTGATTTTGATCAAAGCTTGAACTTGGGGTTTTGATGGATGATTGGTTTGTAGATGGGTTTGTAAAGACAATGTGGGTTGTTTTTTTGGACAGAATGTGATAGGTGTGTAGTGGCTTGAGTTGATTTGGAGTAGATGATGGTGTATTCTAGTGAGAAGGTTTGATGATCAAGGGTGGGTTTGATGGATGAATAGGATTTAGCTTGAAATAGTGGATGGAATGGATGAAAAGTTTCTGGAAATGTAGTTTAGAGAGTGGGGGAGTGATAGCTCAGATGATGAGAGGGTGTCTAACCTTCTCTAAATGGTGTAGAAAGAGGGTTTATATAGAGTGGAATGGGGGGTCAAGTGCATGGTTTTGAAGTGGGGGGGTCTAGGGGAGTAGTTTAGGCCTACCCTGAAGTCTATCAGTTGCATGCGAGCAACAGAAAAACGGCTGGGTGGCAGCCATTCAGTTGGAATCTCATCATTAGATGCTCTGCCACCGACAGACTGGACAGAGCTTGAGCGCTCAAGCAGGGGGCTTGAGCGCTCAACCCCCCCTGAGCACAGTGGCTGGTTCTGGTTTATGTTGGTATTTTGAAG
This sequence comes from Vaccinium myrtillus, assembly GCA_016920895.1. Lineage (NCBI taxonomy): Eukaryota > Viridiplantae > Streptophyta > Magnoliopsida > Ericales > Ericaceae > Vaccinium > Vaccinium myrtillus. Next base: position 11,172,041 of record CM029280.1, read on the forward strand.
GGTATATTGGTCATTTGGATTGGTATAGGTTGTGAATGATTTGAAGTGGTTTGATGTGGTCCGGGATAAGTTCAAGCATTTCTCTTAACCTTAAGGTATTCACGGGTGGTTTTTCTCATCATCGGGAATGCTTGGCGAGTATCCCAGGTTGAAATCGGGGTGTCTACAACATGTTTAATACACATATGTACATTTGCCCATTAATTAATGGGAACTAATAGCTAGCCATACATATGTAACCTACATAGCACAAGGAATGCTTGCTTACTTATATTGGAGGCAATATTAAGTTTTCGTTGTGGTTACGAGTGTTAAAAGAGCATGTTTAATCTTATGGAACTATAATGAGGAATTTAGAGCAATTTAAGGAGTTCACATTTGGGATCTTGCTCTTTGTGACACTTGATTAGACAATGCCTAGGTTGGAGTCCCTGTACCCAGTGGAAGCCTAAGTTTCTTGGATGGATGACCACAAAATCTTTATAGAATCACAATTATCAATTGCCTGACTGCTAAAATGCAAAAGAGTCGCATGTGGTGCCTCAATTTGCACCTGAAAGAACTTACTCCTACCATTGCATTTGCTCTTCTGGGCTCTTGTTACTTGTTTGATTTTTTAACTTTTATATCTCTCCATATATTGATTGCTTTTTATTTCATCTGACTTATCAACCTGATGTATTTGATTTGAATTGAATTTTGATGGACCGAAGTTTCAATTTGCCTCTTATATTCCAATCTTATACGAGTTAAATTAGAAGTGTAGTCAAATTAATTACTTTGCCTTGAGTAAGAATTATTGGGTAATCTCTCTACAATAGATGGAATTGGAAGGAAGTTTTTGTGGAGATGAGATTGACTTTGGTATGATGTGCTTTTGCGAACAAGTAGCACCACTGTGTAAGTCAATCCAAGCTTCTTCCAAGCTAATAACAAACAATCTTTGACCACATCACTCCCACCTTCAATTACTAAGGCCTCATCAATTACAGTAGAAGACAGTTCAGAGAGGCTATTTCTATTTTCCAACATGGAAGAGTCACATGTTTCATTAAGGCCAGTAGCCAAGTCATCGAAGACTCTCCCAGCTTTTACGGATTGAATCCACCTTTGCAATATGTAATGATCGGGAAGTTTCTGAACCATTTTTGAATTGAAGTACTGCAAAATGTGCCTGCACGGAATTCCATCACATTCAAACATCTTACAACTGCAAGTAAGCCAGTTCGATGACTTATGAAATGAAAGCTCACGACCCCTCGATTCACTCCATCCCCTCTTTACACTGTACGTACAGACACGATCATCTTTATATGTCCTTATGAGTACATACGCATCCTTCTAACATACTTCATCTTGAAACTTGTAAAATATAGTCCGTGTATACATTTCACTCATTGACAACTCCACTGCCCAGGGGGTCTTCGTAATTGGCTTCTCATTCACATCTTTATGATCATAATCCAATTCGTTATGCCGCATGTGTGCAAGTGCCCGATCAAAGCGTTTCACAAACTCAATCAACGAATTCTCTACTGACACAAACTTCTTGAAGAATGAATGACATCCTTCTGCGCGAGAACTATTAGTCATATGGGCTGAGAAAATGTGTCTCACAAATGCGGGAATCCATCTATCTCGAATTTCATACATGTCACACAACCATTCATTGCTGTCCAAGTTCGCTTTTGCTACTACCTCTCTCCATCTTGTTTCGAACTCATTAGGGCTCTCCGATTTCCATATACAATCTTTTAACTCGTCATAATGTTGTGTATACTGAACGGCACCCAATTTTTCAGAAAATTTACTTACAATGTGCCAAATGCAATACCTGTGATGCGTATTTGGGAGAACAGTGGCAATTGCTTTTGTCATCGCCGGACACTGATCGGTTATGATCATTTTCGGCGGCCCCGCTGGCATCACTTTCAACCATTCCTCGAAAAGCCACTCAAATGCATCACTGTTTTCTTCATGTAACAACGAACACCCAAACAGAGTTGTCTGCCCGTGGTGATTAACCCCGACCAAAGGTGCAAAGATCAACTTATATCGGTTCGTGTTGTAAGTTGAATCAAACACCACCACGTCCCCAAAATACCGATAGGACTCTCTCATGGTTGCATCGGCCCAAAAACAATGCCTCATCCTCCCCTCACTGTCTAGTGCAAATTTAAACCTAAAACCGGGATTCTCTCTGTGTTATTTCCAAAAAAAAATCGTGCATCAAGTCCATCTAACTCTTTCCTCTTGTCCCTTGCAACATTATACAAATCTTGTTTTAAAAAACCAACATTCTGAAGACCCCCGACATCCATCTCTAAAATACTCATTTGTTGTGACATTGGCACATTTGCAGCGGCTAATTGTTCTGCTAAGGCTTTCTTGGCCTTTGACACTTTGCGATGGGAACGCAAAAAATGAACCTTCCTGGGCGTCGCAAGCGGGTGGTTATGGCCCTCCACGAATTGACTTACAAGAAACCCCTTCCCTGACTTGGTATCTTTGACAACAGTTAGTTTTGCACCACAACCCTCTCTAATTAACCCACGTTTCCGCGTTGTGGGTTCAGAATTTGGTTCATTGGTTTTCCTCGACCCTTCTTTGAAGCAAACGTACTCCTTTCCTACTACTTCACTGTTCCCCTTAATCTTGCTAGAATTTTTCCGCGTCCCAAATCCAGCGGCTCTAGCATAGTTGTTGTAAAACTCGTGAGCGGCATCTAAAGTGTCAAAGTGTTGTTTCATCTTAGGTCTCAGGTCCCTTTCTACTTGAGGAATGTGTAGCATTAGGGTAGAAGCAGTAGATGACTCCATCCTACAAAAGACACAACACAGATGCAGAAACAACAAGGTGCCATGTTGTGGGTTCAGAATAACAAGACATAAGACAAATGCAGAAACAACAATGAAAGGAGAAACAACAATAGCCATAGGTAAACAATGGCACGAGTAAATAAAAGTAAACAATGGCAGCACTAAATTACACACCCAGCTAGAAACTTCACCATTTTCAGAAGGAATATATAGATGCACACTATGGAAGGAGAATAAGTAACACATATGGGCACAACATAAGCTAAGCTATCGGTTGTTTCTAAAACTTTTGGATTGGCTTAAGTAATCACTTGTAGCTGCAGCAAAGTGGTTTAAGTTTTTAACTGCTTGTTTTGCCATTTCATTCTTTGATTAGGCTATACAGATCTTCAGAAAATACCAACCAACGGATAACGTTCGATGTCGAGCCCTCTGGTCAACACCTTCGTACATGTGGATCAAGTATTATTGTAGATGTAGATTTTACCCTCCATTATCAAGGGGTTTTGCAAGCCAACACAATGCCTTAATATTGTTGCGCTCTTTTCTTTCAGGATGGTTTGGTTCACATATACAATCTCCAAATGGGCCAGTGGGCATCAAGCTTCCAAGCTGCACTGAGTACTACTAGTTCATGTTTTTACTATCAAAGATTTAACTAGCACCTCATATCTGTTATTTCCTCATGTTTCTAATGGATTCATATGCCTTCCATTCAGACAATGTTAATGGTTTCTCTTTCCATTCAAACACTGTTAATGGAAGGACCTCAAACAACAACACTAGATCCGTTCCTTTACGTACTCAATATAGATGAAAGGAAATAACCATCCAAAATGAATGCTATATTTTTTAACAATTAACATCACACCATCACCGAATGGATTAGGCTTTTTCAAAAACCCTAACCGTAGTTCGGGTTCACATTCAGAAATTGGAAAATCAAACAGCTTTTCACCAAAACCGACACCCTAGTTCTTTGCCAAAATCGAACGTGAGAGAGAAATTGAAGGATAGATACCTTGGTTCGCCGAATAGATCGCGAGAGAGAAAGAGATGGCGAGAATGGGCAGAGTTTGTGCAAAGATCGTGGGTCGTGGTGTAAGCGAACGAACAAAGGTCGCGGCGTTGTTCGTCGTCTTCTTCTTCACGAGATTGGTGTGTCTTTGCTTCGATTTAGGGCTCCCTCACAAAGCTTTCTTCTTCTTCGTTTGCCTCTCTCTCTTTCTTCGTATCTCTCTCTTCTCTCAGATCAAATGCCAAAATGACCTCTGGTTTGTTAACATCTGACCCCTTGACCCGCAAAGGGGTCAATTTAAGTGTACTCGATCGTGGGCTGTTGGATTTAATACAACTGCTGAGATTTGGAGGACGGGAAATGCTCCATTTCGGGAGCCCTGAGGTGAAGCGCCAGCTATATATATATGGGTTTTGCTAACATGTGCTTAATAGGCACACAATAAGCACACAAAAAAACAAAATAAACACACTCCAATACACCTTTTATACTTTTCAATGCACTTTCACATATTTCTATACACTTTCACACATTTCAATACACTTTTTCAATCTTAACGTGTGCCTATTGGGCACACGTTAGCATTCTTATATATATATAGGGTTTTGTTCTAATCCGGACTTTTTATTTCCGGACCTCATGATCCAAACATTTTTTTGACGATCCGATCCGTCCAATGTGTTCAGAAGGTGTTTTCAAGGGTCCACGCATTTTTGCGAAAACTGCTTGGATCAAGCCCTTCCCGGAATTTTTTTTTTGAAGATTTTCCGCGTGGACCCTTGAAAACACCTTCTGAACACATTGGACGGATCGGATTTTCCAAAAATAATTTGCAACACAAAAAAAGTCATGTTTTTCTTATTTCCGGGAGGTGTGGATGTGAACCGTGGGCTATATATATATATATACGGAAAACTTCTAATAAGGGACCCTTATCTAAGTTAAAATGCGGACCTCTACTTAAGTTAAAATGTGAACCGTGGGCTATATATATATATTGCCTTTCAAATACCATTGTTCTCTTTCTAAACTTAAGGATGTTTTTTTAAAACGAAGAAAACAAATTCAATTTATAACAGAACCAACCTATACAATGATCTTCCTTCATGTATATATAAAAAAAAAAAAATAGAGATGCATTACATAACATTCGTTGGCCTTTTTCAACTAATGATCTTTATCAGCATCTTCAAAGATGAACTAATCATTGTAAATTTACATAAGTATCAGGACGTATCTATATAACCAAATTGACATAATGTATGGTGCATTTGTAATTAAAAAACCTGTATTTGAAAATATAAAATAGAAACAAAATTATTATTGGATAGTCAAATCAGACTTAAAATTCTACTTGACAAAGCTGACAATATCTTTAATTATGAAAGCTTCCTCAACACACCGAAAGACCAAAAAAGCTGTATTTGAGAGCATCATTTTCAACTTTACATTTATAACATATTGAATTCTTGGCTTCTTGAATTATGATCCAAAAAAATTTATAATTCAGTTTAAGTTGTTTGATAAAAAAATATGCAAAATACGTTTTGAAGGAAAGATTAAAATTTAGAAAATATGTCCAAAATACACACTGTAGATCTTTTTAATAATCAAGACAAGGACAATGAAATATGTAAAGTTAAAAATTCCGATCAATAAAAAGATGTTAAGTAAATTATTACTCTAATACCTGCACCTAAATATCAATACATATCATGTGTACCAAAATCAGTATATATACTTACACACGTACTCTCCGGTCAAGGATCCCGGAAATCCCGGATTGAAGCGTTTTGGAGCATTTAGAAAATGTTTTTGCATGATCCGAGCCGTCCAATGTGTTCAAAAGGTGTTTTCCAAGGCCCGCGCGGGAAATCTTCAAAAAAAAATACCGGGAAGGGCTTGATCCACGCAGTTTTTCGCAAAAACTGCATATTTACAAAATTGCGTGGATCAAGCCCTTCCCGGTATTTTTTTTTGAAGATTTCTCGCGTGGGCCTTGGAAAACACCTTTTGAACACATTGGACGGCTCGGATCGTCAAAATTTGATCCGGAACTATGAGATCCGGACCCAAGGGTCCCGGACAGAGAGTTCCTCCTTACTTACATACTATAAAGGTCACTAAGATTATAAGGTTTCCTTTTCTTTTCTTTATTATCAGCTATAACTTTTCCCTTGTTGTAGTATATAAATTTAGAGATAACACTCTATTATCTTTTATAGCATTTGTATCGAAAGACGTGTATTTCACGTTGCCGTGGACGCTTGTTTGTTGCTCACTTTCACAACCTCATGCCTAGTATTAAAACAATAGTACAACATTGGATTAGTTTTATATCAGACTCATATTCTATTGATTTTCAAATGCTACCCATTGAGACAAAATTAATTGTGAATTTTTTTGATCTATAATTGAAAAGATTGCAAATCTCCAGAGTCTGAGACTTGGGCCTTCTGATTAAGGAGATGGGTCTTATAGATGTAGTCTCTTTGGTGATCAACAACATTTCAACAAAAGATATGTATGGATATAAACAACCAGAAAATTAAACAATATAATGTAGAACGTAATAAACAAGTACAACAAAAAAATATTAACGAGCACGAAACTCCGTCTCAAATGACACGACCAGAATGGCAAATCTCGTCGTGAAAATTTTAATGGATAATTTTCGTACATGGACAAAGGCTATTGTAAAAGGATAGAACCACCAAAAGAGGCAACCAGAAGGTCTGGATCCAAAAATTGACCAGACAAGATAGGTCCAGTCTTCTCTCCATCTTGGAGAAGTCAGACCATAAACTCTAGTCCTCAGAAACCAAAACAAACAAAATGTGGTAAACACCATTGAATGGTAAAAATAACAATTTTTGCGGATACCGGGCACCAGATTTTCCCGCGAAATTGGCTTCTTTTAATTTGACAAAACCCAATTGTTACAGGAAACATAGATTTAGTGTATAAAATACAAATAATTAGAAAGGTTCTCCCAAATCTACGATTCTCACCGCAATTGTAGCTTCGACTGTATTCCTCAGCACAGTACAAGTCACCAGGACAAAGTTGGCAACTGCCCAGGATTTTACACCTAGTCAAATAAACTCGTTAATAAACATATGGCAGTATCCTCCACGGAACAAGTTTACAGTACTCTGCCCACACTTCTCTATACTTCTCTGCGCATCGAGCTTCATCTCTTCTTTCTCTCCATATTAGCAGAATAAGAAGATAAATTGGATAGAAGTATGGAATTGGGGAACTGCAAAGATACATGAATTCTTACACTGATTAGTTTTCCGTGTTTTGACTAATATAACTTTCTTAACGGACAATCTAGTTTGATAGGGAACTTACATTATCCCACACGGTAAACTGAAGGATGCAGCCAGTAGTAAATCTCCAAGGTAGTTGCTGTGCCTTGCAATTCCCCTAGAGAGAGAGAGTTAAAAGAGATGGCACTTGAACACTGAAAACAAGTCCAAGTTGCATACTCCTTTGCAAGCCATCATTCATCTAGTGGATGCAAACATCTAAAAAAGACTCGTGGAAAGTTTACCATATGTGAGTACATAATGTTTTCAAAGGCTAAGTTAAGGCTTGCTTGGAGGTTGCATCCAGGCTAGGCAATCGAAAATCTCCTCTGGCCTTCGAATTTAAATCTCACTCCCCAAAAGCGCATGTCTCATCTATGGGCCATTCATGCAAGGTGTGGCTTTTGCGTATCTTTATGATCTAATGCAAGGCATACCCTTTTGAGGATCCAGTTCCAAAAAAAAAAAAAAGATCACATGACCTATAGATCTCACTCTCTCAGCTTGTCAAACTTTGCTTGAAGTGGCAGTGTAGCTATTTGAGGATCACATGGCCTATGAATTTTGCTTAGCATCGTTCTCACCCTCATTTTTTCTTACTTTTACTCATTCTATGTATTTAATGAACTAAACCTTAAAATTCTTACACCTTGCCTTTTGAGCCATAAAAAGCCTCGCATTGCTCATTTGCCTCTAAAAACATTGTCCATAAGCACAAAACTATATTTCATTGGGCCAAAACTCACCCACAGCCTTACAGAATAATAACAATTCAATTTAAAAAAAGTAAGTTCAATTGATCTGAGATGACAGACTTGAGAATACTGAAACCATGCTACCCTCCTCCATATAAAGATTAGACTGACGTTGCCACTTCATGCACGTGACAGTTGGTCCTCAATTCATCTTTGAACTAAAAATGTAGTAATACAAAAAGAAGTAGAGTGTGATTATATTTCCTAAACAATGTTACTCACCTTCCGTGCAATACCCCACCTTTCCACAATCCAATATATACATGATATATTGGACAAGTATATATTGGGCGTTTGGGAAAAAAACGTCTGTATCTGCACAAGTGCCTATTCAGACACTATTTACTTTTGAAAAGAGATGCAGAAGAATGAAATCATCACTTCTATTTATTACCAAATTCATGACGACGTTAGTTGCAATGTGAAATATTTCGTGTACCGAACCTCTCGTAAAGTTAATTTTTGAACGATGATGAGAGGAAGTCAATACTCTATATTAATCAACATTTTCATCTATTAATCACATCGTTTCCCACTCCAAATTCTGCTGGCCTTAAAGAAGAAGAATCCGCCTCTTATTCTTCTTCTTTCCCCGCTCTTTAACAGACCATAAGAATGTTGTCTCAGGCTCCCTCATTCTTACATAAGGTCGAGGAACCAAGAGTAACCACCGTAGCGTTACTTTGGCTGAGCAGTTACAAATCATGACTGAATCACTTTTATCCACAAAGTTTGTGCTTTACTTTGTAGCCTCTTTTTTTTTTTTTTTTGTTACTTTCTAGCTTCAGTTGTTCCATATCTTTAAAAGATGAAGATGAATTATGAGAAAATAATCCAAAGAAAACCTTACCAGTAGCCAGAAGCAAGCAACTTTCCCCCAATAACCTTTGGAGGTCTACCCCATATTGGCGCTTTCGGGTTCTTTTTGAATACATGCTTCTGCTTGTTAGCACCTCTAAAAACTTGATACCTTCCCAATTTGAATGAGGAAAAAAAGGAAGAATAAGGAACCATTTTAGGACGTGAAGAAGAAGAGAAACCTTTGAATAAATAAATAATAAACTGGAAACAGAAAACAATCAAAAGATATAAATTGCAAGGATGAAAAGAAAAAGAACTTAATCAGAATAATGTTGGAGTATGATGAAGAAATATACCCAATCAGAAAAACCATGCAATTTGCAATAACAGCAGCTGTTGTTAGCTCCACCTTGTTTCTCAAAAGCCACCAACCCTATGATAAAGGAAGAGACAGGTCATCCAAATATTCTACGTGGGAACAGGTATAATTTTGGATGTCACTTAATTTTAGTGGTCACATTTTTCAGGGTACATTAAAAGGAATATTCAAATTCTAATCACAAATTAGCAACCAGTTTCTCTTGTTTATTCAGATGCATCAAATCAAAGTCACCACCTGAAATGTGCTTAAGACCATTTGTTGCATAAGGTGGTTATAGGAATGAAGTTAAACAAAATTACTGTTTAGAAGATACTGTTAAGGCCAGTGACTGAGCAGAAAACCGAATGCAGCAGTGTAAGGAGAACCAAAAACCAACAAAGAAGATTAGTCGTAAGAAGGAAAGAAAAAGAACGAAGGGATGTTGAAATTAAAAGTTATGCAAGCACCTAGAAGGCTTAAAACAAATACCTTATTGCATATGTTTTGTGTTCAAGTAGTGGCCCACTGATACCATAACCACCCACCAAAATGGACCTAAAGTGGTGATAAATTGCCATAGTGGCCCACTGCATTATGCAAGCACCCAGCTGTCTGCGTATACTGAATTGCTAATACCACAAAGACGAAGCAAAATGCAGTCCATCAGTAATTCAGTATACGCAGACAGCTGCACCACAATGCAAAAACATTGTCTATTCATGAGTCCCCCTACATCCAGTTCCGTGAACACATCCAGGAAACAGCAGTATAGCAATTGTCACAGGCAAGGGGATAAATGTAGAGACAGGATCTGAACATTATGTGTAGTTTGCCTTCTTTTTCCTCATCTTACAAGAAAGCAATAATAATAGTTGATGTGGATAATATGATCGAACCTGGATACTAAAGGTGAAGGGAATCCACACTAGATCCCCAAAAACTAGCATGAACCCCAATTTTTCCGCGATTATATCCCACCTGCAATTTATACCCAGACAGAAAATGTCAGACTAGTAAACTAAATCATACTCAGATAGTAAAATTGAAAAATGTTCCTGACAAGAAAATGCAGATAGAAGAGCAAAGAATACATATTATCGGATCCACAATACCATAATCAGAATTAATGAGATATAGACAGAGAGTGCCAATGATTCTCAACATTATGGATTACAGTTGGGGAGACCCCATAACCAGATTCCAGTAAGTTCTTATTTATTAACATTTCATCGTCATGCACTATGAGCTACTGTAGGACCCAAGCTCTAGAACCACTGGGAAATAAAGTAAACCTGTCATCAACAGATACATTTTGATGTGCAAGCACTGTACTAAGGAAACAACACTGGCAATAAGGAGCAATAGCAAGCACTGCACACATCCCTAATGCTTGAATAAGCATGCTTTCAATTTTTTATGAACAATCCACTGTTTCCACATACATATACTTTTTGCCACCTTTTAATGGCAACATTTCTCATCTCACATCCTTTCTCTCACATCCGCTCCATTCCAAACCCAAATGAGAAAGATTGCCTGGCTTTGTCAGGAAGCCAAACTTGTTCTTCCAACTCTACGATAGGGACATAAAAATTCCAGTGGTTCAGCCTTTGCTCACTGCGACACCACCTCACCACCCAATTAACCATGTTCTCTGCTTCAATTTCGAGGATATTCTTTTCCTATAAAGTCACTGGGCCTGGCAGTTCTGAGAAACGGTTGCAACTAAAAGTTGAGTTTGCAAGGAGGCGAAGCGAGAAAGGGGGCGAAAATGACCAACTGAGAAAATGAGATTTTCCCTAGAGGAAATAACATATGATATTTCTCCCACAGCAATAAGGGGTTTTCTTCTTCTACATTATTACAGCTAGTCATTTATGAGAAGTTTCATAATAAAATGACCGAAATGTCGAGCAGATATTGTGTGGTTTTAAATTCCGAAGGAGACCAATTTTTATAATAAAATGACCGAAGTTTTCATAATAAAATGACCGAAATGTCGAGCAGATATTGCGTGGTTTTAAATTCCGAATGACCAATTTTTATACCAGTCAGTCTAGTTTAAGAAAGAATCAAGAGGGTTTTCACACTACAAGTATTAACCGAAATTGGACTGTCAGGCAGGTTGATATGGATGCATATCCAATTTATTCTGTTGTGATAATGACGCAATTGCACTCTGTTGAGTTGGGTGTAATTCTTAAGAAAAACAGATCATGCACTTACGTGGAGGTCATATACTCTTCATAGAAAAAGTAGTCCATGATGTACAACTGAAAAAGAAATGTAAAACAAAAACAAATTAGTAACAATGGAAGAATCACGAATGACTACGGTAATCATTGATAGGAAACATAAATAGAAAACATGAAGAGTGTGCATCACCAAATTACCACACAAAATATCTGGTAAAGGATCATTGATTGGCTCAAGTTGGCTTCTTTAACACTTTTTGCCATAATTGAGAGATTGATAAGTAGCCACCCCATCATTCCAGCTCTAACAAAGAAAAATCTGTGGAGGTGGTTTCCACCATATTAAGAAGTAAGTAAAACGTTCACAATAAAATATGACTTCCACCATATTAAGAAGTACAACATTCACAATAAAATATGACTGCAAATCATCACCAAAGGAATTCGGCTGAAGTCAAAATCTCATGTCACACATTCAACAAGAAGCATGCAATGTCGGACCACACCGTTTTATGATTATTTCACAGCTTCTTCTTTTTCTTTTTTTGGACTGGATTATTCTACAGCTTGAAAGTTGAAACTGTGAATGAGATCATTGAGGGGTTCTCGAAAGCACAAAAAAAAATCATGTAATGACTTCGATTCATGTAGTATTTCAAAAGACCAGCTAAGAAATGAAACATGGCCAAATTGGAATACGGACTACGTACTTGAGGTCAATGCCCATTAATTGAGGATTCAGCTGTATTCCAAACCACCTTTCAGATGACAAAATAGAACACAAATGTCAAGAAGACTGATCGTATCTAGGAATATGTTGATCAGGAAATAAAACAAACAAAATGTACGCAATAATCCAATGACAAACATGGAAAATGAACGTTAAATTTTATGTGTAAAGTATTTCGACCAAAAGGTGCAAAGGAAGCGCAACACTCGTTAAACAAGGAAAAAATGCACAAAAATACCTATAATCCTTTGTACATGAAAAGGATTCACATGCTCCAAATATACTGAATGTAAAAGATATCTACGGACAAAGCATCTTAGAAGGACATTCAAGCCAGGAAATAGCATCATTTCAGTCCTGTATCAATTAGTTGTGTATTCGAAGATAAAGATGCAGTGGAAAATTTGAAAAATGCACAGGAAGCATCCATACAAGAGTTGTTTACGTACTTTGCTCACAACAAGAAGTTATTTTGACGCTGCAGCACTCGGCCCTTCCTAAATGAAAACTATATATTGTTGTGCTAATGTTGAGCACAAAAGAAGATAAGCATTAATTTCCGAAGTACCAAAAAAAAAAGAAAGAAGATAAGCATGTAGTGCTCCCCAAGACGCCATATTAAATCATATGAGCATCTAGGACAATATCAGTCAGCAGACTGCTTATTAGGAACATCATCTTACATCAATTAACCAACACAAGTTGCTCCATGTCATACCAACAAAAAAAAAACATCACTACATGATAAAAAGTTATAAACACTCAAGCACCAATAATCATGTCACCTCCTATCCAACCTCGAAATTTTAACTGCACATAGGTTCTCTTCAATTTCTCATCAGGCAGTTAGACATATATTCCTCTAGAACTACATCAACATGGTATGCCTGCCACCGCCTTTCCATGGCATGCCAGAATGGAGACAAAAATTCAAAGTGATTTCCTTTTCATTCAAGGAGAAGGATCCTTAAAAGAATATGCAATCAAATCCAACAGTCGCATTTCGATTTACATATGGTACACCACGCCTGTCCACCACAAGTTCTTGTGATTGAGCTCCAATAAGTTGGAATGGAAAAAAATATATATTGCCCTCATTTGAGACTAAATAGGCTTCTAAGAAGCGTGAAATTGGATTGTCCAAAAAAATATATGTATAAATTACAAGATTGTCAAATAATCTATCGGGATAGGAGTTTAGACTAGAAAACAGCAACTATTGGTTTGGGTAAACATGCTGCAAGTTAATTTCTCTACAATCCGTCCACTTTGAGATCTGTAGCCCATTGAGTATGCACACAACCACAAATATTCTTATACAAGCCAAGAATAAACTTACGCGGGGGGAAAAAAAACCTAAGCAGCAACATCCATATTTGAAATAGTGGCCCATACTTCTATGCTATCACCCATTTAACAACTAATCATCCCACAGAAATAAAGTACCAGTCATCAATTAGGTTTCCGGTGACATGAGGCTTCAGGGATGAACCCTGATCGTGCGATCTGTGACCAGCAACATAAAGTAACAATGTTACCTGGAATTAAGACATCAAAGAACTATCAGAAAAGTGAGAACGTAGTTAGACAAAAATGGAAAGTAAGTGTATCCTTCTGTCACTAGTGGGTTTGCATAAATCACTGGTGCAATCAGTTGCTATAATCAATATTCGACAGATAGATTCTGAAATTGTAGAGGCTTGGTTCGATCAAGCCGCTGACTATATGCTTCAACAATTAGCCCGATCAAATTATTGTGGGCCCACACAGTATCAATGACATCAGGGTATGTCAAGACAACAGGCTATCACGTGGTTCTACAAATTATAATGAAGCAATTATGACCAAGGAAACAATGTCGTCATAGACCCACCAAATAAGTACCATGATTATGAAATTTCTCCACCAACTTGAACACACAGTAAATATTTCTTAGATTCTCCTAATGATTACACCATTCCGAAATTCAAACACAACCACACAACTCTACTTTATAGAATATCGACCATAGCCACACATCAAGATGCTAGTCCACCAATTGAAGTTGCCAATGTGTACCAGAGAGCTGCAACTTATACGTAAAAGAATTCCAAGTAGGGCACAAAAATTGAGACTTATAATTCGCACATGAGGAGATTCCAAGTAGGCATAACACAATTAAGACTTATAACTCTTACGCGACAAGATTCCAAGCAGAGCATAAGAGAAACAAGACTTACAACAAAGCTGAATATCAAAGTTGCTGACAAAAGCTCAAGCCCTTTGTCTGCTATTGCCTGCACATACAATTGATTTTTTTAGTGTCACTAGAATAAAATCAACAAGGTCAAACATTGTCCGAGTGTCTCTACACCAACACCAGACGTGGTACGGATGTGACCCCAAAAAATTAGTAAAATTACTTCTCACTGTGCATTTTTGTTCCCAGTGGTAGCCAATTCTGGGCACTACTTAGTTTCGAAGAAAAATATGCACTGGAATGCATATAAAGACAATACTGACAAGGTGGATGCCAAATAGCGGTTAGGGGAACATATAAACAATAACAAGTCATATCCCGCCCGTTGAAACTTCCTACAAGTTTGCATGCAATTTCAGTATTTTTTCATGTCAACTGCATTGAGAAGCAGAGGGAAAATGTAAGGACTAAGGACCCATCCCACATTGATGGGCTCTGGGAAATTTGAGTAATATATAAGCGATTGTGAGTTACAACTGTATAACTCGTGTTAACCTTTTGAGCCACGTGGTTAGGCTAAGGGTTAGCAGGTCAGCTGGCACAGGTTGTTGCAAAAGTGTGAGGCAGGTCCGCGAGGAGATGTGCTTGGGTGGACTCAACAAGGGAGGAGCTTGAGGTGCCTGCCATGCTTGGGCTGGTCCCAAATGAGACGAGCTTGAGGAGCTTGATGTGCATAAGCAAGTACTTGTCTTACATTGCTTGGTGGGTGGAAGTTGTTAGACCACGGGGGCGCAACGGGAACGTTGCAATCCTAAGTGGGGGAGATTATAAGGACCCATCCCACATTTGTGGGCTCTAGGAAATTTGAGAAATATATAAATGATTGCGAGTAGCTACTGTATAACTCGAGGTTAACCTTTTGAGCCACATAGTTAGGCTAAGGGTTAGCAAGTCAGTTGGGCGCAGAAAAACTCAGGACAATACACACGAAGACAAGACCAAGCTTGTTGAAGAAAGCTGTATACACTTCAAAATAGTTTTGATAGTGGGAAAGAAAACTTGATTTTGTCTTTATGCAAATAAACAATTTTTCATGTTGATATGATACATTTCGAATTTCAAAACAATCTCCATGTACTTGTTGACATAGGGCCTGTGGCTACTAGCAAGGAGTGCAAGCCTTACTCATCTTAACACATGTTAGTAGGACAAAATTCACCCTTTGTTGAAGCACCATCTGTGGACAAAAAGTAGTAACCTGTGGCCCCATTTGACTAATCAGACTACCTTGTACAATACGTAATCCCAACGGACTAGTCATGAGGGGATTATCAATACCATCTCCCCAAGGTGTTGCACATCGCATATTTTGTGGGATTGGTTATAAAACATATACATAGCCCCTCCACCAGTTGTTGATTTGAGAATAGCAAAAATTGGTCCAATGGGTAGGACTGTAAATGAACCAGTCCAAGCAGAAAAATTAATTCTTTAAGCATGGTTCAAAAACTTATTCTTCGGTAACCAGGTGTCCGGACCAGCTTACACGTCCTAAAGTTAAAGACTAAAAAAAACTCTAGTGGCATGACCTCAATATTTTTTTGCAGGGCGGGAGTCGAACCTGAAAACTAGGGGAGTGAGGCTCTTACTAGCTGTCATGCTCCCATTCTTAACGAGCTTAAGAATGTGCACAAGTTTGATTTATTTATCAATCGACCCAACCTTTGACAGAGCTGAGCTCGAGTACTTCAACTTTTTTTCTAGAATAGAATTCAACCTATCAAACAAGGCCCACGGTCCTTCAAATGAGTGACAACAACGAAAAAGAGAGCATAGCCTGAGCACATACAGTGGGAGAAATGAAACTCATCCGAACCCCGATTCCGAGAAGCGCAACAAGCAAAATCACTGTCAACAATCCTGAAATCTCAAGACCAAACCCAACAAAAATAAAAATTAAGAACTCATTCAAAACAACTATACACTCATTATTAGAGCACAAAAATGACAATGTGTAATCCGGGAAGTTATGAATTGATTGAGAGAAGGCAGGCACCGTTGCAGCGGTAACGGAGACGAGTGCCGTCGGACAAGATCACACCAGGTACAACCTTTCCCGGTAAAATGGATCCAGCAATTGCCAAGTAAGCAAAGAACCCAAGTAGCATTGTAACCTAGTTCACCAATCAGATGGATATAATATCGCATATGCATGGGGGCAAGTACGTTTTTTGAGTAAGTTGTATGCATGAGCGTCAGAATATACAGAGGATGATGAAGGGATTACTCACAGAGGTGAAAGAAGGAACCAGGGCGTGGAGGGTAGAATTCAGATCCATTCTTCTTCTTCGTTACTCTCACTCTGTGTGTAAATCTTGGTCTACTTGGGTTGTAGACGAAGAAGAAGAAGAAGATGCAGATGTGATGGTCAATTGAGTCACTCTTATTGAGTCCTCCGCTCCCTGCTTCTGTCTCCGACTCTGGTCAGGGTTGCACCCTCTGTACCTTCCAAAACTTTGTTGGATTCCAACACAATTTTTAATTCAATCAATAATATTTTTTAATTTTTTAAAAACTTTATATAATAGAATTAATTGAAACCTATCAAAGAATAAAAGATTCATATTGCACATAAAATCCGTTATAAATTGGAATATGTGAACACTTTAAAATAGAATCCGAACAGGACCAACAATTTAGAGCGGAGCGGGAGTAATAATAGGGGTGAAAACGGGCCGGTTCGGTCCGGTTTTGGCCATTTTTAGGGACCGGACTGGTAAATCGGTTTGGGAAGGTTTGAAACCGAAACCAGACCATTGAATGCGGTTCGGTTTGCAATCGGTTTGCCGGTTTCGGTCCGGTTTATCGGTTTGGGCTGCTGGGTCACGTATTGGGCTGTAACAGATCTGGACAAACAGAAACATGATCGAAGAACAAACGTAACCCATCGAGATTCGAGAGGGTTCGTGTAATCGTGAGAGAGAGAGAGAGACGTACCGGCGGTGAGTGGAGCCGTGGAGCGGTGGAGGATCGGCGGTGGAGAGAGTGGCAGTCCAGAGAGTTGAGATGAGGAAGACTGGAAGAGAGTGAGTGAGAGGAAAGTGTGCGGGGGGGGGGTTGGTAATGGTTTCTGACTTTCTGGGGTCTGGGGTAGTGGGGGTGGGGGCTTAGGGTTAAAGACTTATAATTTTATATATTTATATATTTATATATTCGGTTCGGTCCGGTTTTTAAGACCCCTACAACCGGAAACCGGACCGATTTTTCGGTTTTTCCATAGCATGAGACCGGGACCAGACCGGGTAATTTAAAAAGGCTGCCAAGCCGGCCGGTTCGCACTTTCACCCCTCGGGAGTATTGTGAAGTCTAGATTGATTCGAAAAGCCTCAAAAATTTATGGATGAGAATAATTAGTTTTTAGGTTAAAGTTATATGCCTTTTCGTAGGAGAGTATAAGTGGCGAGTTTTGCATGAATAGGTGGTTTTGATTCTTTTATTTAAAAAAAAAAAGTGAACCAGGCTTCTCAGTAGTTCTGTCGAGGACTGTTGGGACTGCAGTTCCATTTTTCATCCTCTTGTCCAATTTCATTCGATAATCGATTCCGTTTATATTGTACGTCACGTCCTATTTTGGCTTAAAAAACAACTTTGTTAATTTTTCGTTTTTTTTTTTTTTTGCTTTAGTTAGTTTTGTGTCAAGTTTTTGTATATCATTAGTTTGTCTCGACAAGATGAATCGAAAAAGTAAAAAAAATATGATCCAAACTTATTTTTTTTATAAAGACAAAAAAAAGCTAAAAAGTCTGATTTTTTTTACTTATTTTTGGTTTTATTCAAATAATTATTAATTAGGAGTAGCTATTAATTTATTTTTGTGTTCCAACAAAATCTGTGATACTACAAACGAAACCAATTATCGTCCGGCAAGAAGTAGGAAAAAAGGTCAATGGCAGCAGTTCTGAACTGTTATTTGTCAAGAAGCCCAGTCCTTGAAGATTGTTGTAGTACACATGACGGTATGGATGGCAATGGTGAAGTTCAATTTATGTATTGATAAAATAAAAATCAAAACATATGCCTAAAACAGAAATCACAACCAAAATACATAAATTTGGTTAAAACCTAAAGAAATCATAATTCATAAACATATGCCCATATTCAAAGAAAGGTGAAACAAAAGGGGGGAAGGAGGAGGGGAGGCCAACCCTATGGTTAAAACCTAAAGTGGTGTGTTTTTTAGAAAGAGACAAAAGAAGGATTCGTGAATTCGTAAGTTTTGCGTTGCAAGGACCTTATTATTGCGGCTAAGTATTGCTATATGACTAATTTAGTCCGTGAAACTTTCATATCAATATCTATATAGTCTAAATTTCAAATAAGTTGGTTTGCTCAATTATAAATGACTATTGATAAAATAAAATAAAAAATTTGCTAATCACATTATGAATGCAGTTTTATATTACACGTATGTTTCGATATCGATGCAATCTATATAACAAAACAGAGTGGTTTTCAAAAAGACACATTTTCTTTGCATAAATCAGGGCCCTTCAATCTTATCACACGGTTGAGATTGCATAATCCCTTCCATCTCTCCCGATGGCAATCCCGTAAATACATGATACTTTCAAGGGCTTAGCTCCAACCAGACCCTTTCTCTCTTTCCCTTCCCATCGTGCACATACCAGACCCTTTCTCTCTCACACCAAACCCCTCCCAACCAGGAATACCCCTCTCTCTCTCTCTCTCTCTCTCTCTCTCTCTCTCTCTCTCTCTCTCTCTCTCTCTCTCTCACCATAGCCACCGAACCTCCACCATTACCCATCTCCATCTCCATCTCTCTTCACCACCACAACTCCATCATTCTCCACCCCAAGCCCTAACCACTGAAACCCACCATTACCCACATCCCTCTCTCTCTTCTTCGTCCTAATCACAAAACCCACAACCCGAAAATCCCTCTTTCCCATCGAAATTCCTCACTCTCTCTCCACAACCCGATCTCAACCCTTCCCAAAATCACCGTAAACCACCAACAAATCCCCAAAGGCAGTTCGGATTTCTGGATTCTGTGCACTAAGGTTCAAAAATTTCAAAATTTGATGCTAAAATTTCTGGGTTCTTCAATACATTATAGAGAAAAAGGGAAGTCATCTAGGGTTTTCACTCTCACCTCGCAGTTTCTCATCAAAATCAAGGTAACCCAGAAACTTTCTTGCACTGCTATTGTTCGTACTGTGAAATCGGTGAACTCTGGGTTGAATTTCAGTGTCTCTGAGGAAATTTCTATCAAAATCTGGGACTCTATTGGTTAGTTCACTGCTAATCTGGGTTTATGTCGTGTAGCTCACTGTAATTTACTATTTTTTTACCAAATTGGGCCTGGGCTATGTTCTATGTAGGTGTTTTGGACCGTAAGCTCTATTGTTGTTGGGCTGTTGTTGATTGATAACATGGGTCTGGGTTGATTTCTGCTACTGTACCTGCGTTTGAGCTGTTATCTTTTCTGTATCTTTTGAGAAATCTGTTGGGTTGCGAATTTCAGACTCTCTTGCTGCCACTTACTTGCACGTGGGCTTTCGTAAGTGTTGATTTGTTGAGCTACTGAGCTGCCATTGTGTTGACTGTCTGAATTGAATTGAAGTAGGGGGTCGGGTGGTCTTGAATCGGTGGTTGTCGCTACATTTGTTGATGAGTTTATATTAGATAGGTTTAGTTTTTGGTAATGTTGACCTAATGTTGATATTAGATAGGTTTAGTTTTTGGTTTCACTAGACTCTGAAAATGCATGGTTTCCCTATTTCGTCAGTTCCCCTCGCCGACTCTGAAAATCTCCTCCTTTCGAAAGCGGTGAATTCCGCGTCATCGCTGGATGATTATAGGTACGCTCATTTCTTTGTCACAAATCCTCTTTTACATTTCCATTTCCATTTCCATTTCGATAACCATTGAATCTAGATGGTTGATTCTCAAACGACTGTTGCTTTGTTGAACCAGAATTTCTCGGCTTCCACTCTTAGTTCTAACCGTGTTAGCACAGCTGTCCATCAATCCACTTTGTCGTGGTTTCATATTTTGATTTGTTGTTACCTTACCAGATTGATGGACAACTGTGCTAACACGGTTAGAACTAAGAGTGGAAGCCGAGAAATTCTGGTTCAACAAAGCAACAGTCGTTTGAGAATCAACCATCTAGCTTCAATGGTTATCAAAATGGAAATGGAAATGAAAATGTAAAAGAGGATTTGTGACAAAGAAATGGCCATACCTATAATCATCCAACGATGACGCAGAATTCACCGCCTTCGAAAGGAGGAGATTTTCAGAGTCGGCGAGGGGAACTGACAAAATAAGGAAACCATGCATTTTTCAGAGTCTAGTGAAACCAAAAACTAAACCTATCTAATATCAACATCAGGTCAACATTACCAAAAACTAAACCTATCTAATATAAACTCATCAACAAATGTAGCGACAACCACCGATTCCAGACCACCCGACCCCCTACTTCAATTCAATTCAATTCAGACAGTCAACACAATGGCAGCTCAGTAGCTCAACAAATCAACACTTACGAAAGCCCACGTGCAAGTAAGTGGCAGCAAGAGAGTCCGAAATTCGCAACCCAATGATTTCTCAAAAGATACAGAAAAGATAACAGCTCAAACGCAAGTACAGTAGCAGAAATCAACCCAGACCCATGTTATCAATCAACAACAGCCCAACAACAATAGAGCTCACGGTCCAAAACACCTACACAGAACATAGCCCAGGCCCAATTCGGTAAAAAAATAGTAAATTACAATGAGCTACACGACATAAACCCAGATTAGCAGTGAACTAACCAATAGAGTCCCAGATTTTGATAGAAATTTCCTCAAAGACACTGAAATTCAACCCAGAGTTCACCGATTTCACAGTACGAACAATAGCAGTGCAAAAAAGTTTCTGGGTTACCTTGATTTTGATGAGAAACTGCGAGGTGAGAGTGAAAACCCTAGATGACTTCCCTTTTCTCTATAATGTATTGAAGAACCCAGAAATTTTAGCATCAAATCTTGAAATTTTTGAACCTTAGTGCACAGAATCCAGAAATCCAGACTGCCTTTGGGGATTTGGTGGTGGTTTACGGTGATTTTGGGAAGGGTTGAGATCGGGTTGTGGAGATAGAGTGAGGAATTTCGATGGGAAAGAGGGAGAGAGGGATTTCGGGTTGTGGGTTTGTGATTAGGACGAAGAAGTGAGAGAGGGATGTGGGTAATGGTGGGTTTCGGTGGTTAGGACTTGGGGTGGAGAATGATGGAGCTGTGGTGGTCAAGAGAGATGGAGATGGAGATGGGTAATGGTGGAGGTTCGGTGGCTATGGTGAGAGAGAGAGAGAGAGAGAGAGAGAGAGAGAGAGAGAGAGAGAGGGTATTGCTTGGGGAGGGGTTTGGTATGAGATAGAAAGGGTCTGGTATGTGCACGATGGGATGGGAAAGAGAGAAAGGGTATGGTTGGAGCTAAGCCCTTAAAAGTCTCATGTATTTACGGGATTGCCATCGGGAGAGATGGAAGGGATTATGCAATCTCAACCATGTGATAAGATTGAAGGGCCCTAATTTATGCAGAGAAAATGTGTCTTTTTGAAAACCACTCTGTTTTGTTATATAGATGGTTGTTATCACTTATCACTAAATAGACTGGAATTCCCAAATGGGCGACTTGTTCAAAAGTCCTAGGCAAAGGATTTGTAACCCCATTAATCCACCAAACAAGTTTATAACCTATCAAGTCCTAACGCTGCCGTCTTCTTTTTTTTTTTTTTTTTTACCAAAAAAAATTTGTACCTCTATGAAAGTGCCAAAAAAGTTTGTACCCTATGAAAGTGCCTAAAATCCTAGGGTACCCTATGAAAGTGCCTAAAACCCTAGGGTACCCTATGAAAGTGTCTAAACCACTAAAACTCTATAATAGGAAAGTGCACCCTAAAACCTAAACCCTAGGGTACCCTATGAAAGTGTCTAAACCACTAAAACCCTATAATAGGAAAGTGCACCCTAAAACCTAAACTCTAGAGTACCCTTTGAAAGTACCTAAATTTAAAATAAAAAAATTTGTAGACCTTAGACCTTGTAAAACTTTAACATGGACTAAATGGCCCAATAAGTCTCCACTTCTGGACCCTAGAACAATTACAGCTGAGTGGATAACGATTTGGAAAGTTTATGCCCTATTGGAACTTAGGCCCCGATTGGATGGGGTATTATTTTCAGGGGGATAAAATAAGATGGGGTATTATTTTTGGAGGGTTGGCCCACAGTGATGTGATGTTTATGGAGGGGATAAAATTTGACATGGTTTGGATGTTTATGAAATGGGGGGATAAAAATTGTCAAATGACTAGTTTGCCCATGTATAGTGTTAAATTTTATTATTGTATTAAATAAAGTATATAAATGCAAAAACTTGATATATTTAATTAATTTTGGATAATTTGAGGTTGGGTCTTGTAATTATATTCTATTTATAATTATCAATTTAAATTCCATAATTATACTTATAGTCTGAGTATTATTTTTATAGTTTGAGAGTTTGTACAAAAATTCATTAAGTTGATACTACTAAAAAAAAAAAAAATCACGGCAAAACTACTAAAAATTCATTAAGTTGTTATACTTAAAATTCATTAAGTTGATAAAGTACTACCAAAACTACTACTTAAAAATAATTATAAAAAAACCCAAAAAGTTAAAATTGGTCAAACCCATTCACGGGAAAACCACCCCCCATTTCAAAACCCATGTGCCCTTCTTCCCCATTTCCGTTCTTCCCCATGAAACCTAGTTTCGGTTTCAACAGTAGCAACCCAGATCCTTTGGCAATGGCACTCCGGTGATTGCAATAACAGGTACCTCTCCTCTATCTCTCTCTTTCCCTTCCCTCTCGATTTCAGCAACCCAGTTTCTGTTTCAACAGTTGCAGAGATGGAGGCTGGGGGTTGGGGATAAGGAGGGGTATAATCATCCAAAGGCCACCATTCCTTCCCAGATAACTTTTGGCCGGATAACTTTTGAGGGGGGCAAAAGAAATCCGGGAGCATTTTGAGGTATCCAAACGGTGGATATGGGGAGGGACCCACCTTTATCAGGGGTGAATAGAAATCCGGGAGGCTTCTCCTCCATCCAAGCAAACCCTTAGGGAAAATGGAGATAAAAAAAGAAGGAAGATACCAAACAGACCCATGTACACCAAAATTTGAAATGGTTATTTTCTCCCCACTTTCCCTCTAAGCCGAATAAAGAGGAAGAAATTTTGTTAATTTTCCTTTCCTTCCTTTTTTTTTTTCACAAGTTCCAAATAAACCCTAAGGACTCACCGAGTTTTTAGCCCTTCTGATTCTCATGCATGGGTCGGATCGGTTCGGATCTGGTCTGTAGTCCAACCCGACCCGACCACAACGGGTGGGAAAATCATGACCCGTATTTGACCGAATCATCTTTATAAACCGACCTATTAGGTTCCTCCTTCCCTATGCGTAAAACACTGACTACTCTGTATCCAACACAAACATAAGCATAGTATATATTGGTTGGGTCGGGTAGTACGGATTTAAATTTTCTCCACTTGCAAATTTCCCAGCTGCAGACCCGACATCCGACCGAAATATGCATCAAAACCGCTCGAAAGACTTGGGTCAGATCAGGTCGGGTGGGTCACACGAGTTTTCATTCACCCCTAGGTATAAAAAGTAGAGTGATTTTAGTAACTTGCTTTTAGTAAAAGAGTATGAGAAATGATAATGCCAAAATCATTTTTGTTTGTGCCAAAACTGTAGTGCATAAAAGGCTTGTACCTTGCACATGGTACAAGGTTTTTAAGCACTATAATTTTGGCACAAACAAAAAAGGCACAAACAAAAACGATTTTGGTATTAACACCACCGAAAGAGTATTTGAGAGAAAATTAACTTTTCGCCAGTGTAAAACAAGGAAGCCCATAATGAAGTGATTCTTTTCTCTCCTACCACAGGCATTTAATGTTTTGCTGTATACAAAGACTCATCTGTCCTTTCTTGATCAAAAGTCGATAGCTTGTATATTTCATTTTCCAAACTACTCGGAGTTCTTAAAAGACCGGTAAGGTGTCTAATTTTTTAATCATGCAGCAAACGTAAAAAACTGGAACCCCACGCTTCTTCTTTTCAGCTGAAGCAAAGACAATTGTAAAAGAACGAAAACTATCCATTTTGCCAAGCTCCAATAAATAAAGATGAAGATTAGTGACCCTAACAAAGTCTTTTTTTTTTTCAGCTTCCATTTTTTAAATTTTTTTTTTTTATACAACCTTTGATAAACAAAACACATGGTTCAAGAATCACAATTTTGACTTCACTACTCATTAAAATTGAGAAGTCTCCTCATGTAGTTGCACAACAAAAATATGCAAAAACTGCTCTTGATGTCGAGAATGGAGTTAGTGAAGTACAAATGAAAAACTCCCAAAATATTTAATAGCTCCAAAACATGTGAAAGCGACTGGTTCGTAAGAGACAGAACCTAAAGCTAGAATGGTGAAAATTTGACTTTGGAAAGGACATCAAAAGCTCCGCTCAGATAAAAGAAAGGATGTCAAAAACCACCCATTATAAATGCCCGTGCAAGGAGAGAAAAGAATCACGACATTATTGGCCTCCGTAAAACAAAAGTGATTTAAATAACGAAACTAAACTCAACTTTTATGGGATTTCTCATTTTAACAAATGGAAAACAAACCCTCAATAGATTTGAAGGGGTGAAATAGAAGAAAACTGAATAGTTGTGGGGATAAAATTGAAATTTAGCCATATTACAGAAGAACCATTTTATGTTTTTTTCTTCCAGAATGATGATCATCGATTGGGCTAAAACGTTTCCACCCCAACTGTTTCATCTCTCTCTCTCTCTCTCTCTCTCGCTCTAAAAATCCGCATCACTCGCAAGCTCTCCGCCAGACGTCGATCAAATGGACTTCTGGGGTAAGTTTCTCTCTCATTTTCGTTGTATCAATGTTAGCCTATTCTCTCGTTCGTCTCGTTCGTTTGTGGGTGTTGGGGTTTTCGCGTGAATCAGGGTTTCTGCCCGCTTTCGCATGCAGTGGATAATGTGTACAGTGGTGATGTTGCTAAAATTACGTTCGTCGATTGTTGCTCTTAGTTGTGGTCTTTCTCAATCGAGTGTACATTTGACTTCAACTTATTAATCTCCAATTACCCATTCGAAATAAGGTCTCTGCGTTTTTGTTATTTATTTTTTTATTTATTTTTTTTTTGTTTATGTTAATTGTCCAAAAACAGCAAAACCTGTACAATGAAATGAAAAATATAAGAAAGCCGGAATATGTACTATTGTGCCCACAGGATACCCAGAACAACCTCTCACATACACACCCGAACACGCGGACCACAATTTTTATGTGGTTCGGCAAATCTTACCCCACGGGGAAGCGGATTTTTTCTATTTGGAGAAGATTTACAAAGGGAACCGGTTTTCGCTCACCAGAGCCCAAAACAAGAAACCCACCCTATATTTCTATCTACACCTGTAACACCTCTGCTACAAACGGTTGAAACTGCAAAATTGCATATATAATTATAGGAGAAGGGAGAGTTTCACTTTCCATTAAGCTAGACTGGTGGAGGTTAAGAGCTGCCGCATCAATGGAGTTGTTGGGAACTCCTTCAATCCTCCGGGGCACAAAGTCATCATGTACCTCCCATAACAGTCCTAATCGCGGCGACCTTGTTCAGTACCACTTGGAACTTGGGACGGATCCAGGATTCTTATCGGAGAGTGCAAACTCGTGTAATATAACAGTTATATCTACGAACCAGTCGTATAATTTGGCTGTTTCTGAGTTACTCTTGGGCCAGGTCGCCCCTTACTGCCCCCTCATATCCATGACTGTTTGGAATCAAGAAATGTTGCTTGATCTTTGTTCAAAATTTGGTGGTGTTGGTACTGCAACAATCAGATGAAGGATATCTATCTTATTGAGATGTTTTCTATTGCAGTTATAATTATTGCAATTTATTTTTAATAGTACTACATATTCCATCATGTGAATATTGTGGTATAGAAGTCTCCATATCGCTTCAATTTAGGGTAAACACCAAATTGTTGTTCTCCATTCTAAACATGGTGTTACTGGACGCATTGAAAGAGACATTTGTCTTCAAAGGTATGCCATAAAGTCAATCATGACTGAAGACAGGGTAAATGGGGCTCCTGTGATGTTCTTTTTACAGAATAGAAATCTCTTCAATCTTCACCATAAAGTACTTGTTTTTCTCTTTAGTTTGAAATACTAAACCTAGGGTTCTGTTCTGAGTTTTTTTTATGCAATTTCCTTTTTTATTACTGCTTATTATATTTTAGGCAGTTTGCATGTACTTGGTTGTTTGTGGAATGAGTTGGGAAACAGTTTTTAGAAGTGCTTGTAGCACTCTGCAGGTAATTAGGTTATGATTTTTTTCTTTAATCAATCATGGTGTCGCTAACCTTTGTGCGAAGGCTTGGTTATTTTTTAGATTTATTTCTTTCCTAAGTCATAGCTTCTTTGTATAATAATACTCCTTTTTCATTACTGACGCAAATACATGTAACATATATTTGCTAAAGCTGCCTATTAATCTTGAATACTATATACTTATGATGTTTTGTCTATCTATATGTTTTCCCCAACTTAATAATAATGACTGATTAGTTTTTATTGAATTGCTTTTGAGCAATTGCATTAAGTTTTATGAACCTTTGGGAACTGATTCGGTGATTTTAAATGTCAATGAGTTTTTTAGTATATGAAATTGTTTGCAAAGTGGGTCATTTGACCCCACTTTGCACTTCTTCCTCTCCGCTGCGTACACGTGTCATATGGCAGATAACAAACACTGGTTGCCTTCGTATGTAGAATGGAACAATCATGTAAGGAATTTTGCTAAGACATGCTGATAACAGATGCTTGTAAGCTTTATATCTGTTGAACGGTACAATATGAATAAAATTCCTGGCTTCTTATGAATTGTGCAGATACATGAGTCATTTTTGTTGTGGTATGGTTTACCCTTTTTCTGTAATTTATATTCGGAGGTGACAAATTTTCTCCTATTTACTGGTTTGTCAAATATATTTTCTGAAGAAGTATTTTGCTATGATGACACAGGAGTGGAGGTGAAAAGTGGTGAGCCCTGCTTAGTAGAACCTGGGCAAGGCAGGACCCTGCATCTTTCCCAGGTTGTAGTCCAAGAAAAGACAAAATTTATTTTATTTATGTGATTGGTTATTTATGCATACCTTCCATTTACATTGAAGTGTGCAATACTCCTCAGGCTTGTCTTGGCGAGGTCAAGAAGGACAAAGGGAATGAATCCGTTTACCTTTATGTCACTGTTGAGGGGAAGAAGCTTGTCCTCGGAACACTTTCTTCTGAAAAGTTTCCTCAGCTGCAGTTTGACTTGTTGTTCGACGATAAATTTGAGCTATCCCACAGCTGGAAAAATGGCAGTGTCTACTTCCACGGATATAGATGCGATAATCAATCAGAAGAATATCCTTTTCTTTTGTTAACGTTTTTTATAGTTGGCATTAGTTGTAGTCTTCTACAGTCCATTCGTTTTTGGTGTTGACGTTGTTGGTGTTCATTCTTTCTGTTCTGTCTTCCTTGACCGCCTGCCTCTTTTTATTATCACAATTGATGGTGACTCTGGTGAGTTTCTTAACATCAACTGCTCTTCTAGTTTTTACTTCCTTCTGTTGCCAATGCACTCATACCTATTTCTTTTTATTAGAGGATGAGTCTGAGGAGGATTTGCCTGCTAATGTTGCGGACGATGGTGTAGACTGTATTTCAATTTCAAAGTTCTTATTCAGTAGCATGTATAATTCTGGGGCATGTTATTTATTTTGCTAAGTTGTCTTCCTAGGAAAACCAGAGTCACAGGCTATGGTTGATAAACCTCCTGTGACTCAGAATGCTAGCACTGCAAGACCTGATTCAGCTGCATCAAAGCAAAATGTGAAGACAGTGGAGCCAAATAAAGTCGTGAAAACAGTCGAGGAAGATGACAGTAGCGAAGATGACTTTGGTACAGATACTTCCGATGATGAAGCTGACTCGGATGAGGTATTTTTTCAGTCAAAAGCTTCTCACTGTTCTTTTCCTCATGTTTCAGCTGTGTACCGTTGCATTACACCCTGATGTGTATTGTCCACCCATTGTAGTTATTTGGTTTCTGTATTTGGTTACATACACGTGCATATGGTATGGTGTTTTGACTTGTGCTGTGTTCGTATTGATGAAATTGGTCGTAGCGGAAATATATAGAAGTATTTTCAATGTTCTTATGCATAAGGGTGGCATACTGGTGGTTGGCTTTGGCTTAGGATGAAGATGGCGATTCTGAGAGTGGAGAAGGTGATACTGAAGATGATGACGAGGAAGAAGAGACTCCTAGGAAGGTAGATTATTTATCCTTCACAACCCTTCGACTGAGGGGCGGTTAGATGCTGCATGTAATAATTGTTTTTTTACATGGTGTATTCTTGGCTAATTCATTTTGGTTTCTTACTATAAAGGTTGAACTGAGCAAGAAGAGACCAGTATCTGCTACTGAAACACAAGGCGCTGATAAGAAGGCGAAATTTATTACTCCTCAAAAGACTGGTGTGTATTTTTCCCGTTTATGATTTAAACCTCTTCTTTTTAGCCTTGGCTGCTTACAATTCTCGTGGATAGTGGCACAGACCTCCATGAATTTTGAGTTAGCTGGTTTAATCCATTCTGTCGGTTGATTTTTATCATTTACACCTCCTTGTAAAAATCATAAAAAGAAGAGGAAAAAGATAGTCTTCACTTGGAAGCATGAAGTTGGTGTTTACTTGTGGAGTTTCCGTTGATTTTCCAACCGATTCCTGTAGGATAAAAAAACAAGTCATAGATGATGATGATATCTTGAGTGAGGATGCAATTATTTGGAAGACTACATGAGATATTATTCTTTGTTGTTTTTCTCCTTATTGATGTTTACCCCTGACAATACTTTAAGCTCCTGATTTTGCACATAATTTTGCTGCTGGTGCTTATTTTACGCTTTGTTTGTATTCTTGGGATACAGTTTATCATTTCACCTATTTCTAAACTTAGCAAGATATATTTTAAATTGGGGTAATAATTTCCTTTGGTTCATATTTGAAACCTCATTGTTCAGACTTTAGACCGATATGTTAGGAGATTCGGGACAATCTTATGATAAAAAATCAATCCTTATGTTGGTGCAGAAACCAAGAAAGGTGGGGGGCGTGTTGACACGCCTTACCCTTCGAAGCAGGCTGGAAAAACTCTTGCCATTCAGTCGAAACAGCAGACCCCAAAACAAGCTGGATCTCATCCGTGCAAATCTTGTAACAGGTATACATCCTTGGTAGAGTTGCTCATTTTTTCTAAGTTCTGGAGTTTGTACAGTTTCTGATACGAACTTTGTGTGTGTGTGTGTGTTGATCCTCTCAGGTCGTTTAACTCAGAAAATGCTTTGGATTCTCATACGAAGGCCAAACACACTCCGGGGAAGTAAGTGGATTTAAATAAGCGGCTGTGGTGACCTTTTTTGGCATGTATATTTGAAGAGAAAAGCCATCTATTTGGTCGGGTTTTTTAAGGTTCATCTTGGGAAATGTCATGGAAAAGTTTAGTTTTTTAGGTTGCAGATTACGTAATTAGGCTGTGGTGAATTGCATATAATGTTGACCTAAATGACTCTCTGATCTTTCCTTGGCTGTACTTCTGCTCTTGGCTTTCGAAAGTAATTTTTTTCCTGTGATTAGTCAGTTGACGTGTTTGCTGTCGAAACAGAAACTCAAACTGCCACCCATAGCAGGTGAACAAATTCATTTTGATCACCACCAGGGGGGTGGCCCAGTGGTGGAGGCGTCCGCCTCCCCCAGCTTTGTCCCAGGTTCAGGAGAGTTAAAGATCCGTTCCTGGTGGTAGGTCCCTCCACTGGTGCCCTGGTGGTAGGTCCCTCCAATTGGGTTGGGTTAAATCTGGCTGGCTGTCAACTAGTGACCCCAGGGCCAGGGCCTCAGGGTGCAGTGAAGTCCACGCCAGAGCACCTTTTTTTGCTGTTCAAAAAAAAATAAATCATTTTGATCAACATTTGGAATTAAAATAGAAAAAATAACTGAAAAGTCTTAGTACTTGTCTTCTTTCAAAACTGGGTAGGCAAAATGTACAGAGCCTGACTAATAAATCATTGGACGCGGGGAGGCTGGGAACCGGGAGGGTGTTGTGCAGCCTATGCATAGCAGGTGTTGTGCACAATCACAGCCGTCCACAAGTGTTTTCAATGGTTAGGATTGAAAACAAACTATTTGCGTTAATAGTTTGTTTGAAATTTGGGCTGTCCATCCAAGCAACAAATGGCTCGGATTCTGCACAGCACGCTGTGCATAAGAGCCTCCCCGCAATGTTAAATGGGCTGTAGAAAACAAATATATGAAGAATCATGAATAAAAGGAGTTCTCATCTGCACAAATAATTTGCTCTTTCTCATCTGCACAAATAATTTGAGCCAACACATGAATCCGAACCAAAGCATGCTCATCAACAAAACCTGGTATGTGTTGAATCCCAAAACAACAAACTAAGCCTTGGGCTACGAATGCCAAAAGGAATGAGCAAGAATAACCTTCTCATTCCTACTTGCTTAAGATACATGGCATAAACTCCGTTTCCCTGTTTGGTGGTTTTGTTTTCACTCGCCAGTCATCATCCTTGGTTGTGTCCGGTTCTCTGGCCTAACAGTTAAGGGTGTCGCGACTGCTGTTTGGTTTCGTTGGTGGCAGCAGGTTGTGGTCGGAGGTCTTGGGCTGGGGGTGGTATTTGTAGAAGATAGCTAGGGTTTTGGTTTTGGGCCTCTTTATTTGGGCTTCTTTGTTATATTTGGTATGCCCTTTTGGGCTAAGGCCTTCAGATGTTTTAGGGTTGGCTGTTTGGGTATTCTTTTGGCTTGTCCCTTCAGTGTCTTAATTTTTCCAACCATTTGTTGGAGTGCCCTCCCCTTTCCCCCCATTTTGATGTACCATTTGTCAAGATTTCATCAATAAATTTGTTGTTGATCAAAGAAAAAAGAACAAAAAAAGATATATTGCATAAACTCTCCGCTAATAAATCAATTGAGAGAGTGAAAAAAAAAAAAAGAAAAAGGATCGGCCACCCTCAAGACCCATAATGCGCATGAGAACAAAGTTTATGAGAACGAGGATTGGTAGCGGAAGTATTACGAGTCCCATCGAAATATTAGGTAACGCAAGACAAACCCATGTAAAATGCTGCCAAATTTGTTCATAGCTAATAGCTAAAACCGCAAAATTTCCTAAAAAAGAAAACACTAGGTCTCAGAGCCCCATCGAAATACCCATCTAAAATGATGCCAAATTTGTTCATAGCTAAAAACGCAAAATTTCCTAAAATATCAAACACTTGGTCTCAGAGCTTCCGTAGACCAAAGATTTCTTTGACAAAAAGACTTTGCTCGTGTTAAGTAACCAATTGTGCCCAAAGTTTAAGTTGTTAAGAATTGAGCCTAAAAATGTATATCCAGCTATTCAACATACTCCATCACTTCCAACCTTGACTTGCAAACAGAATACCAAATGGAGAGGCAGAATACAAGATGAACAAATGCAAACAGAGAGCCTTGAACTGAAGACCTTTCACAACCAGAACCCCCGATAACATTTTAAGTTACTAATTGTCCCCAAAGCTTAAGTTGTTAGGAAATTAGCCCAATAATATACATTAAGCTGTTTAACAGCTCCCACAATTCACCAGTCACCACGAAAGATCATTTCTCAACCCAAAAAAAAAAATAAAAAAGTCTAAAACCATAAAGCCCTTCACAATGTGTCTACCATAGATTTCTCCAAAAGAAGAACAACATTAAGTAGGTGGATTTTCATTGTTGCATTCGACGTATTACAAACAATAACATAGAAGCCAAAGAACGATACACACAAGGTTTTCGATGAAAAAAAGTGACAAATGCAGAACTGCTGTTTTCAAGTTTCCAAAGGGCTAATAACTGAAAGATACAAGATAAATATCACATTGGCAAGGAACTTCAGTGAGTCATCAGTTTAAGAGCTGAGGGCTGCTTCAGTTGTTCTGCTAGCTAAACATGGCTGATCCTGTAAACTTGCTCTGCAGACAATTACACCAAACCTGTATATAAATATCATGGTAAGCTGCCATAAAAAAATGAGGCTCAATCCTTGCAGCAGGAATACCTGAACCTGCAAAACTTACTGAAAATATGTAAGATCACAAGATAAATGGAAATATAACAAGGAGGATGCAATTGGGGCTCCAAAAACACCCTTCTGCAAATAGCACTTTACCGAGTGTTATCAGTATTTACCTATACCAATGAAGGACGGATAATCCATGTGGGTTGACTATCGACTTCCCTGTCATATCACCGTACTGCACTTGCTTTTGCTAATTATTTTATGTCTTTTGGTTAAAGTGATTTGCAAAAGTTGGGAATCCGAAATAACATTTTCTCACCAAAAAAAGAACTGCAAAGTTTGAAACTACCAAAAGAATCATTTAGCTAGTGAAATT
Organism: Vaccinium myrtillus; assembly: GCA_016920895.1. NCBI lineage: Eukaryota > Viridiplantae > Streptophyta > Magnoliopsida > Ericales > Ericaceae > Vaccinium > Vaccinium myrtillus. Next base: position 11,204,849 of record CM029280.1, read on the forward strand.
TGAGCAAGCAACGTGTCTTTCATCGGTAAGATAAGTGCCTGCCATATCTAACGTGGAGGTGATCCCAAGTGTTCGTTCTTTTCATTGTGTTCCAGAAGCTATTTCGTTACAATCAAGCTATTTGATCAGGCATATCTCCCAGAATTTTGATAGTAGTTCAACCAATGGTTCTGCAGAAAAATTTGGTACCACGATACAAAGATCTTGAAAATCTGCAAATAACTTTTCTGGCGGAATATCTAAAAAAAACTAGAGACTAGGGTACACTACAGCATTCAAGTATGAAGGTGGTTCTCTCAGTCTGCTCACGGAAAATCAACGTGCAACTTTCTCTCATCTATGGGAGGAGAAAAAGGCTAAAAAATAGTTTTTACTTTATCATAAGATAATGAACCTGTACTCCACCTGCACAGGGAAAAATTGACAGTAAACTGTCTTTTTCTGAAAAGGCAAATTTTCCTCGAAATATAAGAGAAGCTGAGGCTCAGTTTGTTTCCACATAAAATAAATTCCCTGCAAAACATGTCTCGTGTAATGATTTTCCAAAAATATATCCTTTTTCTTTTTGCTTTTCCGACGTTTGGTTGACACTTTAAAAATACAATCTAGAAAAAGAGAAGAGGCTTAAAGCCATTTCCAGCTCCCTATAATATCACACAAACACCGAAGTAAATGCGAGCAAAAGAAACTGAGGTAAACACACAAGTGAGGGATTCAATTGAAACTAAAACATCATGAGACTCAATTTCAGCCTTGCGTTCCTATTGTTTCTTAATCTTCACACCAATAATCACCTGCAATCTGGATTGGCTGACAAGGAAATAGTAGCCAGTCAAGCAGGTGCTGAATTCTCCGCGATGGTAACGCTCAGATTTAAACCGAGAGGCATGAATGACCAACTGCTAAATATTTTCAAAAAATGAATCGGAGCATTTTTAGGATAATCATTTTGCCCAAGATGGAAAATGTTTTACAAAACAAATGTTTACTTGCTTGTTACAAAAACCAAACACCGGAAAATGGACACTGTATTTTTCAGTAGTATATTTTATGTCAAAACAAACGGAGTGGCTAAATGTGTTCCATTTCAATTCAATTTCAAGGAACAAGAGTCTGGAATCAAATCAGAAAGAGCTTGAGACAAACCAGACAATGCCACTTGGATTAGTAGTCGTAACCTCCATCCTGCTGCTGAGGGTGATCATACTGTTCTCCATTCTGTGCAATGCGATTGCCATTGTTGTCATTATCACCATTGTTACTATTACCATTCTTGTTAGCAGATTCTGCTTGTTCCCTTTCCCGATTCCACTGTTCAATCTTTGCTCTTCTCTCAGCACTGTCTTCCCTAACCGGGCTCCTATTTCTCTGTTCCCTTGGGCTTCTGCTTCGTCCTCTGCTTCGTCCTGGACTCCTGCTTCTAGGCCTCCTCCCCCGTTCATGGTGGCGGCGATCTCTGTCATCACCTCTCCTACCACCATAACCACGGCCGCCTCCTTGCGAACGCTCCTCACGATTGTCGCGCTCACGCCCTTGTGGACTTCGACTGTGCCTTCTCTTGGCACTTCTCCCAAATAATTGCTTCCTCAGCTCTCTGTATTAGAAGGAAAAATATATATATATATCAACCTCCAAATAACATGCAATGAGAAACAAGTACTCCCCTTTCTTGATCCCATTTTTCACCATAAAGAATGTCTACACTTTAAAACGTCAACAAGAAAGATGTATTTGATATTGACAACTCAAAGGGGATATGGGAAAGTGTGGAAGGGTAAAATTAGAAGTCTACAAAGCACGGTATTGTAAATATGCCTCCTTAACAAATTGGATTCCCCACAATGGACTAGGAGTAATAATGACAGACTGCAGGAGCATTAAAATGAAAGGCAAGAAACTCACCTGCTAATCTTTTTCAGATGCATGAAGTTGCAGTAGCCACCTCTATTGCATATATCTTCCTCATATTGCCTGCAAGTGGCTTCGCGGAAATCTGTCACTGGAGAGAAGTCGACAATAATTGGATTCCCTGCACAGTAAGGAGTTCATGATGTCAACTGGACAGTGATCAGAGATCTTCTACGAGTTCTTCAACTTTGTTTTATTTTTGGGGAGAACTCGATATAGTGACAAGCATAAAAAAAGTATCTTGAAGACTTGACTTCATTTCCTTTTATATACTCAACTTCAAATGTCTACATTGTTCATACCTTTCAGACTTAAACAAGCGTGGTACCCATGCTACGCACGGAAGCACAGGAAAATTAATCTATGCTTTATCCTGTCCTGCCTATCCTTTTCAAAAAAAAATTTCCCCGAACCCCACGCAAATATTAGGTTGTAATAACTAAACAACTTGATAAATTGTAGGAAAATAAACTGCGTGGAAAAGTGATATAAAACTCCAAATTAGGAGGCAAGGATCGGCAGCGAAGAGACTTTCGATCAACAGCGAAGTCAAGCGGCAAAGGATTGACGGCAAAGTTAGGAGGCAAGGATCGGCGGCGAATATCTTTGGCTAACTGCAGTTCAGATCGACGGCGATAGAGCTTTCAATGGACCGTGACAGCGTCGGCGACGAGAACAAAGTCTTTGGCTATTGACGGAGACCATCAACAATGAGAACAAAGTCTTTGGCTATCGACAGCGACCATCAACAAAGGTTTGGATTGTAGACGGCGATGAGAACTCTGTTCTGTAGATGAACAAAGTTTTGCTTGTTTATGCCATTACCAAGTCCAGATTGTAGATCGACAAAGATTGGACGGAGATATATACATACGTATGTATATGTATGTATTACTCTATTTGGTATTAATATTGTGATATTTTAAAAAAGGAAAAAATAATATTTTTATAAAAGATAGGTAAAATGGATAGTATTGTTGGAGTGATAGGATAGCTATATGCACTGTGCACCAGCTTTTTTTGCTCAAACTTTAACCAAGCTGCTGTTTTTGCTTTTATACTAAAATATTATTAGTTTATACATTCTTCATTCTTTTGATTGGTTATCTTTGAATCAACCATGAATGATCAAAAAGGAAGAGTGCTTTGTTCTACAGTGAAAATAGTATTATATTGTTAGACAAAGGAGCAATTGCTCGTCGCTCCTAGCGAGGTCCTGTAGCAACTAAGAAATACACCAAGCCTTTGCAGAGGCTGATGCAGGGCACTTTCTCACCTTTGGCTCATTTAAATAGCATAAAAAGCCATGTGGAGAGCCAGATGCTGATGCTCTAATAGTTGAATTTTGCAAAGCCAAGCAAGCGACACTCAAATTTCCATAAGCAATAGGACTTAAAATCTTAATTCTATCTTGAAACAATAACAGCATCCATGTAATTGACAATTGATGGGGGCATGTGCAGGGAAGGACGGGAGACAACCCAACATTTGGCAATCTATGAACAAAGTGGCTGGTCTAAGAAAGTTTTACTAGTGATATAGCGCCGCCTATACGTACAGAGCCTTTATTACAATGGGAGATGACAATATCTATATGAAGGTATCTACTATCTAGGAGCTTGTTTAAACTGAAACAAATTGGATAGAAAGTTATATAAAAAAATAATAATAAAAAAAAGGAAGTGACAAGGGCCTGCAACACAACTACTCAATAACAAGCTAGTCAGCAGCGTTATGTGGCTTACATATAACCATTTAATGATGAATGACATGTGGCTTACATTAGCCACCAGATGAGTGCTTAACATAACAACATGCAACCACTCCATTATAAAATAAAGACAAGTGACTTAATGAATCAATAAGTGATAATTGACACATGGTTGGAAAGAACACGGTGGCATGTCATGTACATTGCCACAAGCAAGATACTTGTCCACCTTGACAACAAGTTGCTTACAAGTCAGCAAGCAACTCCTTTTGGAGGATGCGTTGCAGCTAAAATTACCACAAAAAAAAAAAAAAAAATACAGCTATATCTCACGAAGATAGTAAAATTGTGCAACTTAAAAATCCAATTTCTTAAACCCTTCCCCAACACAAAAACAAAACGTACGAGGCAAAATTGGTAGACACTAGAGACTTATACACAGTGCCGGCCCAAGGTAAGCCTTGCAAGCCCCCGGGCTTGGGTAACCAAAAAAAAAAACTTGTAAACCCAACAAAGAAAAATCGGTTAATTGCTCTAGGGTCCAGAAGTGGGACTTATTGGGTCATTTAGTCCATATTAAAGTTTTACAAGGTCTAAGGTCCATGAATTTTTTTATTTTTTATTTTTTTTAGAATTTAGGCATTTTCAAAGGGTACCCTAGGGTTTAGGTTTTAGGGTGCATTTTCCTATTATAGGGTTTTAGTGGTTTAGGCACTTTCATAGGGTAACCCTAGGATTTAGGCACTTTCATAGGGTACCCTAGGGTTTTAGGCACTTTCATAGGGTACCCTAGGGTTTAGGTTTTAGGGTGCACTTTCCAATTATAGGGTTTTAGTGGTTTAGGCACTTTCGTAGGGTACCCTAGGGTTTTAGGCACTTTCGTAGGGTACCCTAGGATTTTAGGCACTTTCATAGGGTACAAACTTTTTTGGCACTTTCATAGGGTTTAGGGTTTAATGGGAAACAAGTGCGTGCAGATAAAAAAAATAATTTCCAGAAGAGCTGCGTGAAATTCTTGGTGATCGGCGTAGGCATTCTAGAAAAGATGACTTGTGAGCGGCGTTTTTTTCTACGCAAAGTGGACTGGAAAGTGTAAGAAACTGTTCAGTGGACATGCGGGGGTAGAAAGCCGCTGGAATGGACTTGCGGCCAATTGGCCCAAGAAAAATTTATAAACCCAAAAAAAAAAAAAATATTCAGATAATACAAAGAAATATTGAAAAAAATAGTTTCACTTTTCAAAAAAGCGCTATGAACTTTTTTCTAATTTGCCAAATGATCCTATAAAGGTTTAGTGATGATACCGCCACACTGGTTAATACATAACTTTCCCTCTATCTATTCTTTTAGCGATCACACCGCCACATTGGATAACTTCTCCATCTTTCTATTCTTTTACTACTTCAAAAAGACAATTCCCTTGTAAGAGGAGAATAAAGCGAACAGAGGTGGAAAAGATCAAGAACCTGATGAGGTATGGATTGGATCAATTAATTTATGGGGATGAGTTATTCCAAGAAAAACATTTGGAAACAATATGGCCGAGAGAAGTAACAAAATCAACTGACATCCTTGATTTAATATGTTCTTATAGGAAAGATGGTGGTTTCCAAATGGTATGGGTTGCTTATCGAATTTTGTTAGACTACACCAATTACAGTTGCTGATAAAAACTTACCATTTTCTAAGTTGTTGATAAAAACTTACCTTCGGACTACCACGAGAGAGATTAAGTGGATTGGTTATGATCTCAATTGAAAATGAGTACTTGGATAAGTTAAACTGTTAAAGTACGATGACTTAATTGCAGAATTTGCTTCAAAAAATGCAATGAGAAGTTGATTACTTTGAGTCGGATCGTGCTAATCATAAAGCATTATAATAGAGTTACCTTGTCATTTTGATTTTTTTTTACGTAATTTAAGCTAAAAGTATAATGTAACCTTTTTTTCTTTTTTTGTGACTTCTATGTCTCTTTAATTTTTAATAGAAAGAGGGCAACCAAGCTTAGGGTAGGGCTTAGGCAACCCAAAAATCGGGCCCAGCACTGCTCATACACATAGAAGAATAGATAGAAGCTGACATTAAAACAAAAAAATCTTTCTATACGTCAAGTTAACGAGTTTGGTTTGATTCTCTAGAATGAACCAAACATCTGCCAGGCAGATCTCCAGTACCTCACTTGATCCCATTTCAGCGATGCAATAACCAACTGAACCGTATGTACAACTATGCCTCATTTAGACTATTCATGTTTAGAAGTATTGCCAGGTGAACGATGTTTGCAAGATACTATCAGTTATCTCCCAGAAAAAAGTTGTAGCATTTCATGTACCACAAAAAAACAAAGACCAACAGAAGATAATAATGTATCCCCTCTTTACTTTTATGCACGTATTTAGTACTACAACCATTTGTATGGTAGGTATATGTCAGGATGAGAAGAAAACTAGCCTGCATAAAACCTTCCAGTCAAATTTTGGAGTGCATTTGCAGCATGTTCTTCTTCCCTAAACTGTACGTATACATTACCCACCTGCATAAAACCACGGGAAATTAAGTGAATCAACATAATGGTACTAACAAAATATTAGCCTTCAAGATAGCAGATACCATGTGGTCAGCAAGATTGTCGCAAATATTTAGGCTCTCAATCTCTCCATACTTGCTCAGCTCCTCAAACAGATCTTCGTAAAAGTCCTGCATTTGAACAAGACACACTACCATATCAATGCGGAGACAAATGGAGAAAGAACAAGCAAACACTTCTTTCAGCTACACATCCAAAATCTTAAAAACGAGTAGAAAAGGTGATTACAACGTTATACTAAAGGCTGAGTTTCCACTATGGTATTTTTGGTATTCTTTGTGAGATATGGAACCACAGGAACAAGTCCCAAATGCACCAAAACTAGATCCATCAATTTCCCAATTCCTAATCAGTAAACAATCGCTAAGAACAAGCACAAGCACAATCTTAACCCCACATTCCAGCATATCACTTCCCCAAAAAAAAAAAAAAAACTCATTTCCAGCATGTCATTTGACGTGTCTCTCCATAACAAAAGGGAGAAAGAGCAAGCAAACACTCCCTTCTTTTTAGCTACAGATCCAGAACACTGAAACAAGAGTAGAAAAGGTGATTCATACCCAAAAAAAAAAAATAATAACACTAAACACATTATTTGGAATATGGAATAATTGAAGAAGTCCCAAATGCACCCAATACTCGATTCATCAATTTCTTACCAGTAGCAAAAAAATCCCTAACCAATCGTCAACAAATTTATCGAACAGATGTAAAATTGAGCAACAGATAACCGTATAGGCATCTATATCTACATTTTTACATACCTCGAAGTGGTTTTGGATCTTTTGGGGGTCGAGGGGCTGGCCTTGGGGGTCGACGCCAGGAGTGATCATATCGGGGCGTTGGTACATGTTGGAGAGGAGAAGAGTAGGGCTGATTGTGGGCTTTGTGTGGAGCCTCGAGCAGCGATCTCCATGCCTACAGGCTCCTATCTTGAAGTAGAAAGGGCAGTTAACCCTGTCCTTCTCCGTCCCGAATATCGATGCCAAATGCTCCGCCATTTTTCCACCCCCTCCACCACCGCCACCGAGATCTCCCTATTCGTGAACACTCAATTTAACCCACTGCTGCAAACAATTTTCCCTGTCTCTCTCTCTCTATCTTCTGTCTGTGTCGGCCCTGGAGTGATCTAGGGTTTCTATGAGCTGAAAAATTAAGAATTGCGCCGGTTCGGGTGCGGATATGTTAATTCCGCATCCCGGACTATTTCAGTCCGAACAAAGACAAGTCGTCCACATCGAAACTAAACTAGATGATTGAGGCTCGTTCATTTTTCAGTTTAGTTTTAGTTTAATTTTGATGACATTATCATTTTTTCCTCTCTCCACTCATTACACTTGATGACATCATCTAAACTAAACTATCTAACCAAACACAGCCTGAGTCATTCAAAAAACTCTAGAGATGTCTCTCTTGCAGTCTAGCCTTTTATCATGATGTACAGTTCATTTTTAAGTTGTCACTCGACCTATTTATTTGGGCCGAGTGCTTCTAATCCAGGATCCCGGATTAGAGGTTTTTGGGTATTTTTTTGTGTTGCCAATTGTTTAGGGAAAATCCGATCCGTCCAATGTGTTTAGAAGGTGTTTTCCAAGGGTCCACGTGGAAAATCTCAAAAAAAAAATACCGGAAAAGGCTCTATCCAAGCAATTTTTCGCAAAACTGTACACATTGGACGGATCGGATCGTCAAAAAAATATCTGGAACAAAGAGGTCCGGAATCCCGGATCCCGGACTAGAAGTGTTACCTTTATTTGGGTATACATTTCATCCATGCTGTCACTTTGGCTTAAATTTTTATATCAAAGAATAGAGTTTCACTCGAATTAATACTACACTCTTTTGTGTTTGTTGGTCCACAAATATATCTATTTCGTCCCTCAAAATTTGTCAATGTTTGAAAATCAATGAGTAAATTATGTTAATGTTACTCTTTTATCCTTGTCTTCAAATATGTAATTAACAAATCAATTATGATTGAATGGTAAAATTAGAAAAACAAGAATTGTACAAAACAATGGTCCCTAAAAAAGTTGGAAATCCCAAAAAAGACAACAAACATGGACAAAAGGAGTATATTCTAACTTCTAAAAATAGTAGGGTTTTTGTTATTCTTTATAAGTAGTAATTTTTATATTTTATTTTAGATCAAGAATTTTGAATTTAGTAACTCATCCCACCCTTGCAAATTGCAATACACATTTTAGTATGGATGATCTCATTTTTTAGTGAGATGACATCATTTTTTCATAAGAACTATACTATTTCAACCAACAAGAGGAAAGGTTTTGTTCATCATCTTTTAAGCAAGCAGGGTGAACAAAATTAAATTCCTTTTAAACTAACTAAACTTATATATCCAAACTATTGCCACAATTTTTTCTTTCATCTTCTTAGAGCATCTCCAATCATGCTTCAAATCGCCAAAATGATGAATTATAACTCCCCAACCATCCTTCCTTTTTGAATGTTCAAAATGAAAAATCCTTTTTGATTCTTTATATATGAAAACTCCTTCAAATTACGAAGAATTTTCTTCATTTATATTTATAATATAAACTATAAAACTTTTGACATTGTGATATAATAGTGATGAAATTAGCATCATTGAAAAAATATTATCAATATCTTTAAACTAAGATCCATGTTGAATACAGGAGTACTATGCAAATTTAGAAAGTTTAACATTCAAAAATTTGGAGGGAAAAAGAGATAATTGGGTTTTGAGTATGTCATTTGAAAGAGGACGATAGAAATGAAGAATTGTGATTATAGTTTGAGTGAATTGTACACTACTATTTATACTCACTTTTTGAATAAAGAATACTATTATGATTCTTCAAAATATGAAGAATTGAGTTGGAGATGCTATTAGGTAAACAACTAGACTTAAATAATGGAAAACCGCAAGGAGTTAGCCTAGTTGTCAAAATTTGGGACTTCAGAATTTGGTCCCTATCTCGTTAGTGATATAATTCGAAATGACAAGCACATAAGGGCATCTCTAGTGCATTACCTAAAAGAGTTTCTTAAAGTGCCCTAACTAGTTAACTAAGAAAACTAAAATCTCTAATGCACAAAAATTGGCTCCCTAAAATCCTAGGTGACACCTTTCATTACCTAAAGCGCTCTAAGTGACTACCTAAATTTGAGGAGAGACTTAAGGAGAGAAAAAGAGGAGAGAGAGAGAGAGAGAGAGAGAGAGAGAGAGAATGAATTTAAGGGGGAGAGAGGAGAGAGGAGAGAGAAATGAACTTTTTAGGGATAATGAACATTTTTAGGAAGCCTCATTAAAATGCATTCCTAGTTAGCTAGCTAACTAAATTCTTAGCAAAAAAAATAGGGACCCACTTGTGCTTAGGTGTACACTTAATTTTTTTTTTTTTTTAAGTAGTGCACTAGAGATGCTCTAATAAAGGAGCACATATTAAAAGGGCCACCTACTCCGGCATTAGTCCCGGACACCTCATTAAAAAAAATCCAAAGTCTCAGGCTCAAAATCTCGTAGGTGGTGCAAGGATGAACACATAATAAAAGGGCCAACTACTCTCAGGCATAAAAAAATAAAAAATAAAAAAAAAATTCGTGGATATCTGTTCAAATCAGGACTACAACTCAACACCATGACAACAGATAAGTGGAGCCATCTCTTAATCCCCGGTTAAAGCCCCGGCTTTAAATGAACTCTGGGTAATGGACGGAGGAATTGATCCTCCAGAAAATATTAAGGCACCCGTAAGTTTACTCAAACACCTGCGTAGTTAACAAAATAAAAAGGAAACTCGAACCGAACCCAGTTAAGTTTTATGATAAACTTAACACAATCCCAGACCAGTTAAATGCACAGCAGTTTCAACAAGCTATAGCTTGAAAAACTCAAGCCACATGCCCCGTTTACTAGCACATGCCACGTTGCCGAAAAGAAACTCTCATAAGCACCAATCGGACACAGACAGACAGGTACCTACTGCAAAGAACCATTCGTTCACCGATGCATTTGCTGATGATAAATATTGAACTCATTCAAAAAGATTTGTGATAAGATCACATGCTCTACCTTCAAAAAGTTTGTCCGTTCACCCGAGCAGTAACCAGCCAAGCCTGACAAAATAAACACTAATACAAAGCCAACCACCATGGCCACAGCCTCAGAGCAAAGCTTCTGAGTTGTCATTATTAAAAACAGGTGTCAGGTCTAATTTTTAACTGAGTAAATTCTACACCTAGGGCTTTATTACACGAAAGCCGAGATACCATGCAGAAAATTGCCATCAACGCATAGACTCCGAGTCATCTATCTAATAGGGCTTAACGGGCATGCGGTAGCTCTCTCCTGCATACACTGCTTCAGAACCAAGCTCCTCTTCAATTCGCAAGAGCTGTAGAGACGCAAAATAACATCAGATGGTTTAAAACATCTCACTTTCAAATAACATCTGAAACGATACGACTGTGAAGATCCAGTCTAAGTTGAAGCAAGAACATAATTTTAATTTGCTTTCACCCTCAAACATCCTACTATAAATCAGAGTACCAAACAGAGCCTGAATTGGAAGCAAAGCCAGAAAAGGCACATAAAGATGGTGAAAAGACCAAGATGTTAACCTGATTGTACTTGGCAAGACGCTCTGATCTGCATGGTGCTCCTGTCTTAATTTGGCCCTAATATAATAAAATTCAAGAATAATCAACATCACAGTGACTAATTAAACAAGAAAGAGAGAGACTACTGATAAAGCCATCTTAAACTCGAAATATAGTTACCGTTGACAAACCCACAGCGAGATCAGCAATGAAAGTGTCCTCTGTCTCTCCACTGCAACAGAATTAAAATGAAATGTCGGCAACTTGAGATTTCTAAAACTCGAGGAAACAAATGCATCGGATATAACTCTTATGTTCGTTTTCAAACCTGCGGTGACTGGTCATTACTCCCCAACCAGCATGCTTGGACATTTTCACAGCTTCAATGCTCTCAGTTACAGATCCAATTTGATTAACCTGTCTCCATAACAAATAATAAAGTGAGATACATTTATAGTTGGTCCAGAACAAAGTACAAGCACTCCATCAAACAAATAAGTGCATTGCAAGCTTGGACCTTCAAAAGAAGTGCGTTGCAAGCTTTGTCCTTGATCGCCTTCTCAACTCTCTGCAAACATAATTGAAAATGCATTGGAACCAGACAAAAAAATTTGTTGACAAACCATGAAGCAGTTCTTAGTGAAGTCCATCCATACCTTGGGATTTGTGACCAAGAGATCATCTCCCACAATCTGTACTTTTTCGCCAATTTCACTCGTCATTATGGCATAGTGCTCCCAGTCATCTTGGTCAAATGGATCTTCGATTGATACGATAGGGTATTCACTCACAAATGACTTGTAGAGATCCTTGAGCTGCTGTCCTGAAATCTTTTGTGAGCCATCATTGTTCTGCATAAACATGAGAACACAAATTATTAAATACCTCTGCAGCAAATGTCACTGCATAAAATCAACGAGCTTATAGGCAGACTTTCGTCATTCCTGACAATTTGCGTCAAAATTATAATCCAATATACTAAAAATCAATGGATGGGTTGTTTGCTGGGGGTAGCATCGTAACATTCTAAACTGAAATGCCACCAAGGGATTTTGGGAATGTCTCTAAAACAGACATGCTATTATGTACAAAAGGAGAAAAAGGTAAGAAACAGAAGCAGCATACAATTCCAGTTTAAGAGTAGTTGCACCATGGTCCCCGTCAAAAGCAGGTAATATCTTGAATTAGTCCCATCCAGTCGTGTAAAAATACAAAACTAACTTTTCCTCAAACCAGTTTCCGAAAGGTTTTCCAAATCAGTAAAGACGACTTCTTAGTTGTTTGAAACTATATATTACACAGAACCAAGGTCATCATGGAACATGATATAAAACTCACCTCTTCCTTGAAATTCAGATCATAGGTCTTGTCTTTCTCACCATAAAATTCAGATGCAGCAACATCCATTCCAATAACGACCTAAAGAATATGTGCACTCAGGATGTGATCTTCTTATGTAACAAGAAAGCACAAAAAGAGTTAAGATGAGGCCTGAAAAAGACTGACCTTTCCTGTATAACCGGCTTTAGCAATAGCTGTTTTAAGCAATTCAAGGCCTTCCTTGTTCTCCTGAAAATGCACAAAAACAAAACTGTTTGAATAATCGAATGCCAGGATTTGTGTGCATTGTATAATGGGTTAAGAAACCAAAACCATGTCATCGGAATGTTGACCTGAATATTAGGAGCAAAGCCACCTTCATCACCGACGTTTGTTGCATCCTGACCGTACTTCTTTTTAATCACACTCTGAATTAAAAAAGTGCATTAGCCAAAATTGAAAAGCAGTCGACCAGCAGAATTGAAACAAAATCTGTGGTCATACGGAGGGGTCTGACAAAGAAGCTAATTCAGGAGTGGACTATGGTGCAATTTCCAAATCTGAATCCAACAAAACACAAATCTTATAAAAGATGTATCCAACACAAGAGGGAGGATCCCTAAATTGTGCCGTTTATGTAACTCCTAAACCAGTGGTGACATATACTAATTGATGATATAAAAAGTGAAGATCCTCTCCTAGTGCAAGTTAAGAATCTGAGATGGGTCTCATGATGGCGCCCAAAAGTTCAACCGAAGGTAGAAAGCCAAACAGAAACAACTGCTCAAAAATATTACAAAAGTTTAGTAATTCACAATATTTCATAGGTAGCACTTTCAAAAGGTCAATCCAAACATATTAGATAGTCAACCCTATTATCAAGGCCTGATATCATGAACTCTGTGGATGCTACTGTAACATACTAATACCTGGACTACTGTGGATGCTACTGTAACATACTAATACCTGGACTAAAAATCCTGTAAGAACTGTTTTCGCAGGGGTACCCACATTCCAAATAAGGAAAGTACCAAGCCCGAAAGAACAGGAGGTAATGACCCACCTTCAAATGGTGATAGACTTCCACACCCATTTTCATCGCCTCTTTGAAAGAAGCTGCGCCAACCGGAAGAATCATAAATTCCTGCAAATACAAGTTGATGAGAAGTCAGACTTTTTTTCTTCCCAATCAATGAGTAGTCAGATTTGAGGACTGGCTAGGGTAGTAAAATACAAAAGTTCTATCAAGAGGCATGCCTGCATAGCAAGTTTATTTCCTGCATGTGATCCTCCATTGATGACATTAAAAGCAGGAACAGGTAACACCAATTTCTTGTTTCCAGCCAGGTTAGCGATATGCTGAAACCAGAAGATGCGGACATGCGGTTATAACAGATGAACGCAAATTATGTGATTTTTCTAAACAAGTAAACATGCATAAAAGCCTAACATTAAAGAAGGGAAGGTATATATATCTAACATTAACTTAGCATCCACTTTCTACGCATGTGAGTGCACGTCCTTCTATTTGTCCAAAAATCAGGAAAATTGGAGAGAGCTCACAAATTCCAGTGTATTGGTGAAGGCGCCAAAGTGAAAGAAGCTAAATAACGAAACAGTTGAGAAAATGGGGGCATACACATACCTTGTAAAGGGGAATATCCTTAGCACTAGCCCCAGCTTTGCAAACAGCAAGAGACACCGCCAGTATAGCATTTGCTCCAAGCTGAAAAACCAAAATTGATTGTCTTTTGTAAATCATCTATACCAAGTATGTCAAACTGGACAAAAGCATTCTGGTAACTTTTGTCTGGTAAATTACCTTTTGCTTGCACCAACCCCACTCATTTACAGTTCCATCAAGTTGTTGAACCATGAAATTATCAATGGCAGTCTGTTCTGTTGGGTCCTGTGTAGATAAATCAATACAAACTTCACTCAACATGGGGGGCCAAAGTCAATGTGATTAGAACTTATCAAGCAACTATGTAATCTATGAGTACTTCGTTCTCAAATAACTCCGTGAAGTGAGACATAATCTGAGTTCTGTTAAGATAAACCTAGTCCTAGAAAAGATCTCAATTCAGGAAATTTGAAAAAGGAAGTCTTATCTATTTATTAGCAGTGATATTCAAGACCCAATTTGATTAATCCCAACGATAACACGGGGAAATCTCCAGAAAGAGAGGATTTGTATGCAACAAACCTTGCCAATGAGTGCTGGGCCAATAATTGAGTTCACATTATCAACAGCCTACAGGTTTGCAAAGCAGAGTAAAATAGTATCAGCATAGGGTGTGGGTGTGGGTGTGGGTGTGGGTGTGAGTGAAAGAATTGTACAAGTACAAGCATGAACTAAAAAGTAGAAACTAACCTTTGATACACCCTTCCCAAGGTAGTCTGACCCTCCATCTCTTAATTCCAGGGCTTCATATACTCCTGGAAATAAGCCAAGGTTATGAATTAAATACGCATATGAGTCGGCTGTGTAAACTCCACAAAAACATTCATCCTTGAAAACAGGAGATGCCCTGATCTAAAAGGAGTAGTGGAATGTAGTAGTGAATCTAGTGATTATGATCGATTCAATCGAAAAGCAGGAACAGTGTGTCTTTCCCATTGGGGATTTCCAAAAAGTACGGTATAAACATATACATCCATGCACAATTTGTGTGTTTGAAATGAAGAACAGATCTTACCAGTGGATGCCCCACTTGGAACAGCAGCTCTAGCTTTGATACCATTATCTAGATGAACATCAACCTACATGCAACAACACCCACATCCAATCAATAAAGTACACACACACACACGCATCCAAACCACATCCAATCACATCTTCCCTCCCTTTCTCTACTGATAACCAAACAAAAGAACAGGGGTCCCTTTTTACATATGCCGATTTCAAATCAAGCATTTCAACAGCATTATTTAACGAGTAGCTTAAATTTTGAATTGACCGCTTAAATATGGAATCACGGTCACCCAACAGAGAATAGGGATTCTTTTGTATTTAAGCGGATTTCAAATGACGGAATTCTACATTATTATTCAACGAGTACCTCAAATTGAAGAAATTTGCACTATGTAACAAGATTTACTCATTTTTAAATCCTCCAAGTTCGAAACTATCGATATACAACAACAAGATCACAAATAAATAATCCTTCAATTGATCCATATCAATCCAAATAGAGCCTACACTCCGAAAATTTTCTTCACTGATAGGAAGACATAGATTGAAGTCAGAATACAAAACGAGTCCTTGTCGCGATCAATTGAATTGCCGATTTGGCTCAGTGGGCTTCAAAGAGTTCGAAATCATACCTCGACCGTTGGATTTCCACGGCTGTCGAAGATCTGACGTGCCTTGACGAGCTGGATCTTGGCCATGGATAGTAAAGTGATGCCCTAGACTGTGAAGAAGGAGATCTGGAGAGAGAGAGAGAGGAGAGCAGCGAAGTGATGTAAGAGACCGTGAGGAAGGAGTGAGGGTACGCCACGTATTTATATGGAGTAGGTTAAATATGGCGGCCGTCTCTATTTGGGCCTGATTGGGTCTTAAGCCATGTTTTCGGTTTTGGGATTTTGGAATGTTAAAACTGTAGTTTATGGTTTGAAAAATTCTACCGTCCGCTCAATGGGCGAAGGTAAGAGTATTTTTTAACCGATATTATTACTGATAAAAGTGTTTTTATTTTTATCGGTCAAAGATCAATCTTACCAATAATATAATACTTTTATCGTCTACCTATTGAGCTGTCAATAGAATGACTATTTTTGTTTTCCTATCTTGTAACGACAGTTGTTTATTTGCTTGACTTTTAATCAAAAAACAAAACACACATGCTTGAAATCATATATATATGTATTGGGTTTACTGGAGAAAAAAAATTAAAAAACACATGGGCGGCTAGAAAATTAATTGAGATATACAATTACTTATAAATTTTATTTTTTTCTTGATGGAAGTTAGTATTACTAGTTGTAGTTTTTCTTTTCGATCGCAAATTGTTCAATATTTTAGAAATCCCGAGAAAAGGTACATCAATATGGAGAAAGGGGAGGGGAATCCAATCAAAGATTGAATAAAAAAAGAAAAACGAAAAACCACCCAACTCTAGATCGATTGAACACCCAAAACACCTCAAACGAACAACCATATGTCGAAATTCAGCTTCATCGCTGCCATCGGTTAGGTAGAGAAGCCACACCATGCCAGCCTCGCAACCCACTACTGTTATCAATAAGAGAGAAATTACGCCATACCACCGTCGCCAAGGGCGAATGTAGGAAGGGGCCGCTAAGCTGGGCTATAGCCCAGATGAGATTTTTTTTTTTTTGAAAAATTTTCCTACGTAAAATTCTAGTCCAAATTAATTTAGCCCATCTCATTTATTACTGTACCCAACCCATTAAGGAGAGAGTAGAGACTAGAGACGAGAGACGAGTAGGGATGGCCATCTCGGCCGACTCGCCCCTATCCAACCCGTCCCCTACCCCATTCGGGGAGGGGATTCGTTTCGGGATCGGGTCGGGGATGGGGATTATTTTTAAAAAATTTCGGGAATCGGGTAGGGGATGGTATTGTTAGTCCCCTCCCCGATCCCCGCCCCTCCCCATTCCCCGCCCCTCCCCGCATCCCCGTTTACATATATATATATATATATATATATATTTATTATATTATAAGTTTTTAAAATTTATTTTCCACAGCCGCCCGTCTGTCCAGTTTCCAGAGCCCATTAACCCTTACCCAACTCTCATGGTCACGGTCACAACTTAAATTAGGATTTAGGAATTTAGGTTAGGGTTACCCACACTTCAGTACTTCTCACAGGCCACAGCCGCCATTTTATGAAACCATTTTATGCATAGACTTGTTAAAACCATTCGTGTGTGTTGCAAATGCAAATTACATATTGAATTTAATGCATAATGGGAACCAAATTGCGCGGATGGAATGGAATTTTGGCCTTGGGGGTTGGATTTAATGGGTAATGGCATGGACTAGTGCATGAATTTTTGGATCCCCGATTCCCCGCATCGGGGCGGGGATGGAGGTTAAAATAAAATCCCCGGTGGGGATCAGGGAGGGGATGGGGATTGATATAGGTTCGGGGATCGGGGATGGAGGTAGTGGTATCCACCCCCTACCCCTCCCCATGCCCATCCCTAGAGACGAGAGAAGATATAGAAGAGAGAGGAAAATAGATTTGATCTGACATAAGCGTTCGCCATTTAAACAATCGGCTATGAAGATCTCTGGTTTTTCTTTTCTCTAGTCATATTTTCTCTCTCTTATGGAAGAGGAGAGTAATTGCTAGATAGGAGACAAAGACGAAAAATAGAAGTAATTGGTATGTACTAGAAGACAGACTAAGCTTTCAAAATTTGAAATGATAGGATAGTGGATAGGTTTTATTCTTTACGCAATGGTAAAACTTGGTAAGAAATTGGTATAGAAATATGAAAAATGCTAAAATGTACCTAGTGGGCTTATGTTAAGGTTTAAAAAGTGTATTGAAATGTGTAAACAATAAATAGAACTAGGTGTAAATGCATTGAAAAATGCAAAAGGTGCATTGCAGTGCATATATATATATATATATATATATATTTTATTTTTTTTTTTATTTTTTTATTTTATTTCTGTGTGTTATTGTGTGCCTGAGCACACAATAACAAAATCGAAACATATCTATGGTACTTGCCATAACAATTTGAAAAATTGTACGTTGTCTGGTATAAGATTGATAACCATGAATTATACTTGTGAAGACATCGTTAGATACAACTTCATTAGTATACGTTCATTGTTGTACTTTGTGTACATATTTATGCACAAGCTTTTGTTAACCAAAAATAGATTAGTGTCCTGGACCCGCCCTATTCTGCCACCACCCAAAACAAACTAGTACATATTTTGAAAGGGAGAGTGAACTAAATTTGAATTATGGACTTAATTGAGAAATAAAAATAAGGTTGGAATCTTTCGTCTATTGTCTTCAGTGAAATACTAATAACAACCTATTTGGGCTGTGAATAGGGGGGAGAGAGAGAGAGAGAGAGAGAGAGAGAGAGAGAGAGAGAGAGAGAGAGAGAGAGAGAGAGAGAGAGAGAGAGAGAGAGAGAGAGAGAGAGAGAGAGAGTTTTCGATATACCTTTAACACCTTTCAAAGCACCTTCAAACATCAAAAACTGTATATATTTTTTTTGTTTTCTTTCACCCTTATTCACAGTTCAATGGGTTGTTATTAAATTTTTCCTTAAAATTTTAGGGGCTTAAAAGTCACCTAAAATAAATTTTTTGACAAGTATTTATGACAGGTTATCTTTATTTTCAACTGAGAAGGGAGATAAATCTACAATTCAGTTTGATAAATACTGAAAACAGGTTAATAAATTCCATGATACACAAGACAGGGCTAATGCTATCCAATCACGTCAATGTCCAAAATATATACCTCGAAATTTTTAATATTTAAATTTGATGATTTTGGTGGTGGTGGTTCACTTGCTAAAAAAAAAAAATCAAATTCAAATCCTATCTATTGGATTTTTTTGGTCTTGCCTACGTATTTATTTGGCCTTCAAATCTGATATTTAGTATATTTATATTTTTGGTTTGCATAAGCCAGGCTGGTTAGTTTGACTAAATAAACTTAGAGGTGTTTTGCATCGATTTTTTTGTGGATTATTAGTTCCTCTTGACGAGGGGAATCTAAAAAGTAAAAAATTATTATCAAATTTTTTAAAAAGTTCACTAAAGACAAAAGTAATCCAAAATTTTTGTTGATTATTTGATTTTTTTTCTTTATTTACAAAATTTTTAGCTTGGTTAATAATTTTGTACTCTTTAGATTCATTTCGTCGAGACGAAACAAAATAATCTACAAAAGAATCGACGCAAAACCAACAAATGCAATTTTTTTTGAAAAATACAAAACAATAATTCATTTGGATTACTTTTTCCAAAACACCTTAGTTTATTGTATGGTGACCTATATATTTGTCGTGATCTTTTTTTGCTTTTAGTTAAAATACTTGACTTTTTATATTTTTAGAAAGAAAAAAAAAGGTTAAAAATCTGAACGAAACCTAAAAAAAAAAGAAGCAAAAAGAGTACAAAATATTTGTTTTGTATTGAATATTTCCAAATTTTAAAACAAAGACCTAAATGCAAAATTATAAAAAAAATTCAGACAAGACAAGAGTAAAACCAAGAAAATTAATTATTTAGTAGTATATTTCAAATTAATTAAGTGAAATTGGAGAAAGAAAAACTCGGAGAAGAAAATCATAAGTATATTATGTGAAAATTCAGGTTGGTCGGACATCGAAAATTATGTTTTATGACTACATTTTTCATGGAAACAAAACATTTAAAAAAACCATTGTATGTGATTTTTTCACAAAACTATAAGTTAAATGGTCAACGATTAAATAATTACTGATATCTGACAACCTGAAATTTTCCATCGGAACTGAACAACCCCGTAGTGGGAGCGAGGTGTGTTCTGTACAGTCCCCTAACAAATAAATTAGGATAACAAGGTTTCGATCATCAAAGTGGTACCTAAAATGAGCATATTCTCGCAAGGGTGAATAAAATTGCTCTCATGAGAAAAAAAAAACAGAATTGGTCTCGTTCCCGACGTCTAAACCCACGCTTGAAAGCGAATCATCAATAGGCGTGCGATTTGTAGACTTCTTTGTGTATGATTGCCTAGAAAATTAGTAGTACTATTTGACTTCTGGGAGTTTCGTAATTCGAACATCTACAACTTGTCAACTACAACCAAAATCCTGATACCCAACACGCCCTTGTCATTAGGTGACACCTACACTTCAAAGTCAGTAAGTCACCCTGACTTGCCACGAGCAAATGAAAAACTTGGTTGTCAGACGGGTACCACGTACTCGTTGTGCATCTCGGCTGTCTAAAAGTATTTTGGACGATTCAGATTTTTCTCAGCCTCTCTCGTCTCTCTCTCTCTCTCTCTCTCTCTCTCTCTCCCCCCTTTCTCTTTAAAATCTGAACCGTCCAAAAAAATTTCGGATAGTTGAGATTGGCGCTCGGCTCTATGTGTGTCCCGACCCGATCAGCACCTAAAATTTTTCTCGAGCAAATGGTTCTATTGCACATTTGCACTAACCTTTCTTTCATTCTTTTTATTTATTTATTTATATATAAAGTGGATACACAGAGAATCAGAGATACTAGTAATTTTTTTTTTTTATCACTCCAGAGATACTAGTATACTTCATACATTTTGAAAGTGTTGTCTGCAAAACCACAGTCATTTACATGAGATCTTTCTGCACATATATGTTTAACCACGTTAAGTGGCCATAGACTTGCGTATTGAGCGAGAAACTTAATTTTTTTTTTACCCATGCATTGAACCAATCACCGGTTATTCTGGAATCTAAAAGAGACTGAATGACGGAATGGTCATGCCAAGATGGGAACTATGAAGGGGATCACTTAGAGTTGTTAAGCTCTCCGTTATCTTTCTGTTTAGTTGGTTTCTTTCTGTTAAGTTTGTAACGGCTTTGGATGTTTTCCATGTGCTGCCGTTAACTGGTAGTTACACAGTAGAGAGAACATATAAGTTGATCTTTTGGGGTCTCAATAAAGAACAACGCAGATTCTTGATTTACACAGATGATAAAGTTCATTCTTCTCTTCTCTTCTTCTCTCTCTTACATTTCTGTACAGTAGATTGAATTAGTCATTGGATTCAACATTTCTTCATGGTATCAAAGTCACAAGACTCACGTCGTACATAAATTCGATTCTAGGGCTTCGATCAATCTCTTAGCCGAAAGAGTTATCAAGACGAGTATCTGTTGATTTGTTGATCAAATGGCTGCACAAACTGCAACGAGTGGATCGGCGATAACAATGCCAACATCACTGGTATTTCTTGTCTCAAATTTCTCAAACTTTGTTACGATCAAATTAGAGGCACATAACTATATGTTGTGGAAGAATCAAGTGTGAAATGCCTTAAGTGCGAAATGCCTTAAGTGCGAACGGTTATCTAGGGTTTATCGATGGGACTACTATTATGCCATGTCCAGAAACCCTAGATTCTAGTCAAAACAAGGTTTCTAATCCTTAATATAAGATGGACAATGATCAATGGGCATCTTCTGGCATGTATTACGGCTACAGTGTCTCCTTCTATCCAGACTCATCTTCTAGGGTTAGAACATGTGTATGAAGTTTGGACAACCCTGTCAAATCGGTTTAGTTCTTTTATCAAGGTCACATGTTCATGATTTGAGACAAATGCTGTTTAATATTACCAAATCATCCACTATGCAAGAGTATTTGGATGAAATAACAGATTATGCACAAAAACTTGCTGCTAGTGGCTCACCGATTGATGAGGAAGATTTGATTTTCTATGCCTTAAATGGTCTACCTAGTGAGTTTGATCCTATAAAGAGTGCAACAAGGATAAGAGGAGGAGAACTGAAATTTGAAGAGCTAACTTCAATTCTCGAGGCAGAAGATATGATACTTCAAAAGGCTCAAACTAAAACTGTGTTTAAACCTGATAATACAGCCATTCTTGTTGCAACACAACCATCAAGGATACAAGGTGTAGTCAACACTACACATGGCAATGTTATGTCTTCAAGTGCATCATAGTTAGGATATCATACTAATCAATCTGTACAGTCTCATCAACCATACTATAATTCCTATCAGTCTAATAGAAACAGAGGTAATAATGGTCGTGGCAGAGGTTACAAAGGAGCACAGGGTCAACAATGGAACACAGGGGCTTATCAAATTTGTTTCAGAACTAATCACACAGCAGCTACGTGTTACTATAGACAAAATCTGGGGTACCAACCATTTCAAGGATCACATGCATCATCATCATATGGTCAACCACAGTTTCAGTCATATGGACAACCACAGTTCCAGTCAAGACCAGCTTTTCCTGCATCAGGAACACCATCTAATCAGGGTTTCACTATGCCATATGGTGCCACACAGTATCAAGTAACACCACAGCCCATTGGTCAACCTCCTTCTCAAGATTTTTCCTCAATCAGGAGGCATGCAAACTTACAGCTATTCTCAACCTCAGAGGTTTCCACAAGCCAATTTCACTCAGATCATGACACCATTTGGCACCCCAATGATGCAAGGATCTTCTTCAGCAGTGACTTCACCTGGGAGTTCTTGGTTCTTTGACAGTGGAGCAACATCTCATGTTACAAATGATCTATCAAATCTCTCTACTCAGCAGCCATATATAGGAGGTACAGGAGTTATGGTTGGTAATGGAAATACTCTGCCCATTGCACACTCTGGTAAAGGCTTGTTACCCACTCCTTCTGGTACCTTTTCTTTGTCAAATCTTCTTCATGTACCCTCAATTTCGCATAATCTGGTCTCCGTATATCAGTTTGCCAAAGAAAACTCCTGTAGGATAAGTTTTGATTATAATGGTTTTGTTATTCAGGATCTTCTTACGAACCAAGTGCTTCACAAGGGTCCATGTCTCCAGGGTCTCTATCCAATCTCTCCATCTACTAGTTTTGTTTCCTCTACAGCTCTACTTGGTCAGTCTTCTAATGCTTTACTTTGGCATCAAAGGCTTGAACATCCTGGTGTTTCTTTGTTTGAATCACTTGTTTCTCAGTTTCAATTACCTGTGAGCAAACCCTTACATGTTGACTGCTATAGTTGTAATAGTGCAAAGAGTCATAAACTTGCATTTCCTGTGTCTACTTGTCACTTGTAGACCTTTTGAATTACTTCATATGGATGTTTGGGGACCTGCCCTTATTCCCTCATTTCAAGGTTACAAGTACTATCTCTTAGTCTTAGATGACTTTACTAAGTTTACTTGGATCTTTCCTCTGAGATATAAGTCAGAAGTCAAGCACATTGTGATTGATTTCAGAACTTTTGTGTCCACTCAATTTCATCAGACCATACAAGTGTTTAGGTTTGACAATGGGGGTGAGTTTGTTAATAAATACTTGGCTCACTTGTATCTTCAATTTGGTATAGTGCATCAAACTTCGTGTCCCAATACACCTGAGCAAAATGGTTTTATAGAAAGAAAACATAGACACTTTGTTGAAACCACCATAACTCTTCTTCATCAAGCGTCCTTACCCACTAAATTTTGGCTTGAAGCTTTAACTACAACCATTTATTTGATCAACAAGTTACCAAATTCAGCCAATCAGTTTCAAGTTCCTTATAAACTGCTTTATCATAAAGATCCTGATTATTTGACTCTTAAGCCCGTTGGATGTTGTTGCTTTCCTTGGTTAGTTCCTTATGCTCTTAATAAATTGTCTCCTAAATCCAAACCTTGCCTTTTTCTTGGATATTGTCAGAATACTAAAGGATACAGGTGTTTTGATCCTGTCACCAATAAGGTTTTTGTTTCTAGACATGTAAAGCTTCTAGAAACAGATTTTCCTTATCCTGTTCTAGCCTCCAAAGCTTGTTCTACTTCTTCACCCTCTACATCAAACTTTCATATTCCACTTGCTTGTTGTGAGTCAAACTTTTCTTCTCTTGTTTCTTCAATTCCCTGTCCTACATACACTTATCCTAGTACTATTTCTTCTTCTTCTTCTTTGAATGTGTCTCACTCTTCTACATCACCAACATCTCTTGCTCCTACTGTTTCTGATTCTCTTCCCTCATCTACTCCTATATCTTCTTCTTCACATCCTATGGTGACAAGGTCTAGAGTTGGTATTTTCAAACCAAGGCATCTTGTTTCCTTAACAACCACTACAACAGATTTACTTGCTAGAGAGCCTAAGTCCTACATTGAGGCTTTAAAACATCCAGTTTGGAAGGGTGCCATGCAGGAGGAATATGATGCCCTTATGAGTCAGGGTACATGGACTCTTGTTCCCTGTCCTCCACATGTGAATCTTATTAGTTGTCAATGGATTTTCAAAATTAAGAAGCATTCTGATGGGACCATAGCACGTTATAAGGCTAGACTTGTTGCCAATGGAAATCAACAGTGTGCAGGACTGGACTTTTGTGAAACCTTTAGCCCTGTTATCAAACAAGCTACTCTAAGGGCAATTCTTTCTATGGCAGTCTCTAACCACTGGTCACTGCGGCAGTTGGATGTGTCCAATGCTTTTCTTCATGGTCTTCTTGATGAGGTGGTTTATATGAAGCAGCCCCCTGACTATATGAGCTCTAGTGTTCCTGGACATGTTTGTCTTCTTAAAAAATTCTTATATGGTTTACGCCATGCTCCACGGGCTTGCTATGCCATGCTATCCAAATTTCTACTCACCCATGGCTTTATTCAAAGCAAAGCAGATACCTCTCTTTTTATCCAGCAAACTCTTTCTAGCTTAACACTAGTTCTAGTCTATGTTGATGATCTTATCATTACTGGAAGTTCCCCACAAATCATCACTTCTGTTATTACTGCCATGAGTACAACTTTTGCTGTGAAAGAGCTTGGAGATCTTAATTACTTTCTTGGTATTGAGGTCTCTAGGAACTCTGAAGGTTTGTTCTTAACTCAAACCAAATATGCTCAAAATCTGTTGAGTAAGGCCGGTATGATCGATTGCAAGCCTAGTCTTACACCTGAAGTTGTAAAGCCTCCTCTTGATGCTCAGTCTGCTCTGCCATTTGGTGATGTTCAATTGTTCAGAAGTTTGGTAGGGTCCCTGCAGTACCTTTCCCTTACTAAGCCATAGATTTCCCATGCTGCAAATGCAGTATGTCAACATATGCATAGCCCTACTCTTGCTCATTACACAGCTGTAAAAAGGATCATACGTTATATCAAAGGTACCTTGTCTCAGGGTCTGTGGTTTCACCTTGGCACACTGCATCTCACAGCTTATTCTGACTCTGATTGGGCAGGAGATGCCTTAGACCGCAAGTCCACCACTGGTTTTTGTATTTTCCTTGGTCCCAACCTTGTTTCTTGGTCTGCAAAGAAGCAGACCACTGTGGCTCGATCATCAACTGAGGCTGAGTATCGTGCATTAGCATTAACTGCATCTGATATTACTTGGCTTGTGCAACTTTTGACAGAACTTCGTGTGCCTGTGAATTATCTTGTTCCTATATGGTGTGACAATATGTCTGCGATTGCTTTTGCCCATAATCCTGTCTTCCATGCCCGTACGAAAAATATTGAAATTGATTATCAATTTCTTCGTGATAAGGTGCTGGCCAAGCAACTGTTGATTCAGCATGTTCGCAGTGAAGCTCAAGTGACTGATGTGTTCACCAAGCCATTATCTGCTGCTCGATTTCTTTTTCTTACCACCAAACTCATGGTTCGTCCACGCCCCATGAGTTTGCAGGGGAGTATGAAGGGGATCACTTAGAGTTGTTAAGTACTCCGTTATCTTTCTGTTTAGTTGGTTTCTTTCTGTTATGTTTGTAACGGCTTTGGATGTTTTCCATGTGCTGCCGTTAACTGACAGTTACACAGTAGATAGAACATATAAGTTGATCTTTTGGGGTCTCAATAAAGAACAACACAGATTCTTGATTTACACAGATGATAAAGTTCATTCTTCTCTTCTCTTCTTCTCTCTCTTACATTTCTGTACAGTAGATTGAATTAGTCATTGGATTCAACATTTCTTCAGGAACAGACCAGGCCAACTTGTCACCCTTGTGACATTTTGAAATGAAGTTTGTGACATTCTAGTTGATGGTATGGCGGGGTTGCATTCCTTTGGTCTCCATTTTTTTGGGTAACCTAGGAGGGGAGAAATTGATTGGATATCCGTTCAGATTGATTTTTAATGTGAAAAACATAGTATTTGACAAGGGCTACGATATGTGTGACGTGAATCATCACTTTGGACTTTGAATGAGCACGCAACGATCCAAAACTGGACCATAATGGACAGATCACGACAGAACAGGACGGATCCGACTGTGATGCCCCAAAGTGGTATTGGGGCACAGGTGCCCCCATTTTTTTTTAACCTTTGGATCTCTTAAATTGATCTCAGCCATCAATTAGCTACTCCCCTCTTCTCCTATGACCTGCCCAACCGGTTGAAAATTAGCAAATGCTACCCATAGCCAAAAAAAAAAAGGGGGTCGCAAATTCAACTATTCAAGAAGAAAGAAATTCGGATAGTACTGAGATCCAGAAAGAGAGTGATCGAATTCGTTCAACATTTGAAAATGGAAGCGAAGATTGGAAATTCTTCGAGTCGGCCGCTCAAAATGGTGACTTGCTACCGGATTGACCAGTCGCCTTATTTTGTGGTAAGTATTCCCTTATTTTGTGGTAAGTGTTACCTTATTATGTGGTACTAATACTTAGTTTATTTGTTGGTATATATTTCCATTTTTCACGGTAAGTAAAGTGCGAGTTTTTTTGGAGGGAAAACCGTAAAACCACCTCGTTTTTTTTGGCAAAACCACTTACTTTTTGGGATCTAATGACTGAAATTTATTTATTTTAGATCCAATGGTCCAAATTTAATGGGGCATCAGTGCCCCAATACCACACTAGGACACTATAGAAAGATTCGAACAGGACAGGAGACAATTGTGTACTCCTATGAAATTTGGTCATTAGTACTTTTTTGTTTTTCCTTTATTCCTGGCTACTACAATTCAGGTTCAAACCCCAGTTTGTCGGGGACTTGTGGTAGATAAAAATGTTCACAATGACTGAGAAACCAACGTGTCATACGTGGTCGGTGTAGACAAGTAGGTAGACTTGTTCCGTCACAAGCCTCGCAAGTGCGCAAGTGACGCTGGGTCAATATTTTTTAATCCGATTGGCGTTTACTAGGGTGCGATTTGATGCTACTTTCCCGTCTCAAATTTATTGTCGATTTTTACTACTCTAGGTATCTTACTAATTATGAGAAAACCAATAGCCATTCTACTTGGAGACTCTGCTTAAGTCCCCCTCCTAAGAGCATCAATATCAGGTGTTGTAAAACACTGTGCAAGACAAATTGTTGAGCCAAACCCCCCAAAAATCAGCCTCTCTACTCTCCCTCAACAAATTGTGTTTGCTACAGTAACATTACATCCCTAGCGAGTTACTGTTCACAGGCTTAATTTTATTTTATTATTTTTGCCGGTGGGGTCGATGGGGACGGGTGGGGCTTGATGGGGACGGGGGAGAGAGAGGAGCACGTGGAGTGGGAGGAGAGAATAGATGGCTGACGCGTGGGCCTCCGAATAGTAGTTTAGTGACACGTGTACGCGTGAGGGCAACAGAAGGTCCACTTCCGATTTGTTTAATACAAAAGGTCCACCTCCTCCTCTGACATGGTCCACCTCCCAACGTGGGAGTTTAGTTTTTTAGGAGAAACGAATTTTTTTTATTAGATTTGAGGGGAGTAGTTTAATATAGTAAAATTTGGATAGAGAGTCTGATTTTTTGAGTTTTTGATAAAGTGACTTGCTAAATTGTAAAAGGTGTTTTTGTGGTTTAATTTGGTCCAAAATTTGTTGATCCTGATGAGGATGCTCTAATGAGTTTAGATGTATGATGTTTATATATATATATTATCAGTGGCAGCTCCAGAAATTTTAAACAGGGTGTTCAAGATTTACCTTAACTCTTATCTTATACTCCATATACCTACAAATACAAAAGATGTCAAAAAGTTTTTTGGCAAAATCTATGTACTTGGGACAAGTAAAATTAAACCAGGGCGCGTATATACTACTCTCTCCGTCCCTTTTTAAGTGTTTAACTTTCCATTTTGGGTTGTTCCTAAATAAGTGTGGTTTGAAAAGTTAATCGGTAAAAGTTTGTACAATTATCATTTTGCTCTTTTGAAAAGTTAGTGGGTAAAGAGTTAATGGGTAAAAGCGGAGGATAATTTTGGAAAGTAGAGGTAAAAGTTAACGTGAAAAGTGTAAAATGGAGGAAAAAGTTGATGTGAAAGGTGTAATGATGATGTTTCTTTAATAAGTTGGATTTACGAAGTAACACATTTAAAAAGGGATGGAGGGAGTAATATTTATTGTAGAAATTTGTATGGCAAATAGGTTCGCACAGATAAATTTTTTAATTTTTTGTATAAAGAGTTGTTTGTTGCTCAGAGAGAAGTCACAAGACGATATTAATATAATAGATATTTTTTCTCTCAATTTTTCTAATTTTTGTTGTTACGAGCGTGTACTTTGTTTTGAGATGATATATTAAAGGTTCCATGTGAATTACCAGGATTGATCAGTATTGGTAGTGTAAGATTAAATGTTCAAACAAAACTCGATATAATTTACATGTAATATAAAATATAAAAGGCTTTAGACTGTTCAATTGACCGTTTACGGGAAGACTTTAGACTTTAGTTGGATTGTTTACATAAAATAGATTTGTGGGTTGATTTGTTGAGCTTGAGTGTTCAAATATTTTTTAGGAGGGTGTTCAAATATTTGTGTGTTGAGTGTTCAACAATGGCTATACTTGTCTAAAACTAAAAAATTTACATGTATTTCTAAACAAATTTTTTTTTAGGGTGGTCACTTGGTAAAGGGTGGAACCGCCTATGTATATTATGAATCTTATTTGATAGATCTTAATTAGTTCTATTCGACAAAACTATCAAAGTCATAAAAAACATTATAAATTGGAAGAACACATGTAATTTACACATGAAAGGCGTACAGAAAACATGACAAGAAATTTTGGACAGAGAGTTCTATCTAAAGCGTCTCCAATCTTGGGAATGTCATAAAAATTCAAAAGTTTATGTGGCAAATTTTTTTATTTATTTTTCCGAACGGCGTTTATGAGGCAACTTGATATCTAAAACTTTGACATCCAAAAATCTTCACTCTCCAATCCAAAATGTCAATTTTGTATTTTTCTTTCTTTATTCTTGACTTTCATTTTTCTTGATCTCTTTTATTGTGACTTTTAAACAATTGAACATCTCTCATACACTCATTTCAAAAAAAAAAAAAAAAAAACCTCTCTCATACAATACAGTGGAGCCTTTTCTCACCTAACAGTAAAAATATATATATTTTATTACTTTTCACTTCCTTGCTCATCTAAAATTCTAAATACTGAATCAAAATGAGTGATTTGAGAAGAAACTCTAACCCTTTCTTTTCTTTTCTCACCAAATCCCTCAATCTAAAGGGCCGTCTCTGCATTGGATCCGATAGTGATCCTTCAGCCTGCGGCGAGAACGAGCTTTAGAAGTTCCGGGAACAAGTGTTTACCATTTTCGTTCGAGCTGAGATTTCATCTTAACATAATGACCCATAAATGACATAATCCAACAGTCCCTGAGAAAATGGAAGATGCAAGGGATCCACAAAAAGAACTAAAAACCCTGGCTTTTGAAATTGAGGACGATCATTAACTATGGAGTATCAGATTTACGATTTCACCAGAAAACCAAGTTTTCTGTGTCAATGCGATAACAGACTTCTAAAGAGGCATACCTCCTTTCCATTGTAGGCAAAACAAGACTACTGGAAAAGGAAAGGAGTAACATGCACGAACCAAAGACCAAAGACCACCTTAATGGTAGCCTGGACTGGACGGTAAGACATAGCCCACTCCTCAGACATGACTCGGTTTCTAGTCTTGCCCCTCGCATGCCTTTGTGGAGTGGGTGCCACATACCATCTTGTACGCATGTGGTGTTGTGGCGACGGTCTGTCCTTACAGACAATAACTATGGCTCTAACCGGATATTTCTCAGCGGGTCAGCAGCCCCTACGGTCATGCCCAGGTGGTTGCTACGTTGGTTGTCCCCTCCCACACTTTTTCCAGCTCCAAAAAAAAAAAAAAAAAAACACAAACCAAAGAACCAAAATCATGGAAACAGCATATTTGATAACCTTAAGCTCAATCAACATCCCCGGTGCCTTGAAGGTCAATACATTTGTACACCGTATTTGAGACTTTGAGTACCATCACCTTAGTCCATACATCAAGTACTATGAACCACATAATTTACCAAGTACTTTAATAACCGTATTTGAGACTTTGAGACACATAATTTAGCCTAAGTATTTACCCCCAAAAAAATTTAGCCTAAGGCTCCGTTTATTTCGATGTAAAATATTTTACAATGTCAAATGTTTTCCATGTAAAATGCTTTTGCTGAAAACAAACTTTTTTACTTTTATTTTCCGGTGTTTGGTTGGCACATGACAAAAATATTTTCCAAAACAATGATTTTTCCTTCGTTCGGTTGTCAAAATAATTTTTAACACAAAATTTATGTACTAGCGTACAAGTTTAAGTAGAAAAACCTCCCAAGCATTTTAAAACATCAAATATAAGGAAAACTAGAACGT
Source organism: Vaccinium myrtillus (assembly GCA_016920895.1). Lineage (NCBI taxonomy): Eukaryota > Viridiplantae > Streptophyta > Magnoliopsida > Ericales > Ericaceae > Vaccinium > Vaccinium myrtillus. The sequence continues at coordinate 11,235,260 of CM029280.1, forward strand.
AAGAACAAACTACCTATAAGAACCTCCCAAGCATTTTACCATTCTATAAAAGCTCATCAATAATTATCCAATCACATATTAACATCTTTATCTCTAAATCGGAAACATAACAAGAGAACAAAGGTAAAAAGAACATAAAGATTTCTTAAACAGAGAGAGATGCTACTAGAAACAAGAACCGGCAAGTCATTCACTTCTTGCTAAAATTTTCAAGCCAAATCCTTTGGAGGTTAATGCTCTTTGCCATAAATGCCTTCCCAAGCCTTTCATGCTCAACTAATAATCAAAAGCCTCATCAAAACCTTCCATCTTCATTACTTCCTCATGAAGGGCTTGCATATTGAGCCTATCCCATGTCAACCTAATAATCGCATCGGCAACTTGCACAAGCTTGTCTGAAATTGTTTTGATATCGAACTCCACGTCAAAAGTATCACAGACCACGCTTGCAATGAGAAAGGAATGTTGTGGAGTTGGAGTGGACTACCAACAACTGAGGTTTCCTTCCTAGTGAATGCTAGTTTAGGAAGCTTTTTTCTGAGATTTTTGTCAGAAAAATTAAGACCAATATGCTTTGCCAAACATACCCTTAATGGATTATCAAACATCTAAACTGAACTACTGCAATGCAGTTGAACTTGTTTTTACACTAGGCAGCCCAGGAAGCCATCATCAACATGATAACAAACAAAATTTCAAAATGTCTTCAATAAAAAGAACCCTATCCAACACACCCTCTTGGCTGTTTATAGAGTTAAATTTCAAGTTCTCTAAGATTTGGGTGCAAGCAGAAAGACTTGCAAGGACATTCGAATTCATTGTCTCTAAATTCAGAAGACCAATAGAAGAAAGATGGTTCAAACCATCAATGACAACATGGTTCTGAAAAAACCATTTGACTGTAAGAAATCCAAGCATACAAAACAAGCTATTGGCTGTTAGCAAATCATGTCTCCAAACATTTATATGCACAAATTGAGAGTAATATGACTTTAATATGACAGTTGACACCTGATTGGAATCATTAGATGAGCTTGTTCTAAAAGTGGGGTAAGGTCTCTTCCCAATTTCACCTCATCAACAAGAACTTCCAACACACGCTCCATGGGTTTTGAGCACCTAAATTGTTTGCCCCTGCCTTCACTTTTTTTGCTCATAGGTAATTCCACAAATCACATTCCATGAATAAATTCTAACCCATCAAAACAATCATAACCAAAAACTAAAAAAAGCATAAAGGAGCCAACAACTAGAGCACCAAGTACTAACAAAAGTGCGAATTAATAGTCTCAAGCATATATAAAGTGATCTGAACCAAAAAACAATTTAGGCAAGTGCGAATTATCTTTTTCCATTTCATTTTGGCAGATATATGTCCTTCTTTAATATGTAGATCTTCTTCTCGCCATGCAATCCCCTTTTTGCAATTTATGTTCTTTAACTTTAAGCAGGTGGGTATGATAAAGAAGAGAAAGCAGCTATGGCTTATGATCTGGCTGCACTCAAGTACTGGGGGACATCTATCACTACAAATTTCCCCATATGTGTAGGATTAAGAGTGCAATTTATGTATCTGTATTAATCTTGGTAGGGGATTTTAGATTTGTTGAAAGAAATTGCAAGTAAAATTCCTTACAACTGAGAGAGATTATTTTTTTCCCTACCAACAGGTGTATGCTACGGGCTTTGATTATTGTATTATTTGATAACAGGACTAAAAACTACAGATCACTAAGTACGAGAAGGAAGTCGAGGAGATGAAACTCATGACGAGGCAAGAATTTGTGGCCTTAATCACGAGCAGAAGATACATATATATATATTTCTGTATATACAAGATTGTAACATGTAAACCAAGCCAAAATCTTAAAAAATGAAAGACGATTTTTTCAAAACCTAGAACGGACGGGATGATAAAGCAATCGGAGGTAATGGTCGCAGAGAACGCCGGTGATCTGTCGCCGGAGAAGTGCCGGAGAGAATTGCAGGATGAGGTAAGTTTCTCTCGCCTCCTCTCTCTCGTTTTGGATCTGATGTGATTTGGGAGGAGGAGGAGCGGGATGTGTTTTGGGAAATGTTGGGAGTGGGGGGTTTTTAAAAGGCAAAAACGACGTACGGAGAAAATTAGAGGAAAACAATTACATCCCATTGGTGTAAAATGTTTTACCTTGAAAACATTTTCCTACTTTTTTTTCCCAACCAAATAACGGAAGATGGGTAAAATATTTTACGTCGAAACAAACGGAGCATAAGACTCATCTTTCTCATTACTCCAATCCCGCCATAGTCAAATCATATTCCTTCATACCACAGTATTATTTGTCTTGACAATTCATCAACCAAGAGATAGATTTCCTAATTCAGATATTATCTCCATCAAAAGCGCCTCCAAACACACTGACACACACAGATACCATAATTGAACATAAACCTCATCTTTCTCATTACCCAAAACCCACACCAGTCAATTCACATTCCATCCTTCCACAGTATTATTCGTCGTGGCATTCATCAAACGAGAGAGATTTCCTAAATCGGATACTCTCTCTGTCAAAAACACCATAATTGAACATTATAACCTCATCTTTCTCATAACCCAAAACTCACAATAGTCAATTCACATTCCATCCATCTTATTAAACCTAAAAACACAGTCATAAACCAAAACTAAACAAAACGACAAAAAAGACATAACCATACCCTTGAAAATCTCAAACGGCATTGAGCATATCCTCGGCTCCACTGAACGTGAACGCTCCCCCTTCCTCCAAATTCAACACCTTCACAACCCCATCGTCCACCAGCATCGCGTACCTCCTCGACCTCACTCCCAACCCTATCGGCTTATCGCTCAAATCGAGCTCACACCCAATCGCCTTGGTGAAATCCCCATTCCCATCACTCAGCAGCATCACTTCATCGCCTATACCAAGATCCTTCTTCCACGCCTTCATGACGAATGCGTCGTTGACCGAGATACATGCGATGGTGTCGACTCCCTTGGCCTTGAGCTCGGCCGCCTTTTCGACGAAGCCGGGGAGGTGTTTCTGGGAGCAGGTGGGGGTGAAGGCGCCTGGGACGGCGAAGAGGATGGCCTTTTTGGATTTGGTGAGGTCGGCGATTGTGACGGTTTGGAGGTCGTCGGAGGAGGGAGGGAAGTAGGAGAGGGTGGAGTTTGGGAGGGTGGAGCCTACAGAGATGGTGGCGGAGACTCTGACGGGGGTTGCTGTGGTGGTGGAGAATTTGAGGGGGGTTGAGGCGTAGCGGCGGCGGCGGAGTTTGAGAGAGAAAGAGGAGGGAGAGGAGAGGAGGGAGGCGGTGGTGGTGGGGAGAGAGAGGGGTTTGGGGGATGAGATTGAGATGAGTCTTGACATAGTTAGAGCGGCTGTGGCTGCCATTGCTAGAGAGAGAGAGAGTGTGTGATTATAGAGAGAGAGGAAAAAATGTGGGTGAGTTTGCTGCGCGTTTGGATGGGTTTTTGGAAATTTCTGGGCGGAGGAGACGATGCGAGATTGCGAGGGATGAGAGAGAGAGAGAGAGAGAGAGAGAGTCACGTGAGTGGAAGGTGGTGGTTGTGGGCTTGAAAATGTGTACTATTTTTGTGGGCTATGATGTGCAGTCCCGAAAGAAAAGGCCCAAACCGCAAAAGTGATGGTGATGAAAAGGTCATGTTTGGTGGTAATAGTGCTAAGCAGTATTTACGTGCACAAACGAGCCGAGTTTTGTAGTGCTCAAGTTTGTTTCGTTAATTAAAGGAGCCTTAAATTTGAGCTCGAGCTCGACTCATTTATGAACAAGTTGAAACCGGTTCAATAACTAAAAATCAAGCTTCCGAGCGTAAACAAATGAGCAGAGATTTTCCGAGCTCAATCAAGCTTTAGAGTGTTGAGCTCGATTTGTTTACTACACGGTCCTAAAAATCAAACTCGAGCTCTGCTCAATTGCTAAATGAGTCTAGTTGAACGTAAACATGCTGCTCGCGAGCAACTTGGTTCGTTTGCAGCCCTACTAGTATCATTTATGAGTAGATTTTTATATGATAGGCTTTTTTAATTGTTTTGACAAAAGACTTAAATCCAGTTCTAAATATAATTAATGCAACTTTTTATAAGATTGAATAGAAAAATCTATTTTTTTTAATTTTTTTAAAATAAGCAAATATTCATAAAATAATTGAGACCTTAAGATTATACTATTTAATTTCATTAGACTGACTGTTATCAATGGATCGGTTACATATTTTAGTTCCATTTACAGGAAGTAATTTGATTCTAATTTACTGTTTCCACAGTAACTGAAAATAATCCAATACCATTTTTCAATAATTAATAAAGGCCGTATGATCGAGTTTATTCTTGGAATATACTCTTCAAAGCGAGGTTCGTTTTTTGCCTTTTTAAATTATTTTTTTTCCCATCCTTATAAGGATGTAGTATACATTAATAGGGGAAGGAGAATCAGTAGATTAACAATCAAAGCAGATTCAATGTCTCTATGGACATTCGAACCCCTAACCTCCCATTTGAAAACCAAAAAATACGAACCCGGGGGGGGGCCTGCTGTCCGTGGGGGTCGGTAGGCCCTTCCAACCCTCATCCGCGCCGTCCGTTTCGCGCATCAACGGCTCGGATTGCATCAAACAATGGACGGCTCGGATACACTTTGGAGAGGTAAGATCTGAGTCGTTGATGAGCGAAAGGGACGGCTCGGATGGGGTCGGCATGCCCTGCCGACCCCACGGACAGCAGAGCCCCCATTTCAAAAAATACTAGGAAGAGTCATATCTGATATACCAAGAGTACCACTTGGATTAATTTGGTATGTCGACTGCCGGGGCACAAATAAAAAAGCAATCAAAATGATCCGTGTCGCAAATGGAATGGCATGATTATTGTGGGCACATTTTGAGTCCACAACCATGATTAGAACCGTTTATGTTGTAGATCTCATCAAGAATTTTGATCATAACCAAAAATCACGTTGATTGAATACCGATCAATACCTCACCGGCACACATTTACGTTGCAAAAAAACATAACGTGCACACTGAATTCGAACCCATTTGTGTGCTTTTTTTCAATACTAGTGCTAATCCAACGTGCGTTGCACGTTTTGTTGTGCCCATTGCTCAAGTATCGTGCTCACTCTCAAGTTCAATATTTCCAATTTTTCGAGTAACGTCCTTCTAACGAACCCAATTTTTATAAATGATATTGCAACGCAAGTAACTTCCCTTCCATGACTAAGCCAAGTTGGGGCTGCTTCAGCATTATCCTTTTTCGAATTAAACGTCTTTAGCCTTCTCCTCCTATCATCTTTCATACATTTTGAGAACATATTACAAATGAGGAATGACTCAATTGTTCAAGAGAACCATACCAATTTTCTAGAGTCAAGCAATCAATCACCTTGTTTAGTTGGGTTTTCGAAATCCGGTTTTGAGAACCTAAATTTGACCATTTGAAAATAGTTTCAACTTTCAAAGTAGTCCCCAAAACCTGGTATTGGGTCTCTCCTCAACTTTAAGCCTAGAAAGGAAAAAAAGGGCAGAGAACGGGTTGGGGAAACCAAACAAGGGCCGGGTTCTCAAAACCCTGTTTGAAAACCCCAACCGAACAAGGCCACTATCTTTTAGTAGAATTATACCTGTAGGATACGCTACCAAGATTTTGTAGTTCAGCACTACCTCAAGGATACGTCATCACCAAGATCTTGTGGTTCCCGACAATGTTATTGAATCGGGTAAAGATTGCAATGCCCAAGTTTTCAACATACCAATTCTTGGTCTACACTCTCTAGTTACAGAGGGCCAAAGGTCAATAAAAGGACCCATTGACAGAAGGTTACAGAACTCCAAAACCTAAAGGCAAATTTCCATGAATAAGTTCAAAGCCTACGAATTCAGATGATATCCTTGCATTCACTTCAGACACGTACTTTGATTAGTTTGATATGTACATCAAATTTGTAGAAACACACTTACCAGTCATTAGCGGATCCAAAAAAAAAAAAAAAAATTTCTCAACCTGTAATTCAACTTCCAAACATCCAAAGAAAAAGAAGGGCAATGTTTCTTTTTCCGCTATAGGTCATTACAGTTATTAAGCCCCGCATACACACAAAAAGCCCATGATTATCTGAAATTCAAATTTATTAGCCAAAACTATCGACTCATCAAATAGCTGCTTTCTCCTTCTTTTCCTTCCTCGTGGTTGTTCAATAGGTCGCAACTCAACAGGTGGCGTTAAAAGAATTGTCAATCGAGGTGAGTCGTGCACTGTAACACAAGAAAAAACCAGATACTCGACAAACAAGGTTGGTCTTAGCCTGTACCCAATAACAAAAAATTCTGCACCTACCCAATGCAACGTGTGAGTAAAAAATGTCATGAGCCTGGTTTGATGGAGCAGAATTAACCGGCTCTCCATGATGCAGAAATGGGGTTGATTGCCCACCAGATAGTAATCTTTCTTCTGCAGCAGGTTTAGGATTTTCCTTGTCATTTTCTCACCTAGTCTTGTTGGGAAATGTATCTTCATTAGTCTTTCAACTTGCTCTTGTCTGGTTAGTAGGACCAGGATATTGAATATCAACACCAGCAACTACTGGAGGTGAAGGACGGATGCTGTAAAAAGAAAACTCGTATTTCACTTTCTCACGATACAACGAAAACAATGCGCTTCGTGATGTATCCAAAAAACATACTCTTCCTCCATGGGCATGGCTTATTGGTTCCTTGATCAGAGGCATCTTCCAGATGTAGTGAATCCCTCGAAATGTCCTATGAGAACAGACACCTCTGTTAGGCAATATTACAGTTTGCATTTCTCCCAAATCAAAAACAAAATACGAATACAGGTAATCTTTTTTGGTAAGTGAAATCAGATAATCAAGCTACCTTATTCAAATTAATGCTAATATATGGATCCCGTCCAGTTGGAATTTGGTCTACAGCATGACACATTTCAATCATTTGCCACTTTTTACATAAAAAAATTCAAGTAGAGTGCAATAATTTACACATATCAACTAAAAGAAAAAGCCTCCAAAGATGACTGTCCTCGGACATGAGAATTTAGAAGCCACGTGTTAAAAGAGAGAAAAGAAAACACAAGTGCAGTAAGTTGCCCAAAGATCATCCCTCATAGTACAAGTCTTCATCCAATTTCAAGGCATCAAGTTTGAATGTGTCAGGCAAAGTGACAGAGTGAAAAGGTGCATGAGTTGCATCATCCGGTAGATTAATTTCTTGATTTAGGTTCTTTTGTAGTCTTGGCATAGATAATAAACTTTCTTTGGATATATGCCAGCAAAAGATGGCCTAGCATTCTCAGTGCAATGGGAACTTCTGGCTACATGATCCTCCCTCGGAGATCCATTCAAATTGAATTAGCACAGAAGACGGTCAAAGAAATGATAAAAAAATAGGCTATTGCATGTCATTCTATGCAAGCTAAAGGAAAGTTTTAGACAAAGAATGGGAATGGCCTGAATTACATCGGGAAAATAAGCAACAGAATCCACAAATCACCATAAACTCTAGATATTATTGTTTATTGCTTTTGGAAATGCAATAAACAATATGAACTTTATCTTACAATCTTTCATCAAGCTTGAATATAATCCTTCCCTGGTAGATATTATCATCAGGGCATCCCTCTTGGCACTCAAATATTCCATAAGAGCAGAAACCTGAGCAGCCAAGCAACATTATGGATCTGGAAACAGGATTCATATAATCAGCATAGTTAGTCTCATAAGAATTGCAATGCAACAAGATATGGGCAGCCACGCGGCATTATGAACTTGCAAACAGATTCATATAATCAGCATAGTTAGTCTGATAAGAATTGCACAAGATATCTGTTTGGAAACAAACTCCGTTGATTATAATCAGCACAGTGCAATTCTTCTCAAAATTATAGCTTAAGAAAACAAAGAAGAACTCACATGCCACATATTCCACCAAGATGTTCTGGTTTTCCCAAACAACGTCCCAATACCTACAATCAATTAAACTCAATTAAAAAAGTTCAACATCTTACCCAATAAGGCGGTAATATTATATTCTTATAGGCAAGTAAATGTAGTACGCTTTGTTTCTTTTTCTATTTGGTTCCAGTACCTTATCAATCCCATCATATTTGATTCCCGTGACCATTCCCTGAGGGGAAGACAAGGTGAAATTGACAAGGCCATTTTCCATCACAACCTGGGAATTAGAGACATGCACTATGAGTAGAAGTTACCCAAAAAAATTTCAGCTAAGTGACAAAATCACTGTAGTTTTACATGTATGCAAATAGACTGGAGTAAAGACCATTGGTTCTTGGTAGGTGGTGCTTCTTGAAAAATTTCTGCAATCAAACCAACCAAAGATTAAAAAAGGAGGATAGAAAAATTGGGAGCAGCAAGTTTAGTGCTCGTGTGTTTCTGTCTCTAAACTTCGCAAAGGTATGTATTGAATTGCATAAACCACGACTTAAACATGTTCAGATATTGAATTTGTCAAGGGAAAAATGGACGGAAAATCAAATTATTTAGAGATGTATATACCTTTAGGGGAAACTGACCAAAACAAAGGATTTTATGAGAATACCTACTCACTCCTTTTCTGATTTCGCAATCCAACCAACACAGAAAAACAAAACTTTATTGTGCTCGATTTTTCCACTCCTTATCCTTCTACCCACAAATCCAAGATCCAAGCATAAAATAATTCAGCTCAAATGAAAAAAGCAACAAGAATGGAATCCTATTTTTGTTAGCAGGATTAATTATTGGGGTAAATCAAGGATTTTCATTAATACGAAGGGAATACAATCAGCTTTGTGATTACATTTATGTTACCCTATTCAATCCATTTCTTGTTAATCATATGAGAGAATAGAAATGCACTTACGCAGAGAATTTGTTTTTATAAACTATTTCTGCAGAACTGATACCTTGGAGCATGATGCAGTGCCTTACCAATGCTCCACTCTCTGTCCATTTTTTGTTTGCTATATTTGATTTTTCCATTTTGTTTGAGTTCTAGAACCATAAATCGCCCTGGTAATAGTGTTGTTTGATAACATAGTATCGGATTCAATGAAAGGCAAAAAACCAATGGGGGTGAAAATGTAACCGTATTAACAACAGCTACTTGTGTTGTGGGACTTTCATGAAAAGCATTCCTTTTCTCATCAAGAATGTGCTCAAGAGAAAATCCAAACTTGTGAGTAACTGAGTATTGATGCAATCATCTTTATTACTGACCTTTTCACAGATATTCTGATGCACCATCCATTCTGCACATCTTTGCAAGAATCCCGTTGCTTGGTATTATTGAAAGTTGGCAACTGCACTACATCAACTTTTTGCTGCTGCTGCTAAAATCTCCAGAATTAAACTGATCCTCGTAGCAAACCTAAGAAATAAGAGGTATAGGAGTGAAATAAGAGGTATAGGAATGAGAGCAACAAATGTAAGTGGCGGCTGAACCTTGTTGTTTATGTTAATACAGAAGGGAACAAACAAAACACATTTCATGTGTTGCTCAGCACTTGGTTGAAGCACGAAATCCATGCATAGAACTCACAAGTTCTTTAACTTCTTTCTAATGAATATTTGGACTCTTAACACATAAGATAATGCATAAAGAAAAATGGTTAGATCCTTGCTTTGCCGCAAAAGACATGAAAAAACGGAATACTGGGGCATTATTCCAACAAACTAAGATTTGGGAAAGATAGCTCAAGCAGCTTGAGATTGGAAGCCTAATAGTTAAACTAAGGGACATACATCTCATGTGCAAGGGACATACATATTGGTTATCAAAAAAGGGGACATACATATCATGTGCAAGACAACTTTAACCTGATGAGTGATGATGCCCAAGTTCATGAACCGCAAAATACATGAACAGCATTTCTTCAGCGATGATGCCCAAGTTCAAGTGAATCTCGACCATCAAACGGCGATTCAGCCCCATTTCTTCGTCAAAATTCGTTGATCCTTCTTCCTCTCTGTAAGTATTAACTTGATTTCGAGTTTTATTCAAATTTAGTGGTAGTTTTGAGCAGTTTTTATGGAGTTTTTCTGAAATTTTGTCACTGTTGGTCATGGAGTTCCCGGCGACACACACCGGTGCCCCACCGTCTGTTTCCACCGTCAATGGTTCCATTGTTGGTCATACTGTCCAACGGTCAGGTCTGTTGGCTGGACAACGGCACATGCGCTCACCCACGCACTTCTGTTCAGGAAAAAATGCTGCCAAGCAAGTACTAGAGAGAGGTGGACACTACTCTATGTAAGTATTAACTTGATTTCGAGTTTTATTCAAATTTTGTGGTAGTTTTGAGCAGTTTTTATGGAGCTTTTCTGAAATTTTGTCACTGTTGGTCATGGAGTTTCCGGCGACACACACCGGTGCCCCACCGTCTGTTTCCACCGTCAATGGTTCCATTGTTGGTAATACTGTCCAACGTCAGGTCTGTTGGCTGGACAACGGCACATGCGCTCACCCACGCACTTCTGTTCAGGAAAAAATGCTGCCAAGCAAGTACTAGAGAAAGGTGGACACTCCCAAGAAGATGGAGGGATCAGATTGGATTCCTATGAATCCGAGGACCGAATTACGAATCACGGTTCCAAGAAAATGCAATCCATGTCCGGACCAAAAGTCCTATGGTCCGGTCTCATTTTGATCCGTGAGTCCGGGTTTGGTCTCAGTTTTAACCACAGATTACATTCTACATCCCAAACAACAACCATCAACCAAATTCCGCATTACAATAAACAGTAAACAACCACAAAAAAGCCAAAAAAAATAAAATAAAAATGAATGAAGCTTCCACTTTCAAAATTCGAAGTTCAAAGCTTTATCCAAGCATTACATAAAAGCTACCAGCTGTTGATGCCTAAGGGTTATGACTGTAGGGTTTGGTAGAAAACTAGAAATAGAATGAAAGGAGTCTACAGATTGTATACACTGTTTTTTTTTTTTGCCTTTCAGGAATAGAATTACACTCACCCTCTTAGGTTTATATGGATACATTATATCACATTAAGGTAAAATAGTTAAAACTAATTTCTAACAATAGGTAAAATTATAATTATTTAATAAATGTTCCATACCTATATATCTTTGTATTTTTAGGCATTATTTACATATATCTCACGGTCCGGTTCGGTTATCTACGGTTTCTTAATAAAAAAACTTGTGACCCAAACCGTATCTCACGGTTTCAAATTTTGAATACATGTCCGGACCATATCAGTTTCACCAGTCTGAACAGATTTTTTGAGCAGCCCTAGGGAGTGGTATGGGATCCCCCCAGGGTCGACCTTGAATTGCTTCATCAAGGATAGAGGCCGTCAGGCCAACCACCGACACGGAGCGTCTCGATAGGATCTTCGTTCCAATTGTTGCGATTGTGGAGGGTGGGGTTTGGTTCCATTAGACCTCCTGATTAGGCGGGTCATGTTCTAACTTTGTATCACCGCCGCGCAGCTCTCTGTCACTTTCTTCTGAATGGTGAACGTTTATAAATTGATCTCCGAATACCATTTGAACCTCACTTTCACAAACTGTGGGAGTGCTATCCGGTCAACTTTAACACCGTCAGGGCAGTAAAACCTTTCGGTCTGTCCAAAAACCGAGCCACTGATCACAGGCATGCCCGACAAAGACAAATACATTGAGGGCCTGTAGATATTGAGAGGGGAGTACGACTTTACTATAGCCGGGAATGACCCATGATCCATCCGACCCCTCGCGTCTTTGGCAACCTTGGTGAGTTCAAATCGTGAATTCTGCGATTTTGACAACTACGAATAAAACATATATTTCTATCATCCTAATGTTTTCCCGTGCATCTAATTGTCACGTCACTCACTATGGAGTCTTGCCAAATTCAAAAGAACCCACTTCTAGTGTAACTCAAAGGGTGGTTTGGTTTAATTTTACAATTTTTTTTGTCAATAGATAACAAAAATTGTTCTATGAATGTATCGAATGAACAAAGCTAGTAATCTATAATGACCAAGTTCGCAGAACATACTAATCCTCCCAAAAGTCCAATGTGCTAGGGCATAGTGCTGGGAGGATAATTCCCCCCAATAAAGCTATGCATTATTTTAACGAAATGGTTGCCCCCGAAATCAAATCCCGGTTCTCTCGCTACTCGCTAGGCACCCCGAGCTTTGCAGCCTATCGACAGCTGATGTACCTATCGACAAAACACATTAGACAATATAAACAATATAATGAGGTCTAAGACTCTAAACCAAGGCTTAAGTGAGAGATTCTCCAGATTAACCGAGTATTATAGAAGCCCAAGGACAGGCATATGACAAAATCCAGAGCAGGAGTTTCTAAACATCCAACTAAGACATTTGCAAGGTTTAAACCAGGAGTTCTGATAAGCAAATCGAATTTCAAACATAGGAAAAGTTTGCGGATATAATCACACATTTCCTATATATGTTGGAATCATGCACAAATCTAGAAAATTCATACACTATGTCATGGAGTATTCAATGGGAACTATGCATTACATCAACTGTCCATTGACATTGCATATGTGTGCAAATGCAAGACAACTAAAAGTGACAGGTTGAATAGATAATATAAAAAGATCTAATGATCCAGCAAAGACAACCAAGCATATACAAATACTCTGATCCAGGTTTTCAAATTACTACCTTCCATCGTATCTTGACACCCTGAGCTGGATCAAAGTCAAAATATCTCTCCTCTACATTTTCGCCACAGCAGAGAGATCCTCATTCGTGCACCAGTCATCTACTCCTTTAATGCTCATTTCTGACAATATATGTTGGGCCTCTTTCAAACTTCCCTGCTTTCTAAGGCCAGATACAAGCTCATTACAGCTACTGATGTCTGGCTGGTAACCATTCTCAAGCATTTCTCTATACAAAACATATGCCCCACCGAAATCGTTATGATTGCAATGCCCCTTAATCAAAATGCTATAAGTGTCAGCTTTAGAAACCAATCCTCTAGTCTTCATTTCATCAAAAAGCACCTTTACTTCCTGCAATTTCCCCTCTTTAAAGCGGGCTGCGATTAAACTATTGTAAGTCATCTTGTCAGGCTGAATACCACAATCTACCATCTCCTCGTACAAAGCAAAAACCTTTTGAACATCTCCATGATCTGAGTAACAACGAATACATTCATTGTATATAAGTCGATCGGGAGGCAAGTTCATTTGCAACATTTCTTGAACCACTTTCTCCATTAACTCCACCCCAACTTTGCTGCACACACTAATTAGTGGATGAAATGTATATAATGTAGGTTTAATGCCCACATTCTTCATATTCTCATACAACTCCATTGGCTTATCGGTGTTCCGTAGGTCAGAATAACCTGAAACTAGTAAGTTGTAAGTGATAACATCAGGTTTTAAACCTTTGCTCTCCAGTTGAAATGCCAACTCTTCAGCTTCCACCACCCTACCTTTTTTGCAAAGTCCATGAATGAGTGAATTGTATGTCACAATTGTTGGAACAATCCCGGACCTTGTCATCTCATCAAAAAAACTGAAAGCATCTTTCATTTTCCCTGCAGTGCAATTACCATCAATGAGCATGTTATATATTTGTGCATTTGGCAACACCTCTCTACTTATCATATCCCTGAGGGTTATTTCCGCTTCAAGAAGCCTACCGTCTTTGCATAACCTATTTACAAGGGAACCATAGCTTACAACATTGGGCTTTAACCCATTACTTTCCATTTCCTCAAGAATCTGGAAACAACTCTCAAATTGGCAACTCCTGCCATAACCGTCAATTAGAATGTTGTATGTCTGCAAATTTGGTGGAGCCCCTCTCCCCTCCATCTTCTTAACCCACTCCGAAGCCTCAGCCATATTGCCCAAATCACAAAACTTGCTGATCAGTGTATTGAATGTGACGCAGCTTGGCTTCAACCCATGAATTTCCATCTGTTCTAGGATCGAAACGGCTTTCTCCATTTCACCAGCACGACAATACCCATTCATAATGGTGTTGTATATCACCTCCGTTGGAACCAGCCCATTTTCAATCAACCGCCTCAAAATTTCCTCGGCCCTATCCACTCTCCCTTCCTTGCACAACCCATTCAACAAAATGCTACAAGTATAACCATTGATCTGAACACCTTTCTTCACCACCTCATCAAATAAATCCACCGCAGCGTCCACATTACCACACCTCGAATGCCCATCAAAAAGTATACTATAAGTATACCCATCCGGTACAAACCCACAACTTTCCATCTCCTCAAACACTCCCTTCGCTTCTTCCATCCTCTTCTCCCTACACAACACACTTAGCAAAGTGTTAAATGTAACAATATTCGCCTCGACATTCTCATCCTTCATCCTTTCTCGAACCCTAAACGCCTCCTCCAAGTTCCCCACCTTACAATACCCATCAATAAGCGTATTATAAGTAACCCGGTTTGCCACCACTCTCCTCCTGGTCATTTCATCGAACAGCTGCCTTGCATCCTCTATCCTCTTCTCTTTACACAACCCTCCTATCAACACATTATACACAAACCCATTAGCCCTAACTCCACACCTCTTCATCTCCCCAAAAACCTCCATACCCCTTTTCAAATCCCCCAACTTCACTGCGGCCTGCACTGCCTTCCCATACGTGAACGCATCAACCCTAACCCCACTTTGAACCACCTCCTCAAACAAATCAAGGGTCTCTCTAAACCGACCCGAACCCACCAACGACTCGAGAAAAACATTGAAACAAGACAAATCAAGAAACACACCTTCTTTCCTCATTAACAGATACAAGTCCATGGCTTGATTATTGGGTAGCTTTGATTGAGCACAGAGGGAGAGGAGCATGTTGGAGAAGGAGTTTTTTTGGGAAGGAGAGGAGAGAGAGAAGAGAGAGAAGAGGTCGGAGGGGGAAGAGAAGAAGGGGGAGGAGGGGGAGAGGAGGAGGGTTTTGAGGAGGCGTTGGGCGGTGGCGGTGTGGTTCTGTTGGAGGAGTACTTGGAGTTTTCGAACTTGTTCGTGGCGGTCGGCGGCGGTTGTTTGAGGTGGGTCTGGAGGGGGTTCGGCATGGTGGGAGCAGAGGGATTTGGAGAAGGGGATAGGATTTCGGAGGTTGTTGAGAGTGTTGGCGGGGAGATTTTTGGGAAGGTGGAAACGCTTCATTGTTTTCTACTGTTGTACTTGCCAGACTTCAGACGTTTATAAACGAGAACAATGGTGGTGGTTTGGGGAAAAAAAAACCGCAGAACTAGTTTTTTGGTTTTTTGTCTTTATTTTTAAACTTTTGGGGAAAAAAAAACCGCAGAACTTTTTTTTGATTTGTTTTGTCTTTATTATTAAACTTTTGTTTTTTTTTTGTTTTATTCTTTAAAAAAAATTTATTTTTATAATTTTATTTTTTTATAATTTTTTGGTTTTTTTTGTTTTCACAAAAAAAAAAAAAATTTTTTTTATAAATTTATATTTTTGGTTTTTTTTCCTTTTTGCCTAAGCAAAAAAAAATTTGAATAAAAAAATTGTTTCGAAACAAAAAAAAACTTTTTTTCCTTTAATAAAGCAAAAGCTTTGAAAAAAAAAACAAAAAAAAAAATATGCGTGAATAAAGACAAAAGCGAAAAAACAAAAAAAACTTTTTTTTCCTTTTTTGCCTAAACAAGGAAGCCAACCACTTGTTTGATGTAGTAATTGCTATGGATATTTAACACTTCCCCATTCCGCCAACCACTTGTTTGATGTAGTAATTGCTATGGATATGTAACACTTTTTGATGTATACATGCGTGAGACCCATTTTCCAACCACTTGTTTGTGTATTAATTTTTGGATGTCAATTTTTCAGTGTACATTTTTTGAAAAGCCTCGTCAAATATTCCAATCATGTCAATTTGTTCAGGTTTTTTGAAAAGGTCTGTGTAAAAAATTAGTTCTTCTGGATATCGGTAAGTGTTTGATTCATACTTTTTTTTTTGTCTGTATGATTAGAGATGGAAAAAAGAACGTATGGATCAAGCAAAAGTGATTTTTTGCAAGGGCCTTTCAAATTTTTTTTTTTTAACAAATTGAATGGCTTAGATCACTTATGTGAGACCTCGAAAATGGTCCAACACAAGTATAGACTAAGAAAGGGTCAGTCTTCGTCCGGGGTTTGGTTCGCTGTTAGTACCCGAATTGCTTATCGTTCGGAGAAGTTAAAGACCCTTGCAAATATTTTATACCAGCCAACACCCCATTGTTATCTAGAAGAATTGTTATCTAGAGCGAACCAAACCGTTAGATTAAGTTTATTAATTGATTATGTACTTTGCACTGTAAAGTAGGTGTTCGATTTCTATATGTCTTCTGCCGAACAAGAATAGAACCAGAGTAATACAGATGGAATCCTGGCAAAAAGGTCTTATTTTTTTTTGGGTTTTGATTTTTTTTTTTTGTTTGTGTATTTTTTGGGGACGTCATTTGAGTTCAAGATTTTAGATTGGGAGTATAAGGTGTTTTTTTTTTTTTGGGTGCATGTGTGTTCATCTGTTTTAAATTTTGTGGTATGGAAGCTATATATGTGAAAAATAATTTCCAGAAATTCTAGATTACGAGTTTATATTTGTATAGAAAATGTGTTTGTCTTTTGAGTAGCTCCAAGACCTGTGAAGAAAAATCAAAACAGAATAAAATGAATAGCATAAGAAATAAAAGATTGATTGCATGCAAAACAGAATAAAACGAGAGAAAGAAGTAGATTTATTTTTTCATTTTTTCCTTTTATGTGTGTCTCATGTACAACGTCAATATATTCTAGGAGATAATTGTGTGGGCATCCTTCATGTAGTGTGGGCATCCTTCGTGTGTGGGCATTTGGCGCACAGTTGATTGCATGAATTAGTTTCAACTCTAACTAGGCTAAGGAGTAAGGACACCCTGGCTGAACTGGGAAAGTGGAAAGACTGCTTATTTGATGAAGAGAGCTGGGATTAGATTACATACCGGTTTTTCTTTCAAGACTGCTTAATAAATTTAGCTTCGCCTTGGTGGTTTTGCTTTTTTCATAGGTACTAGAACTTGAAGAGGAGCTTAAGATTGTCTCTCTCCGGAGAAAGAAAGCTGAAACGCAGCAATAGATGTTCTTTCCATTTTGCAAAACAATGGGGGTCAGTGAGTTCTGTAAGGAATTTGACTCAACCTTAGACCATGACATGATCTATTGCGAGTATAAAGCATGTCAGAATTCCCTAGAGGAAGAAAGCTCGGTGGATTCAAAGATGAGAAGGAATCATGCAGATAAATTGGGCTCTAGGCTTTGATCTTCTCCTTTACCCGACAGAAGCTTATCGTGGAAAGGTGGCAAGGATTATCTTTGGCAACCTTCATGGCACATACACAATTAGTTGTTTCAATTCCATCACATATTACCTAACTTATTTCTATTACATAAATCACGGGCACACACTACAGGCATTGTACGAAGCACGTAAGCCCTATACCTAGTCAATTGAAGGATCTAACCAACACCCAAGTGTGGCGTTCTCCTGGTAAGTGGTAACATGGGGCCATGTCGATTTGTAGCCGAAATGACATTGTCCTGATCTCCACAGATTACTTGGAAGTGATTCACGTATTCTTGTTTACTAATATCACAACAGAAGAAGAGAGAGAAGGGACATGATTCGAATCTTTGGAACAAGACGATAGACTCATGTTATTGATTTCAACCTAACCTCACAATTTAATGAGCATGCGTAGTGGACAAATCCGTCAGCTTATGAGTATTCGGACAATAACAGTTCCGATGAACAGTCACTCACTTTTGGCAGTTATATGATTCCAGAAGATGATCCAGAATTGAGTCAATCGCGTTTATTAGAAGTGGACAATAGAGTCGTTGTACCAACCAAAAGTCATCTATGCATTATTGTAACATTTGCAGATGTATTCATACTTGGGCTGTACATATCTCAACGAGTTGTAAGGTCATGTTGGATCAAGGCTTATGGAGCACGCTTCGTCTTCACAGGAAGAACAACACGAAAAATCAAAGATGCAGCTCGCAGGCCTTCCAAGTAGGGATGGCAATCTTGACCGAACCGATGGGTACCCGAACCATAACCGGTTTTTTTCCCTGAACCATAACTGAAATATTCTCCGTGAGTGTGGGTATGGTATGAGATGTGAGATAACTGAACGGGTTTGGTTTGGTTCTGGTTTGAGCTGATAACTAAACCGTTCCCCGAGGCGAACCGAACTGGATATGTATATGTGGTGTCCTCAAAATATCCGTAGAGCCTTCTCCCTTGGCTCCCGACTCGAGTGAATGGCGAGAGAGCACTCAGCAAGCCTTCGCGAGCTCCTGCACGAGTAGAGCACGCCGTTAGCACCAAACCTGGCCGGAATGTGGCCAGGGAAGGCACTCCGACGATCTAGTAAGAGATCGGAGAAGAAGAGATGTAAGTTGAGAGAATAAGTTTAGAGAGAGAGAGAGTTCTCCCTTATTAGGGCCACTTCACTTCGTTTATATAGGCTTCCCTAGGACAGGGGCAACCTAGTCATTTCGGCTCGGGTGACGTCACCGAGCATCACGAATTGGCCTCACGAGTATTACGTTCATCTATCCTCCAATAGGGCTGCGACGCGTGGCATAACCGCTCGGCGGGGCTCACGCTGACACAAAAACTGCTTGCAAAGTGCACATGGGCCCTAACCCAGTTTGTTACGGGTGTTTAACTGCCTCGGGTGACGTCACAGAGGACGTTAACGATATCTCGGATCAACCGTCCGAGACATCTCGGATGCGATCCGTTATGGATGACTCGGACGGTTTTCGGTATGTCGGCCGAGACACCGGTTTATCTCGGACGGGCCAAGCTCGGACGGCCCATGGTGGCTTGTTCCTTTCCAGGCCTCAGGATCCGTTTGGGCCTGGCACTCCCAGGGCTCATAAACTGAGACCCGTTTGGGCTGCTAGATTTCGGCCCACTACAATAGCCCCTCGACTTCTTCCGAGACCAACGGTTCCGAGAAAGGAGTCGATCATTCCTTGTTGGGCCGAGGTGCAAGCAAGATGTATCCGAGAACATAGGATTCTTTTTTGTAGTGTTTCTTCAATTCGAGCCCCAGTCTTGTTTACTTCGTGGACCTCTTCGGATTACGACACGTGGTGATTGCGTGTTGGCCGAGACTCAGGCACGAGGATTAGGGCTCAGAGGTGAAGGGGCATGCCCATGTGAAACGGCAGTGGCTAACCTAGCACGTCTCAATCAAGGACACGTGTCAAAAGTCCCGTTGCACCATCCGCTGTTACCTCGTTTCCCGCGCTGCCATTTAAACCCTCGCCTCCTTTGTAAAAGCAGGAGATCTAGAGAGAGAGACGTTTGCTTCCACCCTTTCTCATCGCACGCGAAACTTCTGCAACTCCATTTTTACCGGTGAGATTTGAGCTTTTCAGCCTTCACAACGCCGCCGTCCATCGTGTTCTTCCGCTCTCTTCAGCCTTGGACCGCCGCGCCTGTTTGTCTTCGCCACCACCGCCATTTTTCCCGGCGTCTTCTGAGGTAAAAGGTTTTTCCCCAAAAGCTCGTTGATTTTTTCCTTTTGATTGTCGATTGCATCATCGTTTTGTTGTTTTCATCATCCTTTTGCTGATTTTCCCCTTCTGATTGGTGACCTGTTTGAGAGATTGTAGAGGACGCAATGAACAGTTGAAACGTTGGTTCACTGTTCATTGCGTTCTTCGCTAGAACCATCCGCGCGACCCCTATAATCACTTTTTGATCTTTTGACCTCTAAGCTTTAGACTTTAATTTTGTTTACCAACCGAGACAAATCCGAGACAAGAGATCCGGACCTTGACCGAGCTCGAAACTCGAGTCATTAATAGCCCTCCCCTTGCCTAGGATTTCTGAGGAGCACAGATTGTGCCTAGGTTGATTTAGGATTTTTTGGCTCGGGATTAATCCGAGCCAAATGTGCCACTTAGTAACCCAAACAATTCATCTAGATCACTTATCAGTTGTGGCTGACTGTATCTCCACCCGTGCACTTTGTCAGGTTCGGAAGCCCTGGATCCCATCGAGATCTCGTCTGGTAGCTCCGAGCACTTCAACCCGAACCAAATCGTTGCCCATAGTGACAGCTACTTGAGGTATCAGTTTTGGAGAGCTGGCCGGGCCCCCGACATAGAAATGGCGTCTGTGGAGATGGATTTCGATCCCCTTGCTCCGGGCCCTTTTGCCAACGAGGCCCCTAGTGGGGATGGAGACTCGGGAGATAGATCAGTGAATCAAAATTCCATAGGAGACAGAGCCACGGTGGTTCATGTCAGGGAAGGAAATGAAGCCGTAGAACAAGAGGCCGAGGATGTTAGCGGAGAGTCCGATAGCGATTCTGATGGTGCTTCCGAGGACGAAACGAACCCTTACCTTCGCTACTTCAGCGGCAAACCCGCCGATTACGATAGGTTTCGAAAGAAGTATAGGATTCCCGAGGGCGTTGAGGTTACCCTCGTGGATCGGGAGAATATCTTCTTTGCTCCGGAGCACATCACCGTACCCCTTCTAGCTATCACAGAAGGGGGGTTACGGTTCCCCGTTAACAATCTTATGAGACAGTTCCTTTTTGAATACCAGATTAACCCTCGGTTCCTAGCCATGAATTCCTTCCGTATTATAAACGGCATCCACGCTCTGAGAGAGAAATATGAATTTATTTTTAACATCTTCGATTTGATCGGGGTATACAACGTCTCCCGTAACAAGCCTTCCGATAGGCGGTTCTTGTCCCTCCGTAGCACCCCAAAAAACCCTCGGCCGTACCTTATCACCGACCTTCCTGATTCCACCCCGGGCAAATGTCTTCGTGGAGATCCGTGGTCCTTTTGAATTTTCACCCGAGGATGACGGGTCGTACCCTATTCCTCGAGAAAACATCTTTAAAGGTTCCTTTTGAATTTTCACCAGATGGGTTTATTTTGTTATTACTTATTTCAATTTCATTCTCGGTATGACTTATTCATCTGTGTTTGTTGTCGCAGAGCTATCCCCTGTGAGTGCTCGGTTGCAGGCAGGTAGGAGTGACGACCATATTCAAGCGGCGTACAGAGTACCAGTTGAGAAGCGCTCGGCTCATCTCTTGCTCGGGTACAAGCCCCTGTATACCTCTTACTTGAAGAAGAGGAAGAAGAACCCCACAAAGAAGAAGAACGTAACCGGAAGAGGCCGGCCCGAGTCGCAAAAGGAAGCGTGCTGTAGGCAAGGGTAAAGCAGTCGAGCCCATTAAGATTCCCTCAGATAGCGACAGTAGCTCTTTCAACACCGAGTCTGAAACTGACCTCTTCCGAGGAGTTGAACACCTTCTCGGTAGGATCCGCGAGCCGAGGGAAGTTGACTTTTTGGGAGAAGGATCTGGTGAAGTCATGGACGATCTTCCGAGCCTGTTGCCAGCGAAGAAGAAAACAAAGACGAAGAAGAACGGGACGTCTCCGATTGCCCCGAACGCTACTAGTAAGCGTACCCCCAATGCTGACAATACCGCTGGCGCAACCGAGCAGCAGAAGAAGCAGAAGATGTTGACGCTCGGCACAGAGGCGAATGTAGGGGCTTCGAAGGGGAGTAAGTCACCGGTGAGAATTGATGTCCCGGATAAGGAGACCGGGAAGAGCGTCGCTGAGGTTACTTCATCACCGTTCCTGTTTACTCCAACTCTGAAGTCCGGGAAACCTATTTTGGTTTCGGATAGTGTAAGGGAGCATCAGACACTTGCCTTATCCGTACTCAAGGGAGTTTGTCTTCCCGAGGACATGAAGAGAGTCCCTTCGGACCTGGACTCCAACATCACGGAGATGTTCTCTCACATGACTCTGGTATACCCGAGAACCTTGCTCATAATTTGTACCTTCTCATTAGTTATACGAGAACCTTGCTTTATAATTTGTTCTCTCTTTCAGGCCTGTCAATCCGCAGTGGCTATGCATGACAAGCTTCTCTCGGTGACCGGGAGCGTTGTTTCAATGAAGAGTCGTCTGAAAGACGAGACTAAGCTCCGAGCTAAAGCCAAGAAGCAGGTTAAAGATATGTCCAAGGATTTGGAGGTTGCTAGGTCGCAACTTTCCGAGCTGGAGCTTGCCAAGAAGCAACTCTCGGAGATGGAAGATTTGAGGAGGCAGCTTGCCGAAGTAAAGTTGAGCCGTGAGCGTGAAGTGCGAGACGCTCACAAAGCAGGTTTTGAGGAGGCCAAGCTGAAGGTGTTTGAACATTACAAGGGTCAAGTTGCCGAGATCACAGATAACAGTTTCCGAAGGGGTGCAAAAATCTACTATTTCCGAGGGGTAGCAAAAGGGTACGGTCTTGGATTGGAAGCTGGCGGCGTTTCTGCCGAATCTGCTCTTCAAGCCGTCCCGGATGTTGAAGCCCCCGAGATTGAAATCCCCTCGGAAGAGGAGGAAGAAGATGGAGAGGCAGAGGAAGATGATATTGGCGAGAACGCTGAGGCTACGGGAAATGCCGGAGCTGGTAATAATGTTGAAACTGGAAAAGATGAGCAACCGAAAGAGGGTTAAAGTAGTTTTGTTGTTTGGATATTTTTGAAGCAAACTCTTTCCACCCCGTACTGTTTCTTTGTTTGTTTTGTTGGTACGGCTGGTAGATTTATAACTGAAACATTCACTCTCTTTCTTCCCCCGAACTATCTCTGTTTTTGAAACGGCTCGGTGGAATTATATGCCGAGTCGTCTGTGATGGGTGAATGGATTGGATGGTTTTGTTTCTTGTATCGTTTTTGAATGTTTGTCTCGGTTTTGTATAGTAATGCCCCCATTCGTCTCGGCTTAGGGCAACTAAATACCCCTGGCCTAAGTTGGGATGAATGTTGTAAGAAATTTTTGCTAAGGCATGGAAGATAACGGAAGCAATTGACAGATCTTCTCGGATATTTTGCCGAGTCTTTTTACGATTTTGCAAAAATGTAAGAAATTTTGCTAAGGCATTGAAAAATAACCGAAGCAATTGGCAGATTTTCTCGGATATTTTGCCGAGTCAATTAAATGTTTTATAAGACTTTGCGAAAATTCTCACAAGTGTTTTATCCGAGAGTGATATCACATGTCTCGGTAATTGTGTAACTTAGGAATGTAAGTTATCATTGAGACAATACCCCTTAACAAGAGTTTGAGTTGCTCGGTGAAAACATACCGAGACTTTTGATGTTAGTACCACCACGAGGGTGTTTTATTTTGATTGGCTCGGTTAAACCGAGCGGTCTTATGGGGTGAGACCCATATGTGATTTTCTGTCTTTAGCCGAAGCCGTTGGGTACGAATACCGAGACAGGATTAATAGGATAACAGTTGAGATAAAAAGACTTTTCATTGATAAACTTCCGAGAAGATAATACATCAAAATGTCTTCATAATTGTTCTAAGTCTGAAATTAATCTTCCGGGAGCTTCCACCCTAAGCATAATACTTTCTCAAGTTGTAAGCGTTCCAAGGCTTGTCCACGAGCTTCCCGTTCATGTCTTCAATCTGATAAGCTCCTTTTCCGACCTTCTTAACGACTCGGTAGGGACCATCCCAATTAGGCATCAGCTTCTTTTTCTTGTTCTTATCCGTAACCTTCTTGAGGACCAGGTCGTCCGGGCAGAATGTCCGCAACCGAACCGTCTTGTTATAACCCTTAGCAACCTCCTGCTGATAAGCTGCCAATTTTACCCGAGCTGCATCACGCTTCTCCTCGGCCAAGTCCAGGTCGTTACTTAAAGCCGTGTCATTGGTGGTTTCATCAAAGTACTCGGTCCTGATAGTAGGTAGCCCCTTCTGAATGGGGATTACAGCTTCAATACCGTATGCGAGAGAGTAGGGAGTCTGGCCCGTAGAGCGCCTCGGGGTGGTCCGGAATGCCCATAGAACGTGTGGTAACTCTTCAGCCCATTTTCCTCTCTTAGCAGTTAGCCTTCGCTTGAGTCCAGCCGCGACCGTCTTGTTGGACGCCTCGGCCTGGCCGTTACCTTGAGGATAGACAGGTGTGGAGTTGAAGAACCGCATCCCGAGCTTGTCACATACCTCTTTCATTTGCTTCCCCGTGAACTGCTTCCCGTTGTCCGAGACAATTGCATATGGCACCCCGTACCGAGAGATGATATTCTGCCACAGAAAACTCTTTACATTTGCCTCGGTAATGAAAACCAGAGGCTCGGCTTCAACCCATTTGGAAAAATAATCTGTGGCAGTTATGAGGTAGCGAAATCCTCCTGGAGCGAGTGGAAGCTCTCCGACAATGTCCAAGCCCCATTGGGCAAAAGGCCATGGACTAGTGATCGGTTGAAGGTTCTCGGCAGGCTGATGGATCATTGGTTTGTACAACTGGCACCTGTGGCATTTCCGAACAAACTCCTCAGCGTCTTCCTTCATCTTGGGCCACCAATACCCCTGAGTGATGGCTCGGTGGGCAATAGAGCGTCCTCCCGAGTGGCAGCCTCCACTGCCTGCGTGAAGTTCGTGGAGTATTGAATGGACTTGGTTCTGATGGATCGCCATGAGGTACGGTCCTGTCCGAGAGCGTCTGTATAGGGAGCCCGTTGGTGAGAGCCAATAGTTTGCAGCCTTGCATCTGATCCGGTGGGCTTCTCGTCGGTCTTCGGGGAGCTTGTCGTCTCGTAGGTAAAATACGAGTTCGTCCATCCAGCTAGGTCCGAGCTCAATATTCATTATTTGAGTCCGAGGGGGATCGAAGCTGGGTGCAGAGATTGTGCCGAAGGAAATGCTTCGCTGCTCGGAAGCTTTGCATGCAGATCCCAATCCTGCAAGTGCGTCAGCATGGGCGTTGTGCTCTCGGCCCACCTGGTGTACTTCGATTTCTTCAAACTGCTCGGTTAATACCCTGGCTATGCTCAGATATTTGGCCATTCTTTCATCCTTTGCATCATATTCTCCGTTGAATTGGTTTACGACGAGTTGAGAGTCGCTATAAACCATCAGAGTCTTCACTTCCATTGCTTCGGCTAACCGAAGGCCAGCGATTAAGGCTTCATATTCGGCCTCATTGTTAGAGGCCGGGAACTCGATTGATATTGCATTCTCGTGAATGACTCCCTCGGGGGAGATTAGGACGACGCCTGCTCCAGCACCTCGCTGGTTAGATGCTCCATCTACGTGCAACTTCCAAGCATTACCGTGGAACATGTGCCAAGTAGAGAATGGCACGGTTGCTTGGTCTTCATCCGCGCGGACTCGGTTCTCCTTCCGAGAGAGGCGTTGGTGTTAAGTCAGCTGCGCCAGTTTCTTCCTCCGAGACACTGTTGGTTACGTCTTCAATTGCCACGGGGGCGTCGGGGTCTTCAATAGATTGCTCGGGAAGGGATGGGCTGGGTTTTTTCTTTGGGTAAATAGGGATGGGTTCTTCTTTCTTCTGTTTTTCTGCTCCCGGTGTTAGCTCGGCAATAAAGTCAGCCAACACCTGCGCCTTTATAGTCTGTTTCTCGGTCGATATTGGATGTCAAAGTTGGCCATTTCACATGACCACTTTGAGACCCGTGTCGAGAGATCGCTCTTTCGGAAGAGTGCCTTCAATGGGTACTCGGTCAATACAATGATCGTGTGAGCCTCGGAAGTAGGGGAGCAGCACTGCTTTCCGTGATGCAAAGTGACGAGAGCAAAGGCCACTTTTTCAAGAGGGAGATATCTCGTCTCGGCACCCGTCAAAGTTTTGCTTGCGTAGTATACAGTGTCGATGCTCGGTTCCATCTCGCTTGGACAAGGATTGAGCTGACCGCATGTGGAGATACTGAAAGGTAGATGAACAGATCTTCATTTTCCCGAGGCGTCTCTAGTAATGGTGGCTCGGCAAGATAGGTCTTCAGCGCTCAGAGCTTTCTCACATTCTTCTGTCCATTGGAATTTCCTCTTGCTCGTTTTGATCGATTGAAAGAGAGGTCGGCATACGTCGCCGAGCGGCTGATGAAGCGGTTGAGAGTCTGCCCATTCCTGTAAGCCTTTGACTTCCTTGATCGTGCTCGGTGAAACGAGCCGTGTTGTATCGCCGTCACCGGCTCGGATCAGCTTCAATTTCCCTTCTTGTTACCAAGTGGCCTAGGAATTTTCCTGATCCAACCCCGAAAGAGCACTTCTCGGCGTTGAGCTTTAAGCCATGCTGCTTCAGCACCGTGAACATCTTGCTGAGATCTGTAATGTGGCTTTCTTCCTTCACGCTTTTCACCACCATGTCATCGATGTATGCTTCCATCGTGTCCCCGAGCTGATCTTTGAACATCCGAGACACCATCCATTGGAAGGTGGCCCCGCGTTTCTTGACCACCGGGCATGACTCGATAGCAATAGAGGCCTCTCGGAGTGATGAAAGCTGTTTTCTCGGTGTCTTCCTCATCCATAAACACTTGGTGATATCCCCTGTACGCATCCATAAAACTCAACCGGGCGTGTCCTGCCGTAGCGTCCACGAGTTGGTCTATCCGAGGAACTGGGAAACAGTCCTTCGGACAGGCATCATTAAGGTTTGTGTAGTCTACGCAGACCCTTAGCTTCCCGTTCTTCTTGGGGACAACCACCGTGTTCGCCAGCCAAGTGGGGTACTGGACTTCCTGGATTGCTTGGGCTTCCAGTAGCTTGTCCACCTCTGACTCCACTGCTTCGGCATGAACAGCTGAGGACCTTCTCGGCTTCTGGATGACTGGGCGTCTTAGTGGGTCGACTTTGAGCTGGTGCTTGATGAAGCTCGGATCAACACCAGGCATCTCGTATGGTGTCCAAGCAAACACCTGAATGTTTGCCTTGAGAAAGGTCACCATCTCCTCCTTCTCGGCCTCGGTTAATGAGGAACCGACGAGGAAGAAACGGCTCCCGTCCTCATTGATTGGGACAGTGACGAGGTCTTCAACAGATTTTGCCTCGGCCGGTCGACCGACGTCTTCCAGAACTGGTGCCTCGGGTACTTCCACCCACTGCACCTGCTTTGGTTTCTTTTTCTCTTTTCTGCCCACCGTTGAAATGTAGCATTTCTTGGCGGCTATCTGATCGCCTTTAACACTCTCCTGCTTTCCTTTTGCCCCAATAAACCGTAGCACCTGATGGTACGTGGATGCCACGGCTTTCATCGCATGGAGCCAGTTTCTTCCCAATATAATGTTATAGGGGCTCGGTGAGTTGACAACAATGAACTCTACTTGTTGAGTTACCGAGCCCGTGATGACGGGAAGAGTGATGGTACCGAGCGGATACACCGGTGTACCACTAAAACCAACGAGGGGGACCTCGGAGGGCTTAAGGTCCTTGCTAGTGAATCCGTATCGTTTAAACAGGGAATAGTACATTACCTCGGCGGCGCTCCCTTGGTCCACCAAAATCCTCTCCACCGTTGCTCTGCCCACTTTGAGTGTGATGATGAGGGCGTCGTTGTGTGGGAAGTGCACTCCTTCCAAATCCTTCTCGGTGAAATTAATCGTCCACTGAGACTCCTTTGTCGGGAGACTGCGCTTCGACTGTGGCTTGACCGAGAGCACCTCCAATGCCTTGGTAGCTTGCTCGATTTCCTTGAACACCCGAGCCTCCATCATTCTCGTAACCGGACCGTGGATCACGTGCATTACCACTTCTTCCTGGGCGCCTCCTCCTGCAGCCGCTCCCTGTCCTTGTGCCCGAGCCAGAGTTTTATCCTGGTCGATGTAAGCGTCCAGGTTCCCAGCCGAGACAAGGGTTTCCAAATAAGCTTTGAACGGTCTGCACGAGGTCGTGTAGTGACCTTGCTCTCGGTGGTAGGTGCAGTAGACCTTTCTATCCTTGGTTTTATCTTGAGTGCCCATCTTGTGGTCCGGCCAATGGAAGAAACCTTCATTCTCGATCTTCCGTAGAAGCATGTATATTGGCTCGGTGAACACCGTGCGCTCGGCGGCGAAGTCGCTTGCCTTCGGAAGTCTCTTTGCTGCATCCGTCTTGATGGTGTTTACTGCCTTCTTCTGATTACCCGAGACATGGATAACCCTCGGAACGGAGGAGGAGGTTGGAGCGTCACGCTCGGTTAAGAGTTCCTCAAGCTCGATATACTTGTTTATCCGTTCCATCAGGTCGTCCATGTTCTTCGGTGGATGTAACATCAGATCTGTGAACACAGGGCTCTTGCTCTCCAAGCCATGCTTAAAGTGTGTTGCAGCAAGGGTATGATCACAACCCTGGACTTGGTGGAACATTTCCCAGTACCTAGCGGCGTACTGGTGTAGTGTTTCATCTGGACGCTTCCGCAGGCCGAGGAGAGAGTCTACCTCCTTCTTCTGTATATTGCTCGTAACAAACCGAGACATAAAGGCTCTCTCTAGGGCCTCGTAACTCCCAATGGATCCTTCGTCGAGTTTATTGAACCATAGGGACCCGAGAGTCCCTAGGCTCGTGGGGAACACTTTGCACATCAAGGCTTGATCCGAGGTATAAAGGTTGATGATCTGTCTGAAGTATATGAGATGGTTGTACGCGTCCGTGAGGGCGTCGTAACGGTTGAACTTTGGGAGCGAGAATCCAGCTGGTAAAGTTGCCGAGGCGATCTCCTTTGTGAAAGGTGATTTTGCCAACTGCTTCAGGCGTTCGTCGACGCTCGGCAAGGGAGGGAGAGATGATAGAGGGGGAAGTGACGGTATGACAAATCCGTCGCTGGTCCGAGAGCGCTTCTCGGTATAAGTATGGCGCTGCTCATCGTGGTGGCGCTCGTGGTGACGCTCGTGGTGACGGGTTTGCTCCCGGGGATCTTTCTCCTTTCTTTTTCCACCAGCGTCGTCATGGTGAGCTTTTTCGTTAGCTCGGTAGGTATGACGCTTTCCTGTATCGCCATCTCGGAAGACGACCAGATTTTGCTCTTGTGGAGAGGCTTTCTTCAATTGCTCTACTCGAGCTCGGAGATCAGCGGATTTAGCTGGTTGTGGGGGGGTCTTATGGCGGCGTTGGCCAGAAGAACGTTCGGTGAAGGCCGTCTCCTTGGGATCCTTTCGGAGATAGATTGGTTTATATTCGCCATCTTCGAAGCAGTACACCGTTTCGTGAGATGCAGACAACTGTGAATATGGCGAACGAGCACTTGATTCCGAGACCTGCGAGGAGTAGTGCCGAGAGGAATCTCCCTGGTGGCCCCTTGAGAGGTGCTCGGTCGACGGGTTCCCGTGCCGAAGCACGAGAGCCTTATTGTGAGCCCTCTCTTTGTCAGGGTTACCAGTTCGATCCTTGGCCGAGCGTCTTTGGCCGGAGAGCCCTCCATGGGACGTTGCGGTGGTCTCCGCAGCAGCCTTCTTCTTTGCCGTCTCGGTTAGCTTAGAGAGAGCTGAGCTCTCATCGCCTCCATCTCTGCGTCTCGCTCCTCTAGGTGGTGAGTGAGGCGCTGGATGGCCAGTTGCTGTGGATCCGGGCTCGGAGTGAGTCCGAGGTGGCCTGGCTGGATGGAGACAGAGACGTGAGGGGTCCCCTTGGGATCCCTGGAGGAGGAAGGGTGGAGGGGGTCGCTGAGGTGTGGTGGTTGGGGTTGTTCGCCACCCATTGTGAGTCAAGGATTTGGAGAGAAAAGGAGAGAAAAGAGGTGGATCTAGGGAGGAGCACCGGAGTTTCTGGGTTGTTTTCCCCAGCAGAGTCGCCAATTGTGGTGTCCTCAAAATATCCGTAGAGCCTTCTCCCTTGGCTCCCGACTCGAGTGAATGGCGAGAGAGCACTCAGCAAGCCTTCGCGAGCTCCTGCATGAGTAGAGCACGCCGTTAGCACCAAACCTGGCCGGAATGTGGCCAGGGAAGGCACTCCGACGATCTAGTAAGAGATCGGAGAAGAAGAGATGTAAGTTGAGAGAATAAGTTTAGAGAGAGAGAGAGTTCTCCCTTATTAGGGCCACTTCGCTTCGTTTATGTAGGCTTCCCTAGGACAGGGGCAACCTAGTCATTTCGGCTCGGGTGACGTCACCGAGCATCACGAATTGGCCTCACGAGTATTACGTTCATCTATCCTCCAATAGGGCTGCGACGCGTGGCATAACCGCTCGGCGGGGCTCACGCTGACACAGAAACTGCTTGCAAAGTGCACATGGGCCCTAACCCAGTTTGTTACGGGTGTTTAACTGCCTCGGGTGACGTCACAGAGGACGTTAACGATATCTCGGATCAACCGTCCGAGACATCTCGGATGCGATCCGTTATGGATGACTCGGACGGTTTTCGGTATGTCGGCCGAGACACCGGTTTATCTCGGACGCGCCAAGCTCGGACGGCCCATGGTGGCTTGTTCCTTTCCGGGCCTAAGGATCCGTTTGGGCCTGGCACTCCCCGGGCTCATAAACTGAGACCCGTTTGGGCTGCTAGATTTCGGCCCACTACAGTATAATTACAAAATTACCCTTCATATGTAGAAGTTTAGTCGGTGTATAGCTTCAATGCATTGAATTTCTACTTAGATGTATATTAGTTTTGCTTTTAAAATATCAAGATGCATATCTGAATAACTTTTGAATCGACGGATCTGTGGCATTTCCAGTTTAACTAATTTTCATATTTGAATTTCATTCATAATTATTTCGTTTTTATTTTGTTTTCTAATTTAACGGGGAGTACCCGAACCGATCCCCGATTGGTTTAGTTATGGTTTCAATTTTCTCAACCCGTACGGGTTTCGGTTCGGTTCTCGGTACCCATTTAGTTTCGGGTAATGGTTTCGGATATAGCAATACCCGAACTGAACCGGCCCATTGCCATCGCTACTTCCAAGGCCAGTTGCTTTCTCATAGCCAAGGCCGGCCCAACTCCAAGATCTAAGAAGCCTGGGCTTGGGCATCCAAAAACCCCAAAAAAAAATAGGGACACCCTATAATTTTTTCTATTAGGCTTGAGTAGGGTCTATATAGCCCAATAGGAAAAACAAAAAATGACCAATCTGATTTAAAAAAAGACCTAAACAAAAAGGTCTATTAGGCCTAAAGGACCAAAATAAAACATACAATAAATTAAATTTTACAATTGATTCATTAGGCTTAAAAGGCCCAATATATGACCATAATAAAATAGAAAGACAGCTAAAATAAAAGGGCCCACTTCAGGAGTATAACTCATTACAGTTTACCCCAATTGGCCAGTTCCCGGACTTCAACGCCTCATTCGTCTCATTTGTTGTTGAAATTGTTGCTGTAAAAGCTTAAGAGTAGGACTCATTGTGATTATTACTATAAAAATTATTTAAGTGTTAAATCTCGGGGGCACAATTTTTAGATTAGGCCCTGACGATAAAAATCTCTGGACCGGTTTTGCTCATAGCAGGGTTAGTTGTGCCGTGATATGTTGCCATTCTAGATTTTTTTGCCATTCGTTAATCCTAATCTACTCTATCCTAGGGGACTTGGGGAGGAGAATGAGTGCTTACGAGAATCGAACCCTGCCCATGCGCACATGAGTATAAGGGAGGCACCAACTGCACCGCACTCCACTTGCCAACATACAGATACAAATATAGTATTGTGTTGTTCTTTATCTCCAACAACCCAATACCGGAGAGAGAGAGAGAGAGAGAGAGAGAGAGAGAGTTTTCTGTGTTTCCATAAAGTTTATTCCATTTGAAACAAACCCAACGAGAACCTAAAAAGGAGGGGGAAAAATACAAGCCACTATAAGTATTACAATTTGATACAAACCATTTCATGGTACATATATTTTCTCTATATGCCTAAGACTAGGGAATCCATGTTCTGCTTTTGCATCCTTGTTTGCTTCTTCCCGAATCGACATTTAGTTCTGTCATTGATTCGGATTGGGAATATACACAAACGAATTCCTTATTTTTCTGCTTCTCAAAGCTAAAAGAATTACAAGCTTTGTTTTTTCTTACAAAGATGGTAAAAGAAGAATCATGAAAAAAAAAAACCCGAGGAAAATTGCTAAAGATGGCACTGACATGTGATGCCGAATTATGATAAACACACGGTGCGATGAATGAAGAAACCAACTATGAAGCTGACAATCAACTTTTTTAAACCTGCGCGCTATGAGTTGGGCACAAAGGTGCCTATGTAACCGAATCCCATGATGAAGAAGGCGGTGGCTTGGACAAAAAGGTAGATGAAGTAGTGGTTTTTACCAAAGGCAATGTCGTAGCATCCACAGTAGAAGAGGTAGAGGCCCGTGCCAAGTTCCAACAAATGAATTCTGTGGAAATTCGGAGAAGAATGAGAAAAAGCAATAACACAAGGAATGCTACTGTGGGAATTCGCAAAACAATCACTATCGTAACTCATAATTTGAAAAATACCCACTGCCATCTCATTCTGGATGTGTTTTCTGCAAATGTGTTGTGTTTGAGAATTTGTACCTTTCTCCAATCTTGAAGCGAGGTCTTTTCGGGGCTTTAGCTCCTGCTTTTGTCTTAAGGGCATCTCCAAGTTTCTCGGTGACTACCCATTCGTTAACTCTCCCCGCTTCCAGAAGACCGATGAAGGTGGCCTTGGTCCGGTGCAGTGACATGACATTCTCATATAGAATCCAGAAGACCAATAAGTGGAGTGACCTGAGGGATCAAAATAGGGAAAATGACAAAGAGAATCTCCCTGATAAACTTCTTTGATGGTTATGATTGTGTGTCAAGGTACTTTGGAGCAATAGTTCCAAAAATTTGATCCCTGTTCTATGTACAACATATATCATTCAACCTTAAGTAGGGCATTCTTTACCTCTGTCTCCTTCGTTCTGCATTCGTTTTGTTTGTTCTTTCTTTGCAACTTTGGTAACGCAACAATGAAAAGTACGAAAACAGTCGTCGATTCTACATTGTTTATCTTCATGTGAGAAAATTGTTCTCCAGTATTTAGAAAGGGTCTTTTGGTGCTTCTGAGAGTCTTGGTACTTTCAAAGAGTTCTGTGTGTTTTTTGAGAAAATGAAAACACTAAGCAGAAAACAAGAGTGACATAGATCGTGCCCGACTAGCTTGTATTGGTCTTCGCTGGAGGGGATTTGTAGTGGGCCAACCCCGAACTCGGTTGGGCCTGATAAAATGGGGCGGCCCAGAGCTCACAAAAGGCTTGTGGGCTGGACGTTTGTGGGTTGAACAAACGGCCCACACGTTCTATACTACCCAGCACATTGGGAAGTCTAGAATCAGCAGTTGCGGCCCGGGCTGAAAGGGACCCGACCTGTGAGCAGACCCGGGAGACGGTTGGCGGGATCATGGGCCCGGAGTTGTGAGCAGACCCGGGAGACGGTTTGAGGGATCATGGGTAACGCGTTATGCGTTATGAGCACGTGGGTTCGGCCATATGCTTGTGAGTGTCATCCATGACGTCACTCACCAAAGCAGTTATGGGTGATCTCACACGCTTGTGCCGTGCACGCGTGGCTTGGAGGACAAGTAAAAGATTGCCTATAAATACCTTAGGATAAACCCTAAGGGAGGTACGCCATTCCACATATGAATATTGTTTTTTACTCTCTCTTCTCCTCCTGGTGCTAACTTGAGCTTCGGAGTGCCCTCCGGCGTCTTCGGCCGGAGTGGCACTACCTGTTGCTTTGTTTTGCAGGCCCGAGGAGCTGGAGGGGAAAAGAGATTGAACCGTTCTGAGCAAATTGTGATCCACCACACCATAGGATTATACATGGTATTGTCCAAAATGCTGGTGCTTTAATGAGCAGAAGCGGGGAAACGACCACATTTTGAAGTGTAACAAGTAAATTCCCAATGGACTAGTCAAGAAAGGTTTAATCGAAATCTTCTGCTGGTTCATGCTTATGCAAAAACAAACCTTGAATTTCTACAATGAAAGGTAACAAGGTAAAGTAGGAGTAATGTGCAAAAAAAAAAAAACCATACCTTGGAGTTCCAATTGCATTGAGAATGG
Organism: Vaccinium myrtillus; assembly: GCA_016920895.1. NCBI lineage: Eukaryota > Viridiplantae > Streptophyta > Magnoliopsida > Ericales > Ericaceae > Vaccinium > Vaccinium myrtillus. The sequence goes on from CM029280.1 coordinate 11,269,095, forward strand.
TAATGACAGAAGGAATATAAACAGCTGCCCACTTTGGAACCTCAACCTCCGGTACCAGCACAGTTGCCGGTAGTACAATGCAGTAAAACACAAACGTGACAATGTGGGCGACAATCTTCCTGACGAAAAAGAAACTGTAGATGACATGCACCTTCTTCCACGTCGTTACTCTCTGCGATTAACCAACAACCAAAAAGATAAGGACTTGTTGTAGTTTTCAGCAATTGGTTCGAAGAATAACCGTAGAAATGGAGAAACTAACCTTGTTTGTTACAATCTCCATTACCATTTTCCTGAAAAGATTGGCAGGGCCACAAGACCAACGGTGCTGTTGGTAACGGTAGGCCTTGAATGTACTTGGCAATTCGTTTTTCACCTATGATATAGATAGAAATGGAAATTACAAATATGAGACAAGTATAATTCACATCGACGGGCTTTTACAAAGGAAAACGATTATTATCCAATGCATTGTAAAACCCAACTACCCAAGAATAAATCCAAGAGAGTAAGCGAAAATAGAACACCTTCAAAGAACCAAGGTAAAGGAATTTCCAGCCTTTCAAACTGGCTCGGACAGCTAGATCCATATCTTCAACTGTTGTGCGGTCCTTCCACCCTCCAGCCTCATTAATCGCGGCAATTCTCCACACACCGGCAGTCCCTATAATTGCATAACATGTTACTGTTTCTTAGAAAATGTGCAACGCCAATGCTCTGGATGCTGAATGAAAGAAGCATGGTAATGTGCACATAAATCAAAATGATTCTTGGGTCTGCCCTCTCTATGCCTTTTGGCTTTAATTTGAGGGCATGATTCCGCAGCAAACACGACGGTATAAGGGGACCATTGTTTCAGTGGTATTCTGTGAGCAGCCACTTTGTGCATTTATTGCCAAAGGTTAGGTCTGTGTCCTATTCATCCCCGCCCATACCCCCAATTTTTTTTTTTTTGATAACCGAGGAACAACCCTACAATAGGCCACTAATTGGATCCACTGCACGACCCAAACCTCGGAGGGAGCTGGCGCAACTCACACCAGTCACGGCCCCCCGCTGCTTAACACAGGTACTCACCCTGTGGGGAATCGAACACCTGACCAAAGGGACTACCCCTAAAGTCAGGCACTCGCCCTAACCACTGGGGCAACCCCTGGGTGTGTCATACCCCCAATTATTGGGGACTAAATGGGTTATGTTATTGTTGTTGATGTTACTGTTTCTTAGAACTAAAAAATACTAGTTGACGAAAAACTAAGGATTTGAAAAATTATTGATGCCAAGTTCATCATCGCATCACATGACATTTTCCCATAAAACCAAAATAGAAAAGAAAATGTAAATCGTTGTGTTGGTCAGAAGACAGCAACATAAATAAGGTTCGAATAATTTCCAAAAAAAGTGATGTGGTCCATGGCTGAAGCCTTCTTGCAAATTTATTTCTCATTTTTTGAACTCTAGACATTGAATTCAAATCCTCAATTATCATCTCATAAATTGCTTCATTCGTTCTAGCTATACGTAGTAGACCAGAATTCAATGAGTATTTTACAAGCAGTACACCATGAATTTAATGACTTCTGTTGTACAGCATACATTAACTGCAGCCTTAAACTTTACAGGGCAATTCCTAGACACAATCAATTAATGTCCAAATGCATGGAGTAATGCGGATCCGGACCGTTGATCCCTGATCGAACCGCCGAGGGAGCTCACCTTAGTGACTCCCCCACTACAGGGCCCTCGGTTCTGAGTAATGCACAATAGTTCCTCTCTATCTTTACCATTCATTTAAGGTGATAACATCACAATTCAATTTTTTTTACCCGTAAAGAATATACGTCCGTTCTAGAAAAGATTGTCCGGTCCGCATAAATAAGGACATAGAAATAATGCATTCCTTGAAGAAAATTTTAAACTTTTCCCCTCAAGTTACTACAATGAGCATTTTTAATAACTTACCCAAAAAAATTGTCCAGTCTGCAAAAGCCGAACTTAAGAAAATGCTTGAGAATGTATGAAAAGTGCGGAATTTCGCTATTTCCACTTTCTTTTCTAAGGTACAATAGTGTTTAACACGACACATACATACTGTAAGGAAGAAAACACAAAAAAAGTTCTAACCATTGAAACCAAAGAAGGCATAAGTGGATGAGCCCACTTCTTGCTCCACTGTGAAATGGTAGTCCAGTGACATCTCTTGCATTCTTGTCATCAAACATTCGTTTGCGTTCACTGCACACAAAAAAAAGTCTCAAATCACCATTTCTACTTCTTTACCAAATCATATACTACATAGGATTCAGGTGGACCGGACTCTGGTCTCGACCGTAGGCTCATTGTGGGTGTAGGCTAATGTGTATGATTCATCTCAAACATATTTCTCTTAAGTCTTAAAAAACGGCTTAAGTTTAATACGATTTATGGATCATTTTTAGTTTTTAGTGATCATCGAAGTGAGATCCGTGTGACTTCTTGAACCGGCCTTTACTTTTCGGGAGCCTAAAGAGGAGTAAAAATGGGGTTCTTATTTCTCTTCAAGTATCACAACGGGTACCAAAAAAAGAAAAAATTGTAAATTTTCAAGGCCAAAGCGGTCATACCTCGAGTTTTGACTCAGGACCGTGTGAAAGATCCATCTCCTAACTGGGTGGTTGCCAGAAGATTTGTGTAATTGTACATTGTCGTGGCTTATTTGCATTATGAATGCAAGGTGGTCCACCAGGCCATAATAGCACATGGAACTGTTAGTTACAAGTTTTAATGGAAGTAGGTGGGCACAAAGGACAAATATACCCTTGTATGATTGCATATAACTCCAAACAAACCCTTCCTTTCAACTACTCAAGTTGAGAATGGAAGATTTGTTTGACAGATCTTGCTCCCATAAATATAGCACTTGCTAACCAAGCAAAATCCTAAAGGGAAGTTGTCAGCTTTTCCAGAAAACAGATGGTATGGGTCACTAGCGTAATTCTACCACAAACAAAAAATCCCCATTGCAACAAAAGAGAGAGGCTATTTACAGGTTTTCTTCCTCTACTTCAAGGACCATCCAAACTGGACAATAGAGTCGGCCCTGACTTTTCGGGAGCTAAAGCAAAATATAAAGTTGAAAACATTTTTGTTGGACTTATCAGGGGTTTCATAGGAGGGTCCCTAAAATTGAATAAATTTTTGGAGACCTAAAGCGACTGCAACTCGAGCAAGTCGGTTGGCGTTGTAAACAAACCGACTTTCCACAAAGTAGCAATAGTTTACCTGGAAATAGTAGAGTCCTTGAGAAATTTTTTAGTGCCAAGCGGGCACCATTCTACGTGGTGCCCAAACGCACATCCAGGGCCGGCCCAAGGTATTTGGATGCCCTAGGCCTAATTAAAAAAATTGTGCCCTAAAAATTTTCGTGTTCCTCAACCAAACTTTCTACGTTTTTGTTACTACAATATCCCCGTAAAAAAGGTATTAATACAAGCTAAATTTAACAACGATGTAGAGCATCTAGAGATCTTGTGTCTTTTTTGAAACAAAATTTGGGTCAAAACTCATTTGCCATGCAAATGCCAAACCCTAGTTTTACCCAAATGAAAGTTTTCTAAAAATTTGAGTCAAAACACTACTTATAATAAACAAGAAATTTGATATGTTGGAAGGATTATGACTTTATTTGTTGGAAAAACAATGAAATTTGATCAACTTTTTGGTATATGGAAAACTCAAGAACTTGTGTCAATTTAGAAATCCCAAATACAAACCCACTTTTCTAACAAGAAGATTAGAAAATTACTACCTAATTACTTTTTCTTTAATCAAATAATAAACTAAACTTTTTCATTTCGGAAACTTGATTTTTACAAAACAAAATTAAAATAACAAAGGACACGTGAAAATGATTTTCTTTTGGAATCAGTTTTGGCTTTGCACCTTTTTTAAATTTTGGACCATTAGTTTTTGGGTCTTTTTTAAATATTGGGCCGTGTTGGGCTCTGTATGGCACTTCGAAGTTTTCTTTATTTTGGTAATTAGAGCTAACAAAACTAGAGACAAAATGGTAATAAAAGTGACCCACGAGTCTCGCAAACAAATGTTAGTCTCCTTCGGTCAATGGCATTTTTAAATAAAATCTTTGTAAAGTTTATTTAAATCAAGTTAATCGAACATTTTAAGCACTTTAACAAGAGAAAAGTTTTTCATCTAGAAAACATGCTTGTACCAAACAAGATTACAAAGGATGTGTGCCAACCCTTCTGGAAAACTTAATTGCACCTTTTATATATGGACCATTATTCGGATTGTCGAATACATTTTTGGACAATTGAGATACTCGCCGGATACGTTACGTGGTATCCGCTTGTTACTGCAAACTTTTTCATCTCGGAAACTTGCTTGTACCAAACAAGATAACAAAGGACACGTGTCCCAGCCCTTCTGGAAAACTGAATTGCACCTTTTATATATGGACCATTACATACATACCCGTGTATGTATGGCACCGACAGTTTCTTAATGGTAATTAGAGCTAACAAAACTAGAGACAAAGTTAATAAAAGGACCCACGGTCTCGCAGTGCAACAAATGTTAGTGTGCTTCGGTGAGGCATTTCGAGATAAAATCATTTGTAAAGTAATAAATCAAGTTAATCGAACATTTCTAAGCACTTTAACAAGAGAAATTTGACGGACTTCATAACATGAATGGTTCAGATTACGATAAAATAAGGACGTGTTCGGGTGGTTTATAGGAGGGAGGGACTTTACCGAACTTCCAACGGGCCTGAACGAGGGCGAGTTCGGGGTTGTGGGCGAGGAAAGGGATAGTCCGCCAGAGGAAATCGGGTTCGGGTTGGAAATCCGCGTCGAAGACGGCGACGTAATCGCAATGCTTCACATAATCTCGCTTCATGCCTTCTTTCAGAGCCCCTGCTTTGTACCCGTTTCGATTGTCTCTGATTTCATACTTTATATTTATCCCTTTGCTTGCCCATCTCTGGCATTCCATTTCCACCATATCCTACAAACACGAAAATAGGCCATTTTTGGTACAATGATTTTGGGAAGTAAATTGAACAAAATGGGTACAAATGGAGAAATTTTTCAATGCGTTTGGGCATGGTTGAGCACGAACCTGAATCACACAAATGTGTGAGGTCCACCTCGAGTGTGTAGACTCCACCCAAATGTGTAGTTCAGGTTCGTGCCCGACCATGCCCGGAACACTACTCGTACAACTGGGAAAGAAGATACACCCACATAGGCTCTGTTTCGATGATAAAAATGACATTGCTGGGGATTAAGGTGAGAAGCAGTGATAAAGCTTTGATTTTTTGAGAAATTGAAGAAATGGGTTTTGATGGGGATTGAGGTTTTGAACTGGGTTTTACACGATTTCGAGAAAAGAAAACAAAAAAATCTGGGTTTCTTTTTGTCCTTTTTACCTTGATAATGGGGTCGGTTGAATCGTCCAGTACTTGAATTATGATTCTATCAGAAGGCCAAGAAAGCCCACATGCAGCTCCAATTGATAGCTGATACACCTGTACGCATTTATGCACATAATAAGTGCAAGATTAACAGCCACAGAAAAAAACAAGTGTTCGGGCAGGGGAATGAGAGGCAACGGTGGATTCTAGAGAGAGAAGAGAGAGAAGAAAGGATTGTGTGTGTGTGTGTGTGTGTGTGTGAGAGAGAGAGAGAGAGAGAGAGAGAGAGAGAGAGAGAGAGAGAGAGAGAGAGAGAGAGAGAGAGAGAGAGAGAGAGAGAGAGAGAGAGAGAGAGAGAGAGAGACCTCTTTTTCATTGTACATTGGAATTTGAACAAGAACCATAGGGTAAGCTGAATTGCCGAACTCAAGATCGTCCTTCAATGGCTCCCATTTGTACCTTTTCTCTGGTTTTCGTCCGAAGAACTTCACAAGGGTGATCACAACGGCCATGTAGACCCTCTCAATGAACAGCATTAGGGACATTATCAAACACAAGAAAACAGCTAGTTTCAGGAGAGGGACGATCAATGGAGCTTTGATCTGGTCCCAAATCAGCTGAATTTGCTGCGTAATGTCGTCCCTAGCGCCAGAGAAAGCGTCGGGAATTAGCGTCGTCGATGAAAGACGATCCATTTTCGTGTATTTTTTGTTGTTGGTGACAGGAAAAAACAGAGGAACTAAACGAAAAAAAAGAGCAAAACAGAGGTTTTTAACGAAACCCAACAAGATCTGTTTGTGTATGTTTAGGCTTTCTTTAGGGAAAAAGAGAGAAGAACAATTCTTTTGCGAGATTTTGCTTCTGGGTGAAGCAAAAAAGCAGAGGATTTTGCAAAGATAAAGCCTAAGAATGTAAAGGTTTATGTGCCAAAAATCTCACACAAATGCCCTGTGATGTTGTTTTTGCAGGAAAACCAAAGTGTGTGAATTATGAAAGTCCTTTGCTTCTGTAAAAATGTGAATGTGTAGAGAGAGAGAGAGAGAGAGAGAGAGGGAAGGAAGAGAAATATTGAGGAGAGAGAAAAGGGAGAGAATGTGTTTTGTGTGAGGAGGGAAAGGGGGATTTCTGGTTTGAGCTGTTTTTTTTTGTTTCTCTCTCCTCAAACTTTTCTAATTTGTGTTTGAGTGAGAGAGAGAGCCACATAAACCCAACCTGTTGCAACAAGAAGTGTGAGGCTCGTATATAAACCAAAAGACTTAAATTAGGTGACAAGTGACAGCCCATCCGTTCGCCGGCGGCCACTGCCGTAACATACCGGCGGTGACTTGGGCTTTTTCACCTCTCTCTTTCTCTCTCTGCATATATGTATGTATGTATGTATGTATTGTCATTTGTGGACATACTCTGGCTGGATTGTCTACGTGTAGAAGCGTATGTACAGGTTAATATACCCTGTAAATTTCAAAAAACAATTAGCTGCTTTTTCGATACTATTTCTGATGGTTAAGGGCGAGCACGTGATATAGTCTGATTTTATGGACAGTATTTTACAGAAATACTCTTATGCATGTGTCTCAATAATGTGGTAGTTTCGAGTTTCGAGGGAGGAGAGGACCCCGTATCATAATCCTTTCTAGCCTCATTTTGCTCCCACACATAGAGCAATCATACACCATCTATTTCAGTTCAAGAGCAACTTTGACCTAGGGTTGGTCATTTCCTCCGATCCGTTCGAATCCGATCCGATTCCTAATTCGAACGGATCAGTAATATGGAGATCTATTTGAAGATTGGATAGGATATGGAGATTTTTAACCCATCGTTTATTTCATATTTCCCCTCTATTTCATCTTTATGAAAATAAATAAGGATACAAAGTTTTCCATCAACTTTCCAAAAAATGGAGGGATGCCCTCTATATTGGGAGGGAAAAAAAAAATGATATGTGCAAGGAAGATTTGCGAAAGAATCACGCATAGGATAAAGACGATCTGAATCTCAAACGGCCGATTCGAGCCGCTTTTTTAAAAACACATTTCAAGTGGGCATTTAGCTCCATTCGATATTTATCCAAACTTTCCTTTCAATGGCTCGGATGAAAAAAAAAAATGAAAGTTTGGATCGAGCATCTAAACATATCGGATGGAGTTTTTTTAGCCCCATCAACCTTTTCAAAAAGCGGAGTTGTTCGATCCGCCCCCATAGGGTCTTCCCCGTTATTTGGGAGGAAAAAAAAGGTCTCCAACCCTTCATTTTGGAGGGTTGATGGGACACTTCATGTCCCTATCCATCCTCATAAAAGTGAAATAGGGGTTAAAAGGTGGAACAAATAATTCAGAAAATAGATTTGAAGGGAAAAAATAGAGATATTGAGGGTAGGTTGGATTTCAAGATTTGATTTAATCCAAAAATCCCTCATCGAATCGACTAAGTTTCCCAAACGATAAAATCAACATTTGATAAAATCTAACACTTGATTTTATCAAATGAGGAAGACATGTGATTAAATCAAAGCAAAAAGACACTTGACGGAAATACCATCACAAAAGTCTAATTTTCGGGATTACCTTCATGGAAATATCCTCACAGAAGTCTCAATAATGTACCACTTTCGATTTTCGTCCGATGACCCAATTTTATTCTTTCTAGCCTCATTTTGCTCCTACACTTAGGGTTTGTTTGGGAGGCTATTGTTTTTCAATAAGTCTATTTAACACACCCTCTCAAGCACACCCCGAACACACTTGCCAACGTGGCGTTGCCACATAGGACTGGTGGGCCCCGCGCCCCTTAACTCCAAAAAAAAGGAGGGCCAATTTCAATCTATCTCTCTTTCCGCCCTTTGTCTATTTTCCTCGAAACCCACTTCTCTCCTCCACCTCTTCCCACCACCACCACCGCCACCGTTTATCTGCCGTCAATTCCACCTCTGATCCCGATCCACCCGCAACACCCTCCTCTCTCTATCGATGTTGGGACAGACATACAGAGTCTGCTGGTGTTTTTGGTGTCGATTTAAGCTCGACGTCGCCGAGGCTCTGGCCGATATCAAGGCATTGTTTGATCTACCGGTGTCAATGAAATCTCTAGGTAGATCACAAAGTGTCCATAAGGTAGATGGCGAAGTTTGGGAATGCATTCTATAATTTTAATATGTGGAATGTTTGGAAGATATGTGCACAATAAATTTTGTGACAGTATAGTATTTAGGAGTAATTATCAAAAAAATATTATGATGAAGTTTATTTATTTATTTTTTTTATCTAGAATGCAAAAGTACCTCTAGGGCTGATTATCAAATTGTGCCTCCATTGTATGATTTTGGGAATGCATTCTATAATTTGGCTTCCAAACATAAAAAATGCAAAATGGATAATCTAAAAGTTGGTTTCCAAATGTGCTTTTAGAGCATTTCCAATCCACCATCTATTTCTTCAAATATTAAGGAAAAACAACTACAACCCATCCTCTATTTCACCTTTTTCCTATGTTTCATCTTTATGGAGATGAATAGTGACACGACGTTTACCATCACCCCCTAAAATGAAGGGTAGGACTCCGCCACCCAATGTCTTTGGAGGATAACCCCTGTACTGGGATGAAAAAAATGTGTCAAACCCCTCATTTTGGAGGGTTAATGGGACACGTCGTGCTACTATTCATCTTCATAAAGGTGAAATAGAGGTTAAAAGGTCGAATAGATAATTCAAAAAGTAGATTGGAGATGTGGATTATAGGTTGAAGATGCTCTTACAAGATTTGATTTAATCCAAAAGCTATCATCACTAGCAAATGTTTAGTGACAAAGCTACGATTTAGAAAGAGGAGAAGCCTGAACTTAGAATATGAAATTTCAACTATTACTAGGGGTGGAGGGTAAGAGGAGAGGGGGAGGAGGTAGCACATGCCACCTCTTGGACCAAAAAAATATTTTTGTATTGCAAGAACAATGTTATTCTTCAAAATGCGTGTGTTATTTTTTATATTAAACGTATTGAAGAGTGATTAATCGGTGAATATGTGTAATGCAGGCGCCTGCCATGTTATAGGCGCCTATTTGATAGGCTCCTATGGGGGTTTTTTTTTTTTTTTTTGGATAAATTAGCTTGAAATATAAAAAAGGTTAACCGGATATACAACCTACAAGGGGCAAACCCCAGGAGGAAAAGAAAAACAAAGAGAAAAGAGAAAATCCAAAACCTAACTACAACAAAATAAATATTCAACAAAGCACAGAGCACACTTCTAAGAAGTAACACCAAAACACCAAAACAAAAGAGGGAATGCTAGCCTCCGTAACTAAGCTCTTGAGGCCTTTAACATCTTGATTTTCTCCACGAAGCTTCTTTTTGTTTTGATCTCTAGTGGATGAAGGAGTTGAAGAATCACCCACCACCCGGTTCGAACAATGTCGAGCTCCAATGAAATCACCTTCCAAAGGAATTCGTGGAGGCTCTCGAAACCGTGTAGACCGACGAAGAGCCACGGGGAGGCTCTTGTTGAGTACTACCTTGACGAATCGGAGTAACATCACAAGATACATCCCCGCAACATCTATCTTTGTCACCTCCATAGCGGAGGAGACACCCGAATCCTCACATTTCTCAAGAACGTCAAACGCGTTAGTTGTAGAAGGAACACTGCTAGACAAAGAAATGGCCAAAGGCATACCCGGATTTTGAATTTTCCTCTTCACCACCTTTACCCAATCATCCTTACTTTCACTAGATACTCCAACTTTTGCATTTCGCTCCTGAACAACCGGGACATCTTGTCCAACACTCTCCTTGACATTTTGTTCTTGAACAACCGGGACATCTTGTCCTACACTCTCCTTGACATTTTGCTCTGGAACAACTGGGGCATCTTGTCCTACTTTCTCCTTGGGTTTCCACACTGGAGGAGATGGAACTTTGGGTTTAACATTGCAAGTGTTAGTAGAATGGCCAAAAATCTTGCAAACATTGCAAGCTTGAGGTTTCCAAGGAACCTCTACTCTAATTACGTATGGCTCTCCATAACCCAAATTCACTACAAAGGACTTGGGAATCTCCTTCGCCGCATCCACTTCAACACAGACTCTAGCAAACGTCAACCTGCTATGATTTTGCGTGAAATCATCAAGGTAAAGAGGGTTGCCGATGACACTAGCAATACTACTCAGTCCATCCTCTGTCCATAATTCAAGAGGAACATTGTAGAATTTAACCCACATTGGAACACTAGAGAAGACACTTTTAGTAAGTTGCATTCCAGGATGCCATTTTTTAATCACAATATGTTTGCCCGCGCAAAAGTATGGACCGTTCTCAAGAATGGAATCCAATGTGGCCTCATCCCTAAAGTTGAACACTACAAATCCATTGTCTAAGGTGACCACATCCTCAACATCAATTTTCCATACCCTTTGAGCCCAAGATCTAACTTGAAAGTAGGATAGACTTTTATCCACAAAGTATCCACAATAGCATGTTTCCATTTCAGTGCTCCATTTTCAGAAATCTCAAGCGGAATCATGACTTGATTATTCACATATTCAATCGGAAATCTCTTAAGGTGTTTGCTTAGCTTACCAGTTTTAACTTCATTGTTGAGTAAAGCCTTAACATTTGTCCAAGCATTCAGGTTAGCTTTATCCTCCGATTTATCCCCTAGAATAAGAGGAGATATATCACTCATATTTGGATTCCTGGCAGGGGTGGCTGCACTCCTAGTCGGACTCTGAAGTGGTGTCGTAGTTCCACCACTCTCAGTTGCCTTGACCGGGGCGCTAAGTTTCGGCCAAGAATCTGCCATAACCAAAGGCAATTGCAATTCAACTGCGTCGATATTTTTTGCCACAACTGAAATATCCTCCTCATCATCAATAGAAACAATTTCAATATCAGAATACTCAAATGCATTGTCAATTTGGTCATGAAAGTCCCGTAGAGTTAGCTTCGTAACTGATTTTCGCTTGCCCATACCAACTCTCTCACTGTCCCTCAATATGCAGGAGAGAAAAAAAGAGAGAGGTACCTTGAAAAGGAAGCCAGTAGAAGCTCCGGCGAGGTCGCCGGAAAGTCGCCGGAAAAATCACACCGAAAAATGGACGGCCTGAAGTGGTTGAAAGCCCTCGGTCCAGGGAGTCCGAGTATGTAAGTGGTTAAGCTTGGAGATGCTCCGTTGGCCGTAGATCTGGATTTGAGCGGCGAGAACCCAAGAGAAAATTTGGGATTTCACGCACCTGTTGCTGCACACGCTTACTGTAGCTGTTTCTCACGAGGTTGCTTGATTTCTCGCCGTTAATCACATTCGTCCACAGTTGGCTGTTGCCGGCCGCGGGGATTGGGACCCCACGTCCCCACCGTACTGTGTTCTTCTCAATCGGGAGGTCAAACGGTTTTAGACCCCACTCTCTCTCTCTCTCTCTTACCCCGCCACTAGACATTCAAACAGAGTAAAACTTCTTCCTCTTCTTCGTCTCTGCTGCTGCTCCTTTACCCATTTCCTCTCTCTCTCTCTCTCTCTCTGTTTCTGTTTCTGTTTACCCTTTTCTCTGTTTCTGCAATACCTATGGGGTTTTCCCCACTTCGTGCAATGCAGTCCGTGCTTGCGTATTGGGTGCTTTGATCCAGGAATGTCCATGGACGTCTCTCAAGGGTTTTGAGGTACTCTGGACGTCGTGGCAGCTTCAGTTTTTTCAAATTATGCTCCGAAGGCTGAGAAACACGACCATCTGATTTTCGGTTGAATTGGAGCGTTGTAAGCGATCTGATGTCCAAACGAAGTTTGATCGACCTGAAATTTTACAGGGAGCTTTAGAATGGATAGAATGAATTTATAAATGGTTTAGATTTCAAAAATTGAGTTCCGATGTACATGATCATGGGATCGGTCGTAAACGAGCTCCGAATTGCTCGAAACTTGACATGAGACTTAATTTCATCATGTGAAGCTGAAATATGAAGTTTGGTACGAGTTGGAGTAGTACAAACAATACCTAGGTCTTCTGGCCTTGTTCGTCTATTTTTACCGGGTAAAGGTAAACAAGGGGTGATAGTTCAACGATCAAACGTCCTCCGATTTTGATGTGGCCTAAACCGATCATTCAAAAATGTCAAAGCAAGTGTATCCAACAATTTTGATGTCTCGAAGATAAAGTTTGCTTGTTGGCCCAAAAACAAGCTTTTGGGAGATGATTTTTGACTAAATAATGGAGGGAGGGGTACGATCTCCCTAAAATAACATGTTTGTCATTCAAACTATGCACATACAGATGTTAGATGATGTTTGATATTTTGAATTGATATTTGACTTACTGCGGTAACAGTACTGTACGTACCGTGTAACGCCCCGATTTTCGGAAGCATTAATTAAGATAACTAATTAGGATTAATTTAATAAAAAGAGTTTCCATCAGAGTACACGTTGGAAAACGTGAAGTGCAACCCATTACAAAATACTTAGTATGGTTTGAGAAATGAATATTACAGATCCAACATTAAAAATAAAGGGGTGGGTTCTACAGATTAAGGTTCAACTCTGGATTTCCACGGCTCCTCCTGAGTCTGGTCTGCCGAAAAACCCTCGGCTCCGAAATAAGCGTCTCCTTCGACACCAACAGTACCTGCTTGATCACAGTCTGGCATAATACGTCCGAGTCGCGAAGCAACATCATAGTATTATACTAGGGTCACACGAAGTGTAACACCGTGAGCGATAAATCACTCAATAGCTACTCTAACCCTCCCAATCCTTGCTAAACATACAAGTACAACATATATGATTGAAAAGCAGTAATTAAATAAATAAGCAGGAAATAGATCGTAAAGAAGAAATTAAACACATAGCTTATTTCATTACTAGCCATTAACTTACATATTCATCTAAGTTCTCAACCTCGAGAACTTTCCTCCCGGTTAACCACTAAGGAATATGACCAAACTGTGATTTACTCCCCCCCTTGCTTGCCCTTCACTCGGGGGCCCCGACGGAAGGTATAAGTTACGTACTTAATCCAGCCGTCAGCCGCCTCGCAAGGATGAATTTCCCAGGGACGAAACTGTACCACTGGGCTACGTATGGCAACTGCCAGGTCCTGTAGGTATATAGCCGAAACTGGTCTATAATACTTCCACCCTTATAACGCCTCAGAATTCAAATGAAGCAAATCACAGAGTGTCACATCCTAGGGTTTCGAAATCAAGGCAGACTGCCAAACAATCCTCCGAAACATATCACTTGGCGGAACTGCCATTCAAAAACAATCTCGGGGTAACTCCCCATCAATCAATCCCAATTCACTTTTCCAATAACCTCATCGTCTATGTGATATCCGCGTACGATCACCCAACCCGGGAACCTAGTTGTCCATTCTAGCATTCAACACGTTTATGGAAAGTGCACTTAACAGTAGAAGCAAAGCAATAACAATATCACAAGGGTCACAACCGAATATCTCGATTCACAAGTTCACGGAATTCAAGTAATCGAAAACCAGGGGTCTAAACGTAATAAATTCAAACTACAGGGGCCAAAATGTAATTTACCAAACTATTGGGGTCAAAACGTAATTTAAAGAAAGTAAGGATTACCAACATCATTTTAAGTAAGTATAAGAGTAACAAAAGTAATTTCACGGTTCTAGGGTCCTTGGCGAAATCTTACTAACTTTGGGGCCTTTTGTAATACAAGGGCAAAATTGTAATTTTTCCACCACGAAGGGTAAACACGTAAAATAATTTATTTTAGCTATTTATGTCATAACTTGACTCAAAAAGAAATTCCTTGAATTTTAGTAAGTCCAAAACTTTTATAAGAGTAATAAATGTAACAAAGGGCAAAACGGTCATTTTACACTACGAAGGGTATTTTAGAAATTTTGATACGCTCATAAACTTCCACTTATGACATTTAATTGATAAAAAGTAGGAACATAATTATCTTTGTAGATTAAGTCACATACTTTATAAAACTACACTTTTAATCCCTTAAGTTTAATATCAAGAATGAGAACAAGGTTAAACGTAACATGAACACATTAAATCTCACATAAACACTTGAATAAGTCCTAATCATGCTTGAGAAGTTAAACACATGAACCAAAATGAATCTAGGGCTTAATATGCATGAAAAACATGGTTTAGGGTCAAAACCGTTGAAACTAAGAACACAAGGGGCTAAACTGTAATTACAGAATTTGAACCAAAGTTGGAGGGAACATTCTGTACCCGTAGTCCGAACGGGGATAGGGTGGTCCGGACTATCGTCACAGCGAAAACAGGGGCGGTTTATGTTTTGTTCGGGTTTCGTGAAACCCTTCACCTTGGGCCTTAACCCTTCAACTTCAAACTACCCCTAGGCTATTCTAAGACATACAAATACTTAGGAATGATTGGGTAAGAGTCTCTACCTTGTTTTGCGAAGATTTGGCGAAAAACCGGCGGAGGGAGCTTCTTGGGCCGGCTTGGCTTGCTTGGATGGTGAAATGTGGATGCCTATTAGTGCAATGGATGAACTTGTGGAAGAATATTGAATGTCGTTGGGTTTGGAGGTGGAAACCCAAGTTTTGGCCTTACTTTCTCTCTCTAGAACTTCATAACCAAACTTAGAGCTTTCTCTCTCTTTCCTTGCTGTTTTTCTGTGTAATGGTGAGTTGTGAGAGTGTGAGAGAGTGAGGGACGAAATAGAGGGGTTTATGAAGGGTGATTGGGGTTGTTGGAGGCAAAGAGAAGGTGGAGGAAGGTCTGATTTTGTAGGGGAGAGGGAGGAGTGTGGGGTTGGTTATGGTGGGTGGAAGTGTGGAGAGTGGGGAGGAGAGAGATGAAGTTGTTGAATGTGTATATATACCTAAGTGTGTGTATGTGTACTAGTATTACTTGTGTATGTGTATGAATGTGTATAATTACGTATGAAATGAATTTATAAAAATGTAATGCTCGCGATTAAAATGTAAACGTGCCTTAGGGTCGAATTTGTAGCAATTTGGAAGTATTAGGGTATAAACCGTAGTAATTGCAAATTAAGGGCCATAAGTGCAATTAGAAATTAAATAAAGAAATTAAAGTAATTAAAACGAAATTAAATAATCCTAAATTTTATTAAAAATTTCGGATTATTACATACCGTGCCGGTTTACTTATACCAGGAATCGCATGTTCTACAAGGTAAGGTTGTTTCTGATTTCTGATGATTCGACATCTCTTTCCTGCGAGTGTCGACGTTATCAATTTTGTTTTGACAAATATAGGTGGGGGAAAATTTGGTGTCAACAGTAACATTAATATTTTATTTTTTTGTTACAATAGTAATTTTGGGATAACATTATTAGATTTTGGAATGAAAATTGTAAATTTTGAGCGAGATTAGTAACTTTTGGAGTGGTATTAGTAATTTTTGGTATATAAATAACTTACCCAGCAATATAGGTTAACCCACTTATTTTACACTCATTCAAGATTAGGACCCATTATGAATGGTTAAACTTTGATCATCTATTGCTTTTTTTAAAAATACATATGGTCAAATGAAGTTGTGATGAGTCTAATTTAATGTCACATCTTAAGGGATAACATGGGACTGGGAGACACTCTTTAATGACTGAAATGATAGAATCTTGACAAAAGTCAATTTTGCCTAAAAGTGTTAAAATTGAAGCGTTAAAAGTCATTTTGTTTCTCATTAGCTAAAAGACATTTTTTTTCTTCTAAAAGTGCTAAAAAAACACCTGGGATGCTTTTAGAAATAGGAAATTGTAGTGCTAAAAGTCATTAATAGTTTACGGTAATAACAACAAAAAAATTAAACCTGCTAATTTTCTTAATTTGTCGTTGTTTCTTTATGGTTGTTTATTAAAATAAAGGGAAATTATTTCATACACTCATTTTTTAATTTTTCAATTGTTTTTTCGTTCTTTCTTTATTTTTCAATTTTTTTTTAGAAAGAAAAAGAACTTCAACAGATGAATAAACAATTTGCAGGAGATATACAACGAGAAAACGAGAGCTATCAATAAATAGACAATTCTACATTAGTTCTACCCAAAAGATGTTCTCTTCCTGTAACCGGATGTTGTATAAAAGATGACAAAGCCCACTTCGCCAAGCAGTGGATATGCTCAATGACTCAATATCCTTACGCTGAGCTTTAGAAATTCGACAATAAGAGAGCTTGAAAATCTCATTTTTAAGATTGCGCAACAAAAAAGCATTAGAGTGGTGATACTCAATCTTCCCTGCAATTTGCATAAAACATTCAATAAAAATATATGCAGTATAACTATGAAGAATGAACCATTTGACAGCTTCTAGAATTGCATGAAGCTCAGTTTGGATAGGGTAGGAGCTGAAACATGAGATTGCTACATCATCAACAACCAAACCATTCGAAAGACTAGCAGTGAAGCCCACACCACTCTAATGACACCCCTTTTTCCATGCACCATCAATATGGAGGTTAACCAGACGTTGGGGAGCCCAATAAGAAGGATAAGGTTGGATAATGAAGAACGGAAATTTCCCGTAGGGGCTTTGCGTGTCATCCTTCCTTGCACTTCTAGCAAACCATAAGGATGATTTGTTGAATGCATTCAACTTGTTGTCTTTTAGTGAAATTTTGATGTGTAATTGTTCCACTAAGAGACAAGAAAAAGAGTACATTTATATAATTAAAAAAGGGTGCATAAATCATTACTCAAGATAAATTCAAGAAGAAACGTAAAGTGATAGAGGTGTTCCACAAACTGACTTATTGACATAAGTAAGTGAAATTGGCCAATTGAGTGAAATTGAATTGATGTATTGTGAGAGAATGAATTATCTCATAAAATGTAATGAATCAAATTTAAAAATAAGTCAATTTTCTAGAACAATCTCTAAATATATGTCGACATGAGTATTAGATAATTTTAAAGTACACGTGAAGATCTTAGAAGTGGTGCTACAATGAGGCTTTTTTATTTATTTTAGGGGCACTTAAATAATCATCCTTTTAGTCACTTGAAATTAGAAAATCATCTTGAGCCTATTTAGGAGTTATGTTTCCATCCCGAGATTCAAATAAACCCTAAAATGCCCTTTATATATATAATTATATAATTGTAACATATTAAGGGATTGAGGACTAAATTAAAAGTTGCATATATGGGGTGGTAGGTAGTGGACCATTTTCAAAATTATGAGGTCCAGGTCTATAATTTAGGAATTTGGGGATAAAACCAATCCCCAAATTTACGCAAAACAGTTATAATATCTCCATTAATACCGTAGAAGTCTAAAAAATGCCAGAAACAATCGGTGAAGAGAAATCCATACTCCCAAAGCAGTTATTATTGACGAATTAGCATCTACAGGTTTTATGAAGTTTTCTGACTCGCATCTGTTCGTGACGGACTCGGGTCGAGGAACTAACTCAAAAGAGATCACTACTTCTCACAATTGCAAAGAGAACTTTGGAGAGAATTCCAATTATTTATCACCGGCTTTGTTCTTTCCTTGATCGGTTCATTCAAACATA
The DNA here is from genome assembly GCA_016920895.1 of Vaccinium myrtillus. Lineage (NCBI taxonomy): Eukaryota > Viridiplantae > Streptophyta > Magnoliopsida > Ericales > Ericaceae > Vaccinium > Vaccinium myrtillus. The sequence goes on from CM029280.1 coordinate 11,287,006, forward strand.
AATTTGATGCGTTTCATTTGATGATTCATTGTTGCTTATGGTAGAGTTTTTGAGTCTAATCCTTCAATTTGCCATGTAAATGCTCTCAAAACCTTGGAATAACAATTGGATGGTGCCGAATCTGCCGGTCAAAATAAATAAATAAATAAATAATGATTGGATGATATTCAAATTTACCATGCTTGTTGTTTTTATTTGGCCATGAAATATACTATTTTGGCACATTTTTGAAATTTGTTATTTTGGTTCAATTCAATTAGAAATTTGAAATTCATCATGAAATTTGAACAGGTGGTATTCGTGGTATTCAAAATCACCATAAAATGTGTTATGAATTTTAGATATCATCCGATCATAATTCATGTATAAACTTATGTTTACTTAAATTTACCATATTAACTTGAAATTGACCATGAAATCTGGTTGGATGGTTTACAAATTTACCGTGAAATTACACCTCTATTATCAAATCATGGTAAAAATCATTTATAGTTATCGATCATGGCTAAATATTGATATTGTATGGTAAATCTTTAATTTTAGTTGTGTAGCTGTGCGAGTGTATTTACCATGAACTTATGGGTACAAAGAGATCGTGTACCGTATCTATCGTATTTACCATGAAACCTGAGGAAATGACATTGACTACAAATTTACCATGATTCTTGCTATGCAAATGTGTTTTTGTAATAATTTCGTCATACATAGATCCAATAATAAAAGCATGGGGATAAGTTAGAATATATTTGAAATTTCAAAAAAATTCCCCTTTTCCTTTTTTACCATATTTGTTGTTGCGAATTTTTATTTATTGTTTTACTTGGTTATCTTATAATTTCACCACATTAGTAACAAATTTTTGAATTTGAAATTCCTTTGGGTTATCTCTCTTAATGTATGTCACTGAATCTCATTAAATTAAAAAATGGTTAAATCCCACTAAATTAGGAATTTCTTGAATCCCACAAAATTAGGATTTTATTGAATTCCACAAAATTAGGAAAAAATATAATCCTGTATATGTTGATATCATAGTAAAAGGGTAGAAAAGGTATTTCACAATGGAAAATGATGAAAACATAACTCCGTAAAACAAGGGGGATGAAAATCTAAATAGTGTCCAAAAAACGGATGATTATTTAATTAACTGTTTATTTTATCTTTTACCATTTTTAGTAGTTAAAATGTTGCTAATTAGTTAAAGTGTTGCTATCTCATCAATTCACCAACAAAAGAAAAGACCGCAAATATCATGCATGATGAGGAAGCTATGGAACACCTAATGGTCAAAATTCAACAAAATTTTAATTATTACATATATAATGAGCAAAGGGTGTACCGTAGAGCCAAAAATAATATGAGTCGCAAAAAATCATTAAAGTGAACCACCAAAATTTGTAAAATGAGCCAAAAAAATTCCTAAAGGAGGTGTATAATGGATACTTTCCCAATTTTTGGGATCAGACTTAAAAAATAAAAAGCCGAAATCATCCGTGGGCAAGCTCAACAAGGCAACAACAAATATGGCCTACAACAAGCCTCAATAAATGGCTAGGTAAAGTCCATATGTGAATAGTAACTTAACAAATTCACCCTCATTCACCATCGATCTATCTCTTATTTTATATTTATTTTCACCCACTCCCTCTCTCCACACTATATATATGGATAATATTTTGTACATAATATTTAAAAAGGAAAATACAGTATTTTGACATTGGATAGGTAAAATAGATGGTATTGTTGGAGTTTTGAAAAAGACAGAAGTAGGTAAAGTAAAAAATATACACTGTTCACCAGTAATTTTATCTTAAAATTTATTGTGCCTGTCAAGGATGCCCTAATGTTATCAATTCCCATTTGAAATTACAAAATATAAGTTACCTAGTCATGTTACGGTATAGGAATAACGACAAACAATAATTGTGGATCGAACCCAACGCGAAGTTAAATGGTTTGAATATGATGTGATGCGATAACACGAAAGCTAAACCGGTTGAAAGCCAGTTGGACTCGATCACATAGTTCAAAAAGGACACAAATAATAATTTAAATGTCGTTCTCGACCCCCTAACTTGAATGACAGCAGAGCATTATGCCTACTACTTTAGTACTACTCTTTCAGTTAATAATCTAGTATATTGAAAATATGTTGTAGTTGTTAGTGCTCTTTCTTGTTTTAGATAAATCTACTCTGATTGATTTTGAAATTTATGTCTAGTTATTGTTTAAGGCATTTTTAATGTCTTGATTTGGCTATTATTAGTCAATTTATTTTGTTGATTTTGTAATTTATGTGATTATGATAGCATTGAAGATGTATTCTTTTTTGGTACTTCGAAAATATATATTACGAATTAAGAGCTTGAGTTTGGCTGCATCAGAGGTACAATGAGTTTAGTACAACAAGACATAGAATCGTAAGACATAGGTAGCAAAAATAGCAGACAATAAGGCAAGGCTAGTCAAGGACTTGGCGAATATTAAGCCTATCCCTTGTCATGAATTCACGAATCTTCAGAGGTGGGATCTCGGACACCACCAATTCTTCAGATTGTTCAGCTCCAAGCCTAGCCAGAAAATCCACACACTCATTGGCACCACAGTATATGTGCGTTAGGGTGCTCCTAGTGCGGGCCAGCAAGTAGCGTCCATCATTGATTATATTGCTTTGAGGGTGGGATGTGTTTGCTCATTCGTTGAATAGGATGACTGCCGTTTGTGAATCCGATTCAATTTGAGAGAAGGATTTGAAAGCTCGAAAAAAGAAGATATATTTCCGAAGTACCAAAAAAAAAAAAAAAGACGATGTATTCTTGTTCATTATGGGACTGAACGATTGTCCATGTGTAATATCGATGCGTGTACGATTTTATGTATTTTTCTTAAAAAAAATTCAACTCGAAAGTAAACAGTACTGATCTGAACATGATACGATTTTAGCCGGTTGGGTTAGTATTACCATGAATCACACGTTCAAGTTATCATGTATTTTGACATGAACCCAAAAATGACTGAAATAACACGAGATAAACACAATGCAACATGGCACGATGCCCACCCCTAATTAAGAATCATAATTATGGAGAGAGGTCAAAAGGGTACAATTAATATTATTTTTTTTTTGGGTAATTCACAATTAATATTATTAATCAAGGGCGACTTGTTTAAAAGTCCTAGACAAAGAATTTGTAACCCTGTTAATCCACCAAACAAGTTTATAATCTATCCAGTCTTAATGCTAGCATCCTTTTTTTTTTTTTTTTTTTTAACGTTACCAAAAAAGCGTTTGTACCCTATGAAAGTGCCAAAAAAGTTTGTACCCTATGAAAGTGCCTAAAATCTTAGGGTACCCTACGAAACTCTACGAAAGTGTCTAAAACCCTAGGATACCCTACAAAAGTGCCTAAAACCCTAGAGTACCCTATGAAAGTGCCTAAACCACTAAAACCCTATAATAGGAAAGTGCACCCTAAAACCTAAACCCTAGGGTACCCTATGAAAGTGCCTAAAATCCTAGAGTACCCTATAAAAATGCCTAAATCCTACCCTATGAAAGAGCCTAAACCACTAAAACTCTATAATAAGAAAGTGCACCCTAAAACCTAGGGTACCCTTTGAAAGTGCCTAAATTCTAAAATAAAAATAAAAATCATGGACCTTAGACCTTGTAAAACTTTAACATGGACTAAATGCCCAATAAGTCCCCACTTCTGGACCCTAGAACAATTAACCGATTAATGAAACCATAGTTCCATGTCTTTAAATTTCTATAATAAACCATAACCTTTACGCGTGCATGAATTCCTCACAAACATTTTTCTGGGTATGAAAATACTTTCTTTGGTATTTAGTGTCACTTAACCAAAGTCTCCGGAAACAGGTTAAAACTATAATTTAAAATTCCACAACTGCGTTGGTTAAGTTTATTTTTCATTTTCGACACCAAGACAACTGAATATATTTTTAATAATTGGGTGTCCGGGCCAATCCATGTGGACTTCAACTAATTCTGGGGATCAATTTGCGCCCACCGAAGAGATTGACAGCACCTCACTGCGCGCGAGGTGTACATACAGATCGCATATTGCACCCCCCATACGCGCGAGGTTCGCAACGCGCACCCGGTTAACTGGTTTCCGGATTGGTTTCCTCAAATTGGCTTGGACCTTGCCCCAACCCGTGTGCGCGCGAGGCCTCTCCTGGGCCTAGCTCATCAATAGACCATAAAGCCTCCACACATATAAGGAACAAAAATGTTTTCTAGTTCAAAAATGATAAGTGTACAACAATCAACTCCAACAAGTCTCTAACATACTCACATGGTGTGTGGAGCCCACACACACTTGAGTGTGAAATGTGTGTGGGATCCACACACTTTGTGAGTGTGTTGGAGACTTGTTGGAGACTTTTGTTGTACATGTATCATTGTTGTTTCTAGTTAGCCAATGTGGGACGAGTGTTTTTAAAGAGCTCTTCTGAAAAATACACAACCCCAACAGAGACTCCCAAACATCCCATATAATCATATATTATTTCTTAGAATTAAGAATGACAAGAATAATGATATCATACCTCTATGTTAGTTATTGTATATCTATCCCAAAATTTTTGAGATTATGTCACGCCCTCGATTTTTAACTCAAATAAATAATCATTTTAACTCCATAGTTTCATACATAATCATTCACAAGTCAACTCACATCATCCCAAGTTCATTACATAATAATAAGTCTAATTCGGGTCTCGTATTCCATGATGAAAACAAAATTAAAAGGGTCAAATACTTAAAGTTATTAAATTTCCCAAGAATTTGCCAAAAAAATCAAAAGAAATATAGTTACAAATCCACCTAACAAAAATAAGGTTTTTATGAGATGAATGTATAACTCCTCCTTGAATGCTCACAAAATACAATCCACACGCCAGTTTTTTTTTTTTTTTTTATCCCTATCCACACGCCAGTCTATGCTCCTGGGTTTGCTCCTGAAAATGACAGGGTGAGCCACACTAGCTCAGTAGAAAAACTTTCTACAATTTCCAAATAATTATGAGATGATATACGCATGAGAGATAAAGACCACATGAAAGGACAATAAAAAAGGCATTTCAAACTTTTATGAACCGTAAATAAAGAGTTATGGCATCACCACATTCACAAGCTTCATTTCCATTGATAACATTTATTTTCTTAATTAAGTCCGGAGTACCCATCAAAATTCCTTTCATCTTTCACTCGTGTTCGAAATCTTTTCCACAAATCTCAAGTTCATTCACCTAAGTTCTACTTAAAGAAATTTCTAGCGACACACCGAGCGGTGGTCTTAGTATCATTCCAAGTGTTTGGGATCTTGTGTATGTTCCCCTTTGGCCATGACAATTTCCTAGAAACACATCTAAAGGATAGACCTGATGTCGTTCTGGGCATTAGGGACCCCGTATATTTCCCCTTTTCAAGTATTCAATACCTTCCATAAATCTACTACGCATATATATACACCAAACTTCCAATCAGGTATACCTGATGGGATACCCATCAGGGAGTCCTACAATTCTCCAATTTTCTGATCAAATTTTTATAATCCGAACCGTCCAAAATGTTTAAAAGGGGTTTTAAGGGTCTCCGCGAGAAATCAATGAAAAAAAAATACCGGGAAGGGCTTGGTCCGATCAGTTTAAAAAAAAAGTGTATATACATAGTTTTTATCGAAAACTGATCAGATCAAGCCCTTCCCGGTATTGTTTTTCATTGATTTCTCGCAGAAACCCTTAAAAACACCTTTTAAACACATTGGACGGTTTGGATCATGAAAATTTGATCGGGAAATAGGAGTCCCTGATGAGAAGCCCATCAAGTATACTTGATTGGAAGTGGACTGTATATATATATATAGGAGCCCCTTCCAATTACAAATAAAATGCGGACCTAGCCTTTTTTTGTGCTTCCGGACCAAATTTCGACGATCCGAACCGTTCAATGATTTTAAAATGCATTTTTAAGGGCCTCCGCGAGGATTCGTCCAAAAAAAATACCCGGAAGGGCTTCATCCGATCAGTTTTGGTTAAAAACGCTGGCCTTTAAAAATGCATTTTAAAATCATTGAACGGTTCGGATTGTCAAAATTTGGCTCGGAAAGGTGAGGTCCGCATTTTAACTTATATAAGGGTCCCTTATTGGAAGTTATTCCTATATGTATATATATATATAGGGGCCAGTTCCCCTCACACTTAAAAAAACACATAAAAAAACACTCAATTTTGTTCCGGGTCCCATTGTGATATTCCAAATCGTTGATCTTGTTTAAATGAGTAAAATAGGAGGTCCTGCAAAAATTCACCTCAATCGGATATTGACAAGTGCTTGATCCAAACAGTTTTGCAAAAACTGTGACAGAAACTAGTATTTTTAAAATTGTTTGGATCAAGCACTTGTCGGTATCCAATTGAGCTGAAATTTTGTAGAACCTTTTATTTTACTCATTTAAACAAAATCAATAGTTCAGAACATCAAAGTGGGGCCTCGAAGAGTGAGGTGTTTTTTTATGTGTTTTTTTAAGTGTGAGTGGAACCGGCCCCATATATATATATATACGGAAAACTTCACATCCACACCTCCCGGAAATAAGGAAAAATTGGTTTTTTTTTGTGTTGCAATTTTTTTTGGAAAATCCGATCCGTCCAATGTGTTCAGAAGGTGTTTTCAAGTGTCCACGCGGGAAATCTTCAAAAAAAAATACCGGGAAGGGCTTGATCCAAGCAGTTTTCGCAAAAACTGTATTTATATATTTTTGCGAAAACTGCTTCAATCAAGCCTTTCCCGGTATTTTTTTTTGAAGATTTTCCGCTAGGACTCTTGAAAACACCTTCTGAACACATTGGACGGATCGGATTGTCAAAAAAAAATTTGGATCAAAAGTCCGGAAATCAAAAGTCCGGATAAGAAGTGGAACCATATACATATAGGAATAACTTCCAATAAGGGACCCTTATATAAGTTAAAATGCGGACCTCACCTTTCCGAGCCAAATTTTGACGATCCGAACCGTTCAATGATTTTAAAATGCATTTTTAAGGGATATAGCGTTTTTAACCAAAATTGATCGGATGAAGCCCTTCCGGGTATTTTTTTTGGACGAACCCTCGCGGAGGCCCTTAAAAATGCATTTTTAAAACATTGAACGGTTTGGATCATCGAAATTTGGTCCGGAAGCACAAAAAAAGGCTAGGTCCGCATTTTATTTGTATATAAGGGTCCCTTATTGGAAGGGGCTCCTATATATATATATATTTGAATAATTTGCAAATGTAGATTCATTGTAATGCATCAATCCATAAATTAACTACGTCTATTTTCAGAAAGTCAATTAAAAAAAAACAATATTTGGGTCTTTACAGATTAAGAGCATCCTCATAGGATGAACAAAACCACTTGCAGCTATTATATAGCAAATCAAATACCACAAAATATTATTGCACCAGCCTTAACAAAGCCTTTCTTTACCTTTTTTTTTTCCGCAACAGTGTCTCTCTTGTCTAAGCAACTCACTATTCACTTAACAACTAATATTTTATATTTGATGTTCAATCCATAAAATACAACATTTAGTCACCTTTTTGTTTTGTAGGAGTATTATTTACCATAGCAATAAAATGCACATACTACAGCAACGATAATAATTTTTTGCAAATAATATTTGTGGCCATTTCTTTGATTGGTTCATAGGAAATTAAGAATAATCTTAAACCATGACACAATTTACTTTTCAATTAAAATTACAAGACACGTAACAATAAAATATAGAAAGATAAGAATAAGAATAATTTTTTTTTATTTGTTTGAAATTTTTTTTTTTTAGAAAGATATTTGAATAGAAAAGTAGAAGTAGAAAGAAATAATAGTTCAATATAGTAAAGCTAGAATAGAAAAATAGAAGTAAAAGATAAATGTGTTTTTAAGGTTCAATTTGGTCCAAAATTTACTAAGTTTGATAATGATGCTCTAACATACTACCATCTTATCGTTTGGGGGAAAAAAAAAAAAAACCTCGCTCAATTGCTTTTTGAAAGAAAAAAAAACAAAGAATGTTTAGAAATATTTTATTAAATAAACTAGATTTATAATAGAGATTCTAATGCAGATCACACATTAAAAAGGGGCCACTTAGCCAAAAATCCAAAACATTTACACATTTTTAAAGGGAAGGACAAGGAACTTTTGCAATCGAACATAAAAACAAAAAATATTTGACATTTTTAAAGGGAAGGACACAGAACTTTTGCAATCAAACATAAAGACAAAAAAAATTAGTAAGATGTCACTAATTTTTAAAAATTCTAATTTCGAACATAAAATTCAATAAAATCTTCATTACACCTTCGGCCGAACACCATCCACCTTTAGCCGACCACTTCCGGCGACCAAAAAAATTAGTGAGATGTCACTAATTTTTAAAAATTCTAATTTCGAACATAAAATTCAAAAAAATCACTACCCCACCTCCGACCAACCGTCACCCCACCTCTGGCCGACCACTTCCGGCGACCAAAAAAAATTAGTGAGATGTCACTAATTTTAAAAAATTCTAATTTCGAACACAAAATTCAAAAAAATCACCACCCCACCTTCGGCCGACCACAACCCCACCTCTGGCCGACCACTTCCGGTCATCAAAAAACTTAGTTAGATGTCACTAATTTTTAGAAATTCTAATTTCGAACATAAAATTCAAAAAAATCACCACCTCAACTCTGGTCGACCACCACCCCACCATTGGCCGACCACTTCCGGCGACCAAAAAAATTAGTAAGATATCACTAATTTTTAAAAATTCTAATTTCAAACAAAAAATTCAAAAAAATCACCACCCCACCTTCGAGTGACATGGGCTCAAAACAGGGAGATAATGTACTACTAGTTGTTGCTGAAGAAGGCGACAAGCTAGTTGCTGAAGCTCTTAATCTTATTGGAGGAGATACTTTGTTTGGGCGCTTACGGGGATGCCTTCCTGGAGCTTATTATCCAAGTTTGCATTTCGAAGCATGTTATTACCAGGTTTGCAATTTGACCTTTTGGGTTAAATAATCGAATTGCGCTCTATGGTTCAAGAAGACCAGTAGTCCACTCAAAGATAGTTCTGCAAGCTTATTAATGGAAGTAATTACCATCATGTTATGTAGCTAAGAGGTCATTTTCGTGGTGGATCTGGTGATCTTCTTTGCCTCCTATTACGAATTTAGATTTTTGAATGATACATTGATACACATGGATGTCTGATGGAACTTTGGGTTTCTTTTCTTCCCACTAAATGCACCGAAAATAACTTGCTCACGAAGTTAATGTTCTTTGTTTTTAAGTTTGATTGCAAATATTCCTTGTCCTTTCCTTTAAATAGGCAAAATATTGTGTCTTTAAGTTTGATTGCAAATGTTCCTTGTCTTTACGTTTGATTGTAAATGTTCCTTGTCCTTCCCTTTAAATAGGCAAAATATTCTGTATTTATGACTAATTATTCCATTAAAAAGTGACTTGATAAAGTGGAAAAGTAATTTTTCCTCCTCAATTTGGATAAAAATTAAGGGAATTCGCAATTTCGCATAGAATTGGCACAAGCAGTCTAGGGCCCATACAGCTGGATAAATGGACACTCAAGAGCTGTGGGCCGCTCCAAACCCAGCCCGTAGCGTCCCCACAACTTCTTTTTTTTTTTGAGCGGCAGAAAATTGTACCGTCCCCACAACTTAATCACTGGTTTTTATTGTGTAGCGTTATACTCTTCGTCCCAAAAGTAAATTTACTACTACACACAAAAAAAAAAGAGGGTGTAATATGCGGATAAAAAAAAAAAATCTTATTTTAAAGTTTTTCAGATTTTTCCTCATAGAATTAAAGAACTACAAGAGATCTTTAATTTGGTGTGATAAAATTAAAAAATTTATGTATATAAGAAATTTTTTTTTATTCATAAATTGCAGCTCTTTTCGTGGTTGACTAACTCTTTGGGACGGTGGGAGTAGCAAAATTGGATTACAACATTCGAAATAAAATTATACCAAGATATTATTTACACTAATTTCTTTTTGTATAATATTATGTGCATAAATTGAAACACGAAAATCTAGTGATATTTGTATAAAGAACTTCCAAAAATTAAGTACAGTGGCAGAACCAGGATTTCCTATTAGGGGTTGCATTATTCAAATGTTCAAACATCGGAGAAAAAAATAAAATGCAAGACTCAAAATTCAAAAGGAAAACTAGAAACGTTCAAAAGCACGCCTCTCATATCCGCCTCAAGAAATAAGTTCAGTAAATTTGGCCGGACAATGAGACACCATTTTGTCCTCTTGTTCAGCTTCCAAGTTGGCTTCGCAACTAGGGGCAGATCTATATATGGGCCGGGGTGGCCCTGACCCCCATGAATTTCTTATTTTTGAGTATATTTTGTATATTTTTTTATAGACATTCTCAGAAAAATTATAAAATTTTGAAAATAATAAAAAGAGTAAGAGCAATTTTCATTTCGAGAACTCTAAATTATGGTGAATGATACGTGTAATAATGATAATGTCTTCGTCGAGTGATATGATAACAACCGTTCTCAAGATTAATTTTGTAATTTTATCAAAACCATACCATTGAAACCTGAAATACTGGATTTAGTATTGAAAAAAATCATTGTACAAAAATTTCTTTCATAATCCGACCCCCTCCAAATTTGATTCCCTGCTCCGCCACTGGGTGTCATTAACAATTGCCACTTTAGGGATCAAGACATTGAGGATAGTACTAGTGGTATTGTTATTAACAGTCTGGTTAAGCAAAGGGCTCATCCCGACCTTTAAAACTGATGATAAAGGCCTCCACTTTGAGGTGATAGAGGAATCATCAAAGGGTTTTCAAATCTTTATCCATGATCAACAAATGATAATAATGTATTCTCTTTACAATTTTGCCTTGAATATTAAAAAATCTCCCAAACTTACAATTTTCTCAAACATACTTTCAAACTTCACTTCCGTTATTCAAACATACTCCCATCGTCTGGATCTGTTACCTCACTAATGGCAAATGCTGAGTTGGAACTTAATGGACCCTAAAAATTGTTAAGTGGCCTAAGGCCTTTTTAAAAAAAAAAATTCTCCTTCCTCCCTCCCCCAATTCACAGGGGAAAAAAAAGGCTCTCACGCCGCAACCATGGGTGGTCACGCCGTCGACGGCTGTAGCGAGTTCATGCCCGCCCCTTCCTCCGACCCGACAAACCCACCATGGCGGCGATCACGACGGGGTTACGGCCGGAGTTCAACTTCTTGGAGGAGGACGAGGAGGAGTAGATGGAGCACAACGACTGTGTATACCGGTCCGGCTAAGGAGATTGATGAGGATAGGAGCAAGACGAGCTCGGAATTAAGATAGCCTGTGAATTTGAAGGAAGGAGGAGAAGAAGAAGAAGAAGAAGAAGATTAAGTTGGCTGAGATTAATGAAGATGAAGATGAAGATGAAGTTGAGAATCCGAATGCCGTCTCGAATTTTAGGATTTCGGCTCCTTTGATTTGAGAGAAGTACTGAAGTCGAAGGCCTTGAAGCTTTGTTTCCTATTCAGGATATGACATTAAATTGAAAAAATTGGTTTTTGGGTTTTTTTCGTTTTGTCCTTATTCATTTTTTTTTTAGCATTTGTTAGTTTTGCGTTAAAATTTTGTGGTTTCTGGATTTATCTCGTCGAGACGAATCCAAAGAGCATAAAATTATGGTCAAAAGTAATAGTTTTTTTAATAAAGCCGAAAATAAACCAGTTTTTTAGATTATTTTTCGTCTTTATTCACAAAACTTTAAGTTTGGCTAACAATTTTATACTTTTTAGATTCCTCTCGTCGAGACAAGCCAAGAAATCACAAAAATAGACCGAAAACTAACAAATGCAATTTTTTTTTGAATAAGGACAACGAAAAAAACCAAAAAAACCAGTTTTTTCAATTTAGCCAAATCAGGCTGATCCTATTCTAGATGGGTCTGATTTGGGGGGTCAGGTGCGTACTGGTAAGATACAGATTCTGCGTTAGATTGTTCATTAGAATTTGCTAAATTGGGGGAGGAAGAAGAGATTATAAAAAAAAAAAAAAAACCCCAAAACGTCGTTTTGGGCTACTTAACGGTTTTTGGGGTCTGTTAAGTTCCAACACAGCATTTTCCGTTAGGTAACATATCCAGACGGTGGGAGTATGTTTGAATAACGGAAGTGAAGTTTGGGACTGCACTTGAGAAAATTTGGAGATTTTTTGAAGTTTGGGCTCTCACGCCGCAACCATGGGTGGTCACGCCGTCGACGGCTGTAGCGAGTTCATGCCCGCCCCTTCCTCCGACCCGACAAACCCACCATGGCGGCGATCACGACGGGGTTACGGCCGGAGTTCAACTTCTTGGAGGAGGACGAGGAGGAGTAGATGGAGCACAACGACTGTGTATACCGGTCCGGCTAAGGAGATTGATGAGGATAGGAGCAAGACGAGCTCGGAATTAAGCTAGCCTGTGAATTTGAAGGAGGAGGAGAAGAAGAAGAAGAAGATTAAGTTGGCTGAGATTAATGAAGATGAAGATGAAGTTGAGAATCCGAATGCCGTCTCTAATTTTAGGATTTCGGCTCCTTTGATTTGAGAGAAGTACTGAAGTCGAAGGGCATTGAAGCTTTGTTTCCTATTCAGGTTATGACATTTAATCCTGTTCTAGATGGGTCTGATTTGAGGGGTCAGGCGCGTACTGGTAAGATACAGATTCTGCGTTAGACTGTTCATTAGAATTTGCTAAATTGGGGGAGGAAGAAGAGATTATAAAAAACGGTTTTTGGGGTCTGTTAAGTTCCAACACAGAATTTTCCGTTAGGTAACAGATCCAGACGGTGGGAGCATGTTTGAATAACGGAAGTGAAGTTTGGGACTGCACTTGAGAAAATTTGGAGATTTTTTGATATTCAAGGCAAAGTTTGGGTTTTTTTTTTTGAAATTTCCCATATTCAATATCATGGAATAGGATTGATAAGTGAGTTGAACTAGACAAGCAATTGTTGTTTAAAAATTTAACGAGCTTTAAAATTATATTCAAATGAGCCGAACGCGAGATAATTTCGAGTAGTTTGATTTTGTTTACATCATAACCCGAGCAAGTTGAGTAGTAGCGCTCCTTGATTTGAAAGTTTAATGAACTTCAAAAAATTATTACTTCTTTTGCCATTTCCTCGAATTCATGCTAATTGCCTTCTCAAGCTTAGTTTGTTTATCTAACAAATCAATCTTGAACGACGTGTTAGCAAACAAATACGAGCTTGAACTAAGTATGTGTTACGGTATACTTGTTTCAGTACATACACGCTTCAAAAAAAGACGTTTTTGATGATAATTGACTCAAGTTTCCTATTTATATTTTCTCTACTTCCCAAAAAAGGTAATAGGAAACCATCGCGATTGTTTTGAAATTTCTTTTTCAATTACCCACAAAAAAGAAAAGAGAAAAGGGAAACTTTGGCATTGACGATTTTTTCTCATGATACGCGATAGGGCTACTAGACGCTGGTAAACACAATGAGAGATTCAAAAGACTAGAAATCAAATGACTTTGTAAAAATCATGATTTAGGAAGTGAATCAATGCACTTGACTAAGTAAAACTCATGAGACCTAAAACATGATAATCAATCCTAAATGCAAACATGAAATGCATGAGTATACCTTTCCAGATTGAGCTTCGAAACACTTGACATGACATTGGCTTGGTCATGAAGCTTGTAATCTCTCGAATGGAGCATCTAGACTCAAGCCCTAAGCACTCTACCTCCCAAAACCCCAATAAGCAAATTACATACTCCGAAAGGCTTGACATAACTCGGAAAACGCCAACAAAACTATCAACCTTCAAAGATAGCCTTGGCGAACTGAACCGGCGCTTGTCTCTCTCTCCGACACAAAGAACGATGTACAAGAAAAATGAGGAACTCGAATCTCTGGTCCTCAGAACAAAAACAGGATGGTCCAATATAACGAACAAAAAGGATCCTTGAGTTGCTTTCTGACAATCAATACATGAAACGGACGAATTGATTTCGAGCCATAAACTCCACTTCATGGAGGGTATTAACCAGAGGTAACTGCTGGACCCTTGAGTTGCATCGTCTAGATTTAACGAATCTGAAGAGGATCTTTCAGTTACCTCGTGAGACCCTCCGAAAGCCCCGGTTTCATTCATCTATATTTCCGTAAATTTCCAACAACCATCTATCTATACTGAGAATGTCAAAAACCCCATCCTCGGGTGATGACTGTCATGAGTCTCTAACTCAATCATGTAGAAAGGTAATATAGAAAGGCTTGGTCTGCACTCTGCAGACAAGGAAAATGATGCTGGTCTAACATGTCTCTCGAATTTCTTAGGTAAAGATGTTGAGATCAATGAGAGATACATTAGGATTAAAAAAATAATTAAAAAGGTAAAGAGATTCAGGTGAAGCCTTTAAATCCCAAACTGGAAACCATATCTGATGGGTCATACATTACCTATCTAGATATAGATAGCTAGAAGGGGAAAAAAACAGGAAGAAAAAGATTCAGTAAAAAATGGGGTTTGACTTGACCACCAGCCGACACTTGAAGTTGCTATGGATGGCTATCTAGCTGCCAACCATTTACACTTCACCAAATTCTTTTCAAGATCAATCAAATTAACAATATGATCCTATAATATTCTTGCTAATAGATTCTTTACATTTGGCATTAACAATATAAAAAATTTGGAGAGATTTAGAGTGAGTGTGACTCCCGCCAGGAGCGGAGCTAGGATTATAAGTTAGCTGGGTCAAAAAATAGATTTATATGCAAGTTATTTTTCCTATTTGCTTATGTACGATAGTCTCATTTGTAATGTTACCAACTCTCGAAAATAAGAAAAAACTTGAAAATTCTGTGAATTCTAAGTAAGTTGGGGCAAGTTATGAAATTTTTTGCGAGGTTAAAATTGTAAAATTTAACTTAAAACTATCGAAAATTCTTGAGAGAAATTAAAATAGAAGTGGCCAAGTAAACCATTTTGTCCCTAAATCCTTCCGCCCATGACACCAGCAAGTGAATATGGGGCCATAGGAAGTGTTGGTGTAAGACAAGCATTAAAAATAAAGAGTAACGGAACATTCAGTGGATGCGAATAATATTCTATTGCTCATGAGCTGCGCTTGCAAGTAGCTGTCTTGTTTGCCCTTAAACAACAAGGGAGGGTGAGACTATTTAGGTTATGCTGTGTGTCTAAAAAGTATCGGTAAATCCAGGGGTACCTAGTGGCGACTCCAGCAAATTTGATTAGTGGTGTCATTCAAAAAAATTTGTGACCGCAATTAGCATAATCTACTACTTAAGCAAATGAATCTACACTTCTCAAATCTTACCAAAAGAGTACTTTCAATTACAACCGTTCAAACAAAATCAAGTACATGAAATTTTACAATTGTCCTTGACGAGTTGTCATGTTTTGAAATCTTTGCATAATAATCTCATTGTCAATGCTCCTAAATATGTTGGCTTCAATGTAACCAACCAAGCAATTCGCTATTAACATCTATTAACAACATATACAGTGCAATTCGCTAAATATGTCGGCTTCAATGTAAGTAACCAAGCACGCCCCGCAAACAAGCAACTCGCTATTAACCTCTGTAAAGCGATTGTTAAGCTCCTGAAGTTGTAAATCTATCACCCGGTAGAATATTTTCACAACATATATAGTGTATATTTTCATAACTCATAAGACATAAGGATAGAAATGATAGAAATTAGAGGTATCACCTTTTAAGGTACAAGACTTGGGGGAGGGGAAGAGTAAAAAAGCATCCTGATAGCTTTTAAAGCAACATTTACTATTGCTTTCGGATCAGGGATCGCAGAATACATTTGGCTTGTCAATGTATGGGTTCAACAGTTTTTGTGTAGGGTTGGTCCAAAAAAAAAAAAATTTATACTCGGTAATTTTTGCAATTTTTTTACTGAGTGGGTTCACTTGACCCCATACCCAACACATTGCAGTCGCCCCTGGGGGTACCGATCCCCATGTACAGATCATGTACGGATCGGCTTTGATGTCAAAGTTCTCTAGTGATGTGGGTTTGCTTCAGGGTTAGTAGTGAACCACGTAAATCTCGTGTTCTTGTGTGCTTGGTTTTCTTGCTTTCTTAGCGTTCTTCATCTTTATTGTTCTTGTTTCTAGATTGATTGTGCTTGCTAGAATAGTTGTGACTTCCGCAGTATCGCACAACAGTTAGTGACGTGGATTACGGTTGACTTGCAGGAATTGAGGACTGTGGCTTTCGCAGGTGGTTTGGTGTGTACTCGATCGGCTAGCCGGAATTGGAATCTACAAATCTTTGCCTTTATTGCTATGTGTCTTTAGTTTGAGATGCGTCTGCGTGATTTATAGCTTGTGGCTGGGCATAAGGCGGGTTTCGTGCCGACGGGGAGTTTTTTTTGTTTTAGTTTTGATTTTTTCCTTAGTGTTACTTTATCTGTTTTCAGCTGATTTTAGGTTTGGTTTGGAGTTTTCCTGTCCCTATGTGCATTTTCCCATGCCCCTCGTGGGTATTATTCGTTTGTACTTAGTGTATTCCCTCCCGATCCATATAGACACCCCAAAAGTTGTGGTATTTCTTATCCAACCTAGGGTTCCGGATGGGGGTTTGTTTAGCCCTTTGGGCTATTTTTGAGTTATGAAATTATCCCTTTGATTAAAAAAAGATTTATTATATTCAGTTAAACAATAAAATCATGTGAGTATAAGTTGACACTACTCGTGAGCCACATCATTTTATATATAAAAAAAAAACACAAGCATAAATTAGATAATTCCAAAAATGTTCGAGCCGATTATATTCGAAAAAATTATAGTAGGTCAATGTGATGATTTATGAGTCGTGTAAAATTACATATCGTGTGATTTTTCACCTTATAAAAGCTTGCAATCATAGTGACTCGTGATTTTTAACCTTAAGAGTAGTTCATGAAAGCACCATTTGATTCTTCCCAACAACTTCTATGGTCAAAACTCAAGATAAGACATGACCAGTCAGGTCACAAAAATGAAAATAAAAATAAAAATAAAAATAAAAATAAAAATAGAGATATGACCAGTAAGGGACCGGCAGGGGCAAATTACTCTTAACATTTTTCATCAGGAAAGTCTCCCATACACACTCATTACATATTTTTTGTGGCTACTTTTATGAATTTTTATGGCCTGTTTTATTTTTTGGGTTTAACGGTACAAAGTACCTTACGAATTTTGTGGCATACTTTACGAATTTTTGTGGTTGTTGATTCGCGAAATTTTGTGGTTACTTGTAAGAATTTTTATAGCGTTGTTTACAAATTTTTGAGGTGTTATGTTTACGAATACTTAGTTAAAAAATAAATAAATAAAAGAGGCTCAATGTCACAAAAGCCGGCTCTTATAAGGTACATATGGATTTTTGTGGTGGTACGAATTTTTTTCCTAAACGATAAAATGTTACTAGTATGTTAGTAGAGTTAGATTTACTTAGACAAGCCAACATTGTATTTTCAATTTGAACCTTAGACCTCACACACACGAACATAAGTTCCTACTCAGCTCTGCCTTCTATTAAGTGTATTTTGTTCATTATCCTTGGTAGCTCTTTACATTACCATTGCTTTCCCCTGTTAGTTACCATTCCCGACCCAAGCTAATTAATAAGTAACACCCTTGACATGAGCACAATATCATTCTTTACACCGTCGGTGTAAACAAAAAGTTTCCTCCAAATCTATGACATTGCGCTATGTGTCCAAACAGTGATTCCAAAACCAAAAGGTAGAACATGGAGACATGGTGCAATATAATCGATTTGGAGGAAATTTACATGGTGTAAAAAATGTTTTCTCTGTTTTCTGATGCAATATATAATCTTCAACAGGAAAATGAAATTGACACAACGAATTAGAATATCCTCCATTTCCAACCCCACAATAAAAAATAAATGTTGGGGCCCAAAAATATATTCTCTCCCTGGTAAACAATGGTAGACTGTTTTTATTTTTATTTTTCTATTTTCGGGTTGTGTTTCAATTTTGGTGGAAGGGCATTATGGTAATTTTTTATTTAGTTGGTATTTGAAAAGGTCAAATAATCTTCCATATATATAAGCCAATAGTCCAAAGCAGCTGGATTGTTTAATTTTTGAGAAGTACCTGATTAATCCAATAATTCGGATTATTTATTTTGCCAAAATAGACCTAATTCCTCGTGACACGTGGTTCCTTTGTCTTAGATATACCAGGAGCACTGAAAGACTTAAGAGACTCTGAAATTAAGGATGCCCATGGCAAAATTATATATACATTCTAAATTTGGAATGGATATACTTGATAATATGAATCATTAAGAAGTTGGGTTAAAAATATCGAATTTGAAAGGACAGAAGTAAAACTGAAAAACTTTTTGAGAGACCAAAATGCTAACTTTTCCTTGGTCAAATGTATACGAAAGTAGTTTTTTAGTTGAAGCGTTGTCTCCTCGGATTCCACCCCGCGTGGGTTGGATGGGCTTAGGTCCGGAGGGAGGGATAAGGGTTTTATCTTGTACGTAACTCTATAAATACTCGGATATGCTTTGTTTATTTTGTGTGACAAAAGTGAGAGAAGCAGTGAGTGTGAGAGAGAGATACACAAGAGAACTCTGAGGCTTTCATTATTGTGAGATTGAGAGTGAATGTGTAACACATCCTCGGATTTTCTCCGAATTATAGTGAAAACACCCTCCCCGTGGAATTAGGTCCGATTTGGCCGAACCACGTAAACTGAGTGTCTTGCTTTTTCTTTGATTTTACAGCTTTTGTGCGTGAGGTGCATGTTTGGGCATAACTTTGTCGTGTATTCTTGTATCTGTATCTAATCTTATGGATTTTTCTTTTAATGACAATAGCAGCGATTTCCTCTTCAAAAAAAAAAAAAAAAAAAAAAAAAAATATATATATATATATATATATACAAGAAGTTTCCTATGAGGGCTACCTCACAAAAAAAAGTGCGGGAAAACAGTTTTTAGCCGTTGGATCGCGTGAAGGGCATAGGATCCAACGGTCCACAACTGTTTTCCCGCACTTTTTTGTGAGGGAGCCCTCACAGGATATGTTCTGGATATATATATATATATATATACAGTCCTTATCTAGTCCGGGATCCCGGATCCGGGATTCATAGTTCCGGATCAAATTTTGACGATCCGAGCCGTTCAATGTGTTCAAAAGGTGTTTTCCAAGCACGTGGAAATCTTCAAAAAAATACCGGGAAGGGCTTGATCCAAGCAGTTTTCATAAAAATATATATATACGCTTTTGCGAAAACCGCTGGATCAAGCCCTTCCTCGGTATTTTTTTTTGAAGATTTCCGCGTGGACCTTGGAAAACACCTTTTGAACACATTGGACGGCTCGGATTTCCCAAAAACAATTTTTAAAAGCATCAAAACACCGAAAATGCTTCAATCCGGGATCCTTGACAGGATCGCCGGTGTATATATATATATATATATATATAGAGTCCCGATCCATCAAATCCCGAATCCAGATTCGTAGTTCCGGATCAAATTTTCACGATCCGAACCGTCCAATGTGTTTAAAAAGGTGTTTTTAAGGGTCCCCGCGAGAAATCATAAAAAAAAAATACCGGGAAGGGCTTGATCCAAGCAGTTTTTCATAAAACTGTATATATACATTTTTTGTGAAAAACTGCTTGGATCAAGCTCTTTCTGGTTTTTTTTTTTATGATTTCTCACGGGGACCCTTAAAAACACCTTTTAAACACATTGGACGGTTCGGATTATGCAAAAACAATTTTTAAAACCTCGAAAACACCATTTTTTCTTCAATCCGGGATCCTTGACAGGATCGCCGGTGTATATATATAGGGTTAACTTCCAATAAGGAACCCTTATCTAAGTTAAAATGCGGACCTCACCTTTCCGAGCCAAATTTCGACGATCCGAACCGTTCAATGTTTTTAAAATGCATTTTTAAGGGCCCCGCGAAGATTCGTCCAAAAAAAATACCCGGAAGGGCTTCATCCGATCGATTTTTGTTAAAAACGTTATATATAGCGTTTTTAACAAAACCGATCGGATGAAGCCCTTCCGGTATTTGTTTTGGACGACCTCTTCGAGGCCCTTAAAAATGTATTTTAAAAACATTGAACGGTTCGATCGTCAAAATTTGGTCCGAAACACAAAAAGGCTAGGTCCGCATTTTATTTTTTCAATAAGGGACCTATATATATATATATATATATATATATATCCACTTCTCCTCCGGATCCGGGACTCCGGGACTCCATGTTCCGAGCTTTTTTTGACGATCCGATCCGTCAATGTTTTTAAGGTGTTTTCCAAGGTCCTTTCAAAAAAAAATACCGAAGGGCTTGATCCATGCATTTTCGCAAAAATTGTATATTTACAATTTTTGCGAAAAATGCATGGATCAAGCCCTTCCCGGTATTTTTTTTTGAAGATTTTCCGCGTGGACCTTGGAAAACACCTTCTGAAAAACATTGAGCGGCTCGATTTTGTTAAAACAATTTGCAAACACACAAAAAAAAAAAAAAAAACCTTCAATCTGGGGGGTCCGGATTAGAAGATTATATTATATATATATATATATATTATATATATATATATATATATATATATATAAACGGGAGGATCCTGTCAAGGATCCCGGAAATCCTGGATTGAAGCGTTTTGAAGCCTTTAAAAGATGTTTTTGCATGATCCGAGCCGTCCAATGTGTTCAAAATGTGTTTTCCAAGGTCTACGCGGGAAATCTTCAAAAAAAAATACCGGGAAGGGCTTGATCCACGCAATTCTTCGCAAAAACTGCATATTTACAAAATTGCGTGGATTGCCCTTCCCGGTATTTTTTTTTGAAAATTTCGCGCGTGGACCTTGGAAAACACCTTTTGAACACATTGGACGGTTCGGATCATGAAAATTTGATCCGGAACTATGAGTTCCGGACCCAAGGGTCCCGGACTAGAGAGTTCCTCTATATATATATATATACGCGCTCAAGATCTGTTTTTTCTAACCAAAAGGGAGTTGGACCCTGTAGTAAAGAGCTCACTACAGGGTCGGCTCCGCTTGGTCATTCGATCGGTGATCGACGGTTCAGATCATCTTACACTTTAATAAATATTTTATATATAATTTAAGTCTCATTTATCCGAATCATCGATCGCCGATCGGACGACCAAGCCAAGCTCACTACACCCTATACATGATGAAATTTACAATTTCTCATTTGCAAGTCACTAAGTTCTGATTAACTGTGACAACCCAATTAGTCACAGACTCACAGTTATTGGATTTCTAATATGACCAACTCATCAAATTTTGGTACCCTAAAAAACCCAGAGCCCAGAGCTGTCATCCACTGATCACGTACGATGGTAGGACAGGATTCGCGAACCTGGACAACATCAACAAATTTCTTCCGAAAAAGACTGAAAAAAATGGAGTAAAAAAAAAACATGGTATGTGTCGGTGCTAAGAATGATCAAAGGAACCTGAAACACATTGTGCCAAAGAAAATAATCTCCTTTTTTTTTTTTTTCTTTTCTTCAACATGATTATTCAAATCCAAGGGGGCTGACTTGGTGATTATTCAAATCATAATCTCCTTTTTTTTTTTTCTTCTCTTATCAACAGTACCAGTAAATGAGTTAAGGAAAATCAACTTTTATCTCCCCAATCCATGACCAACACTACGAGATCATCCTTTTTATTTACCACTGGAGGCTAATGTGATCCTTTTGTTTGTCTCTTTAAGGAATAGCTAAGAGTTGTGTATTTGCAGGAATGGCAAGAACTGAATTGGCTTAAAAGCAATGATTTTCAATTAACGTCAAACGTCAAATGTAAGGAAGACTGGAAGCATAAAATTGATGCAAACACTTGATCTTCAATATTATCGTAGTAGAATACTACCAAAGAGGAATAAGAACACCACATAAAATTTCCCACAAAATCTGTGTAAGAACTGAAGACACCCAAAAATGAAATTTGCAGCGAAAAAATCAACGGTGGACTGGAAAACCCAAAATTTGGTCATTGCAACAAAACTAAAAGATCAGTTCCAAAATAAAAATTCCCAAACCCAGACATTCTTCCGTACTTACTCTTTGAATTTCGACTAACCGGTCGAAAGATGTAGCCCCATTTTCTTTTTCTATTTGCACGTCTGTGGCCATCGATCGACCCTCACACCTCAGAAGTCAGATATGTTGGGGTGCAAACAACCTTCAGCAGTACCGGGGGTGGGGGCGGGAGCCCCTCCCACAGTCCGGAGTGTGGCTCCGGACTGCAGCGAAAACGATATTTGAGGGACCTCGGTGTGTAATTTCGGCCATAGGCCCGACCTAATTATTTCGCTGTTAGTGTGTAATTAGGGTCGGACGTTTTCAGAGAAAATAGAGAGAGAGATGAGAGAAAACGCAGATCTCAGAGAGATTGCGAGAAGACTTGTACTCTTGATTTCGATTTCATAGTGGACTTGTGTGGCTCCCGTGGTTTTTCCTCGCGTTGAGGTTTTCCACGTATATCTGTGTCTCGTTTTTCTTTCCGTTTTTCATTACGCACGATTACTTGTTTTTCTGTTCTGTGATTCATTGTTTCCAAGATCCGTAAGGGTGTTGTGGGGTTGCGAAATTCCTAACAAGAAAGAAATTGTGGCCTTTTATCGAGCAAATGCAAATTCATTGAGTAACAGCAAACCCTGACCCTAGATTTTTTGTGTACGCCAACACGAAGTTCGTACCGTTTCCCAACGTTATCCGACAGGAAGATTATGGAGCTGAAACATGAAAGAGGGGGGGTACTTCGACTAGGGCTTTTGCAGCAAGAGAGAGAAGCGACTGAACTGAGGATCTGCCGTGGAGGAGATGGAGGATTTGTTGCGGAGGAGATGGAGTGAGGGTAGTGGCAGAGCTGGAGGAGTGAGGCACGGTACAATGAACAGATGGTTGAGAGACCACCAAACGTGTTTTTAGGTTTTTCAAAATTTTCAACCGGTTGTGCAGGTTATAGGAGAGAGAGGGGAGTGGGTAATTGAGGGCTGAGATCAACTCAGAAGATCTAATGGCTTAGAAAAATGCGGGCACCGGTGCCCCAATACCGCTTTGGGGCACCACAGCCGGATCCCAGCCAGATACTTCTATTAAAGTAAAAGAATTGAACTTGAAGAGCTCCAGATGAGTTGCCTGATTAGTAACCTATCGTTGAATATCAGAGGCATAGGCAACATCCAATCAAGAAGGAGAGTTGTCAAGCTTGTAAAGTATAATATCTCGTTGATTTTTTATTCTTGAACCTCTTCACCATGCTAATAAGATTCAGGAATTTTCCAACAGAATGAGTTTCCACTTTTCAATGGCAAATCAAAAGGCAAATGAGAAAATATGCAGTTTTCATATCTTCATTTTGAGTGGAGCTAGATTTTCTAATTTACCCCAATTTTCTTCAACTTTTTGTAATTTATGAGGAAATTTTAGAGGGACTCATCGTACTTTTTAAAGATTTGGCATCCAAATTTACTTTGTAGACCCTTTTCCAGAGTAAATTTGAAGACCAAATCTCTGAAAAGGACAATGAGTCTCTCCAAGATTTCCTAGTAAAGTACACAAAGTTCATGAAAAAGAGGGCATAAGAGCATCCCCAACAATAATTCTCCAAAAAGATTTGTTAACAGTACACATTTTGTATTTTAATTATTCACATCTCTTTCAACACTCCAGCAATCCTCTCTATTTTACCTATTTTTTTATTAAAATATATTATCTTAATGAAAAGGAGGGAGAGGGAGAGAGAGAGAGAGAGAGAGAGAGAGAGAGAGAGAGAGAGAGAGAGAGAGAGAGAGAGAGAGAGAGAGAGAGAGAGAGAGAGAGAGAGAGAGAGAAGGAAAAATATTAAAATAATGGATTGGAAGTGAACAATAGATGAACAAATGAGGCTTTGGATAGGGAGGCATGTTCACTGAGGGACTTTAGGGAGTCTTTTCTTGAGCCTGCTGCAGTAAAGATTTGGACATCTTCCTCTCTAAATTCCCGAAAATTGCATTATGAGGAGGCTGTTGGGCTTGCTCTAAGTCACGAATCTCCCCTTAAAATGAAGATTTGAAGAAAAAAAAAATAGAGATATGAAGATGGATTGGAGATGCCCTTAATAGCTTGTTTATCGGACAGATAAGGTTTTGGATAGACGAGGAAGAATGATTGAGAAGAGGAGGATACATTATAAGGGAGATTAGTTAAAAAAGAGGTAATAAGTTAAGAAAGAGTTTGTTTTGTAGTTAAAATAGATTGATAATAGTGGGTGGATAAAGAAATGATGTGGGAATTTACTTAATTGTCTCTTGCAGTGAGAGTATAAAAGACTTTGGAGAGATTTGAGGGAGCAATGGTGTTATTATATCTACTCGGATAAGCTTATCCTAAGGGGTGGAGTGGGATAAGTTAAGATCCCTGCAATCTGGGTGAGATCCGGGTGCAAAATAGAAAGTAAACACCAGATAATGGCGGGCATGGGTTAGCTTATCCCCTCCCTCCTTTATCCCCCTCTCTTATCTCATTGACAAACATGTAAAGGTTTTGAAAATCGGTTTTTTCAAAGCAGGTTTTAAAAAGGAACCCAGGGTGGGTGCTACGCAGCGTGCTGTGCTGGCACAACGTTGTTGTGTCGTCGATCAGAGACGTTCACCGCGTAGAGCTCGTCTAGTTCTACAAGGGTACCAAAAATTAGCTCGATTGAATATCGACAAGTGCCTCATCGGATCACAAATAACTTGTTGCAGTGGTTTTGATCTAGTGTTTCAGATCCAT
Organism: Vaccinium myrtillus; assembly: GCA_016920895.1. Classification (NCBI taxonomy): domain Eukaryota; kingdom Viridiplantae; phylum Streptophyta; class Magnoliopsida; order Ericales; family Ericaceae; genus Vaccinium; species Vaccinium myrtillus. The sequence goes on from CM029280.1 coordinate 11,311,911, forward strand.
TCGAAATCATGCATTTCAAGATAATAATGTTCCGATGAGGCACCTAACGATATTCAATCGAGCTGATTTTTTGGTACACTTGTAGTACTCGACGAGCTCTCACGGTGAACGTCTCTAATAGTCGGATCGACACTAGCATGGCGGCGTCGGCCCCCCAAAGCACGCTACGCAGCCCCTTCCCCCCGCTTTTTTAAAAAGGCCATCTCTTTCTCCTGTGCGGGATAATGATTTTGAGGTTTTCAAAAACCAATTTTTGTGAAAAAAAACCTCTAAAAACCAAAATGCACAAATTATATAGTCTGTGTTTGGTTAGTTAGTTTAGTCTAGTTTTGATGATATCATAAGGTGTAATGAGTAGAGAGAGATAGAGAGAGAAATGGGGGACATGATGATGTCATCAAAACTAAAACTAAAACTAAAACTAAAACTAAAACTAAAACTAAAACTAAAACTAAAACTAAACTGGGAAATGAACAGGGCAATAGTTTCTTCTATTGCAAGAGTGATTTTAGACATTTTTAGGGTATCATTGTACCCTACACCCTCCTTAAATCACTCGTATGTAGATCACACCCTGTATTGCAAGGGTGAAGCTAGTTGGTGGGATGGGGTGGCACGTGTCACTACCGCTTTAAATAAATAACCCTCTTTTAATGAAGATATGAAGATGGATTGAAGATGTTCTTAACGGCTCGTTTGCTGGGCGGATAAGGTTTTAGATGGATAAGAGGTGCTACCATTGAGTTACCACTCCACTTGTGGACAATTGTGTCTTGATGAGTGCAAAAATGCATTAACTATATTTTTTTCTAATAACTCAAGTGTCCGAACTAGCTTATTATGTGCACTTCGACTAATCCGGTGGCTCAATCCTACCGCGCACTAGCGGGAAGCCTAATTGAAGTCGAAACAAAGCTCGTATAGATTAATCCAAAAGAAGTTGATAGTACATTAGAAGTTTCAAACCTGGAAGTGAGACTTTCGACGCAACCTGAGGTGAATAAGTCCACTTGTATCGTCAGCTCAGAGACATCAGCCAACGGCCCGATGCCTATATTGGATATTTTATGGATACTATCCTATATTGGATACTTTGAAGCCCAATGGCGGTATTGATCTCCAAAAGGCCCAAAGTATTGGTTTCTATAGTATTTGTTAATAATGGGTATGTGCAATTACACATTTTCTCCCAATGCCTTACTGGATTCAATTTTTTTCTTAACTCAATGCTACTTTTTGCATAAATTATTCATTTTTACAAAAGAAAAATGCTAAGCACCACCGGATGGATAGCCTCGTTATAAATATAAAGTGTACCAAAATTTATCAATTCTATGCAGATATCATTCCAATTTTATCGGAGAAAAATGATACATATACTCCCTGGGAGCCACTCCCAGCCACACCCTCTCTCACATGGGGTGTGGGGCCCAGATGTGGGGACCACACCCCATGTGAGAGAAGGTGTGGTTGGGAGTGGCTCCCAGGGAGTGTATGTATCGCCGTTCTTTATCGGATGTCCCCGAAGGCCGAAGGGACAATTCTATGCAGATATTAGGTAACAAGGTATGAAAAGTATACTAAATCAGTAGTCATTCTCAACGTGGTTAGTTGATATCTAAAATTCACTGTCAGTTAAAACAATTATGATCCATCCAGGTTTATTTATGTGTATGTAGCTGATGTATATTTTCTTAGCAAAGCGGCTTTTAATCGGTTTATGAGAAAATAAAGCGTCCTTTAAATAAGAAGAGGAATAAACAAAAAATAAGCGACATTTGCCAATGGAGATGCGGGGTATCGATCCCCGTACCTCTCGCATGCTAAGCGAGCGCTCTACCATCTGAGCTACATCCCCATCACATGTGGTGTATTTTTCCATTAAAAGTATAGAGTAGTATGTATTCATTTTCAGGCTGCATGAGTTTTGCAATTGAAATTAAAGTTTGTTTGAAGAGTCATCTATTTGTTTAAATGTAAATTTACTAATCAAGCATTTAAAGTCAAGATTTTTTTTTTTTTTTTTTTTTTTTGATAACTGAGTGGTCTGAGCGAGCTTACGCGCACCTCGGCTAATCTCAGGGTTTATGTACGCTCCGCTGCACACATAGACCGGACAAAACAATACCCCATGAGATATTGTGGATGTTGCCCCAAGAGTTAAGAAAAGTTGAACTCAAAGAAGAAGATAAACAAAAAATAAATTGTGGATGTTGCCCCAAGAGTTAAGAAAAATTGAACTCAAAGAAGAAGATAAACAAAAAATAAGGGTCACTGCCAATGGAGATGCGGGGTATCGATCCCCGTACCTCTCGCATGCTAAGCGAGCGCTCTACCATCTGAGCTACATCCCCATTGCATTTGGTGTATTTCCATTTAAAAGTATAGACAAGTATATTCATTTTCGGGGTTTTGCAATTGAAATTAAAGTTTGTTTGAAGAGTCATCTATTTGTTTATGACTCGTACCACTCGTAAGTGGTGAGTTTTGAGGTAATACCTGTAGGAAAAAATAGCCGGCAATACAAATTCCAAAGAAACAATTTTCATTGACATGAACAGAAATACAATAAACAAAAGCTGAAACGGAAATTACAAAAACGAAAAAGAGAGAGATACAAACAGTGTTTAGGAAACACGAGCCAAGTCCTGTGATACCACAGTCTCCTTAACAAAAATTCGCCTCCTACCGTGGGTGTTGTAGGATACACCGGCATCTTCGTCCCAGGATGAAACGGCTAGAACCAGTAACCACCGGAACACCACCATTGGTAGCCTTGACGAACTGACTCGCTTCTGTCCCTCTCTTAAAGCCGATTTCTAGAACTTGATGTTGACACCCCATTTTTGCCCCCGCCGGCGTGTAAAAGAGGTTCTTTGGAAGCAAAAATTTACTATTCGATATCCTCACTGTGGTGTTGCAGGCGACAATGCGAGTGCAACTACATATTTTGGAGCGCAATCGGATTAAAGTTTGTGTTTCGACAATGAAATAATGAGTCACGACCCAAATCCAATGCGACACGTGACCGGCCGTGACAAAGTCACCAAGGCCTCCAATTCCATACCATGCTCAGAGCAAACTCATTACAATATATTAAAAGAAGATGCGGAAGCGTTATAAACATTCTCCAGAGTCTGCTAAGTGTTACAAGCTATGGACATACTTCATAATTTACACTATACATTAACTAAGAAAAGTGAAAATGTCTATCCATATAATACAAGTACTGCCAACAGCAACACAAAAAGCCACACTGCAGTCATTTTACACGTGCCCTCGAACCCTGCTTAATCACATCAACTTGGGGGAGGAAAAATTATTTCATAAGCGAATGCTCGTGTGGTAGGTTTGACCATGGAATCATTTTTCAAGTCATGTCATACTTCAATTTCGAGAGAGGCAAGACAAGATATATCTTTAACATCAAAATCTATAGCAGTTGCTTCCCAAGTTCTCATAGTAGTCCAAGTAGAAGGACCCATTTTTATTTTTCAAAAAGAAGCATCAAAATATTTTTACTATCGCTCGACGGTTTTGCCAGCCATAGTAATGGGGAGCGATCCCTGGTCAGAGAGAGCGACCGAGAATATCGATATCATTTATGGTGCCCGACCGCACCCCCCCTAATTTCACCTCCTTTTCTAGCTTCTTTTACCGTCCCCTAGAACCCGGGACACCGTCAAACATAACATAGGAAAGCATATTTCAGCAAATCACAGAAATCACATTTTCAAATCACATTCCACGGTCCAAGATCAACCAAAATAAAATACACGTGGATAGGCCACTTTCCGATAATTCACGGTTTATTGAAAATAGCACTTTTCATCAAAAGCATATAATTCACATTTGAAAGCAAGTAGCATTTTGATCCAAATTATTTAAACAAATGCAAGTAACTAGGGTATTGCGTACTCACCCAAAAGTAGCGTCTAGCTTGGCACGCAGCTATCTACTCTATAGTACTCGTACCTAAGCACAAAATTATAGTGATATTAATTAAGAGTCCTATTACAAAATAGCTAAACTAACACTCATAGTAAACGGCATCAGAAAATTTATCCCGCGGCATCGGCTCATGGAACAGTCCATCATCTCATCTGGGCATAGTATTAAGAATTAAGGTCAAAATTGCTTCTTCTACACAACCTCTAAGGCCATCTGAATGAGCTACCCTGTTACAAACACGTTTAACATGAGAAAAACGACAAGAGGTAAAAACGGTGGCAAGCTGAATACAGTCTAAGATAATCGAGTCACAATCACTAAATACTGTAGTTCCCTCCAGAGGTTGTACCACTTGCTTTGCATCACCTTCCACTATAATCTGGGATAAATTCCAAGTCCGTGCAATCATCAATGCATGCCGAAAACTCATCGCTTCCACAACCCGGGGCGAGAAAGATCCTTTGAAAGATGTCATGGCAGCTCCAATAATGGCACCGTTTAAGTCATGTGCAGCAAGCCCAACTCCCCCTATTCCATTCTGCAAATCTAAGGCGCCATTCACATTGATTTAATCACACCAAATGGGGGAGGCTGCCATCGTGATATCTGGGGTTGGGTAGCTTGTTGAAAACGAGCAGACTTAACCGAATCAACACTAACCTTGAATTCTTCCCACGTAGCAGAGGCTTTGTCAAGAATCTCCCGTGCAGACCAACTTTGCTGATTAAAATGGGCGATGTTCCGACCCTTCCATAAGAACCAGCAAATCATAGGAGCAAAAGCTAATAAATCGCCCCCCTTCGCTGCAGGGAAATGGGAGAGGCTAGTCCACCAATCACAGAATTTCAAACGTTTCCAATCCTTTGAAGCATTAGGGACAAGGGAGGAGAGATCCCAGACCTCTCTGGCTCTTTTGCACCGAAACAACACATGTTCAACAGATTCAAACTCTTTATGGCAGCAAGGGCAGTAAGGGTCTACATCAAGTTGTTTCCGATAGAGGTTAGCAAGGACAGCTAGAGAATTGTGCAAGCAACGCCAAATAAAATGCCGCACCTTATTCGGTATTGGGATCTTCCAAATTGAACACCAATCCAATCTACAAGGATTACCACCACTAGTTTCCCCTTTCTCTTTAGATCTATTAGGTAAAGCAAGGGATTTAGCCAAAAAGTAAGCAGAACATACCGTGAATCCTCCATCTCCTGTATAATGCCAGACCCTTTTGTCCGGGATGCCCTGGTTGCTAATAGGAATGGCTAGGATAGATTCCGCATCATCAGGCACAAAAAGTTCATGAACAAGATCATAATTCCATTGGTGAAGATCCTCATCAATCAAATCTGAAACTTTGCGAACATTGTGCAGAGGGTTAGGTCCCAATTGAGGTCTGCTAAGGGCCTTGAATGAGTAGGTCCGAGGAATCCACGGGTCCGTCCAAATATCAATGCTACGACCATCAGCAACCCGCCAGCGCCATCCTCTGCTAAGCACCTCCCTTCCAGCGATAATGCTTTGCCATGCCCAAGATGCCGTCGATGGACATTGCGCTTCCCAAAAAGAGGAATTAGGAAAATATTTGCCTTTAAACAATTTCGGAAACAATGTGGTCGGTCCCTGAAGCAATCGCCAGCCCTGTTTAGCCAAAAAGGCAAGGTTGAAAGAGAAAAGGTCTCGAAAACCTAGACCCCCCGTAGCCTTACTGTCACATAACCTATTCCAATTAACCCAATGCAACTTCTTTTCCCCTTCTTTACTGCCCCACCAGAACCTGCTGATAAGTTTGCAAAGATCTCGACAAAAACCTTTCGGTAGCAAGAAGCACTGCATGACATAATTAGACATTTGCAACAAGACAGATTTGAGAAGCACTTCTCTGCCCGCTTGATTAAGTTTGGATTCTTTCCACCCCTTAAGTTTGGTCCGCACACGATCCTTAACATAAGCAAAAACCGCCTTCTTTGATCTCCCAATAATTGACGATAAACCCAAGTATTTTCCACCCCCATTCTCAACTCGGATGTTCAAGTCATTACCGAAACTGCTCTTCATTGCTGCGGATGTATTTGGACTAAAAAACGGAGAGGATTTGTCACGATTGATGAATTGGCCAGAGGCTTGCTCATACTTAGACAACACATCATTAATGGCAGCGCAATTCTAGACTATTTAGCATGAGTCATGCTACTATGTGCACCCTCTAAAAATTATTCCAAATGAGATTTTGTGACTCAAAATCTGAAATTTTGTGGTTCTAAATATGAGATTTTGTGGCTAGAGATATGAAAGGCGTATGGTATGCACACTCATATGGATAATCACAAAATCTCATATATGTCCAAAAAATCTCATATTTTGAGCCACACAATCTCATATTGGATCCATGCGGACTTGGTGCGGACCTTGCGTACTTGGTGCGGACCTCATATTTGGAGCCACAAAATCTCATATTGCAACACCAAATCTCATATCTAGTCTCACAAACTCTCATATGGGTAATCACAATTAATATTGAATCCGTCACAAAACCTCATATTGCAACACCAAATCTCATATCTAGTCTCATAAACTCTCATATCGGTAATCACAACAATAAATATTGGAGTCCATAAAATCTCATATCGATATACACACTATCTCATATAGTCAATGGTCAAAGGTGGCACAAATTCACACACGTCATATGTGACGCAATTTTGGCTGTCCATCCATATATGGTGCATACCGTATGCCATTTCATATCTCTAGCCACAAAATCTCATATTTGGTGCCACAAAATCTCATATTATCTCATATTTGGTGTCACAAAATCTCATATTTGGAGCCACAAAATCTTATATGGAAGGGTGCACATAGTAGCATGACTCGTATTAGTAGCTTTCTCTCTCTATATATATATAAAAAAACCTTCTAATCCGGACTCCCGGATTGGAGGTTTTTTGGTATTTTGAAGCTTTTAACAATTGTTTTTGCAATATCCGAACCGTCTAATGTGTTTAAAAGGTGTTTTCAAGGGTTCCGGCGAGAAATCATCCAAAAATAATACCGGGAATGGCTTGATCCGAGCAGTTTTTCACAAAAACTGTATATTTACAGTTTTGCGAAAACTGCTCGGATCAAGTCCTTCCCGTTATTTTTTTTTGATGATTTCTCACGAGGACTCTTGAAAACACCTTTTAAATACATTGGACGGTTCGGATCGTCAAAAAAATAACGGGAACGTGGAGGTCTGGAAGTCTGGAGTCCGGACTAGAAGGAGACCCTGTATATATATATATATACACCGGCGATCCTGTCAAGGATCCCGGATTGAAGCATTTTCGGTGTTTTGATGCTTTTAAAAATTGTTTTTGGGAAATCCGAGCCGTCCAATGTGTTCAAAAGGTGTTTTCCAAGGTCCACGCGGGAAATCTTCAAAAAAAAATACCGGGAAGGGCTTGATCCAAGCAGTTTTTCGCAAAAATGTATATATATATTTTTTGCGAAAAGCTGATCAAGCCCTTCCCGTATTTTTTTGAAGATTTCCCGCGTGACCTTGGAAAACACCTTTGAACACATTGACGGCTTTGATCGTCAAAAAATTTGATCCGAACTATGAATCCCGGATCGGGATCCCGGACTAGATAAGGATCGTATATATATATATATATATATATATATATAGGAAGCCGATCTCTAAGGGCTCCCTTAGCCAAAATTCCGTGCGGACCAAGCCCTTTTTCAACTTTCCGGATCAAATTTTGACGATTCGAACCGCTCAATGTTTTTAAAATGCATTTTCCAAGGTCCACGCGAAAATCTTCAAAAAAAAAAACCCGGAAGGGCTTGATCCACACAGCTTTTCGGTAAAATCAGATATGCACAGCTTTTACCGAAAACTGTGGGATCAAGCCCTTCCGGTATTTTTTTAAAGATTTTCCGCGTGGACCCTTAAAAATGCATTTTAAAAACATTGAGCGGTTCGGATCGCAAAATTTGATCCGGAATGGTGAGGTCCGCACGGAATTTGGCTAGGGAGCCCTTAGAGATCATTCTCCTATATATATATATATATATATATACGATCCTTATCTAGTCCGGGATCCTTGATCCGAGACTCATAGTTCCGGATCAAATTTTTCACGATCAAAAGGTGTTTTTAAGGGTCACGCGGAAAATCATAAAAAAAAAAATTAAGGGCTTGATCCAAACAGTTTTCATAAAACTATATATGTATAGTTTTTGTGAAAAATCCGCTTGATCAAGCTCTTCCCGGTATTTTTTTTTGATGATTTTCCGCGTGGACCCTTAAAAACACCTTTTAAACACATTGGACGGTTCGGATTATGCAAAAACAATTTTTAAAACCACGAAAACACCAATTTTTCTTCAATCCGGGATCCTTGACAGGATCACCGGTGTATATATATATATATATATATATACAATAGTGATCTACTAAGGTCTACCTTAGAGAAGGAATTTGCGGACTTGCAACGTACACCGTTGGATCTCATCCAACGGCCAGAATTAAACTTAACATGCCTCGACATGGGCTTGACAAGGCACCCCACGACATGGGCTTGACAAGGCATGCTAAGATATGGCTTGATATGCTAAGATATGGCTAGATATGCCACAATATGGGAAAAAGGCATGCCACAACAATGGTTTGACATGCCTTGACACGGGGCTCGACATGCCTCGACACGGGCTCGACATGCCTCGACATGGGCTTGACAAGGCACCCCACGACATGGGCTTGACAAGGCATGCTAAGATATGGCTAGATATGCCACAATATGGGAAAAAGGCATGCCACAACAATGGTTTGACATGCCTTGACACGGCTCGACATGCCTCGACATGGGCTCGACATGCCTCGACATGGGCTTGACAAGGCACCCCACGACATGGGCTTGACAAGGCATGCTAAGATATGGCCCTCCCCTTCCCTCCCATTTGCCACAATATGGGAAAAAGGCATGCCACAGGCACTAAGAATGGCTTGAATGCCACTGGGAGCACTTGGGAAAAAGGCATGCCACAACAATGGATTGACATGCCTTGACACGGGCTCGACATGCATGCCTCGACACGGGCTCGACATGCCTCGACATGGGCTTGACAAGGCACCCCACGACATGGGCTTGACAAGGCATGCTAAGATATGGCTAGATATGCGACGTCACGCATCGCCTCAAGACATGGGCACGTGACAAGGCACCCAAGGCACGACTAAATATTGGCTCCGATAGAAACAAGTACCCAAAGACATGGGCTTGATAAGGCATGCTAAGATATGGCTATGGGAACCGCACAACTAAACACTGAACCGGTCCGGCTCAACGTCTAAACCCCCTTTCCCCTTCACCCTTTCTCATTTCAACGTGATTTCCAGATTTTGTAGAGAGAGAAGTAGAAGAGACGACAGGCGATTTGGAGGAGAAGACGATCGATCGTCGAAGAACCCTAGGTGACGTCTCTCTCTCTCTCTCTCTCTCTATCGTTCTCTCTCTCTCTCTCTCTCTCTGATTTTCCGTTTGCTTGAAACCCTAGGTCGAACAACGTGCGAAGAACCCAAATCCAACCATCAAGCAGAGAATCGAAGGTCCTCTCTCTCTCTCTCTCTCTCTCTCTCTCTCTCTCTGAGGAGTGTCTGTTGTCGGTGACCCACGAAGACGCCCCACTGTCAACCACTGGCATTTTTATTTGAGCTGGTTTTGTTGACAACGAACCAGATCTGGTTTGTTTCTTTGCAAGCCGAGCCGCCCCCCACCTCCACCAACGAGTGGCGTAGCTTCTTTGGCACCGGAGGGTCCCCCAGCCCCCGCCAATTTATATCGGTGGACTAGAGGTGAAACGGGTGAAGGAATACACCTGTCATTCGAATTGCTTTCCCATTGTGACATGCGGCATATCACGCCTAATTGTAGTCTCCGAAAAATCTCAAAAATTTATCATAGACTATTTAAATACTGGGTCACCATGGCGTGGTCCGTTTTTCGAGGAAAAATCTCAATTCTAAGAAAATCATACCGCGTAGCAAATATATATTATCAAGTCATCTCATAACATTTATAAAAATTATCTAGGACTCGCACTTGAGCGCATATTCAAATCTACTTATGCTTCAATTAATAGTTCGAGCGCGTTCGACCCACGTGACTACATGTCAAAAGTCAGGATTTTACATAATGTGCACCAGCATAAAGCAACTCAGGGCCTCGAAAGAGTATTGCAGAATTCGGAGATCACTACGAAAGTTGAAAGGGCAGCTGTATACGTTTCAGAGTTAGGAGGGACAGCCGTACGTGCCTCGAAAAGGCGGTCGTACACGTCTCGGTGTGCGAAGAGGTATCGCGATTTTCGAAGGGGTGCTTAGGCGTTAAGAAATGGAATTCATTGGGTCGGAGGATGAACGGAAAAATGGGATTGGACCATATGTTTTAGCGGCAAAATGAGCTACATCTCTAGCCGCGGCACCTTTAGCTTACTACCACATCTATAGTCGTGGCCCAAACCGCCATCCGTTAACCTCTTCACCACACCTATAAATAGGCTGCCGTGCATGAAGGAAGGGGGAGGAGGTTGGCAACAGCTTTGAGAGGAAGAATTCTTTGGGAAAAAGAGAGAGGAGGGGTCTCGGGTGAGCAAAAAAATTCTCTAAGGCCACCATGGAAAATTTTCTGTGAGGTCAAGTTGTTCCATCGATCAGTAGCCAAATCAAGTTTTGAATCGTCTTTCTTCAAAGTTCCATTCACAGAGAGATTTCATGAAGCCTCGTCCTTCATGGTTTTGTTCATCTAATTCTGTCTTTTTCGGTTCTACATGAAGTCGACGAGGGTAGGAAAAAAAACCAGTCTTTAGTTTGTTTTTGGTAGTCTGTAAAATCTTCGGGAGTGTGGAGGAAGCGTCTAGTTCTTGTAAAAGAAGGATTTTGTATGTGATAATGTTAGAGTGTGGAGGAAGCGTCTAGTTCTTGTAAAAGAAGGATTTTGTATGTGATAATGTTAGCATAGCCTGCGATAATAAAATATATTATTATCTTTAGTTATGGTTTCATTTCGCTAAGCATTGTCTTTGGCGCTCGTTGTAATTCAGGATTCAAGGTAATGCAAGCAGTTGTTCTCTTTAATCATCATCGCTATTTCTCTTTATTATCAATTGTTTAAATCTATTTGAAGTGTAAATATCCATTTTTTATTTAATTTCGGTAATTCGAAGGATTGTTGCATGGTTATCGATACCCGCCGATTTTTCGAATTATCATCTCTGTTTAAAGTGTAAATATCCTTTTTTTCATTTCAATTCGAAAAATTGTGGTATGGTTCCATTAGCACCCGCCGATTTTTCCAATCATTATTTGTATTGGGGAGCCTGATCCAATGTCATTGGCAGTCGGAGGACTGAGTCACCAAATGCCAGGAATGTGACCCATTCTAGGTTTTACAATGTGATTTTTTTATTGAGAATTAAATTTATATCTTGGAAACTGATCCAATATCATCGGCAATCGGAGGACTGAGTCACCAAATGCCAGGAATATGATTCATTCTAGTTTCCACAATATGAATTCGATTTGTGAGAAAAAAAGGGATATTTACTTCACATTTTCTGTTGCAACGTAATTCTTTTTTAAATACGTAGATTTTTGTATAATTTGTGATGTGAGTTATCCCCTCTCCCAGTTCGAAGTCTATTTGCATTGAATTGAGGATACTAGCGGCCGTCGAATTTAGTAGTCCGTTGTCGGTATAAAAAATGAGATTTGCACGTTCGTGCATTTTTTATTAGCCAAATCAATGCAAATCGATTTTCATTTTCCTTATCCGAGGTTAATTTGTATTGAATTGAGGGTCCCAGGCGCCGTCGAATTTAGTAGTCCGCATTTGGCATCAAAATTGAAATGTGCTATCACAAGCATTTTTCATTAACCAGTTCAATATAAATTGACGTTGGAAGTTTTTAAAGATTTTGGAGTTTAGGTGCTACCCTGGAATTGTCGCAACAACCATTTGCTCGAAATTAGTTTATATTGAATTGAGGATCCCAGGCGCCGTCGAATTCAATAGTCCGCGCTTGGTGTCTAAAATGAAATATGACCTCGCGGTTGTTTTTCATTAACCGGTCCAATATAAATTAGTTTTGAAATGTTCAAAGTTAATGTGTATCGAATTGAGGATCCCAAGCGCCGTCGAATTTAGAAGTCCGCGCTTGGGGTCTAAAATGAAATGTGCCCTCACGGGTATTTTTCATTAACCAGTTCGATGCACGTTGGCTTTGAAGTCTTCAAGATTATCCGAGTCTCCACAGAAATGAAAACGAGGGTATGAACGGCAAAGCCTGGTCTTGCCGTTACGGCGTCCATACACTCGAATTTCCATTTTAGTGGAGTTTTTCTGTGTCTTTTATTTCCCCCGGCTAGAGATAATTTTAAAAAGGGTTAATTTTGGGAAAAGAAGTACCGAAAGGGCGATGTAGGGTGCCCAACACCTTCCCTATTGGTAACAGTAAATTCCCGAACCCATCCTCTGTTTTCGTAGACCAAAAATGCAAAAATCGCCGAAATATTTTCCTAAGGATGTTTTTCTCTAAAAATATCTTTAGTGGGTGACTTAACACACCCGAACTCATTGTTAAGTGGCGACTCTGGTTTTTAAAAGCAAGTCACAACTATCAAAATTTCATTAATATAATCATCACATTTTTATCAAGTATTCTCTCCTGCCGTTTTCCCAAAATTGGGGAAGCTCTCGCAGCAGAAAATTCTGGGCGCGACACTTGACGTGTTAGACGAATTTCTCGTGATCAAAACAATGGTTGAAGCTGCCTATAAATAAGTGAAGAAGCCTCTAACAATCAATACGGGAATCAATTCTCTAATTGAATTCCATAACCCCCAACATAAAATTTGTATAAAAACCGCCACAATGAATTGGAATAATTCAGCTGTAACTCCTAATTTGAATGTGTGCCATTAACCTCAATTTATGAGGGGTATTAACCACTCGAAACCGCTGGAAATTAAACACTTTGTCCAGACTCATCACTACAAGAAATTAGGTCTTTGGAGACGAATGAAATCGTCATGAAATGCATGTTTTTTGTCTCTAATAGTCTTGGTGACGAAAAATAGTTTTGTCACCTATAGGTTGTCTCCGAAAGTCATCTGGTGACGAAATTATTGTTTCGTCACCTATACTAAATTTTGGTGACGAAATTTTTCATCACCAATTTTCAAATTATTTGTCACCCACTCACTAGTTTTGTCACTAACCGTGACTAGAAATTGATGAAGGAAACTACTTAGGTGACAAAAATTTTCGTTACTAACCGTGACAGAAATTGATGAAGGTGACAAAAAATTTCGTCACTAACCGTGACAGAAATTGATGAAGGAAACTACTGACGTGTTACCACGTGGCGCACATGTGGCGCCTACGTGTCACCCGCGTGGCGCTGTCGCGGCACCCGCGTGGCGCATACGTGTCGCCCGCGTGGCGGCAGAAAATTGAGAATTTTGCTCCTCCTGGGAATCGAACCGGAGACCTCGCTTGTGCACGCGCGTGCGCGAACCAACTGAGCTAGGCCACCACTTGTGCCATTTAGGCACCTTTTTAAAATTTATACTATAAAAACCGGATTATTCTTATACAAACCCCTACTAATATCATTTCTTTTATAAATTTTATACTTATACAAACATCTACTAATATCACTACTTTAATAATTTTTTTTATTTTTTAACACAAGAAATTTTCTTTTTTAACAAAAGCCTTTTAATAAATTTTTTAATCGAGTTTATACTATACAAATAATTTTTTTTTATTCCGATTGTTTTACACTCCCCATTTGAACACCCATTATACAAACACCAACTAATATATTTCTAAATATATATTTTTTCTTTTTGAAAGAAAAAATTTTCTTTTTTAACAAACGCCTTTTAATAATTTTTTTTAAATCCAGTTTATACTATAAAAATAAGTTTTTTTTTTATTCCCATTGTTTTATGCTCCCCATTTGAACACCCATTATACAAACACCTACTAATATCATATTTTTAATATATTTTCTTTTTTAACATAAGCCTTTTTATAAATTTTCTTTTTTTAATCTTGCTTATACTATACAAATCAGTTTTTTTAATCTAGTTTAATAGTTTGTTATAAATTACATTTAACGTATATATTTTAAATGTAATTACAAACTCCATATTTACAAGCGTCGATTTAAACCGTTGGCATTTCACATCTCGTCATTGTCACCAAAATCGAAGTTCGTCGGCTCATTTTTTAGATTGCAAGACTCGACCCCACACTTGAGTAATTTTTTTCAATCGAAACCATCTATCTTTTACATATTAAAGAGTACATAATTTTTTTCATACAAAAAATAAAGTTAATCAGCTATCGATGCACAATTTTTTTTTGATCGGCAAAGAAGAATTTTATTAAAAACAGGGGAGCTATCGCTACACAATTGATCAGACAAAAACAAAATATTTTTGTTAAAGAAATAAGAAAATGATTAAATAAACAAGGATGAGAGAGAGAGAGAGAGAGAGAGAGAGAGAGAGAGAGAGAGAGAGAGAGAGAGAGCTAACTTATTCAGAGTTAGAAATTTAACTATGGTTGGGTTGGGCCCATAGATTTGGTGACAAAACAATTCCTCTCCTATAGTTTCATTTCCCTCCAGATACACTTTCGGGCCCGCCAAAAAAAATAGAGCAAATGGGTGACGAAAAAAAAAAATTTCGTCACCAAGAGGATGTGGAGGGAACATATTAGTAAGGAAAAAAATATTTTCGTCACCAAAAGGATGTGGCTGGAACATATTAGTGAGGAAAAAAATATTTTCGTCACCAAAAATTCCATTCTTCCACAAGTTTAGAGACGAAATAAAATTTCGTCACCTTTATTTTTGTTTATCCTCCCAATTAGAGACGAATTATATTTTTCCTCTCAAAATAGTCATATAGGAGACAAATTAATTTCGTCACCAGAATTTCGTCACGGTTTATCATTTTTGTTGTTGTGCATCGAACCCGGAGTAGACCGTTTGGTTGCCTCGTCAAACCCTTCGAAACGCCCCGGTTTCATTCATTCGAATTTCGTGAAATTTCCAACAATATCTTTACTTCGGAGCGGCCAAACTACTAAAGAATTTCTTCCTTTTTTTTAAATGTAAATTACTAATCAAGCATTGAAAGTCAATTTTTTTTTTATATAATTGAGTGGTCCGGACAAGCTTACACGCACCTCGACTAATCTCAGGGTCTATGTACGCCTTGTCGACTAATCTCAGGGTCTATGTACGCCCTGTCGCACACATAGACGGACAAAGCCAATACCCCATGAGATATTGTGGAGGTGGTGCCCCCAAGAGGTTAAGAAGAGTTGAAGAAGAGGATAAACAAAAAATAATTGTCACTACCAATGGAGATGCGGGGTATCGATCCCCGTACCTCTCGCATGCTAAGCGAGCGCTCTACCATCTGAGCTACATCCCCATCATATGCGGTGTATTTCAATTTTATAACATATTTAAATAACGACTTTTCAAAAACTTGCTAAAATCGTCTGGACGGCCCTCAATCCCGTTCGGTCAAAAATTTCTGCAACTCAAATCTCGCCGAAATTCAACAAACACGACTTTATGTTCTCACATTACTCACGTTCTGTGTATGTTTCGGTGTAAGCTTCCTTGCGTATTGCATTTTTCATTCATTGAAGGGTAACTTTAAACTTTTGGGTTACTATAAACGCTAATACAAGAATCCATTCTATTATCTAAAGATGAATTTTTATCGAATGATACATATTTTCCTTCAGTAGATTGAGAATGAGTTATGAACGGAGGTTTCCGCCTCCCATTGTGGGTCCCACCGTGAGTTCATTACTGTAATCTGAACCGTTCATCTTGTAAGATCCGATAGTAATGTATTCACTCAAAGTTTCTAAAGTCCCTCTCTAGAACATTAAAAAAAAAAATTTAAAGTTTTTCCTGCCCAGAATATTTACCAAAGCTATATATTTTGAACCCCACTGATGGACATTGAATTGTGTCTCCAGATTTTTAATTGGGCATGCATGTATTTTGAAATAAAATTGTGAACTTAGATTTGGTCAGATACATATGATCTTCTTCCCGAAGTTATTACAGTACTTGAAACTTGAAACCCAATGAACCGGTCAAAGACGTCAGTAACGAAGCATCAAACCAAAAGTATGCCAAACGGTTCATTTCTCAAACCTTGAACCACATGTGTTAATCCAGAAGTCGAAAAGTTGCAAACCTCTGCACTATATAAAATCATGCACTTCATCTCTTTAACATAAGCTATTTTATGAACAATCTCTCTGTTACTTGAATTTAGTAGTCAAAAAATGTCCGGAAAGCTCCCGATCAGCTTGAAATCCAAAGCCGTCGTTCATTACCACAGCAGCGACGATGGTACCGACGATGATGAAAAAGAAGAATCAGGAAATGATTCAGGTTTAGGCTTTTCATTGGAGAAGCTAAACCTGGGTCCAAGAAAGAAACTTCTTGTTCTTGGCCTAGGCGGGGTCCTGGTGCACCGCATGCACCAACGTGATCACAATACTAGCGTTCGAAGCTATCGTCGTCCTGATGGGATTGCTGGAAATTTTCAAGGTGAGTTATACTATACATTCTTGGACACGTGAGGCGTGCTGTCCCTTAAGCGACAACACCATACTACTGGAGTTTTTGTGTTACTCCGTGTAGTTTATTGAGCATAACTTGTTTTATTTTGATGTATTATGATTTTATTTTTCCGGTACACTTTCGGTACTCTCAACTTTTATATTTACCATGTGACTTTTTTTTTCCTTCTTCTTGATCCTTACCTGACATTATTCTGAATTCTCTCTCCCTCTCTAAATGTACAGTGTTCAATAGGCCTTTCTGCAATGAGTTTTTGAAGTTCTGCCTTGAAAGATTTGAAGTAGGAATATGGTCCTCTGCAAGGGAGTAAGCTTAATTTGATAACCATTTTAACCATTTTTTGCCCCTATTTGCTTATTTTAACCTGTGAGCTTTTAATCACTATAACTTCTGTTAAAATTGACAGATGGAACATCAATAGTGGTTTGAGCACCATCACTAGAGGATTGAAAGACAAGCTGCTATTTGTATGGGTATGAATTTACGTTGGATTTTTTAATTTTAACCAACAATATATACATCGGAGTGGTCGGTTATACGGAAACAAACGAGTAACAAACTAAATAGGATTCGATGTCTCTGCATAGGCTCGAACCGTAGACCTGTCCCTTGAAAACCATGGGGCCGGTATTGCTGGATGATTTAAGAGCTAGCCACATCTTATTTATTTGTTGGTTAAAATATGGATCATATTTTGTGAAGTATTATTTTTTGGCTCCAAAATATGCGAAAAATTATTGGGTGCTCCAATAACCTCCACCTAGTCTACCATAACATAATCGCGTGGGGTCCCAACACTTAATTATGCCAAAGTTACTTATTTTGTTTAGGTTTGACCCTTTTTAGGATCAAAAGGAATGCACTGATTCTGGGTTCAAGAGCTTGGAGAAGAAAGACAAACCAATATTCCTAAAGGAGCTGAAGAAACTCTGGGAAGACCGTACTCTGCCATGGCGTCGCGGACAGTACTCTTCATCAAACACATTATTGATTGATGATGACCCCTACAAGGCCCTGCTCAATCCTGTAAATCCGAAAAGCTGCTTCATGTCAATTTGCGATTCCTAACGACATCAAACAAATTCAGGAAATATTTTGGTTTTGTTTTCTTGTTTTTTGCAGCCTAACACAGCAATTTTCCCGGAGTCGTACAAAGTTGACATTGAAAACGACACCGTTTTAGGTGAGATTGTTGCACATCAACTCTTTATAGTGGCGCCGTTTTAGGCGTTATCGTATCAATTTAACGAACATGATCTTCTAAATTTTGGTAGGTTCGAATGGGAAGTTGCGGGTGTTCCTGGATGGCTTGGCTGAAGCTGCTGATGTTCCTTCTTATGTAAAAGAGCACCGAGTTGGAAAACCTGCGATAACCGAGTCTGATTCTGATTGGGATTACTATTCGAAGATCATTCGTAGTTTTCGTTAGGAGGAGCTGATGAAAAAGAAGACCTGTTTTCAAAATATGTTTCTTGGTGTAGTTTTTATGAATTTGGATACACATGTAGTGCCCTGAATTGGGTGAAGGTTAAGGTGTCTTATGCCTTAGAATTGACTCTTGGATGTTCCAATTTATTTTTAAGATCAGTACAATGTATTTCTTTTTAAAGGTTGGGTTTGACTTAAATTTTTTTTTTTTTTTGCCAAAACGATTACAACGATAGAAGAAAATTTTGAAACTTGGGTAGGGCGGTCGCCTATGCTAGACCGCCCTTACGTCTGTCCTTGCGGGCATTATGGATTTTAAAAAATTCACTATTTATGGTTACTTTGTTATATACGGTTATTTTTAAAAAATAACTATTCATGTAAATATTTACGGTAACCTACAAAAAAAATACGTAACAAGTATCAAAATCATACTAATAAGTATAAAAAACATACGTAAAGAGCCGGACCGTACGCCCCTTTTCAAGGGAACATAGATAAGATATAGTAGTGTACTACTGAATGTAATTTTGCTCCCAAAAAGATATTATGTTTTAATACATTAATGCTTGATAGCCACATTCATAATAGTAATAGTAATGACTCAAAATTAAGGGGGCACTTGGGTTGCCTTTAAAAAGCAAGTTGAGATAACTTAATTTTTTTATGGGGTCAAAATAGAAATATCTAATTGTAAACTAACAAATATCCTTTTGAGAAGTCAAAGTGAAGAGGTCAAGTGACCTATTTGTATCTTACTCTCTCTATCTTTACTGGATTCATACACATCGAACAACTCTGAACACAGTTGTATTTTTTATGTATAGGGTCGTCGGTGTACCAATCATTTTCGCAAAGAGACATCCTTTAATGTTCAAACTTCTGAAAAACCGAGGTTGACACATTTTAGATGTGTGAAAACTTTATATCCATCTCAAAGCCAATTGACGATGAGTGGAGAAGCCCCAACATATATTAAGTGATCACTCATTCCATCGCCAAGCAATGTGAGACAATATTCCTTAACAAGATGAACCTTAAAGCGGGAAATTCCTTCTTCGAAGCATAACAATTGGCTCAACACAACATTACAAGTTACTGATCGAACATCTCCGTACCATCATTTTACTTGGCTATAAGGTCAGTAATACCTAATTTCTTCGAAGATAAAGTAGAACAATGCGACAGACACAACGAAATTTCATCCGGACCATTGATTTCTCTTTCCTAGATTATTTCGGAGAAAATTTTCATGTTCCCTTCTACTCCTCCTCCCGAAAAACACAAGCGCACACGCACATGCACGAAATAATAATAATAAAAACTTCAGGCCTGATGAACTCAAAGATCCTGGTCCCTGGAGGATTAGTTACTTCGTTTGATTGTAAGACTTTCTAAAAGAATTTTTAATTTGTAGGGGGAAAATCCCTACAAGTTTATGATAATCCGGAGTTAAATTAAAATGGGTTTATTTACCTTTTTAGTCCCCAAAGTATTTGCGAAATGTCAATTTGGTCCCCAATATTCAAATCGTGTCTATCGAGTCCCCAATGTTCACAATGTGTGTTTAAATGGTCCCTGTGTCTAACTCCGTCCGTCTTCTCCGTCAAATGCAGGGGTAATTTCGAAACTTCACACCCACAAACACTTCATGGCCGGCTTATTTACCTTTTTAATCTCCAAAGTATTTTCAAAATGGCAATTTGGTCCCCAATATTCAAATCGCAAAAAAAAAAATCAGAGAAGGAACATCGTTGGTCGATCTTGCTTGAAGATGATGTTCAAATAAATCTCGCTTCAAGATGTATTGTTGGTTGATCTCGCTTGAAGAGGCCTCCCATGGGCGATTTATCGATCTGGGGCAATTCCGGACCAGCCAGATCTGCACCACCAGCCGGTACAGCCACTGTGTCGCCGTCGAGAAGTGAGAACCGTTCATCGTTGCTTATGGGTTTGCAACTGTTTCTTGTATTCTAGCTCTATGCTTATGGGTTTACATTTGAAAATGCTTATGGGTTTACTGTTTATTTTTCTTGCTCTGTAAAAAACAGATTATTGGGGGATTTTTGTCTTTTTTACATCTCCAAATTTTGAACCGATCCTTTTTTAACCGATCCATTTTCTTTTTCTTTTTTTCTCCTCCTCCTCCTCCTCCTCCTCTCTCTCTCTCTCTCTCTCTCTCTCTCTCTCTCTCTCTCTCTCTCTCTTCTCTCTCTCTCTCATATTCTGCAAGGTCTGGTCCGGAATTGCCCCAGATCGATAAATCGCCCATGGGAGGCCACTTCAAGCGAGATCAACCAACAATACATCTTGAAGCGAGATTTATTTGAACAGCATCTTCAAGCAAGATCGACTAACGATGTTCTTTCTCTGATTTTTTTTTTTGCGATTTGAATATTGGGGACCAAATTGGCATTTTGCAAATACTTTGGGGACTAAAAAGGTAAATAAGCCGGCCATGAAGTGTCTGTGGGGGTGAAGTTTCGAAATTACCCCTGCATTTGACGGAGAAGACGGACGGAGTTAGACACAGGGACCATTTAAACACACATTGTGAACATTGGGGACTCGATAGACACGATTTGAATATTGGGGTCCAAATTGACATTTCGCGAATACTTTGGGGACTAAAAAGGTAAATAAGCCAATTAAAATGCAAGGAAGAAAGCCCGTGTCGCACACTCAATACTCGAAAAGGTGTGGGATCCGTGTTCGACACATTCAGTGGTTTACCACGAACAGTTCACACGGATATTTTTGTTGTATTGGTATGAAAATTGGGCTCCTTGTCCAAAAGTCCACAGGAAGCAACTTATAGCCTAATTAATCCAAGTAAGTTTTCTCTCCAGCCGGAGGTCCTTCATGTCCCTTTAGTTCCAAAAGTACCCTCGCAAAACTAACGCCTGGATCAAACGAAAATCGAAATCGAAATCAAAATCGGCTCCGCTGTGAAACAATTCCTTCAGGTCCCCTGATCACCGTGCTCGCCCTGGAGGGATCCGGCCGCCGCCTGGGATGGCGGCTGCTGCTAGTTCTCCGACGATGACAACGACACCAGTCGACGCAGAAAGGCTGAGGAAGAGTGTGGTGACATCATATAATGTTATCGGCCACCAGATAATTTTTGTTTCTGTTGCAGCGGCGATGGAGGTCCTGTGGTGGCGTCGGCGGCTTCTAAAGTTGCTGCTACAACGGTGTTAGGAGCGGCAACGGAGCTTGTGCAGTGCAGGGGTCTTCCCGGTGAGGGAATGACGACGATTATTTTTTGGTCACCGCCGGATGGGTGGCTCTGGTGGTTATGGCAGATGAAGCTTGCTTGGATACCATGGCTGATGGCGAAGAAGCTGGAGTATGATACGACGTCAGGCGCGTAGGATGACCATGAAAATTAGTGATCTTGGAACTATCCCGAGCAATAGACACCCATTAATTACTGTGTATTCATATTGAAATTTGGAAATCGTGTCTATTGGAGAACCAGGGTGGCATTAATGGGGTATCTTAAGGAGTTTGATTTGGGCTCATGGGTGTGTTTCTATTGTTAGCTAAAACAAGTGATAATAGTATCTCAGTTAAAACAGTCTCTATACCTAGAAAAACAAAGTAAGAGATGGGGATATTTCCGCTGAAACAACCTTTGTTTTTACAAAAACAAAGCAAGAGATAACTCTATCTCAACTGAAAAATCTCTATTTCCTAACAAATGAGTATGAGATAATGGTATCTCAGAAAAAATAGTCCCTCCCTACAAATCTACAAAAATAAAAACAAGAGATAACTATATCTCAACAAAAAGACGGTCCCTATTTTAGCATCTAATGAACTCATTTGCTAAAATTATGGTTGATTTTAGCAACTGGATTGCTAATTTTTTTTTGGAAAACTAAGCCTAAATAATCAAGGTGTTTGCATGTATAGCTGAATATAGCCAAGGAAAGATGTAAAAAGTTGATGGCCATGTGTCCACCTATTGAGGATAAAATTTTATGAACTTGAAATCCAAAAAATATTCTCTGTGTAACATTTTTGTTTTTGTTTCCACTATTTTACATAAGATAACAATATCTCAATTAATAAATAAAGGAGCACGTTTATATAAAAAATTGAACTTATAGTGGGGATCAAAAAAAAAAAAAAACCTATAGTGAAAAATACGTTGAAACTGTGGTGTAATTTACAATTCGGTGTATGCAATCTTCATTTAATAATATAATTCTAAGTGCAAATTCTATTTTTTTTAGCTTAAATTAATCCATTTATTTAGCTACTGTAGGTAGTTATCATGTGATAGTGGATGAGATACTATTATCTCTGTTTTAGCTGAGATTTTGTTGGTCATGCATTAATTTTGTTGCTTCAAAAATTGTTTTACCTGAGATACTGACTCTTGGTTTTATGTATAAACTGAGATATTGTTATCTCTTACTTTATTTTTAGAGATAAAGTAGCTGAGATACCATTATCTCACTTTTTATTTTTGTAGAATCAAAGGCTGTTTTATTACAACTATCTCTATTTTAGCTGAGGTTCTGTTTGTCACTTGCATTATTTTTATTGCTTCAAAATTTGTTTTACCTAAGATACCATTATCTCTTGCTTTATTATTATTATTTTTAATTTAGAGATTGTATAAACTGAGATATTGTTATCTCTTACTTTATTTTGGAGATACATTAGCTGAGATACCATTATCTCACTTTTAATTTTTGTGGAAATGGAGACTATTTTATTTGACATAGCATTATCTCTTTCCTTATTTTTGGAGAGACAAAGGCTTTTTTATTTTACCATTATCACTTGCATTATTTTTCAATATATAGTGACTGTATAAACTGAGATATTGTTATCTCTTGTTTTATTTTTTAGAAACTAACACAATTTCAATGAGATATAGTTATATCTTGCTTTATTTTTGAAAATGCAAAGCCTTTATAAGGTGAGATATTATTATCTCTTACTTCTTTTATTTAAGATTTTAAAAAAAATATGGTAAATAAGTATCATACATGTTTGATTTAGTTAAAAAAAATAAAAACAAGTTATCTTTTATCGAACGAAGAATATATATACACATAGATTTAACAAAATTGAGTTTTCAAAACAAATGTATCAGTGAGGATGTGAATAAATTGAGCTAAGAAGAAACATCCATGCAAACTGCCTTGATTCTTAATGGTTAAACTCCATTTATATCAAGGATCTTGCTAACCTCACCTCCGCTCATTAAGTGAAGAATAAGCCAAAAAAAAAAAAAAAGTGAAAAACAAACATTTCAATGTACTTTTTTCCTACATTTTAATACACTTTTACACATTTCAATACATTTTCACATTTTTTAATACACATTTTAAATCTTAAACTTAGCCCACTGAGCTAATTTGAACATTTTCCTTATACCAAAATGCACTTATCCATACTATTACGCTTTGAAACATGATTCTTCTTTTATGTCCAATTGTACGGTTTACAAAACATGTATCCTGTGATTTCTTTTGTGTTGACACCCAATTTTGCCCACCACTCACAAGTCAAATTTCAGAGCAATATTGATCGATGCCAACTTCACTGCATTTATCTTCGGGTTGCAACAAATTTTTTGACTGTGTTTAGATCCTAATCGGAATCCGATGGTAGCAAAATAAAAAATTCAAGGGAGTGGAGTAATGGACAACACCACATGGGCGCACAACACTGGATTATGTTCCACTCTATTACCATCTCTATACATGGACCAGAACTCATTCATTACATGGCCCAATTTCATTTCAGCAATAAAGAATTCAGTCTGTGTGTTGGTAGCTGATGCGTCCGATTTTATCTCAGCCGTTAATCTCTCTCACACTCCCATGCCACGCCACACCTGATCATTCTCCCTCTCAGCCGGCTGCCTTTCTAACATGCAGTATGTGCCCACATGTATACATGTCGAGATACACACAGATTATAACCTCAATGGGATTTCCAACCAGTCTCTTGCCTCTAAAACAAGTTCAGAAATTAGCAAACCTCTTCATCACTAGTAGTATTCTTCGCCTCTGTCAATCCTTTACATCTTCAAAAACAGCACAAGAAAGCCCTAAAAATCAGTCAAATCTCCCAAAAAATCCCTTAAATTGGGCTCCTCAAAATCAAGGTGGAGATCATCCATTCTCCTCAAAACGCTTTTGCGATTTCTATGAAGTTTTCAGTCGATTGAGAGTAAGGTGTAAGGTTTCAATCGCCCCACCGCCGTCTTTTCCAAGCTCATCTCAGTCTGCCACGCCGCCACCGACATCACCCGCCCCTGCGGCGACGCTGCTCAGTTCCGGCGTCCTCTTGTAAAGCCGGAGAGAGAGAGAAGGAGCAAGCTAGCTATTACTCACCGGATATGCGAAGTGGAGAGAGAGTCCGATGTAAAAACTGTGGTTCAAATACGAGTATATATCGAAAAGGGCAATTTTGTCCATCTTGGACCTTAGACCTTAAAAAGTTAGCGTGAATGGATCACACACATTGCAAAAAAATAGGCCGGACTAACCACCTGATTGGGCCCCTTCGTTAGGACCCCAGCCCAATTTGCCGATGAAAATTAGACGAAGTGGACACTTAAGGCCTTTCTGTAGTGAATTTCTGGAATTCTGTTTTGAAAGATTTGAAGTGGGAGTATGGTCTTCTGCTAGGGAGTAAGTATTCTCAACATGAAATTACATTCTTCTATCTTCGAGAAAGCTATGGTATGCCCCTTGAAAAGGGGAGTATGGTAGGCTCCATTACATATGACTTTAGTACTATTTGTTATGTATGATTTTGTGTTTTGTTGCGTATATTGTGGTAGATTACTGTGAATAATGACGCGGACAGTGAATTTTTTACAATCCAAAATCAAACGTAATAAGTACCAAAATTATACGTAATGAGAGGTACAATAGATATTCCCCTCTGGAATAAATCCTACATAAAAATTCAATGGGTTGAACCAGAGTCAAGATCTCCATCCAGGAGGGCCGGAGGGAGATATATTTTCCATCAACAAATATACATTCGCGTTGTTATATATTCTTTCTTCCCTTCTAAATAATACTCCATCTGTTCCAAAATAATGGTTACTTTTGGATAGTCGTGTCACTCAAACAATTATTTCACAATTTATAACATTTTGTACAATATTACTATTTATCATCTGACGATTTTACAAAAGATGTACAAATTCAGGGATGCTTGGTCCCTGCAGACCCCGGCTAGCTCCGCCCCTAGATTGAACATTCGTAGATCACATGCATTTTTTTCATTCTCTCTTGCATCGCATAAACGCATAACAATTATGATACCACAAGTATACTCTTCTTTTTCAAAACACATTGTGACGGTGTCCTATCAACCCATTTTTCTGTTGATAATCTCCTCGACAGATTCTACAAAATGAACAATTCAGAATATCAACATTACCCCAACAGCGGCCTAACTAGACAACCTAGTTCTTTTCAGGACAAGAGAGAACCTTGTCCCTTTTAACTTTTATATCCTGATTTCTTTCTAATCCATTTTTGTGTTTCACTGACCACTGTTCAATCAATAGAAAGAAAATAGACACCATTTTGAGCACCATCAAAACAGGGCTGAAAGAGAAGCTGCTATTCGTATGGGTAAGTATTATTCATTGGGAAAGGTTTAGAATCTACAAAAGAAACTAGCCTCATTCTCCCTAAATTTTTGGTATTTTTCATTGCGATATTCTTGTTCGTCTTTTTTGAATTGTTGTTAAATTTATGTTATATTTTCTGGATTAATTATTCGTCTCGACTAGAAAGGTATATAAGGTAAAAGTTATGACTAAAATAAAGAAAGTTCAAGTATTTTTTCGTCTTAAGTGTTGTGACTTTTTTTCAACTTCGATCCACATTTTTATAATACGGTTTCGATCGTGGAGCCGAATGGTTAATCCTAAATTTAAGACCAAAAGTAGACAAATATTACAAGTAAAAATATAGAGAAAAAATATAGAGCCCAGTTAAAGTCAACTCGACTGGTTGCAATTTGGTCGATTGTTTCTTTCATTCGATGCCCTGTAGCTGAATATAATTGAACAAAATGGATTGACATGTGGTCATTTGATTCTTTCACGGGGTTCGATAGGGAACAATGGAACATGAAAGCAAACCCAGAAAACAACCCATAAAGTGCATCCAATGGGTGAGATTCATCTGGTACACTGTTTAAATAGTGTACCGGATGAATCTCACCCGTCGGATGTACTTTATGGGTTTCCTATCTTGTTTCCTACCATTTCTCTTCTTTCACTCTCGACAATCCTCATGGTAAATTCTGAATCTGAAAGTCATTTGATTCTTCACATAAAATGCATTTATGTGATGTTGACATTAAATTCTGAATCTGAAAGTCATTCTATGATTGCCAAACATTGTCATTAGGATAGAGAATGCCGGGAGAACATTTTTTTGATGTACATTTTATAGTTTTCGAAGTACTTTCACATACTTCAATGCATTTTCCACATAAACCAACTCTTTCCAACTTATCCATAAAGTACATTATCCATAAAGTACATTATCCAACTCGTACCTTAATTAATTACTTTTCTCATTCCCATTCCCATTCTGGGGCCCAGCCCGTTACCACTGGGGACATGAGAGAGAATTATTGGTTGCTATGGTTGGGAGCATGACTACTACGTGGCTCTCTAAAATGCCACTAATATTACCTCATCAGCCCATGAACCCATCAATCGCCTCACCTACATGCATTGCTTACAATCAGTTGCCATAAGAGCATGCTCGTCAGGGAAGGCAAATCCCATGATGGATGAATTTTTTTCACGAGCCAAAGGAAAAAAATTACACTCAATCCAGTAAAGTTATAATAGAGATTCTGATTTTGTATGTTTTTGAAAAATCGCTAACTAAAGTATAAAAAGTATTTTTGAGGTTAAATTTGGTCCAAATTTTGTTGAGGCTGATGATGATGCCCTAATACTCCGTAGTCATTTTTGTTTTGTTTTACCTACTTTTAACTTCTTCTTTACGCTCGCAATATATTTGGACAGAAAATTTTAAAAAAAGTTTAAAAAGTTAGGTGCTCGAGCAGATATGATCGAGTAATATCTCCACCAGATAAGACGGCAGGATAGCATTATTAATTAAATTACTCTTAAAACTTCAATAAATGGTTTGGTGTGTAATGTGTTGGTTAATCTTTCAAATTCTTAATCTATGTTTTGGTGTTTTCCCGAAAGGAATATTAATGTCTGTTTTTTATTATTTATTTATTTCGCCATAAAATGATGAGATGAGTGATTGAATCAGTCTAGACAACAATTGAGGCCAGAGAAAAGTAATTAATTAATTGAGGCCAGACCCAATTCCGTGTCGTGCCCATCTTAAATCGTGCTCGTACCATGCCACAATTAAACATGCCGCGCCATGCCCGTGCTGGCTCAGCCCATTTGACACCGTACGTGCAATTACACATTTGCCCAATGCCTTAATCGATTCAATTTTTTTTCTTAACTCAATGCTACTTTTTGCATAAATTATTTATTTTTACAAAAGACAAAATGCTAAGCACCGCCAGATGGATATCCTCGTTTACCAAAATATATCAATTCAACTCTATGCATATATTAGGTAACAAGGTATGAAAAGTATACTAAATCAGTAGTCATTCTCAACATGGTTAGTTGATATCTAAAATTCACTGTCAGTTAAAACAATTATGTATGTAGCTGATGTATATTTTCTTAGCAAAGTGGCTTTTAATCGGTTTATGAGAAAATAAAGCGTCCATTAAATAAGAAGAGGATAAACAAAAAATAAGCGTCATTTGTCAATGGAGATGCGGGGTATCAATCCCCGTACCTCTCGCATGCTAAGCGAGCGCTCTACCATCTGAGCTACATCCCCATCGTTTTCTGGTTGCATGAGTTTTGAAATTGAAATTAAAGTTTGTTTATATTTGATTATGACTCGTAAGTGGTGAGTTTTGAGGGACAATTCTTTACTTCGGAGTGGCCAAACTACTAAAGAATTTCTTCCTTTTTTTTTAAATGTAAATTTACTAATCAAGCATTTAAAGTCAATTTTTTTTCTTAAATAACTGAGTGGTCCAGGTCTGCTTACGCGCAGCTCGATTAATCTCAGGGCCTATGTACGTCCCGCCGCACAAAACCAATACCCCACGAGATATTGTGGAGGTGGCGCCCCCAAGAGGTTAAGAAGAGTTGAACTCAAAGAAGAGGATAAATAAAAAATAATTGTCACTACCAATGGAGATGCGGGGTATCGATCCCCGTACCTCTCACATGCTAAGCGAGCGCTCTACCATCTGAGCTACATCCCCATCATATGCGGTGTATTTCAATTTTATAACATATTTAAATAACGACTTTTCAAAAACTTGCTAAAATCGTCTGGACGGCCCTCAATCCCGTTCGGTAAAAAATTTCTGCAACTCAAATCTCGCCGAAATTCAACAAACACGACTTTATGTTCTCACATTACTCACGTTCTGTGTATGTTTCGGTGTAAGCTTCCTTGCGTATTGCATTTTTCATTCATTGAAGGGTAACTTTAAACTTTTGGGTTACTATAAACACTAATACAAGAATCCATTCTATTATCTAAAGATGAATTTTTATCGAATGATACATATTTTCCTTCAGTAGATTGAGAATGAGTTATGAACGGAGGTTTCCGCCTCCCATTGTGGGTCCCACCGTGAGTTCATTACTGTAATCTGAACCGTTCATCTTGTAAGATCTGATAGTAATGTGTTCACTCAAAGAAATTTGTATATACTTCTCGGGGTCACCACAAGTCTCAAAAGTCCCTCTCTAGAATATTTACCAAAGCTATATATTTTGAACCCCATTGATGGACATTGAATTGTGTCTCCAGATTTTCAATTGGGCATGAATGTATTTTGAAATAAAATTGTGAACTTAGATTTGGTCAGATACATATGATCTTCTTCCCGAAATTATTACATTACTTGAAACTTGAAATTAACCCAATGAACCGGTCAAAGACGTCAGTAATGAAGCATCAAGCCAAAAGTATGCCAAACGGTTCATTTCTCAAACCTTGAACCACATGTGTTAATCCAGAAGTCGAAAAGTTGAAAACCTCTGCACTATATAAAATCATGCACTTCATCTCTTTAGTAGTCAAAAAATGTCCGGAAAGCTCCCGATCAGCTTGAAATCCAAAGCTGTCGTTCATTACCACAGCGACGACGATGGTACCGACGATGATGAAAAAGAAGAATCAGGAAATGATTCAGGTTTAGGCTTTTCATTGGAGAAGTTAAACCTGGGTCCAAGAAAGAAACTTCTTGTTCTTGGCCTAGGCGGGGTCCTGGTGCACCGTATGCACCAACGTGGTCACAATACTAGCGTCCGAAGCTATCGTCGTCCTGATGGGATTGCTGGAAATTTTCGAGGTGAATTATACATTCTTGGACACGTGGGGCGTGCTGTCCCTTAAGCGACAGCACCATACTACTGGAGTTTTTGTGTTACTCCGTGTAGTTTATTGAGCATAACTTGTTTTATTTTGATGTATTATGATTTTATTTTTCCGGTACAATTTCGTTACTACATACTTTTATTTACCATTTGACATTTTTTCCCTAATTTTTATCCTTATGTGACATTATTCTCTCTCTCTCTCTCTCTCTCTCTCTCTCTCTCTCTCTCTCTCTCTCTCTCTCTGTGTACAGTGTTCAATAGGCCTTTCTGCAATGAGTTTTTGAAGTTCTGCCTTGAAAGATTTGAAGTAGGAATATGGTCCTCTGCAAGGGTGTAAGCTTACGGAAACAAATGAGTAACAAATCAAATAGGGTTCGATGTCTCTGCATATATAGGCTCGAACCGTAGACATGTCCCTTGAAAACCATGGGGCCGGTATTGCTGGATGATTTAATAGGTAGCCACATCTTATTTATTTGTAGGTTAATGGAGCCCACCTGCAGAAATCATAGTAATATGGATCATATTTTGTGAAGTATTGTTAGTCTATGCCATAACATAATCGTGTGGGGTCCCAACACTTAATTATGGACCACAATTATGCCAATTAAGTTACTTATTTTGTTTAGGTTTGACCCTTTTTAGGATCAAAAGGAATGCACTGATTCTGGGTTCAAGAGCTTGGAGAAGAAAGACAAACCAATATTCCTAAAGGAGCTGAAGAAACTCTGGGAAGACCGTACTCTGCCATGGCGTCGCGGACAATACTCTTCATCAAACACATTATTGATTGATGATGACCCCTACATGGCCCTGCTCAATCCTGTAAATCCTAAAAGCTGCTTCATGTTAATTTGCGATTCCTAACGACATCAAACAAATTCAGGAAATATTTTGGTTTTGTTTTCTTGTTTTTTGCAGCCTAACACAGCAATTTTCCCGGAGTCGTACAAAGTTGACATTGAAAACGACACCGTTTTAGGTGAGATTGTTGCACATCAACTCTTTATAGTGGCACCGTTTTAGGCGTTACCGTATCAATTTAACAAACATGATCTTCTAAATTTTGGTAATAGGTTCGAATGGGGAGTTGCGGGTGTTCCTTGATGGCTTGGCTGAAGCTGCTGATGTTCCTTCTTATGTAAAAGAGCACCGAGTTGGAAAACCTGCGATAACCGAATCTGATTCTAATTGGGACTACTATTCGAAGATTGTTCGTCGTTTTCGTTAGGAGGAGCTGATGAAAAAGAAGACCTGTTTTCAAAATGTTTCTTGGTGTAGTTTTTATGAATTTGGATACACATGTAGTGCCCTGAATTGGGTGAAGGCTAAGGTGTCTTATGCCTTAGAATTGACTCTTGGATGTTCCAATTTATTTTTAAGATCAGTACAATATATTTCTTTTTAACGGTTGGGTTTGACTTACAATTTTTTTTTTTTTTGCCAAAACGATTACATTGATAGACGATAGAAGAAACACACAACCACCATGGAGAATCAGAATGCCGAACAAGGCAGGATCCTACCCCAAAACCTCTCTTTCCTAGTTCATGCGCAACACCATTACCTCACGTCGAATAAGTGCAAGACCGAGCCATGAGAAATTTCCCTTGAGCATCGCTAGCCGAAAAACTGACTGCCTTCTTCACCACTAAACAAGGATCGCATTCCTCCGATTGAAAACGAGCTCGGTTTCTGTTCTTCCATAGTTCCCAGAAAGGCTGCAGCTAGAGCATGGTGTGAGACAAACTGATAAGGATGCCAGAAAAGATGTATGGTGAGACAAACTGTATATTTACATTTTTGCGAAAAACTGCTTGGATCAAGCCCTTCCCGGTAATTTTTTTTTGAAGATATCTCGCGTGGACCTTGGAAAACACCTTTTGAACACATTGGACGGCTCGGATCATGAAAATTTGATCCGGAACTCTTAGTATATATGTATATACACACACACACACACACATAATTTTACAAAAAGCTTCTACTACACAGACCACTCTAGGGGGTAAACTGTGAACTATTTCAAAATTAGGGGTTAAAATGTTACACTAACTTCTACTATATATACTTTACTTGTACTTATCTGCTAAACCTAATTTCCTAGTGTTGAGAGTCAACACTTGACTTTCCATGGATCATGGATCTAGAATCCTCTAGAATAGAACAGAGAATTCTAGAATAGTCCGGAAGGTTCGAGAGTATTCTAGAATAATGGAGAACTCTCTAGAAGGTTGAAGAATAATCTAAATAAATCTAGAATGGTCTAGAATGTTCTAGATATTTCTGGAAGATTCCAGAAGTGGAGGAACCTAGAGAGTTCCAGAATATTCAAGAAGGTTATGGAAGACTCCACTACATGCTAGACTTGTGTGGAGAATTCTAGAATGTTGTGGAGGTGTGAGGAGGAGAAGATATTTTCTAGGAAGATTCTAGATGAAGAATATTGACCATTGGATGAGAATGATCTTGGTCGTCCATTGAGAAGGTGGATGGCTATATAAAGAGTGGAATACCTCATTTGTGAGTAGTGGTGAGGAAGTACCACCTTGGTGGTGAAGAAAGGACCCCTTGGGTGGGAGAGTACCCAAGTGGGGGAGAGACCACCTAATGAGTGAGCACAAAGAGTGTGCCTAGATATTCTAAGTGTCAAGTGAGAGTTATATGTATCTTCGTGTGAGTGTTGTCAAGTGAAGTGAGTGCGAAGTGTATGTACAAGAGTTAGCATATACAATAAAAGATTTTGTTTGTTCCGCTGCGTCATACTCTACAACTAGTTCCTACCGCCTCCCTCAACTTCACTTCCAGATCTAGATTTTCATTTTCCAGTTCGAGAGTTCCTCTCTCTCTCTCTCTCTCTCTCTCTCTCTCTCTCTGAGAGTTCCAGTTCCATACTGAGAGTTCCAGTTCGAGAGTTCCTCTCATACTCCATACCGATCACTCATCAGAATACCAAATACGAATCACGTTCTCTCTCTCTCTCCCCCCTACAACATACCGATCATGATTTGTTTAGGAAATGTTCAATGTTCCATTCTTTCTGGCTTTGTAAAATACATGTATTTTCTGAACTAATTAATGATTGTATTTTCTGAAATCTGAACTACGTTCGATGCGGACCCTAAAACTGTAACAGAAACATTCAGTCAAATCTTTCAGGTTGTTATAGGGAAGATGATGCCCGTACAAGGGTATATGTTTTTGCTCTGGTTACTCTGCATACAAGGGTATTATATGCAGAGTAACCAGAGCAAAAACATATACCCTTGTACGGGCATCACTCATCCCTATAACAACCTGAAAGATTGGACTGAATGTTTCTGTTACAGTTTTAGGGTCCGCATCAAACGTAGTTCAGATTTCAGAAAATACAATCGTTAATTAGTTCAGAAAATACATGTATTTTACAAAGCAAGAAAGAATTGAACATTGAACATTTCCTAAACAAATCACGATCGGTATGTTGTAGGAGAGAGAGAGAGAGAGAGAGAGAGAGAGAGGGTGAACCTGATCCGTATTTGGTATTCTGATGAGTGATCGGTATTAGGGCTGAGGAAAAAACCGCAGAACCCGACCAACCCGCCTGACCCGACTCGAAGGCAAACGGGCGGTTCAGTCAGATTATTCGGTTTGGGTTCGGGTTAAAATATTAGTTACCCGATGCATTTGGGTCGGGTTTCGGGTTTAGAGTTTTAATTTTCGGGTAACCCGACCCGACCCGATTATATAGATACACACACTAAAGCAGCTTACAGCATACGCTACCCCATCTCTTTTCTCAAAAATATCAGATCTGGTCTCAAATCTTGCACCTCTCTCTCTCTCTCTCTCAGATCTCTTTCTCTCTCTCCACTTCTCCAGCCTCCATTAGCGACGGCGACGACCTCAATCAACGCCGACAGAAGCGGCGACACAACAAGGCGGCAACGGTACAGCGAGGAGGCGACGACAGCCGTTAGAGTCTGAGACTACGAGTCTACGACATAGCCGTATGCCGACAACGGAGACTAAATAGAAACGAAGATAAGAAATGCCATGTCTTCTTTCTCTTTCTCATGCGTGTGAACTGTGATGTATATGATTTGTTCCTTTGTGATGATTCATCATTTCTGAGTGGAAACTGTGGAATACTAGAAGTTATAGTGTGATTATTGATGGATTATATGTGATTTCTCTCGATCTCTCTCTCTGATTCTGACTCTGAGATCTGGAATTTTTGTTTGGGTAAAGTTTGAGATCTGGAATTTTTTTGTTCGTGAAACCGACCAACCCGAGCCGAAACCCGACGTAACCCGTTTTGACCGGTTGCTACGGTGATTCGGTTTGGTTTCGGGTGCTGTTTTTTGCAACCCGACGTGGTCGGCTCGGGTGTCGGGTGGGCACCAAAACCAACCCAACCCGACCCGTGCACACCCCTAATCGGTATGGAGTATGAGAGGAACTCTCGAACTGGAACTCTGGAACGGGAACTCTCAGTATGGAACTGGAAGTCCCGCCGCACAAAACCAATACCCCACGAGATATTGTGGAGGTGGCGCTCCCAAGAGGTTAAGAAGAGTTGAACTCAAAGAAGAGGATAAATAAAAAATAATTGTCACTACCAATGGAGATGCGGGGTATCGATCCCCGTACCTCTCGCATGCTAAGCGAGCGCTCTACCATCTGAGCTACATCCCCATTATATATGGTGTATTTCAATTTTATAACATATTTAAATAACTACTTTTCAAAAACCTGCTAAAATCGTCTGGACGGCCCTCAATCCCGTTCGGTCAAAAAATTTTGCAACTCAAATCTCGCCGAAATTCAACAAACACGATTTTATGTTCTCACATTACTCACGTTCTGTGTATGTTTCGGTGTAAGCTTCCTTGCGTATTGCATTTTTCATTCATTAAAGGGTAACTTTAAACTTTTGGGTTACTATAAACACTAATACAAGAATCCATTCTATTATCTAAAGATGAATTTTTATCGAATGATACATATTTTCCTTCAGTAGATTGAGAATGAGTTATGAACAGAGGTTTCCGCCTCCCATTGTGGGTCCCACCGTGAGTTCATTACTGTAATCTGAACCGTTCATCTTGTAAGATCCGATAGTAATGTATTCACTCAAAGTTTCAAAAGTCCCTCTCTAGAACATTAAAAAAATAAATAAATAAATTTCTTGCCCAGAATATTTACCAAAGCTATATATTTTGAACCCCACTGATGGACATTGAATTGTGTCTCCATATTTTTAATTGGGCATGCATGTATTTTGAAATAAAATTGTGAACTTAGATTTGGTCAGATACATATGATCTTCTTCCCGAAGTTATTACAGTACTTGAAACTTGAAACCCAATGAACCGGTCAAAGACGTCAGTAACGAAGCATAAAACCAAAAGTATGCCAAACGGTTCATTTCTTGAACCACATGTGTTAATCCAGAAGTCGAAAAGTTGAAAACCTCTGCACTATATAAAATCATGCACTTCATCTCTTTAACATAAGCTATTTTATGAACAATCTCTCTGTTACTTGAATTTAGTAGTCAAAAAATGTCCGGAAAGCTCCCAATCAGCTTGAAATCCAAAGCCGTCGTTCATTACCACAGCAGCGACGATGGTACCGACGATGACGAAAAAGAAGAATCAGGAAATGATTCAGGTTTAGGCTTTTCATTGGAGAAGCTAAACCTGGGTCCAAGAAAGAAACTTCTTGTTCTTGGCCTAGGCGGGGTCCTGGTGCACCGCATGCACCAACGTGATCACAATACTACTAGAGTTTTTGTGTTACTCCGTGTAGTTTATTGAGCATAACTTGTTTTATTTTGATGTATTATGATTTTATTTCTCCGGTACAATTTCGTTACTACATACTTTTATTTACCATTTGACATTTTTTTCCTAATTTTTATCCTTATGTGACATTATTCTCTCTCTCTCTCTCTCTCTCTCTCTCTCTCTCTCTCTCTCTCTCTCTCTCTCTCTCTCTCTCTCTCTCTACAGTGTTCAATAGGCCTTTCTGCAATGAGTTTTTGAAGTTCTGCCTTGAAAGATTTGAAGTAGGAATGTGCTTTTAATCACTATAACTTCTGTTAAAATTGACAGATGGAACATCAATAGTGGTTTGAGCACCATCACTAGAGGATTGAAAGACAAGCTGCTATTTGTATGGGTATGAATTTACGTTGGATTTTTTAATTTTAACCAACAATATATACATCGGAGTGGTCGGTGATACGGAAACAATTGAGTAACAAACCAAATAAGGTTCGATGTCTCTGCATAGGCTCGAACCGTAGACCTGTCCCTTGAAAACCATGGGGCCGGTATTTCTGGATGATTTAAGAGCTAGCCACATCTTATTTATTTGTTGGTTAATGGAGCCCACCTGGAGAAATCATAGTAATATGGATCATATTTTGTGAAGTATTATTTTTCGGCTCCAAAATATGCGAAAAATTATTGGGTGCTCCAATAACCTCCACCTAGTCTATACCATAACATAATCGCGTGGGGTCCCAACACTTAATTATGGACCCCAATTATGCCAATTAAGTTACTTATTTTGTTTAGGTTTGACCCTTTTTAGGATCAAAAGGAATGCACTGATTCTGGGTTCAAGAGCTTGGAGAAGAAAGACAAACCAATATTCCTAAAGGAGCTGAAGAAACTCTGGGAAGACCGTACTCTGCCATGGCGTCGCGGACAATACTCTTCATCAAACACATTATTGATTGATGATGACCCCT
Organism: Vaccinium myrtillus; assembly: GCA_016920895.1. Classification (NCBI taxonomy): domain Eukaryota; kingdom Viridiplantae; phylum Streptophyta; class Magnoliopsida; order Ericales; family Ericaceae; genus Vaccinium; species Vaccinium myrtillus. The sequence goes on from CM029280.1 coordinate 11,348,165, forward strand.
ACAAGGCCCTGCTCAATCCTGTAAATCCGAAAAGCTGCTTCATGTCAATTTGCGATTCCTAACGACATCAAACAAATTCAGGAAATATTTTGGTTTTGTTTTCTTGTTTTTTGCAGCCTAACACAGCAATTTTCCCGGAGTCGTACAAAGTTGACATTGAAAACGACACCGTTTTAGGTGAGATTGTTGCACATCAACTCTTTATAGTGGCGCCGTTTTAGGCGTTATCGTATCAATTTAACGAACATGATCTTCTAAATTTTGGTAGGTTCGAATGGGGAGTTGCGGGTGTTCCTGGATGGCTTGGCTGAAGCTGCTGATGTTCCTTCTTATGTAAAAGAGCACCGAGTTGGAAAACCTGCGATAACCGAGTCTGATTCTGATTGGGATTACTATTCGAAGATCATTCGTCGTTTTCGTTAGGAGGAGCTGATGAAAAAGAAGACCTGTTTTCAAAATATGTTTCTTGGTGTAGTTTTTATGAATTTGGATACACATGTAGTGCCCTGAATTGGGTGAAGGTTAAGGTGTCTTATGCCTTAGAATTGACTCTTGGATGTTCCAATTTATTTTTAAGATCAGTACAATGTATTTCTTTTTAAAGGTTGGGTTTGACTTAAATTTTTTTTTTTTTTTTTGCCAAAACGATTACAACGATAGAAGAAACATGCAACCAGAATGTCAAGGAAAGAGGAGAGTGCTAGCCTCATTATGTTTTGATACTTGTTACATATGATTTTGGTTTAAGTTACAAACCATTATGGAGGGACGGACACAAGATTTTTTAGTTTAGGTTGGGCAAAAAGTATAACATAAATTACTACTATATTTATAAGAAAATTTTGAAACTTGGGTAGGGCGGTCGCCTATGCTAGACCGCCCTTGCGTCTGTCCTTGCGGGCATTATGGATTTTAAAAAATTCACTATTTATGGTTACTTTGTTATATACGGTTATTTTTAAAAAATAACTATTCATGTAAATATTTACAGTAACCTACAAAAAAAATACGTAACAAGTATCAAAATCATACTAATAAGTATAAAAAACATACGTAAAGAGCCGGACCGTACGCCCCTTTTCAAGGGAACAGAGATAAGATATAGTAGTATACTACTGAATGTAATTTTGCTCCCAAAAAGATATTATGTTTTAATACATTAATGCTTGATAGCCACATTCATAATAGTAATAGTAATGACTCAAAATTAAGGGGGCACTTGGGTTGCCTTTAAAAAGCAAGTTGAGATAACTTAATTTTTTTATGGGGTCAAAATAGAAATATCTAATTGTAAACTAACAAATATCCTTTTGAGAAGTCAAAGTGAAGAGGTCAAGTGACCTATTTGTATCTTACTCTCTCTATCTTTATGGGATTCATACACATCGAACAACTCTGAACACAGTTGTATTTTTTATGTATAGGGTCGTCGGTGTACCAATCATTTTCGCAAAGAGACATCCTTTAATATTCAAACTTCTGAAAAACCGAGGTTGACACATTTTAGATGTGTGAAAACTTTATATCCATCTCAAAGCCAATTGACGATGAGTGGAGAAGCCCCAACATATATTAAGTGATCACTCATTCCATCGCCAAGCAATGTGAGACAATATTTGTCACACCCTCAAATTTAATAAACCAAATACCAATAAAATCCACGTAGGATAAACCAAAAGTCATACATTTCACCGTTGAAAGGTCAAAGTCAAAGTACACCGAGTTTCTACAAGAGGTAACCGTACCAATGCATAAGTAAAGAATAGTTAAGAGTTATTACATAAGCCAAATTTTGTCAAAAGATTGAAGGAATTAAAGTTACAAGATCATCTCCCAAAATATATTAACAATAGAGAGGATAAAATAACTTCATGTCAAATGAGCTTCATGATATGCGTCCACACGCCAAGCATTCCAATCACATGCCTTGCCGAGTGCTTGAAAATGATAGGTTGAGCTAACTAGCCCAGTAGGAAACTTTTCTACCAACGCTAAGGGTATAGAAGATGAAACATGCACATGAAGATGTGATACACATGAGTGAATAAGCTAAAATAGACCAAAATAGATCGACATAATGATAGAGTATCCAATAGAAGCCCCAAAGATCGATTCAAACCCAAGTGTTCATAGGATTCCTAATAATCGTTACATTTCACGTCGTAGGTTCAATCCTTTCAAAACATTGCCATTTTCATAAAACATTTCATTTTTCACATCTTCACAAATAACCACTTATTTAAATAGGGAATGAATCCCTCTGCCGGATTTCGTGGGCTCCGAACACCCCTGCCGGATTTCGTGGGCTCCGCACACCCCTGCCGGATTTCGTGGGCTCCGAACACCCCTGCCGGATTTCGTGGGCTCCGAACACCCCTGCCGGATTTCGTGGGCTCCGAACACCCATGGCTAGGGACGCACCAAATGGTGGCCCTAGAAATAACAAATCATCCCTTTCAAAAGTTTATCAAACAATCAAGTGTCCAAAAACATCCATGTAATTCATTTAGTTCGAAAGCTCGTAGTGTGTCGGTTGTGGCAAAGTTAATATGTGTCCAAGAACGTGAGAGATCATGACAAAACATCATTCATACCACGATAGGCTACCAAAGCTTAGAAGTCGATTTGTGAAGCTTAGGAAAGACCAATTAAGGCCCGGCGCAAAGAAACATGAAAATGGAGTTATGAACCTCGAGAAAAACCCGACACCTTGATAGGAAAAAGTACATTTCTCTCAAAATACAAAGGCTATGAATATGAGACCAATTGGGTTTGAAAGTAGACTCATAGAGCTTTCTAACGGTTCAAGAATCGCCTCAATCGGAGTTCGGACGAAGCCGGGGCGTGCCCGCGAAGTTGGGTAAAAATCTGCCGCAGTGGGTATCGATACTAAGGAAAGGCTGTATCGATACCGGGTAACTAAAATCTAGACAGAAACGTTGGGTATCGATACCGATGAAATGGGTATCGATACAAAGGCCATCTCGAGCAAAATTTCAGATTTTCCCAAAATGGAGGGGGTTTCAACCCAAGCCAAAAATTGAGGTTCCAAACAACAACTACTCATAGGAGAGGGATATATCAACAACCAATTCAAGGATTTATCAACCAAATACACAAAACCCAAGCTCATTCATGATCCGAAGTCAATTCCATGGAGATAATCAAGTTTAACAAGAGTTTAAGGAACAAGAACACAAATAATGCAATCATTCAACCAATATACACTTAGAGGAGGTAGAAGATTTGTTCCCTACCTCAAGGATTGAACTTGAAATGGGTAGAAAATGGAAAACCCTTGCCCTTGAAGCTTCTCAACCGAAAATGCTTGCTCCAAGGTGATTCCAAGGATGCCCGGACTCCAAATCACGCGTAGAAGAAGTTTCTTGGGTTGAATCTAGAAGGAGTTTGGCTTTGAGTGTGAGATTTGGGGTGGGGTGGAAGAAGTTTTGTAGAGGAGCAAGAGAAAGAGGGAGTCTGTGGTTTTTAGAGAGAGAGAGAGGCTTCTATTTTGAAAAAAATCAGCCCATACACATAGATATATACACACCACTAATTGCACTAGCACCCCTAATATTCCAATATGTTCCAAAGACACCCCAAATGCAATCACCAACTCATATTGACCCCATATCACACTATTTTCATTTCCTCACATTTCCCCAACATTATTTCCGGAAAATTATTTAAAAACACGAGTCCTTACAATATTCCTTAACAAGATGAACCTTAAAGCGGAAATTCCTTCTTCGAAGCATAACAATTGGCTCAACACAACATTACAAGTTACTGATCGAACATCTCCGTACCATCATTTTACTTGGCTATAAAGTCAGTAATACCTAATTTCTTCGAAGATAAAGTAGAACAATGCGACAGACACAACGAAATTTCATCCGGACCATTGATTTCTCTTTCCTAGATTATTTCGGAGAAATTTTTCATGTTCCCTTCTACTCCTCCTCCCGACAAACACAAGCGCACACGCACATGCACGAAATAATAATAAAAAAAACTTCAGGCCTGATGAACTCAAAGATCCTGGTCCCTGGAGGATTAGTTACTTCGTTTGATTGTAAGACTTTCTAAAAGAATTTTTAATTTGTAGGGGGAAAATCCCCACAAGTTTATGATAATCCGGAGTTAAATTAAAATGGGTTTATTTACCTTTTTAGTCCCCAAAGTATTTGCAAAATGTCAATTTGGTCCCCAATATTCAAATCGTGTCTATCAGTCCCCAATGTTCACAATGTGTGTTTAAATGGTCCCTGTGTCTAACTCCGTCCGTCTTCTCCGTCAAATGCAGGGGTAATTTCGAAACTTCACACCCACAAACACTTCATGGCCGGCTTATTTACCTTTTTAGTCCCCAAAGTATTTTCAAAATGTCAATTTGGTCCCCAATATTCAAATCGCAAAAAAAAAAATCAGAGAAGGAACATCGTTGGTCGATCTTGCTTGAAGATGATGTTCAAATAAATCTCGCTTCAAGATGTATTGTTGGTTGATCTCGCTTGAAGAGGCCTCCCATGGGCGATTTATCGATCTGGGGCAATTCCGGACCAGCCAGATCTGCACCACCAGCCGGTACAGCCACTGTGTCGCCGTCGAGAAGTGAGAACCGTTCATCGTTGCTTATGGGTTTGCAACTGTTTCTTGTATTCTAGCTCTATGCTTATGGGTTTACATTTGAAAATGCTTATGGGTTTACTGTTTGTTTTTCTTGCTCTGTAAAAAACAGATTATTGGGGGATTTTTGTCTTTTTTACATCTCCAGATTTTGAACCGATCCTTTTTTAACCGATCCATTTTCTTTTTCTTTTTTTCCTCCTCCTCCTCCTCCTCCTCCTCTCTCTCTCTCTCTCTCTCTCTCTCTCTCTCTCTCTCTCTCTCTCTCTCTCTCTCTCTCATTCCTGTCCGTCCGTGGAATTGCCCTGATCGATAAATCGCCCATGGGAGCCCACTTCAAGCGAGATCAACCAACAATACATCTTGAAGCGAGATTTATTTGAACAGCATCTTCAAGCAAGATCGACTAACGATGTTCTTTCTCTGATTTTTTTTTTTGCGATTTGAATATTGGGGACCAAATTGACATTTTGCAAATACTTTGGGGACTAAAAAGGTAAATAAGCCGGCCATGAAGTGTCTGTGAGGGTGAAGTTTCGAAATTACCCCTGCATTTGACGGAGAAGACGGACGGAGTTAGACACAGGGACCATTTAAACACACATTGTGAACATTGGGGACTCGATAGACACGATTTGAATATTGGGGACCAAATTGACATTTCGCGAATACTTTGGGGACTAAAAAGGTAAATAAGCCAATTAAAATGCAAGGAAGAAAGCCCGTGTCGCACACTCAATACTCGAAAAGGTGTGGGATCCGTGTTCGACACATTCAGTTGTTTACCACGAACAGTTCACACGGATATTTTTGTTGTATTGGTATGAAAATTAGACGAAGTGGACACTTAAACACTTACCCGCACCCGCTACCCGTAACGGATACAATTTGTTGTAAAAAGGGCCGGTATGCAACTGCTAGCTTATACTACTACAAAATTTTTCAAAAGACGGACCCTACAATTCCCATAATCACTTTTCAAACACTATTTTACCCATGTTTCCAATTAAACACCCGCCTCTTTTAATTTGCCTTTGCAATTTCTTGTTAGGACATAGTGACACCACGTGAAATAGCAAAATGCAAAAGTAAAGCGACAATCAAATAGTAATACCCCACCAGCCACGTGAAATAGCAAGCCACAATCAAAAAGGGCCGGTATGCAACTGCTAGCTTATACTACTACAACCCATTTTTCAAAAGACGGACCTTACAATTCCCATAATCCACTTTTCATACATATATATACACTACTCGACCAATATTTCACACCATGTTTCCAATTAAACGCGCACCACACCTCTTTAATTTGCAGATTCTTTGCAATTTCTTGTTAGGACAGACAGTGACACACACACACACACACATTCTGGTTCGTCCAGTTGGGTGACAGATGGATCACATGCAAATTAAGGGTGTTTAAAGTTTTTTGAGTCATAAAAATGCAAAAGTAAAGAACGTGAAACTTGAAAGTTACACATACCTTTAACTTGGATTGGAAGTATTCCAAACCACTTTATTATTAGAGAAACAAAAGAAAACCAAATGTCGATGATGAGATGAGTAGATTGCTACTTGCATATCAGTAAATATCTGATTGTTACTTTTTAAAAAAAACAAAATATCTGATTAGTACATATCGAGTACCATATTAAAGTGAGTAGATTTAAAACGGTCCATTTCCCTCTCAAGAATCACAACCAGTAGCATTAATTAATTTAATGCAGAATTCCAAAGGTTGGCAATCTGGGCACCCAACTTCTTGGCCAAGTACACGAACCATTTATGAAGTGTTTTTTTTTCTTCCTTTTTAACCATTTCTGAACTGTTGGTCTGATAATAATATGGCTGCAGGAAATCCGACGAGTCTGAAGTTGAAAACTGCTGCTGCTCATGAAAATAGCAGAAACAGGGATGGAGATGCAGGAGATGACGGTCTTGTCCTTCCATTAGAGAAGCTGAGCCTTGTTTCAAGAAAGAAACTTCTTGTTCTGGACGTAAATGGGTTGCTGGTGCACCGGGTGTTTCGTTTCAATCCCGACACCAAGGTTCAAAATTATCCTCCTCCTCATGCGACTTTCAGACCGTTTCTAGGTGAAATTTTTTCCTCTTTTTTGGGGTATTTCTGTTTGTGTGCTTTCTTGTTTTGACAATTAGGTGTCCGGGCAAGTTTACGCGCACCTCCTCTTCTATTTGTGTATTTTGTTACTACATTTTTCTAACTTTTTGTATTTAACTCTCTCTCTCTCTCTCCCTCTCTCTCAAAATATGTTGACAGTGTTCATAAGGCCTTTCTGTAGTGAATTTCTGGAATTCTGTTTTGAAAGATTTGAAGTGGGAGTATGGTCTTCTGCTAGGGAGTAAGTATTCTCAACATGAAATTACATTCTTCTATCTTCGAGAAAGCTATGGTATGCCCCTTGAAAGGGGAGTATGGTAGGCTCCATTACATATGACTTTAGTACTATTTGTTATGTATGATTTTGTGTTTTGTTGCGTATATTGTGGTAGATTACTGTGAATAATGACGCGAACAGTGAATTTTTTACAATCCAAAATCAAACGTAATAAGTACCAAAATTATACTTAATGAGAGGTACAATAGATATTCCCCTCTGGAATAAATCCTACATAAAAATTCAATGGGTTGAACCAGAGTCAAGATCTCCATCCAGGAGGGCCGGAGGGAGATATATTTTCTATCAACAAATATACATTCGCGTTGTTATATATTCTTTCTTCCCTTCTAAATAATACTCCATCTGTTCCAAAATAATGGTTACTTTTGGATAGTCGTGTCACTCAAACAATTATTTCACAATTTATAACATTTTGTACAATATTACTATTTATCATCTGAAGATTTTACAAAAGATGTACAAATTCAGGGATGCTTGGTCCCTGCAGACCCCGGCTAGCTCCGCCCCTAGATTGAACATTCGTAGATCACATGCATTTTTTTCATTCTCTCTTGCATCGCATAAACGCATAACAATTATGATACCACAAGTATACTCTTCTTTTTCAAAACACATTGTGACGGTGTCCTATCAACCCATTTTTCTGTTGATAATCTCCTCGACAGATTCTACAAAATGAACAATTCAGAATATCAACATTACCCCACAGCGGCCTAACTAGACAGCCTAGTTCTTTTCAGGACAAGAGAGAACCTTGTCCCTTTTAACTTTTATATCCTGATTTCTTTCTAATCCATTTTTGTGTTTCACTGACCACTGTTCAATCAATAGAAAGAACATAGACACCATTTTGAGCACCATCAAAACAGGGCTGAAAGAGAAGCTGTTATTCGTATGGGTAAGTATTATTCATTGGGAAAGGTTTAGAATCTACAAAAGAAACTAACCTCATTCTCCCTAAATTTTTGGTATTTTTCATTGCGATATTCTTGTTCGTCTTTTTTGAATTGTTGTTAAATTTATGTTATATTTTCTGGATTAATTATTCGTCTCGACTAGAAAGGTATATAAGGTAAAAGTTATGACTAAAATAAAGAAAGTTCAAGTATTTTTTCGTCTCAAGTGTTGTGACTTTTTTTCAACTTCGATCCACATTTTTATAATACGGTTTCGATCGTGGAGACGAATAGTTAATCCTAAATTTAAGACCAAAAGTAGACAAATATTACAAGTAAAAATATAGAGAAAAAAATACATGGAGTAAGTATGCTAATCCCACAACTGATTAGTTTCTAAACTATGATTTTTACTTTGTATTTTAGGACCAAGAGAAATGCACTGATTCAGGGTTCAAGAGCTTGGAGAAGAAACACAAACCCATATTCTTAAAAGAGCTGAGGAAATTGTGGGAGGACCCCACTCTTCCTTGGTGCTGTGGGACCTACTCTTCTTCAAACACCTTGTTGATAGATGATGGGCCCTACAAGGCTCTTCTCATTCCTGTAATCTTAGAACTACTTCCTGCCCATATTTTCTGATTCCAAATAATTCTAAGATATGCTAAGCTTTTTCTTGTTTTTCAACTTTTGGTTTTCAAATAATTGCAGCCTAATACAGCAATTTTCCCCCAATCATACAAGGTTGACAACGGGAACGACGCCGTTTTGGGTAAGCCAATTGTACGTTGGTGCTATAGAGACATTACATATATTATCAGAAAATGATCTTTTGAATTTCGTTCGTAGAGTCGAAGGGCGAGTTGCGGTTGTTCTTGGATGGTCTGGCTGAAGCTGATGATGTTCCTTCTTATGTAAATGAGCAGCCCATCGGACAGCCTGGAATAACTGATTCTCACTCTAATTGGGCTTACTATTCGGAGATCATCCGTCGATTTCGCTAGAAGGAGCTGCAATTTGGTCTAGTGTTTTTGGTAAGTCGGTATATGGCCCAATGAATCGAGTACACTCCAGAGACTAGTCTCACTATCCTCTAGTGAGGGCCCAGTTAAAGTCAACTCGACTGGTTGCAATTTGGTTGATTGTTTCTTTCATTCGAGGCCCTGTAGCTGAATATAATTGAACAAAATGGATTGACATGTGGTCATTTGATTCTTTCACGGGGTTCGATAGGGAACAATGGAACATGAAAGCAAACCCAGAAAACAACCCATAAAGTGCATCCAATGGGTGAGATTCATCTGGTACACTGTTTAAATAGTGTACCGGATGAATCTCACCCGTCGGATGCACTTTATGGGTTTCCTATCTTGTTTCCTACCATTTCTCTTCTTTCACTCTCGACAATCCTCATGGTAAATTCTGAATCTGAAAGTCATTTGATTCTTCACATAAAATGCATTTATGTGATGTTGACATTAAATTCTGAATCTGAAAGTCATTCTATGATTGCCAAACATTGTCATTAGGATAGAGAATGCCGGGAGAACATTTTTTTGATGTACATTTTATAGTTTTCGACGTACTTTCACATACTTCAATGCATTTTCCACATAAACCAACTCTTTCCAACTTTGGAAGACAATTGTTTTGGAATTGTTCTGAAAGTCATTTTGGTGTTTGTCGACGGTATAAGCACCCGGAAACAAACACATGATATACGTGGACCCCACAGTATATAACAATCCCCCCTCGTACAACATCCGCCCTCTCATCCCCCTTCTTCCTTATCCCCTTAAACCTTATCTGTCCGACAAACAAGCCGTTAGGTTCCTTCTCTGGTTCGGATGCACGGTTGTGCACTCAGACAGACGAAAATGTGAGGGATCAAAAAATTGCGACACTCGGCAGCAAAGGTAGTTTTCTACAACTTTTGCAAGCTTAAGTTCTCTACACCAGAGCTGGAAAAATATCACAAGTTCAGTTCCTAAAAACTGAGATGATTCTCACTGAGAAATCCCCTATCGAAAGATCGGAACATAAAAAGGACCACTCAACAAGTAAATGAAGACAATATAATTCTGCTGACAAATATGTAATATTAGTTTCTCTGATGAATGAATTAATTATGCAAGAGAAATCGAAGATGAATTTGTCACTTTAGAAAAGTCTTTCCTAATATTAGTGTAACAACAAGAGTTGAAGTTAAGATTAGGACCGCGCTACTGATCATACTGTCAGCCTCTGTGAGTCAATAAAGTAGATCTAAAATTGTCTTTGAGATTCAACAAAAACTCTCAACGAACCCAAAAGTGAACCAACAAAGAACACAAAATGCAACCGTACCTTACTCCTACTCTACCGAGACAGAAATATTGATGTCAGGATATGGTGTCTGAGCCGACGCAGGTTCTGAGCCATTCCATTCACCACTATCTGGTGATGTGCCATTTGGGTTCTGTTCATTAGGTGTGTTGTTATCTGCTTCTCCTTGGTTTTGTGTTTGTAACTGAGATGTTGGACTCAGAGCGACACTGGCAGCAGGTGCTGCTAGGGAGATTGGTGTTGCTTCCATCACCACATCTGGAGTGGTAGCAGTTCTTGGTTCGTAATGGTGCTTTCTCTTGTGCACCTTGAAACCATTTGGCATGAAGCTCCCCACGACAATCTGGAAAGAAACAACCAAAACCACATCATTTTTCTGTACAAACGATTCTGTTTGGCTGAATGAGGTTTTAGCTTCTGAAGCAGTTATATTGAAGAGAGAAAGAGGAGAACTACGCATAGTACATTATCAATAATAGATTTACTTTGGGTTTCTCCATTTCATAAATCGCCAAGATTTAGCAAACTCATGGGAGTTGGCATTAATGTGAATCAAAGCATGCCAACATGGGTATATAATTGAATGGCCCCAGAGTGCAAGTGTATTGTGGCTGTTCTTTACGTAACTACATTTATACAAACAACATGGAGAAAACAGCACCAAAACTGAAACTATGATGATTGATGGGAAGAGATCATCCAAGGCTTTCCTTGCCAGGGAAAAGAAAGGATCATCCTACCATTTTTTCTGGCGGGGAAGAAAACAGGGAGTTACTTTTTTTCCTCCAAGTAGTTGTATTGACTAGTATTTTTTCGGTTTGCAAACCGTTATTCGAATAGACGGGTGTAATTAATGTGCATCGACTATGATGGATCTCATCTTTACAGTAATTGTAAGTTGCACATCTAAGTAAATTCATATATTTGACGCGAATGTTATTTTGATTACAATAGAGTGGGCTTTTACCTATGAAGCCTTGACACTCTTAACTGCTTGCCATATTCGTGTCGGACACCCCACAGAAACGTCACATGTATGGGACAAGTTAGGTGGTTTGTCCATTAATTTTAAATTTTTTGAACAGGAAGACACTGGGGACTCCATGTCTCAAGTTGGAAACGGATGGACAAATGACAGGGATCAATTTGTAATAATGAAAACTTATTTCGGGGGTATGACATCTCAAAGATATGAGAGAAAAAGTAGCATAAAAGAATTTTGACAAAATAAAACCCTCGTTTAACATGTAATATTTGAGAAGGCAAACACTTAGTTTTGGTTTTCCCTTGTCCCCTGCCGTATCCGGGTTCCCATTTATTTAGAATTCATGTGTCCAGCGTCTCCATATCCATTACCGTGTTTATTAGGCTTCGACTATAAAGCGGTTCTAGTCATGCTAGTAAACCTAGCTGGTTATTTATTCTCTGCAGATTAACAACTTCCAAGCTGCTTAGCAAAAAACAACTTCCAAGCTTGTTCATGCCCTTCTCAATAGTCCGCCCAAGTGACAAAAGCGTTATTTTGCTTTTTCTACATGTTTACACAGATTATATAGCACAAACCCATGATTTGAATTGGACCTAGAATAACCACCATGTCATGTCCCATGCTCAACATATGCTCTGTGCCTGTGGAGATTCTGATTTCTTTGTATTTTAAGTACCAAAGACGAAAAGATCAGATTTGCACCATATCAATGCAGAAGAACTGTACTTTAGCATGTGGAATTTCTCCTTGTCCACTTTAGAATGTGTCAATCCTAAATGCAAGTATAACACAATATGTACATGATGATTCACCATCTTATGTAACAGCCAGCAGAACAATGCTAAATTATCATATCTAGTATGCAACCGAATGTAAGATTCATTAACAATGTAAAAACTCCATTCATGACACGTATACCCTTACTTGGATTGGGCTAGCAGCCATTACTGAACCAGCAATGCCACCACCAACGACCCGACCATCAGGACCAGCCAATGACACACTTAATCCACCCGTCCTAGTTCTCAATCCACCATTTTCAGAGACCGTAAATGACCCTGTTAGAGACAATATCTCAAACCGTCCCTGCATGCATGAAATTAGAATAATAAAAAATGTCATAACAAGCCAACCCCGTCACAATATGCATTACAGAGAAGTAAACAGACAACATTAAAGAAAATGAAAAGAGAAAAAAGCCATGGCCCATGAGCTACATTGGAGATTATAATTGGAAATTATGGTGGTTTGAAAAAAGGAGGTTAGCAACAAAGCATAATAAGTAAACTATACCAACAAATCAACCATTGGTTATTATGCTAATGTAAATAGGCAAAACACTATGCCCTTAAAAACCCTAGATCTACGCACATTGCACTCCTCACATCTTCCACGTCTGAAACAGAGTCCAAAGTCAGAAAAGAATGCTACTGTACAAAGTAGCCAAGAGGGAACTATGAGGCTGTATTTAGATGAAGGATTAGTGGACGGAAAGGAGAGATGAGGTGAAAATGGCTAATTACATTCTTTGGTTTTCCCTTGATAAATCCCCCTCCAATTAATGCATGAACAAATTCAACCTAATTTTTAGTGGTTCTGCTTTTCCATTTTAATGTTGAAAATTAACAAATGATTAGCCATTTATCATGCCATGCAAAGCAGGAAAACTCAAAATAGAGCACAAGATAGGGGTAAAAAGAGTGAAAATAATCAAATTATACACAAGTGAACTTGTTCAAATAACGATGATCAAACAAAACATGAGCACAGCTGCACATAAATAGCAAGAAAAAAGACTAGAGAGAACTCACATAACCAGGGGGAGAAGTAAGATTAATTGCAATTCATTCCTAAGGTATAGGTAAAAAATTGTTGAGAAAAAGAAATGAAAAACATAGTCACACAAAACACCCGAGATTTGCATGGTTCACGCAATGCAACTGTTTTACTATACTGAAAAGAATGAGAAAATTATATCAAAGGTTTTACCACTGCGATATAAATCTAGGGTAACAGCCTTGCACAATGTGGAAGATACAAAACGAAAAGGGTAGTGGCCTATGTATACCTCATATGTTAAGAGCCCGCCAGAGGTACCCGGCTGCCTAATAGTGACATTAGAAACAGCTCCATTGGCAGCGAGAACACATATTCCTCGAGAACCCTTGAAAGAAAATGAGAGAATTTTCGCAGCAACATCCTGCACTTATCAACAAATATAATTCCTCTAAGGTACACAAAATTGTCTGAGATCTGCACAAAAATTAGATATTCCATGGCTTTAAGTCGAGGAATACGAAATTCCGTATTCTGAGATTACCTCTCCTGTATGTACAGTCACCACATGTGGTGTGAAGTCCCCTCCTGCTGTGTTTGCAAACAACCCACCTTCACAGATCAAATGCTCCAATGTGATGTAAATTCAAAGTAAAATAAAAATAAAATAAAAAAAACCCATTTCTTTGATGTAGTTTATCACCTATGGAATACCACAACAATGGCTTTCAAGGAAAAAAAAAAAAAAAAAAAAAAAAAAGGCACTCACAATTTCATGTATAAATGTTTTAGAAGATTAAGAAAATTTCATCGAAATTGAAACTTCTGTTTACCAAATCAAAGATAATAAGTGCAACCCCAGTCGATAGTTTTACTCCCAAATCTTGTGGTTACATAAAACAAAAACCCCAAATCGGTTTAGCCCCAAAAGCACATGAACCTGCACCCTAAACCTACAAGTGAAAAAAAAAAAAAAAAAAAAATCCAACTCTATTGACGACACTGTATGGTATTGCTTCCTGTTTTACATTTTTTCTCAGTGTTAGCCATTTGTAGAAATCAAGGAAAATATGTTTCTAGTTTTTTGCCAAAATAAGTTAAAAAAACAAAATAAAATAAAACCATGAAGTAGCTATTTTCGAACAAGGTGTTTTCCAGAGAAATTCCAAAGAATAGTTTGACGGAAAATATTTTTCTAGTTTTTTGCCAAAATAAGTTAAAATAAATAAATAAATAAATTGTTTAGTGCATTCATAAAAAATATGTATATATTAATATTAATAACTACGATAAATAAAATCCTAATTTTGTTCTTATTACTGACACAACTGAAACACTAAAATAATATTTTTTTTAGTGCCAAAAACAGTGCAAAAATCATTTTCCAAAACTATGAGAATGAGTATTTGATAATAGTGTGTTGATCTCTTGAATCTAGGGCTTGATTTGTCATAATCTCACCTAAAGAAGCAAGCAGCTGCCAGTTACCAGACCCAGTTGGGGACCCTCGGCCCCTTTTACCAGAAGAGAAATCTGACGGAAGGGGCGAGAGGAAAAACGCCGACGGCGGCGGAGATTTATACTGCACTCTCAAGTTACCATCTGCGTCATACTTCCTCGGCCGCCCTCTCTTCTTCTTACCCGATACATCGCCACTTCCACCACCACCTCCGCCGCCTACGACGGCGGCATCGGGGGCGGCGACGACTCCTGTGGTCGTGTTGAGATTCGTGGTCACTGCATGTGGAAGCATTTCGCCACCGCTGCCGCCGGTGTCGAGTCTCACCGGCGGCGAATCTGTCTGGGAGCAAACTGCCGGCAACCCAGATACTGAAAACTCCATCTCTTCCATAGCTAGGATTTTTCTCTTTTTTTCCTCAACAGAAACGGAGTGAAAAAGATGTTTGTTGAGAGAGAACGTAGAGAGAGAAGGAGGTTGGAGGAGGGAGGATTTTTTTTGAAAAAAAAATTGGTTCTTTTTTTTTGCCCTTTTGATCCGTGAAATGGCGCCAAAGTGGAATCTCTATCTCTCTCTCTCTCTCTCTCTCTCTCTCTCTTCGCTCTGTGTAATCTGTTCCCTGTATTAAATTCCAATGTACTTTGTTGAACGAGATTTGTAAAGTAGAGTTCCCCTCCATTAATGGACAAAAATGGGAGAAAAAGACAGAAAGCGAAAAACTGATTTTTGTCTTTCTATTGGACTTTGTTACTGTGTACGATGACTGATAAGACAGAGTTACGAGAAAAACCCAGATCCTTTTCATTCCCAAATTACCCCTTTGAATTATTGGAAATTGTGGAATGACATTTTTTATACTCGCATATCCTGAAATCACACTGGTTGGATGGCAATGGGCGGGTTTTGTGATCTCGGGCTTGATCCTAAAACTCTCAGACGACCCCTAACTCGCTCATAAAAAAAATAAAAATTCAATCGGATAATTTATGAGTACTTTTGTACCCACCCCTATCAGGTAACGGGTTTACCTGCCCCGCCCCTATTTTTATGTATCAAGAAAAATATGTTTTAGACTGTAAAAATAATGAAAAGTTTACAAAATACTACTATTACAACTTAACCAAAATCTACTATTTCAAAGGAAAATGAAAAAAATTACAATATGATATGGTATTTTAGTTGTAAGGATAAAAATATAAGAATAAAATTTTATGCATTGAGAGAGAAAATGTAATTTCATAATCATATATGTATCGGGGCGGGGTGACCGTTCCCCTACCTCTACCTTAACCCTGGCGGGTTTTTCAAAATCACCTCCTACCCTTACCCGTTACCCAAAAATATTGAGAAAAAAAAAACCCTATCCTTTCGGGATGGGGCAGGGCGGTGCAAACCGACTTGATTGCCAAGCCTAGTAAAGTACAAATTTTGAATATCTAAAATGTAAGTATTGCCCGTTTCGCAACCTGACTTAAGCTTCGCAAAGGCGCTTTAAGCCCAATTTATTCCATAACAAAAACACACGCTCTTAAGTCTGCTTGTTGTTGACGTTAACTTGTGGGATAGTGTATAATTTGCAGTGTCAAATGTCTAAAATGCCCATAAGAGTTATTAGGGCTTATCAACCCCATCTGATCACACTTCTTAATTCTCTCTCTCTCTCTCTCTCTCTCTCTCTCTCTCTCTCTCTCTCTCATCCTTCTCTTTTGTATCTATCTAATTTTAAGTATTGTACGTAATGGATCGCTACACTCATACACGTACCATGCTGTTATCAGGCATTTCATTGCGATTTTTATTATTGGGTTGCATTTTTTATGCAGGACAATATACCAAGGGTTTTAATGTATGGAGACGTTTATTTTAGTAAAAGATTAATTTAGGATATTTTAATTTTTTGCCACTTGTTTTGGCAAATTTTAGGGAATAATATTAGTAGCAAATCTTATTAGTGCTGCCTGTTTAGCACAATTCTACTTTGTTTGGTGACATCGAGCCAGGAAAAATCCGCTCTAATACCACTTGACGCAATGGAATTCGCGAGAGAATAGTTAGCGTACTACGAGATATTCTTGAATCCATAAGAAAAAGAGAGACAATTCTCAAAGTTTGTTTATTAATTGGAAGATGAATTATGTAATAGGCTTACACCCTTATTTATATTAGTAAGACTACTAATAAAAAAGAAATTACTTACAGTGGAGACCAAGCGAATCATTACTTGGAAACCAGGACTATAAGAAAAAGGAAATAAAAATAAGGAAATAAAACTCAAGAAAACTAGAAAATAGGAAAGTAGAATTGTGCTAAACAGGCAGCACTAAATAAGATTTGCTACTAATATTATTCCCTAAAATTTGCCAAAACAAGTGGCAGAAAATTAAAATATCCTAAATTAATCTTTTACTAAAATAACGTTCCCATACATTAAAACCCTTGGTATATTGTCTTGCATCAGTCTCCTTTTCTACAAAAGAACTCAACCTCGAGTTCTCATTAGGAATCTGTCATCTTCCATGTCAAATAAATAGATACCTGGAATAATTCAACCCCTTTGTTTCCTTCCAAAACAACATAGAAAACAATATTTGCGATATCTTCTCTACGTGCTTCAATTGATTGATGAGATCCACTAAATGAATATTCGAAATCCAACCATTTTGCTCCACATCAAGAAAATCAACAACTTCTACCTTATGCTGAAATTGTAGGTTTTCCTGATTTTGATCCATCAGAGGATTGATTGGTACATCGCGTACAGATGTTGTAGTATTAACACTGGGGAATACATATTAAATAGCCTCCAAGGAGTTCTCATTAAGAGTATTTGTACCAAATTCACCATCAAGACCAGTCATACCTCCAAGGGGTTCACAAGGCTCAACACTGGGGAATACATCGTAGTGTTGAGAAATTATGGGTCCCGATTCAAGACTTTCCTCGCTCTTTGGTTCTTGTTCCTAATCAGTTCTTGCAATATTTTCATCTTCTCCTCCAATTACCTCATTGGTTGCTCCTCCATCTGAATCAAATTGTTTTCCAAGTACCGAGACACTCAAAAATTTCTTTTCGTTATCAACTTCTTCTTCGTCATCAAGTTCAACTCGATCTCCTCCCTCTTCTGCAATCTCATACCCATCATAATACCCAAGATATGAGAGAGATTTGAAATCGAACGAACTTGATTGGTTTCTTGATATTCGAAAAGGCATGATTGATTCATATTCAATAGCCTCAAAGATGTATCCCTTGAGCTTTCTATACCCACAAACACATAATAATTATTACTTGGAATGGAATAATGCAGTGAATTCCACTGCGTCAATTTTACATTGCATAAGGGAAAATATTGTCATAATTTTTATAAGTCAGTAACCAATCTTAAGTCAGTAGGACAAGCTGGCTTAAGCTTGCTGACTTAAGCGTCACTAAAGTCATTTTTCCTTCAGTAAGTAGTTGCGGAACGGCTATAGCTAAGGAGATGATAACCAAATGTAGAGATTTTTTAAAATAATTAGGACGATTTACAGAGATTTGCTTAAAATTAGGAAAATGCTAACTGCCACCATTTGGTTCGTGAATAATGTGTTTTTTGATATCCATTAATATATTTAAATATTCGTGATGTAATAGTAATTGGAAATGATTTTCACTCTCCTCTTATTCCTAAACACTTCCTTTTTCTTTTCTTTTTTTGTCTTTATTCACTTGAAAGTATCAAATTGTGCTTCATATGAAAAAAGTGACTTATGATGTAAGGGTAATTTTATAATTTCAAGGTGAAATAAAGACAAAAAGGAAGCGTTTGGGGATAAAAGTGGGTGTGAAAATCATTTCCTATTATAATCTAACTTATTTTTTATTGTATGCATATTATCCACCGTCTAATAGATGATGGTTATCAGAACCATAAAAATAGTAAAAAAAAGTAAAGATATAAACCAAATTTGGAAAGATTTATTTAGAAATTAAGGGCATCTCTAGTGCACTACCTAAAAGAGTTCCCTAAAGTGCCCTAACTAGTTACCTAAGAAAAACTCAAAAAATGGTCTCTAGTGCAAAAAAATGACTTTTTAAAATCGTAGGTGGCACCCCTCGCTACCTAAAGTGCCTTAAGTGACTACCTAAATTTGGGGAGAGACTTAAAGAGAGAGAAAGAGGAAAGAGATAGAGAGAGAGAGAAGGGAAGGAGGAGAGAGAAAAGGAGAGAGAGAGAGAGAGAGAATAACTTTAAGGAGAGAGAGAGAGGAGAGAGAAATGAAAGACTTAAAGTTAATGAACATTTTTAAGGAGCCCCATTAAAGTGCATTTCTCCTTAGCTAGCTAATTAAGTTCTTAGCACACACAATAGGGTCCTACATGTGCTTATGTGTACACTTTAACAAATATTTTTTAGGTAGCGCGCTAGAGATGCTCTAAACGGAGGACACATACTAAATGTTGAGATTTGTTTAGGAAGAAAGATTAAGGATATGTATCTGATGGAAATAGTTATATGCACATTTTGAGAAAAGTAATTTGTTTTGGAATGATCAAATCATAAATAAGTGACCAAAAAAAGTGAAGACAAAAAACAAAGTGATAGTACTAAAATAAAGTGAAGTGCATTTCTTTTGAGACAAAAAAGTAAAAATATCGCCAAATAAGTTAAAAAATAAAAGGGAGTTTTTTTTAATACTCCCCTTTTTACAAATGGCAATCTCATTTTTTATCTTTTGGTATGTGAATTTCTAAAACTACCCATCAACGCAACATAGTTTTCACAAAAGGCATGGGCTATTTCGTCAATTCAACCATTAAAAGACAAAAAGGCGATTGCCAATGGTAAAAAAGGAAATGTTAAAATCGCATCTCAAACAAAAAGTCAAGTTAATGCCGTTCTCTTTTTCACTTGTTAGTGGTTTGGGCTTCATCCTTATTTTGTTGTAATCGGTGTCGGATGGCGTTTTTATGATATCTTGACTTGTTTCAAAAAAAAAAAAAAATTATCCAAATTGGTCATTTGGCATTAATAGATATTAGTCGTTATTAGGAGACGCCGAGCCCAAAAAGTAAAGCTTCATTAATTTCAAATAGGGCTTGCATACTTTATGGGCTCCTGCACCAAGTTCAAAGCTGATTAAAGTCCAGCATGCATTTTACTAATCATGAACCTATAGTTTAATGAACATAAGTTTTTTTTTATGAATTAGGCCTCCTTTGGGTAAAAAAACCATTGTGGTTTATTTTTCGTCTTTATTCACAAAACTTTAAGTTTGACTAATAATTTTATACTTTTTAGATTTCTCTCGTAGAGAGGAGCCAAGAAACCACAACAAATCGACCGAAAACTAACAAATGCAAAAAAAAATTGAATAAGGACAAAACCAAAAAAACCAAAAAACCACCAAAAAACCAGTTTTTTCAATTCACCCAAAGGAGGCCTTAATGTATGGACCAGCTTGCTTGAGCGCACCTCTAGAGCCGGCTCAAGGGTTTTGAGTGTCCAAGTCCTATTCCAAAAAATGTGCCCTTAAGATAAGGGTGTAAGAGCAAGTGCAACAACACTCCTCAAACCCCTCCTATCTCTATTTTAGGGAGCCAAACCCAAAAAATAAGCTCCAACAGCCTCTCTAAAAGCCTCCCTAAAATACAAAAGTGAATAGTACCTCCCTAAAATCCCCCCCATTTAGGGAGGCACTATTCACTCCCTACCCATTTTTTTTATTCTTTCTCTCTCTCCTTCCCCCTCAAAACCGTAGCCTTCTCTCCTTTTTTTTATTTTTTTATTCTCTCTCTCTTCTCTCTCTCTCCTACTTTGTACTCATATATTATATTTTATTAAAAATAGGGAGGGTAATAGAGAGGATTGTTGGAGACGTGGATTGGTAAAATGAAAAATGTGTACTGTTTATGACTTTTTTTGGAGAAAAATTTGGGTCATCTATTGTGGATGGTCTAAATGAGTTGAGCTTCGAAGTGTTTAGATTCGGCTCGCCAAAAATAGGGCTCGAGCTCGAAACGTGCTTCTAAGGCTGAGCTCGAACTCGACTCAAAAACTCTGCAAACAACTAGAGCTCGGCTCGCTCTAGCTCGAGAGCTGTGCCACACATTGATAACCTTGCGATGTGTGGCGTGAGTGAAATGAGGAGGTACAGCTCTTAAATCCAACATTTTCACTTGGGTGAACAGCCAACGTGGGACTAAAGCATAAACGAGAAGAATTATCCTTTTGGCTGTGTGAACCATTTGGAACAAGGAAACCTTTTGTCCCACGTTGAAAATCTATGAACTCACGAGGCATCCACTCCCTCTATAAATAATCTCCTACACCCACTGTTTCGACTAATTCCAGAAACTTGGAGATAATGACCAGACATAACCCCAGTGGACCCGTAAGTCCTAAGTCCAGACCACTTTGCCAACTCTTGAGATTTAATAAACGTAAGTTACTAATAAGTAAGTTTAGTTAGCACATTATACCGTAGTTTTTTTTTAAAATTTTATAATTGGGTGTCTGAGCCAGCTTACACACATCTTAATCTGGGACAATCAATCTCAATTTCTACTAGCTGAGATCCCAATCAAAGCCACTGTTGAACTCCATATATATTAACTGGCCCAAAAGAGGTGATCTTAAATTCTAGGCTAGAACGTTTGCCGGAAACAGTGACCTAGCTAGCAAAATGCAAAAGAAGTAACAAATTTATAACACTATCTATAATAAATGTGACATCATCAAATAAGATAATTCATTGAACAAATGTGAAATTATGAAGCTCATAAAGAAATTTAATTAAATATGATAAATTTTGTCAGACATCAATGGAGTATCGAATTGATGAAATTTTATCAATTCTGCACATGGTCGATTAATTTGAGTAAGAGCACTATCTCCAGATGACCATTTACCACGTCCACAAATTTACGGCAACCATGTCGTCAACTAGTTTTATGATCAAATCGATTATGATTTTATTTTAGTATTTGAGAATGATTATCGTTCCATTTTATGTTACAAGTATGAAACAATTAAAAAATTGAATTTCAAATTCCTCAAAAAAAGAAATTACAAATCCTTCCATTATTATTCAATTATTAAATATTTTCTAATTAATTTATAAAAAGAATCCCCTCAATCACTTTACAAAACTCAAACCAATTTGAGTTCAAATAATATATCAACCTATAAATTACATAACAATAGGATGACTCTTACAATTGGGATACTAAGCTATGCAGGTCCTCTATAACGAGGGCGGTCTTCTTGCTCCGGTCACACCTCCTCTATTGATTCGCTCATTGGTACGAACCTTTTTCCATGATCGTATGTAACGCTTCATGTAGATCACTGACCCAGTACCCTGATTTGATCTACAAGCTACACCACATGGCTCAAAATGCTTAAGCCCAAGGTACTAGTAGTCTCTTCATAGTTTGTTATATACCCAAGATCACTAATGTAAACAACCAATGTGTGACTAAATACCATTTACCCTCAAACCTGGAGTATTACAATCTTCCCCCCTTAGGGATGCAACGTCTGCGTTGCATAGTCCCCTGGTGTCCTTTATAACGAGGGCGGTCTTCTTGCGCTGGTCACACCTCCTCTATTGATTCGCTCATTGGTACGGACCTTTTTCCATGATCGTATCCCGCTATTAAAGATAAAGAAGAATAAACCACTTTTCAAACGCCGGGGTATCATGACCTTCGTAGATAAAGAAGAATAAACCACTTTTGTTAGTTTTGGAGGGATTAAATCAGTAAGGGATGATAAAATAAATACAATTGAAATTAAATAAGAAGGATATGGGTTAAGAAAGAGATTAAATAGTTCATGGTTTGGATGAGGGAAAAAAAAGGGGGATAAGGGGGATAACCCCCTCTAAATAGCAAAAAATCATGTCAAAAGACTTTTTTGTCCTTGACCCCTAATGCATATATTAAATTATGTATTTATATAATTATATAAACAAACCAAAAGTAATTGATTTTATACTATTCAATATTTAATTTATAATACCTAATTGTAATATTTTTATTTTAAAAATACATTTGTTATTTTTCCGTTTATCTATTTTATATACTATATTCAACAAGCCAACAATGTAAAATTCTAAAGTATAAAATTTTTCAATTTTTTTGTATCGAATGAAAGATCTCTATTAATAGTTTAATTTGGTTTAAACCAAAATAAAAAATTGTGTTGGGAAGTAATTTATCTTTTAATCCAAAGAAAATTGCATAGGGGTAGGGATGTAAATTGGGGGCTAATTTTGATTAAATTATAACCCCCCCCCTACTTATTTTAGTCATTGAGAGGTTATCTTAATTAGCCCTGGCTATAATTAGTTTCGGGAAAAATTGCTCCCAAACAAGGGATATGGAGGGGAAGAGGGATGAAGAGAAGGAAGATGATTTAGAAATTTTGGGTGAAAACCTATACTATTTTTAAAAAATAAGGAAGATTCAAGAGAATTTGTTGGTGCCAAACAAGCCCTAGAGACAGAGTTGGAGTCAAAGATGGGTTAGTGACAAGGCAGACCCGAGTTCTAGGGATTTGGAAAATGATAGTTCTAGATTTTATTTACCTTGAACCATCTAAAAAAAAAATACAGTTCTCTAATTTAATTTTTCTTAATAGGCCAAATTTTAAAAAAGTTCTCTAATTTTGGTGTAGTAGTCAATTATCTTTATTTTCATTAAGAGGATTCTTGAAAATGTATTTTATTTTACCTATGCTTTGAGGGATGTTTCAAATGGGGCATAAATTTTTTCCTTGCTATGAATGAATTTGGAGGATAGTAGAGTCAAATTGAATTAACCCTATTTTAATTGTTCTAGTCAAGTCCAAATCAATAATTTCTTGGTCAAGGTCTTTAAAGTCATTTCTGTCAATCGGGTTATTGAGTCGATTGAATAGTCATTCTAAGATCATGAGCAGCAGTGTTCTGTAAGGGCATCTTGTCTATTTTGACTACCAAAATGAAGAATTACCCTGCACCTGTCTTCTTTACCTCACGGTACTTTACATTGATTAAGATAGGGTGTCGAGTTTAATTAGACCTTGTATGTGAGTCCTAGAATTACTTTTGGGGGAAAAATTGGCTCCCAAACAAGGGATATGGAGGGGACAAATACGAGTTAAGATGAGGAACCAAAAATGTAAGCTTTAAAATGATGATTTTGGTTCAAACATAACGTCCGATTGAGCAAATTTTGTGGAGCCCTCGGAAAATCAAAAAATAACGGTTTTTAATGTACTAAAAATGTAATTTTTAATGATGAACCCAAAATGGGTCCCACTTTTTAGCAGATTTGTACATTTTCTGTACAAAATTGGTCTGTACCGGTCTAGGATTACTCGCTTTAGATTTTCTAGAAATAAGCTTATACAAAAAACATACTGTTATACAAAAAATTTTTTAATTATATGTTAATACATTTTAATAAGTCAATACAGTTATAGTAATATTAGATATAATAGGCCAATTTTTTTAATTTGACTAGATTATACAAAAAAATGTCAAATTTTTTTGCTCAGATGCCTAAGCTGCTGTACATGCTCTAAGTTCTACAAAGGCTTCCTAGTTTTTAGTAGTCAATTGTCTTTATTTTCATTAAGTTCTATTCTTGAAAATGTAATTTTATTTTACCTATGCTTTGAGGGATGTTCCAATGGCGCATAAATTGTGTTGCTATGAATGAATTTGGAGGGATAGTAGAGTCAAATTGAATTAGACTTTGGACTTGTGAGAAGATTAAGATCTTCTTTTTACTCTTTTTTGGTGGATAATAGATGTCATTTTTAATTAGACCTTGTATGAGTCCTAGAGATGTTTTCTAAATCCACATCGGTTTTAGATGTGTTATTGGCATTCTGCTTAATGGGCAATTTAACTTCTAATAAAAATCGCAAACAGACAACAAATACTAAAAATGTACTAAAAAAGTAATTTTTAATGATGAATTTTTTAATTATACGTTATACACTTTTTATAAATCAATACAAATATTTTGCTCTCTCAATACATCTCTCTCTAGATTATACTCTCTTGAAAATTTGACGAATTATATGTTATACAAAAAATTTTAAGATTATACAATTTTTTTTGAATTATATGTTATATACTTTTTAATAAGTCAATATAGTTATAGTTATTAGATATACAATTTTTTTTTCGACCAAACTTGGGGCAAGATTATACAAAAATTAAAAAAATTCTATCATATTCAAATAGATGGCATGACACGATTAAGAAATGGCACGGCACGGCATACAAAAACGCCAAAAAAGCAAAAATCAAATGGGCCGAAAAAAATGAGTTGACACCTCTTTATCCCTTGTTAGACACCTTCAGTGGTGATTTATCTATATCCCTTGTGGTCCTATTTGTTGTGAGCTTATCCCATTTTTATCTTTTTATAATTTCTTTTTTGCTTCCTTCCCATTTTCTAAATCCGGTATCTGCTCTAACGCTCTTTTTATTGGCATTCTGTTCAAGGCAATTTAACTTCTAATAAAAATCGCAAACAGACCTAATTAAAAATGATCATAATTTCTACTATTACGTAAAATGGCCATTTCTCTGTCTTCTCTTGAACCGGGCATTTGACCAAATACAAGCACAAAGAATTATTTTTAAGGGGGTGTTCCATAGGAAAAACTAACTTTTCACAGTTTTTTATATGTTATATTTGTGAGAGAATGATCTGTCTCGGTTTTTATGTGAAGTATCTCTCTTTTGACTATCAATAGTTAAAAGTTTCTACCATACTGATGATCAACATGTGGGGCAAGGTGGCATATAAAAATGAAAAATTCTTTAGTTTTTAGGGGTATGCGAAATGCCATGCACAAAGAAGTTTATACCGAATCATACACAGAATGTGAGTAATGTGAGAATATGAAGTCGTGTTTTGCAAACACACGTTTTTAAAAAGGACTCACATTCTGTGTATGGTTCGGTGTAAACTTCCTTGCGCATAACATTTTTGGTTAAGGAATATGAGAAAATTAAGAAATAGGTTTTTTCCAACATGCCTTGATAAAAGTAGTAGCTTCATAATTTAACCCTCTTGCGGAGTCCCAACAAAAAGGAGAACCCAAATTAAATAGGTACACATATCTTTAGGAAGAAGAGAAGCCCCATGTGCTTGTCAATTGTTAAACCAAGAATCATAATGACTTGTGAGTATTTTAATTACTCCTTATTTTGATGCATTTCTTTGTTTCTTTATTGTGAGAGAAGAAGGAAGGGAAGAGTAGAGGACCACAACAGAGAAGTTAATGGGTTTTTTTTTTCTTCAAAATGAGGAGGCATGAAAATAAAGCTGCAATGGTGATAATTAAAGTGATATTTAAGGAATTCATACCTTTTTTCGGCTTCTTACCCATGTGATTTGATTCCGGTAATTTGCACGTCTCTATATTCCGCTTGCGCACATCTCGACTAATTCTCGGATCCCATTTTAGCTTTTACTTGTGGGGAGGCCTCGGAGGAGCTAATATATAGCACCTCAGAGGTTTCGAACCTGAAACCTTAAGAGAGAGCAAACCCCTAAATCCCAAGTTTTAACCACCAGGCCAACCCCTCGGGGCTTCATTTCTAAACTATGTAATAAGAGAGACATCACTTGAGTGACTAACCATGGAACGATTTTTTTTTTTATAGCTCAGGTATTCAGGCTAATTTACGCGTATGTCAACTAATAATCAATAATGTTACTTATCAAGATAAGCAATTAAATATTTCAAATTAGTGTGCATCAATAAAAGTGTTTATCTACAATAATGCGTATGGTATTTTCAACAATATATGTCTGTGCCATTCGAAGGGGATGTCGATATGATAAAAGAAAATGCGTATCTATTTCTCTCTTTATTTTAGAAGTAGTAAGGGATATTAACAGTACTACTTAACCCTTAAATTTTAAACAAAAAACAATATCATGCGTATATTATCTATTTTATTTTATTTTCAGCGAAAGTCATAATGTTAGTTGTTGTTATTATGTAGGTTATTTATTTTCAAAATTGATAAATGATTATATTCAATAGCACATGATGACCAGTATGTAGCACGTACGTGCCCGACACTATTTATTTAGAAAACAATACTTAGTTTCTATGCATTTTTCTTCATTCTACTTGATTCGAAATTCAATAATTATTGTGTGGCTTAAATAAAGCCAACTACAGTTTGTGTTTTTTTTGGTTGTCTTGTGTAGCATTAGTGGTATGTAAGTTAGATTATAGTATGAGACATTTACCATCAGGTCACCATTGGATCCCATAATTACCATCAGGTTATGCCCAACTCTGAAAAATTCTCATCAACTCCCCAACCCGTATAAAAATGCCTAAATCATAGGGTACCCTATGAAAATGCCTAAAATCCTTGGGTACCCTATGAAAGTGCCTAAACCACTAAACCCTATAATAGGAAAGTGCACCTTAAACCTAAAATCTAGGATACTCTACGACTAGGGTACCCTACGACTAAGGTACCCTTATGACTAGGGTATCCTACGACTAGGGTACCCTATGAAAGTGCCTAAAATCCTAGGGTAGGGGTACCCTGCGACTAGGGTACCCTATGAAAGTGCCTAAAATCCTAGGGTACCCTATGAAAGTGCCTAAAATTTTAGGGTATCCTACGACTAGGGTACCCCATGAAAGTGCCTAAAATCCTAAGGTACTCTATGAAAGTGCCTAAACCACTAAAACCCTATAATAGGAAAGTGCACCCTAAACCTAAATTCTAGGGTACCCCTATGATTAGGGTACCCTACGACTAGGGTACCCTATGAAAGTGCCTAAAATCCTAGGGTACTTTATGAAAGTGCCTAAACCACTAAAACCCTATAATAGGAAAGTGCACCTTAAACCTAAACTCCAAAAAAGAGTGACTTACCTTAGTGGTAATTAAAAAAAATGACTTACCTTATTGGTAATTAGACATCTCTTTTCTAGACCTAGAGGTAATAATCCCTTATAGTATTAGTAAGTTGAACGTAGCTCCATCTACTTGAACTTCAGATCTCTCCTATGTGCACTTAGATTCCTCTCCATGCCGTTCAGCCAAAGACTGTTGCCCATAATTCTATAGGATGATAACACCAGAATTTTCAATGCTAACTTGAACTGACTGTTTTAATAACACTTTATTAGAAAAAAGAAATGGAAAAATAAATAAATCATTTTTAACAAATTTGCAGAAAAATAAGCAAGGTATAGAAATTCAAATTGGGCTAGCTTCCAACCCTCCGTTCCGTTGTCAAGAATATTGTGCAGAAAAGTAAATCCTGGAAAAATTGAATTGAAGTGAAGTAAAGGAAAAGAAAATCTATTTTCCTGTGAGTGTTCATTTGACAAAGGAATTATGTAGGAAAACTAAAATTTAGTTGTTCATTTGCCAAGAAAAGAAACTTACGGGAATCTTATTTCAATAATTATTTTGAATAAAAGTTATTTTGGGAGCTATTTATCTGGGAAAAAAATAAATACATATGAATAGCTTGCTACCTTTGAATCATCAGGTAACTCTAAAATCAGTCATTACAAAAAAAGAAATATTTAGTTTGGTTATTAAGCCAGTTGACTCCCTCTTTTTTTTTTTTTGTCTCTATTCAATTTTTTCATATCTATTTGTTTCGCACCAATTTTTTTGTGGATTATTAGTTCGTCCGGACGAAAGAAATCGATAAAAATAAAAAATAATGATCGAAACTCAATTTTTTTAATAGAGATAAAAATAAGCCAATTTTTTTTAATACTTATTTTTGTCTTTACTCAAAAAAATTTGAGTTTTGATCATATTTTTCTCCTTTTCGATTTCTCTCGTCTAGACGAACAAATAATCGACAAAAAAATGACGCAGACTAACAAATGTAATTAAAAATTGGAATAAAAAAAGTCAAATGGCCGGCTTATTTGGATGCTTAAAAGATAAATAGATAAGATAAAATAAAACCAATTTTAACCAACGGTAATTAGTTGGTTGGTACAAATAAAACAAAAGATTGATGACAATATTAAAAACACACATCCATAAAACCAACATATTGATTATGTTGCCTATATTTATAGGAAAAAACAAAGAAAAAATAGAGAATTGTACGAAATAAAAGAAATAAAGGAGTGAAGAAGAACGTTGGTGGAAAAAACTTGAGAATGAAGGGAGGATAGAACTTTCCCGCCACGCTAAATTCCATATATTTTGCAACACCAGTTTTAAGGGAAAGTAAGTCCTAGTGGGAAAATCAATTTCGAGGATCCTATCATTTTCCTGGTAACTGAACACTCAAAAATATATGGGAAAGCTTTTCTTGACAACTGAACGGAGCCTAGTTGTTGAATTTTTTTTTTTCCCCCGGTGAAATAACTCTAACTGGTTTGAGTATGAACGAACTTTATGTTCTACAGACCGAAAACTGGACTTTGGCCGTAGGCCCTCTCTGTTTTCATTTCAAAAAAGATTAGCTTTGCAAAAACACTACTACAAAACTTGCTTTTGAAAACAAAAACACCCGTTTACTAAAATCAACCCATTTTAGCAAATAGAAATGGGTTGATTTAGTTTTGAAATCAAAAAATGAAATGGGTTCATTTGCTAAAATCAACCGTTTTGAAATCATGGGATTATGATTTTAACAAATGAAAATAAGGCCTTGTTTTTATGGTAGTAATCAATTGCTGCTAAAACATGGTTTTAAAATCAAAAAATGAAAATTTTCAACCACATTATATATTTATTTCCCACAAAAAAAAAATTTGAGAAAAAGTCTTCCAATGTGTAAATTTTAATTTTTACAAATCAAAACATAAACTATCAACACTTAATTTTTTGATTTGAAAATTATTTATTTTAGTCAAAAATTAATAAAATCAAACACTTAAAAAGCAACCCCTCATACTCAAACGGAAAACTAATAGTTTCCAATTTGCTAAAATCAACCGTTTGATTTTATGGGATTATCAACCCATTTTAGCAAATGAGAAATCTTTTTGTTTTTGGTTAACAAAATTGAAAAGATAAAAATGAAATTTTCAACAAAAAATGAGTTAATTCCGAAAAAATCCTATTTCCAATGTATTAATTTT
The DNA here is from genome assembly GCA_016920895.1 of Vaccinium myrtillus. NCBI lineage: Eukaryota > Viridiplantae > Streptophyta > Magnoliopsida > Ericales > Ericaceae > Vaccinium > Vaccinium myrtillus. Next base: position 11,377,746 of record CM029280.1, read on the forward strand.
ATTTTATTACAATTATTATCAAACTATCAACTTTTGATTTTAAAATGAGTTCAACAGTGTAAAAAATTAATGGGTTTTAAAATCAAAAATGAAATGGTTCCAATGTATCATTTTTTTATTTTTCCACACCAAATTAAAGTACTCTCGTACTTTAATTTGGTGTGAATACACCGGCTCAATTTTATTTCAGATCAAATGATTTCCACACTCCCTTTTTAATGTTGTATCTTTTGTCTTTTCGTAAAAAAAAGATAATAAATGGTATTCATTAATTTTTTTATTTGAAAGGATCATGATTTTAGCACCTTAAACTCATTTTATTGTAAATCATTTATTTTAGACTCTAGAGCCTACTGGTAAAAATCAAACTTGCACTAATAGTTTCTTGATTTGCTAAAATCAACCGTTTGATTTTATGGGATTATCATTTTAGTAAATGAGAAATAAGGCCTTAGTTGTTTATGGTAGTAACAAATTGTAGATGAATAACACACATGTCCTGGGAATAGGGATCAACACACATGTAAAATTTTCAACACAATATAGATGAGTTATTTCCGCATGTCCTGAGAAAAAGTCTTCCAATGTGTAAATTTTATTTGCTTAAAGAATCAAACATCAAACTATCAACATACCCACTCTCTAAAAATTATTCGAGTGAGTGAAAAAAATACACCATGAAAAAGCAAAACCCCTCATCTGCGGATGCCAGCTTTCCAATCTTGCTTTTACTTTCGACTAATGATTTCCACACTCCCTTTTTTTAATGTTGTATCTTTTGTCTTTTCGTATTAACTTTCATATAATTGAAAAGATAAGTAAATGAGCGTATTCATCAAAAAAAGGAGTGTGAAAATTATTTCCCATATTATTATTATTATTATTATTGTTATTATTATATTTACTTTTCTGACTCTAGAGCCTACTGGTATAATTTGCTTGCACTAGGGATTGATCTAATTGAATGATAATGAAAATAACTGCTGGTAGCATACTCCAAGAAAGTTGACCATAAATCTAAGTAGTACTCGTACATCTAGGCTCAATTATTTCAGATCAAAACTTTGTTGGGTCGAGATGAATAACAGCACTTTGTCCTGGGAATAGGGATCAAGGATTAAAGAGCAATCTACCAAAATAAAATAGCCACAAAAAAAAAAAAAAAAAGAAAGAAGAAAACCCCTGAAAGGCACTGAATAATCAGTCGAAGGATTTAAAGCACCATGTGGAGAAGGGCAAAAATAAGGGGATGAGACTTGATCCCGAGCATTCAAGAACTCTACCGCATGATCCATCACAAAACAAAATATGTGGCTTCCACATACTACAATAATGTGTAGTACAAAGCGGGGGCGGATAGATGGGGTGTATGTGAGTGCTTGAGTTTCCGCACACCTCCCAAGTATCCCGTTATTGGTACTATATTTTAGGTTTTGTTCTTACAAATTATGAAAGAAGGTCCCTTCAAAATTGTTATATCAGTATATATGATAAATATTTTGTTAATTTATGAATACATGTGATTCGGTTTTCATCCCCTTTAGTAATGAATCCTACATCCGGCTGGACAAAATTGTTATTAAGGTGGTGGTGATGGATGGTGATGGGGTTTTTAACTAAAATTAAGCCCCGTTTTAATTTTGGCCTAAAATTAGAAAGGGCGTTTTGATAGTTATATTACCAAAGTTGACGCTAACTAAAGTTCATATTTTTAATCTATTGCTTATATAATCAATGAACTAGCTAGCTTAGTGGAAAACCTTAGTTACTTTATGCAATAGGTACATGGTTCAAATTTTTGGACCTCATTTTTACTTCTCCATGACAATATTTTTTCCCCGCTCACCAACTCACAGTTCCAAAGAGATATTTTTTTGTTTGGTGCAAAAAATATTATGACCAAAAACTAGTTTTATTCTAAACAAAGATAAGAATCACGGGGAAAAAAAATGTGACCAAGTAACTATATTTTGAGGTTAGTTTTATTTTTTTTAAAAGAAAACATAGGACCCAAATTTACAAGGTTGTCTTAGGCTCCGAGCCGGCCCTGCTCGAGGCTGTACATCGTATCCGGGGGTGCAGGTGAACCCATATAGGTTCCAAAAATTCAAAGGAAAAAAAAAGAAGAAGAAGGTATTTTCATATAACCTCAAGCTTAAAAAATTCAAATGAACCTCCTGAATTTATCATTTGTACCCTCAGCAGCCCAAGAAGAGCCTAATCCACTTTTTTTTTATTATGTAAGATAAGATAACCCATCCACTCTTACCATGCATCCACTAATTTTCATTCTTTAGTAACGTATATACTGAATAACATATTAAACATTGTTGATAACGAAGCTATATTGGAAATCTTGTTTTACAATTTGAAAATCGTGGAGAAAAATTATGAAGCTTCACTCAATTGAAATTACATTATAATTAATCACCCTTGTAATTATCTTGTATAATTATATTATAATTTCCCTTTTTTAGTATGTTTTGGATGTTTATTTTTAGCTTCTAGGTTTATTAGAAAGAGGGGGTAAATATTGTTAGCTGACCGTTATTTCCTTCATTTATAGAATTAGAGTAATTGTATTACACTGGTAAGTCGCTGACCGAAATTTCTAGAGCCGCTTTTGGCCCAATATTTTTAAAAACACTAAATAATAGCTAGGACATCTGTTTTGTCAACATATGAATTTCCCTCAAATTATTTGTATGGGATTTCATCAAGTAATTGTAGACACTCCAATTTTGATTATTTGTAATTCCTAAACGAGAGTCTGGATGTGTTCCCAATGATGAAAACGTTAACGATGTCAAAAATTCGTTTTATTAAATTAATGCTTCGATTAATTGGGTTTCACCATTTACCCAATCCATTAAGCCCATTCTAACATTTTCAAGCCCAATTACTGTTCATAAGCTCCACATAAAAACCAAGGCCCTAGAGAAGCCCAAAATAGGCCGAACAGAAGTCAATATTTGGTTTAGAATCTAAAAGTGGCGGTCACCAACTTTATCATCACCAAAAATGATGGCCAACAACTTTATCATCACAAAACACATCAGGCGCCACTTTTGTAATGGTCCAAAATTTTGAAATAGTTTTATTTCAAAATTTTATTTTAATTTGTAATGGAACATTTTATTTGGGTATTGTTATCAATTTTAAGTTAAATTCCTATTTATAAAACTTAGACTTTTAGGGGCATAATCTTATTAGTCAAATTTGTTAGCTAGTCAATTTGTTAGTCAATATGTATAGGTATATGTATGCTTATACAATACATATACCATCACCTCACTTTACATCTACCCTTTCTATACATTATCTACCTCTCCCACATGTTTTACCTTCCAATTTACCAAAATCCAATAGTTAGGATTAGTCCTCACTTACCACAAATCAATGGCTAGATTTAAGTTTTACCCACCAAATTTCAAGTAAAATTAACCTTCATTCCTCCTCATTCTTTCATACCTTCACCAAGCTTCTTATAGCTATATACTCTCCTAGTCTTTCCACTTGTATTCGCTCATTTTTATCCTCATTTTTCGTCCATAAGGTTACTACATTTCATAAACTTGTAGAAGAGGGAGAGAAAGTGAGGACAGATTGTACACTCTGTGAAAATCGATATTTTTCTGCTAGAAGGATTCGTTTTTAGCCTTTAGTGTCTTCTGCAAAGTTGTAGAGGGCTTCGAGCTCTTCGTTTTTCATATAAGAATCACCCAAAACAGTTTATAAATGATCCCGGTATCGCAGCCCGAAGTTGCTGTTCGGATATTCTCGGGCAGCATAGTTACTCTGTCCAAATCTCTATTTTTCACATAGTTGTAGCGAGTTTTGGGCTTAGACTTCTTCAACAAAGTTGCAGAACACCTCGAGTACTAAATTAGTCAAATTTTTTAGCTAGTCAATATGTATAGATATATGTATGCTTATACAGTACATATACCATCACCTCGCTTTACATCTACCCTTCCTATACATTATCTACCTCTCCCCCATGTTTACATCTACCTCTCCCACATGTTTTTACCTTCCAATTTACCAAAATCCAATGGCTAGGATTAGTCCTCACTTACCACAAATCAATGGCTAGGATTAAGTTTTATCTATCAAATTTCAAGTATAAATAACCTTCATTCCTCCTCATTCTTTCATACCTTCACCAAGCTTCTTATACTACGAGAGTATATTGCTATAAGACCAATTTTAGTATGAAGTTGTTTCATAGCTCGAAAAATTATTAAAGCTGTTTCTTCTTTTTTTTAAACAAAAAAATGGAGGGAAGATGGGTTATATAGTTTGATGACACACACACACACACACACACCTATATATATATACAGTCCTTATCTAGTCCGGGATCCCGGATCCGGGACATAGTTCATCAAACACACACAATGTGTTCAAAAGGTGTTTTCCAAGGTCACCTATATAAAAATATATATATACCTTTTGCAAAAACGCTGGATCAAGCCCTTTCCCGGTATTTTTTTTTTTGGAAAACACCTTTTGAACACATTGACGGCTTCATTTTTTTTAAAAGCATCAAAACACCGAAGGCTTCAATCCGGGATCTTTGGGATATCGCATATATATATATATATATATATATATATATATATATATATATTTCCTATGCAATAGCAGGATTTTTTTTTTTTTACTTGTAGGGGGGGACAACAAACCCTACTAGCCCTCTGGCTCCATCCTTAGTATTTCCGATGCGATAAAAACATGGACTGAGGATGATTTTAGTTTTTCCCACCTTGTATCCGTCCTGCATTTGATTATTTATTTTTTCAATGTCCTAGCAAGATTTTTTTATTTTTTTTAAAAAAATTGTAGGGGGGACGAGCCTCTATTGACTACTAGCCCCCTGACTCCATCCTCGGTATTCCCAAGGTAATAAAGATATGGACTCGGGATGATATTAGCTTTTCCCACCCTGTTTTACCTGTCCTGCATTTGATTACATTGATTAATGACTTTGTATGTATATACGTCTAAGTAGATTTTATTTTTTCATATAACAAGAGTCAAATAGCTAACGAGCTCTTAGCTCAACGGCATGGATCCGGGGTGGGTGCTATGCGGTAGATGTTGTGCATCGTGTTGTGTAGCAAAACTACGTCGTTTTGCTTAATTTTTGTGCACACCTCCAAAGCTTCCAAGGGCCTTGTTTGGAGGAAGAAGCTACAAAGTGGCTAAACCCTAAACCTGAAGGGCCTAAACCCACTATATCCTACTCCAAAAAGCCTAAAAATCCCCCAAAATTGAACTCCAAAATTAACTTTCCAAACAGGGCCATTGGATGTACCAAGAAATGAGCAAAACGACGTAGTTTTACTGCACAACACTGTGCACAACACCTACCACACAACGCCTCCCCAAATTCCAACGGCATGGCCTGCCTTCCATAGTGGTGGCCAGGGTTCAAACCCATTAAGGGTGCGTGGTCTTGTTACATTAAGTTAATCCAATTTCATATCTCTAAAAATTTGGAAAAGGCTACAATACACACCCCTTATTTGGGTGTGTATGACACACACCCCTATAAAAGTTACGATTTTTATTTTATTTTATAAAAGCTACGATTTTTTTTATAGAATTTACGAGACACACAAAAATGTACGAATCATAGAAAATGTTAAAAATCATATTGCTGAAAAGTTACGAATCATAGAAAATGTTACGAATCATATTGTTGAAAAGTTATGAAACAGTGAAAAATGTTACGATTGCCAATGAGGTGGGTGCATATGGTACACTCCTTAATGGCTGTGTATTGTAACCATTTCCCTCTAATTTTTCTAATTTCCTTCTTTTTAAACACTCATCCCCTACGAAGCACCGACACCTCTTTGGGACCCCGTATCGCAGTGTCCCAACACGGGGACACGGCGGGACACGTGTCCCGACACGCCACGTGGCATGGGACACGGCTAATATACTTTTTTGGATGGGGACACAGATGGGGACACAGGGAGAGAGAGAAGCTGAGAGAGAGAGAGAGAGAGAGAGAGAGAGAGAGAGAGAGAGAGACCTGCTAGCAGTAGCGTCGTTGGTGATGTCGCCAGTAGCAGATGAGAGAGAGACCTGCTAGCAGTAGCGTCGTTGGTGATGTCGGCAGTAGCAGATGAGAGAGAGACCTGCTAGCAGTAGCGTCGATCTGAAATTTTAGGGTTCAAGTTGAATATGTCGGTTGCTGATGGAGAAGATGGTGTATATATATGCTAAATTACAGTTTTTAACCTAATTTTTTCTAGTAATTATAAATTTATCCATCAAAGTTTTAAAAAAATTCAATTTTACCCCTGAAAGTTTAAAAAAAATTCAAATTTACCCCCGAAAGTTTTAAAAAATTTCAATTTTAACCCAGAAAGTTTTAAAAAATTTCAATTTTACCCCTGAAAGTTCAAAAAAATTCAATTTGACCCCTGAAAGTTTTTAAAAAATTCAATTTGACCCCTAAAAGTTTTAAAATATATTATATATATATGTATATGTAAATAAATATATAATTAAATAAATAAATAAATATATACGTGGCGTGTCCCCATTTTTTTAGAATTGCCGTGTCCCCGTGTCCGTGTCAGTGTCCGTGTCCGTTTCCATGTCCGTGCATCATAGCTCATCCCTCAACAACGGTTTTCCCTCGATCGAAGATTCGAAATCCAACCCAGAGAACAAACTCAGTGGAAGTTGCGATGGTGTCCTCCCACCTTTTCAATTTTTCCCGCAACAAGCAGGTCAGGTGTCATAAATTTGCCCCCAATATGTTTTTCAAGATATACTACCAATATATCATGGGCAGTCCAAGATTAATTTTTATCTAGCGTTGACAAAAATACACAGCATATTTATGATGAAAAACTGTATGCAAAAAAGTCGTTTGATTCCCTTCAATTGTTTTGTGTTTCCACATTGAACCTAATGCTAGACAACCACTATCGTTACATATTTATTATACATGAGCTCTCATAATTGGGCTAGTCTTATTTTGTTTTGATAGCGCTATAACAATTTGGTTCAAAATTGTTGGAAACGTTTATTTTAAACTCAAACAAGTAACCCAGCAATGACAATAACAAAGATAATTTAATTTATATCTAAATTTTAATTTTTTTCAGTGCATTTTTTAAACTTGCTTGACCTCGCTGATGCAATGGTGGAGTTGCCAGTGGCAATGGCTATCTTAGCTGCATTGTAGTTGCAGTAAAATTGTGATTTCAACTCATACAAAGAAGAAATTGAGACTCTAGTCAATGAGCTAGGTAGAAATTATTTAACAATAAACTCTTTAGACTCGGGTTGACTGTCATCTAAATTGCAACATTTTCGATATTTTAGAATTTTTGTCAGTTGTTTATAGTGTGAAAAGTCATTCTCGTTATGTGTATTGCAAAATACTACTTAGCGGAAACTAAACTCATTTTTACTATAATGGAAAAAATGTATTTTTTAAAATAGAAACCACCCGCAATAAGCTGAAGAAAAATGTCTAACTATTTTTAAAGGTTTTAGGATTTGGAATTAGGGTTTCTTTTACTTTTCCATTCGTTAAAATGGAAAATCTCATAAAAGTTGAGTTTAGTTTGGCTGTTAAATCATTTTTGTTCCTCATTAGCCACAAGTTAAGTTGCTAAAAGTCAATTTCATCTTACATACTCGTTTTGCTAAAATTAAGTTGCTAAAATCACTCTAATTTTTTAGCAAATGAGAATTGGGGTGCAAAGAAAACTCGGATTAGGGAATCCTACGGTGCATCTTGTAAGGCGTGACTGTCAATCCTCAAATGCACCCCTCTGTTCCAAAAATTCTCTATTCCTCTGTTCTGGTGCATTTTCGGTCATTAAATCACATAAAAATTTTAAAACAAAAATCAAAATACATACAATCTAACGATCCAAAACACTTTGGTACAGAAGAACACTTTTTTTTTCATAACAGGAGGATCTCAAACGCTTATTTTAGTGGAGGAATGAAAAGAAGAGAAATGAGAATATAGGGAATGTTCTTTAATTATCGCGAACGACGCTGCCCGGTGCGCACATTTTACAAACCGACACACCTTCCAACGCTACTTTCCTTTCTTCGACTCTTCCTTTTTCGTCCCCCACTCTCTCTCTCTCTCTCTCTCTCTCTTCCCTGCTCGTCCAAAAGTTCTCTTCGCCTCCAAGGTATGGAATTCTTGTGTGTTCGTTTTATATTTGTACTTATTTTGTTGCTGCATTGTTGTTCTGAAGTTGTGATTCAGATAGAACTCGTCAAGTACGCTCTATTTGTTTGATCAGATAATTTAGTGAAGGTGAAAAGAAGCAATGGACTGTGAATTGCTTTGTTATTTGATGCTTGAATTATCGGTGCATCATAGGTGGCAAATCTTAACGGAATCGCCGTGTGTTGGTGGTTTTTGGTAAAGTAACCACTGACCAGTGATTGAAAAGGAATGAAGCTGTAAATTTGGTATTTGATATGCTTTGCAATTTGGAATTCATATTAAAACATCAAAATTGGGCGTAATTAGGCTTCTTTTGCTTAGAATGGTCGATATTTTCATACATTTTTTTGGCAACAATATCCTTGATGGTCTTGTTTTGTCCTGCTTCTCAATGGGGACATTTCTCTCGTCAATTTTATTTTCAGTGCATTTTAGGTGCAAAGTCATTTCTTAGGGAGAGAGAGAGAGAGAGATTGAAATTTTTGCTGTGGTGATCTACAATTGATAAGTCATGGAAGATTATTCGTATATTGGTTTTAATTGTCGTTATGTTATTTTTGACACAGGAGCTGCAATATGTGTTGAGGTTTGAATTTTGACACATTCTTTTAAGTACAATGGGAGTTGAGACAGTCGCAGGGTCATGGTTAAGTAGTATGTGGAGAACTTCACGTAAGGGCAAAGTTTTGGAACCTGAAAAGGCCGAGATTGGAATTCTGGCATTTGAAGTTGCAAGTTTGATGTCTAAGGTGGTTAACTTGTGGAATTGTCTAAGTGATAGGCAGATTGTTAGGTTGAGGGAAGACATATTGAACTCACTTGGTATTAGAAAGCTTGTATCAGATGATGACGATTATCTAATGGATCTTGCACTTGCTGAAATAATTGAGAATTTGGGATACTTGGCAAAATCGGTAGCACGGCTTGGGAAAAAGTGCACAGACCCAATATATCACCATCTTGAACATGTTTTTGACGACCCAATTGCTATTGATCTCAAATGGTATGGGTGGGAATACAAGTCGAAGAAGATGGCGAGGAAAGTTAAGAAAATGGAAAGATTTGTTGCAGTTACGGTGCAAATGTATCAAGAGCTTGATGTGTTGGCTGAGCTTGAGCAAAGTCTCAGGCAAATGCAATGCACTATAGATTTAGATCAAGTGAAATTGCTTGAGTTTCAGCAGAAGGTTATGTGGCAGCGGCAAGAAGTAAAAAACCTGAGAGAAACATGTCCGTGGGTTCGGACATTTGATTACACCGTCAGGCTTATGCTAAGGTCTCTTTTTACAATAGTCGCAAGAATCATACATATATTTGGGATTAATCAATTGACATCTGTTGAAGAGAACAATAACACTGAACACATTGACCCTAGTTGTCTGGTTCGCAGCCATTCCATATCTGCTCGGATGCATACTTTAGTTCATCCATCAGAAAATAGCTTGTCTAGGTTTCATTCTGGACCTGTTAGCAGGTCAGTTTCAAATCTGGGGATGGGTGCTGATCGGATTAGATCAAAAAAGAAGCAATTTCAAACTAATCACCAAGCAACGACCTCTCGTGGTAGGCCTCTGTCATTGAAAGCTAGAGGATTTGCTAATGTTAGACCCTTTAAAGGATGCATGACAGGTGGACGTGAGTCTCCTGTTCTGCAAAGCTGCATGCTGGCAAGCAGTGGCTCTCTGAGGTCTACTGCTTCTTTTTCGAATGACATTAACAAAATTAAAGGTACCAACAGGATGCCACTTCCTTGTGGTAACCTAATACACACAAAGCACAAGTTACTGAATGGCTTTCCATGCACTCTTGGTGCTGCTGCTTTGGCTCTCCACTATGCAAATATCATCATTTTGATAGAGAAGCTAGCTTCATCTCCACATTTGATAAGCCTTGATGCTAGGGACGACCTATATAATATGCTACCCACAAGTATCAGAGCCTCTCTGAGCGAAAAGCTGAAGTTATTTACTGAATCTTCAGTCTCATCCACTTACAATCCTGCCCTTGCAGCAGAGTGGAGTCTCGCATTGTCAAGAATACTAGAATGGTTGGCTCCGCTTGCTCATAACATGATAAGGTGGCATTCCGAGCGGAATTTTGAGAAACAACATAAGGTTCCTGGGACAGACATGCTTCTGGTCCAGACTCTTCACTTTGCAAATAAAGTACAGACAGAAGCTGCAATTATAGAGCTTCTTGTGGGTCTGAATTACCTCTCGAGGTTGGGAAGGGAAATTGATGAAAGGGCTTTTGTGCAGTCTGCTGGTAGAAGTGCTTGTGGTGATTATTTTGGCCAAGGGGATAACATTGTCTACAGTAGATGAACAAGAAGAGATCTCTCACTAACTAACAATTGAAGGAGTATTGCTTGGTCAATCAAGTGGTATATTTTCACTCTTCTCAGTTCTATGCTAGTAAGGCATATTCCGTTTTCAGCAATCCGTTGAATCATATTTCATTTCAGGTTTGCCTCTGTTGTGATAGTCTGATAGGTTATGTATTTGACATCAACAAATTCGTTTATAGTCGATATATTCAGGTCTTACAGCTAATTCCATGAAAAGTGCACTTCATGTGTCCATTGTGGTTTATATGTTATCTTCACAAGCCTTCGTTCCATGACAGACACCTTTCGACATTTTCTTGATCTCAATGAGGCGTCATTCTGATTACATATAAACTTGAATTAGAGTAGTAGGATTAGAATATTTCTTAAAGGCATGTGATACTTGTCCAACAAACTTTCTGGAGAGTGTAATGCAAGTGTACTTTATGCTCCTTGGTAACTTACATATAGTTACGGTTCAACCTGAGGCTCTTGCTATCATTTCTTGTTTTTAGCTACTGTTTTTCTCCCTTTCCTCAATAATGCAAGTATCGCATTTAGTTTTGGAAAAGACTTATGAATCTTCTATCTAGTTGAGTGTTTTCTTTCCGCGTTGATTGGAGCAACTTGCCAGCTAACTGAAAAATTTTCGGGCATATGTTACAGTGCATAAATGGTGTAAGTGATGATTTTCTGGTAATTGCCCACTAAAGTTTTACTTGCACGAGAACATCTAGAATTTCTACTTTCAACAGCATCCAACCTTGGTGGCTTTTTATCAGTGTCTGATATTTTACCTTCTTTGTTTCGTATTTCTGTACTATGATGTGATAATACTTTTCCACCCAGTAACTCTCAGCAGCTGAGGCTGATTGTTTGCCCTTTTTTGTGTTGCCTATGAATTCATTGCTTTCATGCGTGATGAAATTTCATGGTGCATATTCTCTCACTGATCATCAAAGCAACGTATGACTTTCAGTGATAAATGACAATCAGGCACGAATCGCAACATACATTCTCTATATCTGAGGAGAGAACATTATGAGGAAAGGTGGAAAGACAAATAAAAGCATGAGCATATTACAGGAGATAATTTGAACTTATTTTATGAGGTGTAATTGTACTTTGGATATTGCGGAAAACTCTGTGGCGTAGGGTGCAATCTCCTAATAGAGAGACTCAAGTTTTGAGTCCTTTGAGCTTACCTTTTACCTCAGCTTCAAACCCGACATACTATACTAGCAAACTAAGTAGGCAAAGTATGGCCTGAACTTCCATCATATATAGGGAGGCAAAAGGGTTTTAGCTAAGTTTTTTTTGGGGATCAAAATGAAGTTACCTAAGTTAAACCTATCAATTTTGAGATCAAGATTTTAGATTGGACATGTAGCCATCTAGGTAAGTAGGATTCATTACGCTCTACGAAGGCAGATGAGAAATATACTTATCTTTAAAAATTTCGCGTTGTTTCATACAGATATTGTTGATCTTTCTAATGAAATGCTTCTTTCACAACAAATAGCTAGGCTGAGAAGACGAGCTATAGAAGCAACTGTTTTACTTAATCCCTGATTTGGTTATACCTTGAGGAAGATCTACAGTGATGGTTAAGTTTGGCAACTCAAGGGGAATTTAGAACTCGAGTCTATTTGTATGTAAATTCAGCCTAATCCATGAGCATATCCCCAAGGGATTTATGAGCCTAATTGATAGTTCTGCTTGCAAACATGTGAAAATTTGCCGAGGCTGATAGCGGCATCAACATTTGGTGACGGCACGAAGAAATGCTCTGTGGTGGGAGTATACAAAAGGTTAGTAATAGTCTATGGAACTTAGTGGACTTGTGTTAAAACAGAAGTACTAATTGCAAATGCATAGTGAAACCATACCCAGTTATTGAATCTGAAGAGTTGCATAGGAAAATAGTGCTACTGAGGTATTTTATGACTCTTGGACAGCACTACTACATAAATAGCACAAATTGTTTAAAGCAAAGGTGGGCGTATCCCAAGTATGAGGAAAGGGTAGGTTTATCCAACAATATCAAAGAGGATGCACCAAGTTTTTCCATGAATTAGACTATAGTTTCTGTAACCTAGGTGGTCACTTGTACGGAATTTCGCTTTGTGGGTATGGCTTTTAGTGGTACTAGCTTCCGCACTGATATCCCCATCCTTTCTGTCATGTCTGTAATTCCTGGAGAGAGAGAGCTGCTCACCTCCCAATCAAAAGACTGTATCAGGGTGGCCAGAGCAAGGTGAACCACTCGCTGGGCTAATGCAAAGCCAACACATATCCTTCTCCCAGATCCGAATGGGATCAACTCAAAGTGTTGCCCTTTGTATTCAATGTTCTTGCCCAGAAACCTCTCAGGCTTGAAAGACAAGGGGTCATCCCAGGACTCTGGGTCCCTTCCAATTGCCCATACATTCACAAATACTTGCGTATTTTTGGGTATTTGATACCCCATGAAGCTAGAATCTTCAATTGCATTCCGTGGTAGAAGGAATGGAACTGCAGGGTGTAATCGGAGTGTTTCCTTCACCACTGCTTGCAAATAAGGGAGATCATCCATATTCTTCTCTTCAACCTTCCCATAGATTCCAATGATACTATCCATCTCTTCTTTTACCTTTCTCATTGAATCAGGGTTACGTAGTAGCTCTACCATTGCCCATTCAAGAGTGCTGCTTGTGGTTTCTGAGCCACCAAAAAACATTTCCTGCACCATGTAAAAAGTATGGTTGGAAGTCACATGCACCGGAATGATAGCTTTATTTTCCGAAAATATTCAATTGAATCACAAATACACAAAGAGCGATAGAGGATGTTGTTACCAATATAATAATAGTCACATTTCTCTCCGATATCTTGTCTGGCCCTTCTTTGCCATCACCTTCATACTCCAACATAACATCCAGGAAGTCTTTGTGCACCTTCTCAATACTCGAATGCTTCTTCTGCTGAATCCTCTCAGTCACGAACTTGGCTGCAATCGTCATGATTCGTCCCATATGCCGATCCGCATTCCTTTTGATCCCCATAGGGTCCATCCATTTCAGATATGGCAGGAAATCCGCTACATTAGGCTTCCCTGCCAACTCCATTACCTTGCTCATTGCATCGAAGAATTCATGCCCTTCCACTGACTGCGGTTCCAGAAGATCTTTTGACAGCATGAGGTTGCCTACCACATTGAAAGCCATGAGGAAGAGGAAACGGCTTAGCTGTACCTCACCCAATCCTCCGCATGCACGTGATGCCAGCGAATCCTCCTCAATCCACCGGATCATGTTATCAACACATTTCTGCCTGAGAGCAGCTGTACCATTGACTCGTTTGTTGACCAGGAACTCCGAGGAACATAGTCTCCTTAGTATTCGCCAATATGTGCCATAGTTACCCACAGCCATTGATCCTTGGTTGTAGCCCCATGATGTTAGTGCATCGGGGCATTTTCGGTCGCAGAAAGTTGAGTCGTGGTTCTTGAACAATTCTGCCGCTGCCTTAGGTGATTGTATAACCATGGTGTTTACTGATCCAAGCTTTAACCAAAGTACTGGTCCATATTTGGATCTGAGCTTGTACAGGTTTTGGTGTGGCGTAATTCCAAGATCAAACATATTGCCAATCACTGGCCATCCAGTTGGCCCTGGTGGTCTCTGTTTGGTTGCACTGTTCCGCGTCTTGGTCCAAATGAGCAGAAGAAGAAGAGGAAGCAGAAAAAGAGGAAGTGTTGGTGAATCACCCAACCAGGTAAGTGAACACCAAGTGCTCTCCATTTTTGTGTTTCAGGTCTTGTTTTTTTGTTAAGACTTTTCTCCCGAAACTTTGTGTTCATGTATTCTATCTATATATAAGAAAACAACTTCATCGCATCTGTAAGTTGGGGGTTTTTTTTGGTAAAAAATTGAAAGACAGTTGAAAGATATATCATTATGACATGTACAAAACTTAAAATGTGATACGTGGGTCTGATAAAAAGACTCATTAGTACTGTATTATTTATGGAACTCCTTCCTACCTTTCTATGTTCAGTCAAGTACTTTGATTGTATGCAGGCATTGGAAAGTAATGTTGATTTTATCGCTAAAATAAATTACGCCTCATTGGCCAACCCATTCCATGGTCGAGTCGATCTGCTTCATTATTGCTATTGAAATAAAAGTTGAAATACAGTTGAACGATAAGTAATTATGTGTATGTAGGGTTTTTTGGAAATAAAAGTTGGAAGACAGTTGAAAGATATCTATCATGGAAAATTCTAAACTCCCCTCTTAGGGCGGAGGATAATGTGTAGAAGTTGTATTGATACCCGAAAAAAGTATATTAATATCCGTGAAAGTGTATTGTTATCCATGAAATATGTATAGAAATCCGAACTCAGTTGTCGTTTATATTACTCTCTGCCTAGTGGCGGAGGTTAGCAAGACCCATCTATCATCACTCATGATTTATTTTGTGTTCTCTAACAAAAATTTGAAATGCGATGCATGGGTTCGATGAAAAGAATCATTAGGAGAAAGATTTTGGCTCTCCCTTTTCTTATAATGGCACTCCAAAATTTGTCTTTTAGTACAAAAAATACGCGCAACACAAGTACTAAAATACAAATTTTGGATTGCTATTATAAGAAAGTGGAGTGGCAAAATCATTATCCTATCATTTATCATTTTTATGCAGGCGTGAAAAAGTGATGTTGAAGGCTAATCATCTTACGGTCCCTGATCCATATTAGTTAGGATTTTAATTTTATTGATTTTTGCTAAAATTATTGGTCTAAATTGGAATTTTACTCAATTCCTTTATCGCTAATATTATTTACCAAGGCCGGCAATTGGCATAGAGCCAGAATTTTATTTGATTTTTTTTTATCATTAATATTACTGACCAAGGTCGGCACTGACCTATAGCCATAGGTGCGACGGCTTTAGGCTCTTAATTTTTTGTTTTAAAGTTAAGTATGAGTAATATTAATATATACTCCTGTATTAGAAAAGAAAAATGCTAAGACTGTTTTTTTAAACGTCAAAATCCTTTTCTAGACCTTGCTGTAGTGGGAGCCTCGTAGCCTTGAATTTGAACTTCTGATTTAGAGATTATTCTAACATACCCCAGAGTGGGTATTAGGGCATGGCTGCTCCAAAATATATGGACATTATGATTGAAAAATTGGTAAATAACAGCCGTTAGATCAAAATCACTCACAAAAAGTAAGGTGGATTTGCTAAAAACGAGATGGTGTTTCGATTTCTTGCGGCAAATCATTATTTTACTTGCCATACAATTGGCTTTATATAACGTTTAATACGAACACTTTTACTACAATATTGGACTACATTTGGTACAATGTGTGACTACACTTCCTACAATAGGTTAGACAGGTAGCAGGTTAAATTGTTCCAGTCCACTACTCTTACCATCCACACCGTTCATTTCCTGATCAAATTTTGATAATCGGAACCGTCCAATGTGTTTAAAACGTGTTTTTACGGGTCCCTATGAGAAATCATCAAAAAAAAAAAAAAGTCCAGGAAGGGCTTCATCCGAGCAGTTTTCGATAAAAACACGATCATCAAAATTTGATCGGGAAATGCCTCGTCCGGACAATCCCGGACCGTAACTATCCCTGACTAGATAGTTACTGATATATACAGTCCGGATCTAGTCCGGGATCCCTAAGTCCGGGACTCATAGTTCCGCTTCAAATTTTCATGATCCGAACCGTCCAATGTGTTTAAAACGTGTTTTCAAGGGTTCCCTCGCAGAAATCATCCAAAAAAAAAATATCGGAAAGGGCTTGATCCAAGCAGTTTTCAAAAACTGCTTGGATCAAGCCCTTTCCGGTATTTTTTTTTTGGATGATTTCTAGCAGGGACTTTTAAAAACACGTTTTAAACACATTGGACGGTTCAGATCATGCAAATTTTTTTTTTAAAACCTTCAAAACACCCCAAAACCTTCAATCCGGGATCCTTGACTGGATCACCGATGCTGATATATATATATATATGAAGAATTATTAGAACAATTATTTGAAAACAATAAATTTAATCCCAAAATTTGTATTTATTTCTAAATATTTTTTTGAAATATCTTTAATTAACTTGCAAATATCTAAAAATTTGTAAATATTCTAGTGAAAAAAAGGTATCATTTATTATTTTAATCGCTTACAATTTGACTCCATAATTCTTCTATAAATACACGCTACCAAATTGTTATAATAAAATTCATCAGAAAAAGTTAAACCAGCAAGTAGTAAATATTTAGTAGGACAAAGAGCCTCTTTTTTATACGTAAGTTCCCTTAATAAGCGTCATTGTATATAGTTTCGGTGTTAGTTTTTGAAAAAATTGACATGGAATACTAATTTTTTCACGTCGTTTTTCTCTTAAAATCGACATTAAAATTGATCAGGTAATCGTATATAATTTCTATGCCAGTTTTTCAAAGAATCGACATGGAATACTTATTTTTTCATGTCACTTTTCTCTTAAAACCGACATTAAAGTTGATCAGGTAATCGTATATAATTTCTATGTCAGTTTTTCAAAGAACCGTCGTGGAATACTTATTTTTTCATGTCACTTTTCTCTCAAAACCGACATTAAAGTTGATTAGGTAATCGTATATAATTTCTATGTCAATTTTTCAAAGAACCGACATGGAATACTAATTTTTTCATGTCGTTTTTCTCTTAAAACCGACATTAAAATTGCTCAGCTTATGCTACAAGTATTTTTTTGAAAATATAGTATAAATATTTTGTTTGTCTTTTGTCAACAAGAAGTGTGCTAGCTTAATTCGTAACATGCGCTTGCGAGGAGCTCAAGGTCTCAAGTTCGAGTCCTGGGGCAAGCAAATATTGCCCGCTACGGGTAGTGCCACTTGGGCTCCACAGGGAGGGCCACGGGGCCACGCATGAGCCTTGTCAGCTCCACGTGTTCGAACTAGAATTGGGGTTTTTGTTGGAATGGAGGATAAATAATAAGATGACGGTGAGATTTAATGACACTTTAACACCATCATCTTTGCGATAGAAGATGAAAGTTTTAAAGGGTAATTGAAAGTATAAGATGACAGTTTTAAATTGTCATCTTATGTTTCAATGACACTTATAAAGCGTCATAAACAATTTAGACTTTTAATGTTAGCTCCATAGATGACGGTTTCAAAACCGTCATTTTTCACGTTTAATGACGCGTTTTGACCGTCATCTTTTAGCATTATTGTAGTAGTGTGTATAGTGACCGAATTTTGATAATCTCAAGTGTTGCTAACAAAATTATTCGATTAGTTAGTGTCAGAGTGACGACCACCGGCAACAATAGACAAATGATTTGATTAAGAGCTTGAAGACCATTTTAAATTGATTAATATGACATGATTTTCAAACTGAATAACTAATATTGGTGATTGATAGTAATCATAGCGCATCTATATAATTGGCTAAAGTGAATTGATTGATTGTTTAAGAGTTTAACACACTGATCGAACCAGTTGGATTCATCAATGACATCATTTGCATATGTGATAGTTAACAATAATGTTTGATATAGTGATCAGTGAGGATTGAAACAATTGACCAAAATGGATTGGATAATTTCTTTAGTTGTTTAACCAATTGGTTGATTCCTTTGCATCAATCAAGATATGACAATGAATTTGGAAATTAACCGTCATGGTGGTTAACTTTGATTAGTTGGCTACTGTAGGAACAACCACTGAATATTGATCCACTAATTTGAAGTGTTCAATTCAATAAACGTTCAATTTCATTAATCAAAATGGTAATACACTTAAATTTTATTAACTATAAAGTTAATACTGTGTAGACCTAAGTCACATTAAACTATTGAAGCAAATACCTTGTTAACTACCCTTATTATTGTGTATTAATGGTGATACATAAATGCGTACCTACTCGTCACCTATATTAGACTTACCATAGAATACGGCTATGGATTAACCTGATCATACTTACCACCAGAATTATAACATTGAACACACTTATCCTAGTTTTTTTTTTTTTTTTTGATGACCAGGTGTCCGGGCCAGCTTTTGCGGACCTGGACTAATCCCGGGAGACCAATCCCACTGTCCACTAGCAGGGGCCCCATTTAAAGCCAGAGCAAAGCTTTGTATGGACTGGCCTCAAAGGAGTTGATAGCACCTACAAGGTTTCGAACCTGATCCTAGTTGTCTGGTTTGCTACCATTCCATATCTGCTCGGATGCGTATTTTAGTTCATCCATCAGAAAATAGCTCGTCTAGGTTTCATTCTGGACCTGTTAGCGGGTTAGTTTCAAATCTGGGTACGAGTGATGATAAGTTTAGATAAAAAAGAAGAAGAAGCAATTTCAAACTCATTACCAGTCAACGACCTCTAGTGGTAGGCCTCTGTTATTGAAAGCTAGAGCATTTGCTAATTTTAGACCCTTTAAAGGATGCACAACAGGTGGACGTGAGTCTCCCGTTCTGCAAAGCTGCATGCTGGCAAGCAGTGGCTCTCTGAGGTCTACTGGTTCTTTTTCGAATGAAATTAACAAAACTAAAGATACCAACTTCCTCTTTTAATCTAATTCACTCAAAGCACAAGTTACTGAATGGCCCTCCATGCACTCTTGGTGCTGCTGCTTTGGCTCTCCACTATGCAAATATCATCATTTTGATAGAGAAGCTAGCTTCATCTCTACGTTTGATAAGCCTCGATGCAAGGTGGCATTCCGAGCGGAATTTTGAGAAACAGAACAAGGTTCCTAGGACAAACATGCTTCTGGTCCAGACTCTTCACTTTGCAAATAAAGTACAGACAGATGCTGCAATTATAGAGCTTCTTATGGATCTGAATTACCTCTCGAGGTTGGGAAGGAAAATTGATGATAGGGCTTTTGTGCAGTCTGCTGGTAGAAGTGCTTGTGGTGATTATTGTGTCCAAAGAGATAACATCGTCTACAGTATGTGATGAACAAGAAGAGATCTCCCACTAACAATTGAAGGAGTACTGCTTGGTCAATCGAGCGGTATATTTTCACTCTTTCGTGTTCTTTGCTAGTGGCAAGGTATATTCCATTTTAAGCACTCTGTCGTGTCATATTTCATTTCAGGTTTGCCTTTGTTGAGATGGGTTGTGTATTTGACATCCACTAATTCGTTTATAGTCGATATATTCAGGTCTTATTGCTAATTCCATGAAAAGTGCACTTCATGTGTCCATTGTGGTTTATATGTTATCTTCGCAAGCCTTTGTGCCATGACAGACACCTTTGACATTTTCTTGATCTCAATGAGGCGTCAGTCTGATTACCCATAAACTTGAATTAGAGTAGTAGGATTGGAATATTTCTTAAAGGCATGTGGTACTTGTCCAACAAACGTTTTGGAGAGTGTAAAGTAAGTGAACTTTATGCTCCTGGTAACTTATATATAGTTACGGTTCAGCATGAGGCTCTTGCTATCTTTTCTTGTTTTTTGCTACTATTTTTGCCCCTTTCCTCAATTGTGCGTGTATCACATCTAGTTTTGGAAAAGACTTATGAATCTACGTTCTAGTATAGTGTCTTCTTTCCTCCTTGTTGATTGGAGTGACTAGCCAGCTAGCGGAAAAGTTTTCGGGCCTATGTGACAGGGCATAAATGGTGTAAGTGATGATTTTCTGGTAATTGCCCACTAAAGTTTTACTTGCATGAGAACATCTAGAATTTCTACTTCCAACAGCATCCAACCTTGGTGGCTTTTTATCGGTGTCTATGAAATTTTACCTTCTTTGTTTCTAAATTCTGTACTATGATGTGATAATACTTTTCCACCCTAGTAACTCTCAGCAGCTAAGGCTGATTGTATACCTTTTTTTCGTATTGCTTATGAATTCATTGCTGTCATACATGATGAAGTTTCATGGCGCATATTCTCTAATGGATCATCAAGGAAACAACAACCTATGACATTCGGTGACAATCAGGCACGAATCACAACATTCCTTCTCTATATCCGAGGAGAGAACATTTAGAGGAAAGGTGGAATGACAAGAAAAACTTGAGCTTATTACAGGAGATAATTTGAACTTGGTTTACGAGGTGGAATTGTACTTTGGATAAGGTTTTCTCATATGAGAAATATATTTACCTTCAAAAATTTATGCGTTGTTTCATAGAGATATTGTTGATGTTTCCAATGAAATGCTTCTTTAACAACAAATAGCTAGGCTGAGAAGACATGCTATAGATTGCAACTGTTTTAATTAATCTTTGATTTGGTTATACCTTGAGGAAGACCAGCAGTGATGGTTAAGTTTGGCAACTTAAGGGGAATGTGGAACTCGAGTCTATTTGTATGTAAATTCGGCCTAATCCACTAGGATATCCCCAAGGGATTTAGGAATCTAATTGATGGCTCTGCTTGCAATCACGTGAAAATTAGCTTGACGCTGATAGTGGCAGCAAAATTTGGTGTTGGCACGAAGAAATGCTCTGTTGTGGGAGTATACAAAAAGCTATAATAGTCTTCAGAACTTAGTGGACTTGTGTTAAAACATAGCACAAATTGAATCTGAAGAATTACGCAAGAAAATAGTGTTGCTGAGATAGTTTATGACTCTTGGATATGCGCTACTACACATTTAGAACAAATTGTTTAAGCAAAGGTGGGTGTATCCCAATTACTAGGAAAGGGTAGGTTTATCCAACCATATCATAGAAAATTTGCCAAGTTTTTCCATGAATTAGACGATAGGTTCTGTAACCTAGATGGTCACTTGTACGGAATTTCGCTTTGTGGGTATTGCTTTTAGTGGCACTAGTTTCCGCACTGATATCCCCATCTTTTCAGTCATGTCTGTAATTCCTGGAGAGAGAGAGCTGCTGACCTCCCAATCAAAAGACTGTATCAGGGTGGCCAGAGCAAGGTGAAGCACTCGCTGGGCTAATGCAAAGCCAACACACATCCTTCTCCCAGATCCAAATGGGATCAACTCAAAGTGTTGCCCTTTGTATTCAATGTTCTTGCCCAGAAACCTCTCGGGCTTGAAAGACAAGGGGTCGTCCCAGGAGTCCGGGTCCCTTCCAATTGCCCATACATTCACAAATACTTGCGTATTCTTGGGTATTTGATACCCCATGAAGCCAGAATCTTCAATTGCATTCCGTGGTAGAAGGAATGGAACTGTTGGGTGTAATCGGAGTGTTTCCTTGACTACTGCCTGCAAATAAGGGAGATCATCCATATTCTTCTCTTCAACCTTCCCATAGATTCCAATGATACTATTTATCTCTTCTTTAACCTTTCTCATTGAATCAGGGCTACGTAGTAGCTCTACCATTGCCCATTCAAGAGTGCTGCTTGTGCTTTCTGAGCCAGCGAAAAACATTTCCTGCACCATGAATGCATTGATTAAAAAATTTCACATGCACCGGAATGATAGCTTCATTTTGCGAAAATATTCAATTGAATCGCAAACTACAAAGAGCGATAGAGGATGTTATACCAGTATAATAATAGTCACATTTCTCTCTGATATCTTGTCTGGCCCTTCTTTGCCATCACCTTCATACTCCAACATAACGTCGAGGAAGTCTTTGTTCGCCTTCTCACTGCGTGAATGCTTCTTCTGATAAACCCTCTCCGTCACAAACTTGGCTGCAATCTTCATGGCTCGTCCCATGTGCCGATCTGCATTCCTTTTGATTCCCATGGGGTCCATCCATTTCAAATACGGCAGGAAATCCGCAACATTAGGCTTCCCTGCCAACTCCGTTACCTTGCTCATTGCATCGAAGAATTCAAGCCCTTCCACTGACTGCGGTTCCAGAAGATCTTTTGACAGCATGAGGTTGCCTACCACATTGAAAGCCATGAGGAAGAGGAAACGGCTTAGCTGTACCTCACCCAATCCTCCGCATGCATGTGACGCCAGCGAATCCTCCTCAATCCACCGGATCATGTTATCAACACATTTCTTCCTGAGAGCAGCTGTACCATTGACTCGTTTGTTGACCAGGAACTCCGAGGAACATAGTCTCCTTAGTATTCGCCAATATGGGCCATAGTTACCCAGAGCCATTGATCCTTGGTTGTAGCCCCATGATGTTAGTGCATCAGGGCATTTTCGGTCGCAAAAAGTTGAGTCATGGTTCTTGAACAATGCTGCCGCTGCCTTGGGTGATTGTATAACCATGGTGTTCACTGATCCAAGCTTTAACCAAAGTACTGGTCCATATTTGGATCTGAGCTTGTACAGGTTTTGGTGTGGCATAGTTCCAAGATCGAACATATTGCCAATCACTGGCCATCCAGTTGGCCCTGGTGGTCTCTGTTTGGTTGCACTGTTCTGCGCCTTGGTCCACACGAGCAGAAGAAGAAGAGGAAGCAGAAGAAGAGGAAGTGTTGGTGAAACACTCAACCAGGTAAGTGAACACCAATTGCTCTCCATTTTTTGTGTTTTCAGGTTTTTTTTTTTTTTGTTAAGACTTTTCTCCTTATACTTTTTGTTCATGCATTCTATCTATATATAAGTAAACAACTTCATGCATCTGTGAGTTGGATTTTTTTATTTTTTTTTTAAAATTGAAAGAAAGTTGAAAGATACGTGGTCTGATGTAAAGAATCATTAGTATTATTTATGCAACTCCTTCCTAACTTACGTAGGTCCAAAGATTCAGTACTTGATTGTATGCAGGCATTGAAAAGTAATATTGATTTTATTGATAAAATAATTGACCAAGGCCTGCATTGGCCCATGGCCGGAGTTTTATTGAATTTTGTTATTGCTAATCGACAGTTGAAATAAAAGTTGAAAGACAGTTGAATGATAATCATCTGTGACTCTGTGAGTAGGGTTTTTGGAAAATAAAAGTTGATAGGCAGTTGGAAGATATGTATCATGGAAAATGCTAAACTCCGGCGGATGATAATGTGTAAAATATGTATCGATATCCGAAAGAAGTACTCCCTCCGCTCCTAAATAACTCTCTCTCTCTCTCTCTCTCTCTCTCTCTCTCTCTCTCTCTTGCCATTTTTCAAATAAAAAAATTAAGTGCTTCCGTGTATTATTTTTCGAATTTTTGACTTTTCGTAGTGGACACTTATTTAGGAATGGAGGGAGTATATTAGTATCTGTGAAAGTGTATCGTTATCCGTGAGATGTGTATTAAAATTTGAATTCATTTGTCTTTATGTTCATATTACTCTCCGCCTAGTGGGCGGAGGTTAGCAAGACCCATCTGTCATCACTCATGATTCACTTCGTGATCTCCAACAAAAATTTGAAATGTGATGCATGGGTTCGATGAAAAGAATCATTAGTGCTATAATTTATGGAACTCCTTCCGAACTTTCTATGCCAATGTAGGTCCAATGATTCAGTAGGGTACTTATTTGAGACTTGTGAGATGGAGAGTGGGCAATGGAGAGAGGGTGAAGATCTGGGATGAACCGTGGTTGAGCGATGAACATTTTCCGAAAATTTTAACCCGAAAAGTTGGTAGCAATCTGATGAAGGTTAGTGAATTGATTGATCCAAGCAGTATGGTGTGGAAAGAGCCCTTATTTAAACAATCCTTTATAGAGCGAGATGTGGGACAGATTCTGGGTATTCCTTTGAGCAGGACCGGGGCAGCAGATAAGATGATTTGGAGAGGCACGTCATCGGGACAATTCTCAGTAAAATCTGCATATACCATTGCTAAGGAGTTAATACAAAGTAGGAGGGTGGTGAACCATGGAAGAGGTCAGGCTAGCGGGGATGGCGATGACGAAGGTGGCTGGAAACGGGTTTGGCATATGAAGGCTCCGATGAAAACGAAGTTGTTCCTTTGGCGCTGTTTACACGGAATTACACCGGTTAATATGGCTCTAGTACAGCGAAAGGTTGATGTGGACCCAATTTGCTCTCTATGCGGTTTAGAGGAAGAAACACCTTCCCATATGTTCTTTAGTTGTGTTAGAGCAACAAAAGTTTGGATGTTATATCCCTTTAGGTATCGACTGGAAACCACAAGTTCTGCACAAGTGAAGGATTTATGGAAGGAGTTGGGAATTAAAACTAAGGGTGAAGAACAAATGGAGGCTACGGGACTTTTCGCAAGTATTGGTTGGCACATTTGGATTGCAAGGAACAGTTGGGTTTTTAAACAACAATGGATATCAGAAACTGAAATTCTTGAGCGTGCTTTGGATGATCATCAAACTTTCTTACAAGCGGTTCGTCTAGAGCGGAGTAACGAGCAAGAGGCAAGCATTATTGAGGATCCAAGGTGGCAGCCACCTGAGGTTGGATTGCTGAAAGTAAACGTTGATGGGGCCTATGATGGGGTCAAACGCAGAGGGGGTGTGGGAGTTGTGGTCCGGGATCAGATTGGTAATATATTAGGTGCTGCAGTCTTGCCAATTGCATGTAGCTTGTCAGCCGAAATGGTAGAGGCTGATGGTTTCCGGTGTGCTTTAAAATCCGCTCTTTGCTCTGTGGATAAATGTTACGTGATGGAAGGGGATGCTCAGACAGTGATTAAGATGATTCAAGGCCAATCTCCTGTCAAGGCTTGCTTGGATATCATCATTGAGGAAACACGTGTGTTAGCTAATAAGTTTATTTCTTGTTCTTTTAATTTTGTTCCGCATACTTGTAATAGGGTGGCTAATGCGATCGCCAAATTTGCCCCATCTTTGGAGGCCCCTATAATCTGGCAGGAGAATGTTCCGAACTGGATTTATAGGGAAGCACTTCTTGATGTTTCTTCTATTTAGTGAAGTTGAATAAATTCATTACCGATTGACAAAAAAAAAAAAACTTATAGTACATTATTACAATGTATGACGTCACTTACTACAGTTGGTTGGACAAGTAGCAGGTTAAACAAATCTTGATTTAAAATTTATTTTGTATATGAAGAATTATTAGAACAATCATTTGAAAACTAAAAATATATTCCCAGAAACTGTATTAATTTCCAATATTTTTTTGAAATATATTTAATTAACTTGTTAATAACTATCAATTTATATATATTTTTGTGAAAACAAGGTATTTATTATTTTGATAACTTACAACTTTAATCCATATTTCTTCTATTAATACAAGCTTCCAATTTGTTATTAGTATAAAAAAAATCCAACAAAAAGGCTAAACCAATAATTTATAAATAATATAAATATTTAGTAGGACCTTTCTATTAAATTAATGTTAATACTTAATGAAGTTATACTATTCAATTTGATTTAGATACTTAACAAGTAATTGATTCGTTTCATCCGATCGAGATGATATAGTGACTGAGTTCTGATAAACGCTATTGGTGCTAACAAAAATTAATAGATCAGTTAGTGTTAGAGTGACAACTACATTTGACTACAATAGACAAATGATTTATTTGAGAGGTTAAAGTCCATTTTAAAATGATTAAAATTACATGATTTTCAAATGTAAGAACTAATAGTGGTGATTGATAGTAATCATAGGGCATCTATATAATTGGCTAAAGTGAATTGATTGATTGTTTAAAGTTTAACCAACTGATCGAACCATTTGGATTGGATTGATCAATATGAAGCTACTAGCATATGTGATAGTTAACAGTAACGCTTGTTAAATAGTATAAATATTTAGTAGAAGTACCTTTCTATTAAATTAATGTCAATACTTAATGAAGTTATACTATTCAATTTGATTTAGATACTTAACAAGTAATTGATTCGTTTCATTCGATCGAGATGATATAGTGACTGAGTTCTGATAAACGCTATTGGTGCTAACAAAATTCAATAGATCAGTTAGTGTTAGAGTGATGGCAACATTTGACTACAATAGACAAATGATTTATTTGAGAGGTTAAAGTCTATTTTAAAATGATTAAAATGACATGATTTTCACATGTAAGAACTAATCGTGGTGATTGATAGTAATCATAGGGCATCTATATAATTGGCTAAAGTGAATTGATTGATTGTTTAAAGTTTAACCAACTGATATTTGGATTAGATTGATCAATACGAAGCTACTAGCATATGTGATAGTTAACAATAATGCTTGTTATTTAATTGTTTAACTAATTGGTTTATTCCTTTGAATCAATCAAGACGACAAAAAATTTGATAATTAACCGTCATGGTCATTAACTTATTAGTTGGCTAATGTACGAGTAACTTACAATGCACGCTACCAATTCTTCTATAAATATACATCACCAATTTGTTATTAGTATAAAAAAAAAATCAACAAAAAGGCTAAACCAATCATTAATAAATACTAAATATTTAGTAGGAACGTCTATAAATATTTTGATTACTTACAATTTTAATCCATACTTCTTCTATGGATATACGCTACGAATTTGTTATTAGTATAAAAAAAATTAACAAAAAGGCTAAACCAATAATTAGTGAATAGTAAATATTTAGTAGGACCTTCAAGTAAATTAATGTTAATACTTAATCAAGTTATACTATTCAATTTGATTAAGATACTTAACTAGTACTAATAGATTCATTTCATTCAATTGAGATGATATGGTGATTGACTTCTGATAATCGCTAGTGGTGCTAAAAAAAGATTAATAGATTAGTTAGTATTAGAGTGACGACTACCGGCAACATTTGATTACAAAATTTGAAAATTAACCATCATGGTCAGTAACTTATTAATTGGCTATGTTTGATTAATTGGCTAATGTACGAGTAACTTACAATACACGCTACCAATTCTTCTATAAATATACATCACCAATTTGTTATTAGTATAACAAAATTCAACAAAAAGGCTAAACCAATCATTAATAAATAGTAAATATTTAGTAGGAACGTCTATAAATATTTTGATTACTTACAATTTTAATCCATACTTCTTTTATGGATATACGCTACCTTCGAGTAAATTAATGTTAATACATAATCAAGTTATACTATTCAATTTGATTAAGATACTTAACAAGTACTAATAGATTTGTTTCTTTCAATCGAGATGATATGGTGATTGACATCTGATAATCGCTACTGGTGCTAAAAACAGATTAATAGATTAGTTAGTATTAGAGTGACGACTACCGACAACATTTGATTACAATAGACAAATGATCTGATTGAGAGCTTAATGACCATTTTAAAATGATTTACATGACATGATTTTCAAATGTAAGAACTAATAGTAGTGATTGATAGTAACCATAGCGCATCTGTATAATTGGCTAAAGTGAATTGATTGATTGTTTAAGAGTTTAACCAATTGATCGAACCACTTGGATTGATCATTATGACATCATTAGCATATGTGATGGTTAACAATAACGTTTGCTGTAGTGATTGGTGAGGATTGAATCAATTGACGGAAATGGACTTTGTAATTTTGTTTAATTGTTTTAACCAATTGGTTCATTCCTTTGAATCAATCAAGATGACACCACGAATTTGAAAATTAACCGTCGTGGTCGTTAACTTTTATTAGTTGGCTAATGTACGAGTAACTACTCACTATTGATCCCGTAATAATCCAAATTTTGAATTATTTATTTCCTAATTATTTCTAATTATCCTTAATAAATTTTAATTACACTTAGGACCCCTAGATTCCTATTCTTACACTAAACACCATAATTACCCTTTTTCCTAACACATGTATGACATTCCTACTTTGGTGCAAATCAACCACAAAGCAATAAGTAGGGAATGAATAGAAAACACGAAGAATACTGAATATATGTGGAAAAACACTAAACGGGAAAAAACCACGGCAAGGAATCAAGCACTATAAAAAATATTCTACAGTTACAATTGCACTTACTACACAATTGAGAATCCTCACAATTGACTCAAGAGCGATCGCCGAATCCTCATTCACCGTACCTCGTGCTTGACTGTCGCCACCTCGAATCCTCAAGCCTTCCGATTACCCTTCAGGAAATTCACCGGAAGTAACTCAATAGTAAAGATTGAAAGTGATTTAAACTTCTTGAAGAATATTTGGAAGATTGAATCTCCAAGACACAATGAACTAGAGCAAACACGATATTTTTCTCTCAAAATTGTCGCCTGTGGTTGCTCTAAAAAATCGTCACCTGCTGATGCCCTAACACATTATATTTATAGGCTTTTGATAAAATAAAAAAAAAATGCTGATTTGGCTCGAGCCATCTCTCGGGCCGTGAAACAGAAACTCTGTTGATACTGGTCTTGATAAATGGCTCAAGCCAAATACTGAAAAGGTCAATTAAAGTCTTTAAATGCCTTTTTGAACGCCACAACCCTTTTCTAACGCTTTACAATCGAACCCTCATTACATGACACACCAAATTCCTTCCACTTCCTATACAGACACTCTAAAAAGATAAAGGAAAGAAATTAAAATGTAA